>CAWUFW010009970.1:0-737536 GCA_963921515.1 Calotriton arnoldi | reverse complement strand
GGTCGGCGTCACACCGCGGCGGACGGTAAATGCCTATGTTTTCCCATCCTAATATGGCGGCCGTGTAGACCGCTGCTGGCGTGCGGAAACAGGCATTTTTCCGCACCGCCGCCACCGCAGTCGTGCCTCCGCCAGACATCCTAATAGACCCCTATGTTCTAATAGTTTAAGTTGCTGTAATAATGCGTCATATTTGGCTTTAGCCGTTTTCTTCTTTCTTGCTGAGTAGGAGATAACAAAAGCACGGAAGGAAGCTTTGAAGGCATCCCAATTATTAGTAATGGAAGTGTGTAATGGATTATTGAAAGTAAAAAATTCATTAATAAAGGTAGTGGCTTCGGTTACAAAACCAGGGAGAGATCTAGGGAGGAGGAGACAGGGGCATGATCAGAGATAAAAATAGAACCAATTTTAGAGGATTGAATGGATGGGAGTAGGGGTTTACTAACTAAAATATAATCAATTCTAGAACGAGTATGGTGAACATTCGAAAAAAAAGTAACTTCAAGGGAATCAGGGTTACAGGTCTTCCAAACATCATATAATGAACGAGAGGCAATGGCAGATTGAAATAATTTATGGGTTTTATCAGGGTTAAATTTGCATTTGGATTGCCTATCCAAAAATGGGTCAAGCCATTGATTGAAGTCTCCCCCAACAATAATATTTGGACCATCAATGGAGGATAGTAAGATCTTAATATTATTCCAAAAATCTGGGTTAGGTTTGACAGGACCATAAATATTCAATAAGACAAGAACTCTATTCTGTATAACAACCTTAGCCATTGCCCAACGTCCATCATCGTCACACTGCGTAGATAGAATTTGTGCATGAATCGACTTATGAAATAAAATAGCCACACCGCCCTTCCGATTAGAAGCTGGAGAATAAACGACTTGGCCCACCCATTGTCTTTTCAATTTAAGTGATTCAACATCATTGCAATGCGTTTCTTGAATAAATGAAATATGAGAATTTAATTTAGACAAATGAGAAAGTACCTTTTGTCTTTTGACGGGATTACCAAGACCACGAACATTCCACGTGACAACATTACACATACTGGAGGGAGGGAGGTGCAAGACATAAATGGATATGATACACTTCAGGAGGACAACTGGAAGTAAAAAAACACCATTTATTAGATAAAGACAGAGACCAAAATGTACGAAAAACATTCATATAAGCAAAACTTAAATACAGAAACAGCACCATAGAAAACAATAAGGAAAGAGTAGGAAAAAACAAAATGAATAGAAAAGAGAAGAGAGAGAAGAGCAGAGAAGAAAAGAAAGTAAACAGATCAAGGAAAAGAATCCAGATCTGAAGAGAAGCAAGGAACCAAGATGCGAGGAGCATGTTGACGACAACAGCAAAAACAGCGGAACAAGTTAAATAAAAAAAAGGGAAGAATAAAAATGGTAAGCCTCAATACTGAGTAGTGGATAACATTAATAAAAGATAAAGAGTGAAAAGAAAATGTTCTTATAAAAGAGAAGCAGGTAAGAGAGGAGAGAAACAGAAACACTCATGGGGACCTAAAGAGCAGGTTAACTAGTGAATGAAGAGAATAGTGAAACATTAGTTTTCCATATTCCTAGTCGAAATACTATTAAGAAAGAGTCTCAGTTTAGCAGGCTCATCGAATGAACGCGATCTCCCTTCATACGTAACTTTGCACAGGCAAGGATGCAAAATGCTATATTGAATGTTCAATTGTCTCATCTGGGGATGAAGAGCCAAAAATTCTTTATGGCGCGCATTTGTTGCAGTGGAGACATCTTGAGAAATAAAGATATTATGGCCTGACCATGTGAGACGTCGCTTGGTTTTAACAGCTTTCAGGACATTCATCAATTCAGTGAATTCTAAAAAGAGCATGATGATGCCCCGTGGTTTGTTAGAGTTCGGTTGAAGACGACCCAAGCGATGGGCCCATTGTATGTTTAGAGGAGTTGAAGATTGAAGATCTAAGAGGTCCGGCAGAAACTTTTTTAGAAAGGATAACATGTCTGGACCTTCAATGTTTTCCGGTAGGCCATAAAGGCGAAGATTGTTCCTTCAATTGCGATTTTCCAAGTCTTCGGTGTGAAGTTTAAGTTTTTGTATTTCTTGCTCTAATAAAGGAATTTTAGTAGAGATATCTTGAAGATCACCAACACGTTGTTCAAGCTCCAATACTTTGCCCTCCATAATTATCCAACGGTCTTTAATTTGCTTTAACTTTTCGTTAGTAGTTACCATAAAAGGCTGAAGACCGCGAACCTCCTCTAAGATGGAATCCAGAACAGGGTTCTGTGAGATATGAATAGGGGAGGGTGGGTCGTTTTTATGCCTCTTTGGTTTGGCGCCTGAGGAAGATGATCGAAACAAGGTGTGCTGATCATTCGCCATTTTGGTTTTTGGAAGGGAGCGAATTGTAGTAATTAAAAGTGGACGAATGCGCCCCATAAACCACAGTCAAAGAAGACAGAGATGGTGACCATCCAAGATTAGTTGTTTAGAAATACAGTAGTAAACATTAGGCTTCAAAAATAGAAAAAATTGTTTTGCATATAGCGCATGACAGATTATATAGGGAACTCTTCCTCTGTCACAATATACATAACTGCCACAGAGTATAAGGATAAGACATTGTCAAAAGTCAGATTCCAGAACTTGCAGCTTGTAAGTATTTAACCCTGCCACAGCGCGAGAGTATGCAGACACTGTTGAAAAGCTGTCACCACATCTTGCAGCGTGTAATTATAAGCCCCAGATGATGAAGGAGATGATCATTCTATCAAGGCATACAATGAGAATATGTAACATTCATTTATATGCCATCCAGGAAACTTAAGCAATAAGCAGATAGCAGTTGAGAGCAAACCGCATCGTTGAGGCAGCAGTAGAACAAGAAAAAAAAAAAAAATTCCAAACAAAAACGCGAGCGCCGTGTCTCAAAATGGCGGACGCCCGCGATTCTGTGAGGAGAAGTTCACCGCCTCAGCCTCCAGGCTTAGCGTGTAGGAGAAATTGAGTAAAAGCGGTCGCTAGACTCACCGCCGCTTCCTCATATCGAAACCACCATCAGCGCTCAAAATTGGTAGTGTTTGAGGCACCAACGGGTCCTAGAGCTTCCGCGTCCGAGCAGAGCTCACTCGAAGTCTGCCATCTTGCTCCGGCGTTTAGACCACGCCCCCTAAAACAACATTTTAAATTTTAATTTTTAACTTTTAATTTAAAAAAAATTAAATTTTGAATTTTTTAAAACCCTCCCCACCCTTATCCCCTATAAACACAACATCCCGCTCCTAAAACAAATTTATAAAAAATTATTTCATAAATTTAACATTTATTTAAAATTTGTAATCAATTTTTTAAAACACTCCCCACCCTTATCCCCTATAAACCCAGCTCCTAAAAAATAAAATTCAATTTATATTTTTTATAACATTAATCAACTAATATAATACCAAAAGCAAAAATAAAACATAAGAATAAAATACTATAACGATATTTTGACTTAACGATATTTTAACATTCGATATTTCAAACTTTGATATTTATAACAACACTTATATTCGATATTTTTAACATCGATATATATAACATCGATATTTAGTACTGTCGATAAACTAAACACGATATTATGGTATATCGATATTAAAAACTCGATATTATGACCACTTACCGTCTAATCATTTGCTTTTCCGTGAGTGAGTAGGAGAGCAAGTGAGACACTATAGCTAGTTCGTCCTGGGCTCGTGGGTACTAAGGTGGTAGGAAGACCCAGTCCCTATACACCAAGGTCCCATAATACTGCGCATAGTGTGTGTGTGTGCAGAATGCCTGCAACATGACACCACCAATGTCTGGTCTTGTACTTATTCGCGAGACCCCTGAGTAGCGCTTGTGCTTGTCCCCAATCCCCTCACACCTGTTTCCGGAGACGTCCGTGGTGTGGGGGCTTAGCCTCCTATATTTGTATCTTTATGGGTTTTTCAAGCTTGGATTTTAAAAGGTTTTTCTTTACCCTAATTTGCGCTACTATTTTCTCAGTTTCTTTGTCCCATTTCTAATATGGCACAACCAGTCGCTATTGCGGCACCTAACCGCACTGCGGTTACTGCATTCTTGACTCAACGTGGAGTCCCTAATGTGGGGGCAGATTTTATCTTTGTTATCGAGGCGGATGCGGCTTACCGCTTCAAAGTTTTCTACTCTTGGGTTACATTTTCTGCAGTGGATGGGAATGATAATTTCTTTCATGAATATACACCAGCCGCAGTTCCGCTGAATTATTGCCCTTATGCATTACTTGAAGTTTCGTTGACAGCCTGGGAGCATACCATATGGTTTAATGGCACCCTTTCTCACCCTGTTTCAGTGGTCCATTTGGGACCCTTATCGGTCGACGGGGCCACTTGGCCTGTTTTGGCTGGGTTTGCACCACATCCAAATTATCTTCATGTTACTTTCGCAAAGCTACATCAGTTACATACATCATTAATACATATACATAGAAGTGTCATACAATTTATGTCACGTAATATTCAAGTGGCTCCAGCTGGAGCCGCTCCTCAACCACCTGGACATGGTGGTGTTCTTGTCATTAGTCCCATCATGATCAATTCAGTGATGCGCAAGCGTCCTCAGAATAGAGATGATTTCCCATATTGGTTAGCTGAGCAACTCGAGACTGTTTTTCCACATACTACTCATGTTGAGAAACACAGGATCCTTACGATGAGTTTACAGAGTGGTATTGTTCCCACTTTAGCTTATTGCACCACCTGGGGGACGGTGTTTGCTGCAGTGTATACACCATGCTTTGGCACCCCCTCCATGAGCATTCTCCCGAGCGTTCTAAAGAAGGTTCAAGATGAACACGGGGCTGGTCCAGCCCTGGAGTTGGGGATGAGATTAGTGGGCATGTTCCCTATTGTCTACGACTTTATTCTGGCCAATGCCAAAGGTGAGGCAGTTAGCTTGCAAGTGCGTCAACGCCTATCGGCGGTGGTGGACATTGATCAGCAGCGGCAGTTGCCGATTATTATTGCGGAGGTGAATACATCATTGGGTCGCAATAGTTTGGGAGTAAGACTTTATACTCAGGTACAAAATAAGCCTCCTCCTGAAAAGGAGGGTTGTCTGGTCTTTCCTAAAAAGTCTTGGAATAAAAATCAGTGGGAGCCACAGCAGAAGCCTGGTTCTCGTGCTGGTTTGCCACCACCGGACGCTTCTGAACGTAAATATGATTTGCGTGACCGTTCCAAAATTAAAACACCCGAGAGGTTTTAGGTTCCTGATCCTCATTCTCCTGGTTCCTTTCAGGAATCGTCGGATCAACAGTTCGGCGGGGGAGGACGTCAGTGTAGGAGAGTAGGATCTGCTTCACATGGGTACCCCCACTTTTTGCTGATGCTTCACTGTTTTTCGACTTTAGTCTGGCTGGGGCCCTGCTAATCAGAACCCCAGCCTAGCTGCTTCCTCTCTAAAATGGTTTCCATGTGCCTTAGGCCCATCTCTGATTGGAATCTGGAGTGCCCTTATAAGTCCCTAGTATATGGTATACTATGTACCCAGGGCATAGGTACCTCAGAGGCCTGCCAGGGGCTGAAGCATGTATTATGCCACCCCTGTAAGGCCAGCCAAAATGACACCACAGGCCTCCTACTGCAGCCTGAGTAAGGTGGTGCATGCACCCCTTACAGTAGTATAGGCTACCTATATCACTACCATTGCACACACCTATAAACCTATAAGTCACTCCTATGGCAGGCCTTGACAATCCTGAAGGTAGAGTGCTTGGTTTTTAGGTGAGAGGGTGCCCCTGCATGAGCAGAGCCCCTCTGCAGCATTCGGAGTACCTCCTCTGATGCTATTTGCAGTGCAGCCTGACCATATACTCTTAAGTGCATTATATCCTCGCGGTAGAATGCTAACTTTGGACTGGCTGCACCAAAACATGTCGAGTTTGGTGTCAAACATCTTGGAATACTACCCCCCCACCAGTTCTGGCGGCGGGGGTAGCATTCCACCCTTCTAGAGGGAGAGACATGTACCCACCGGCATACCCGGTAACTTCTTTCCAGAGCCCTGGCATCACAAAATGGATGCTGCTGCCACAGACACGAGTCTGGCCTCCTGCTGCTGACCGAAACTCCGGCAGGGGAGGCCTGGACAATAGGTTTCCTGTCCCAGGGAGGTGTAACCACCTCCCCAGACAGGATAGTGTGTATTGGGGCTGGGCGGGAGCACTCTCTGGTGCTTTGAAGTCCTGCACTGGGGGCACATTTGGTGTCCCTGTGCATACCCCAGTTCAAACCGGCTCAGGGGCTTCCAGCCCCTGCTCTGGCGCGAAACTGGACAAAGGGAAAGGGGTGTAACCACCCCTCTGCCCTGACCCTCCCACAGGTGGGTCCCCAGAGTATGTCCAACCCCCTAACTTAGTATAAGTATGGGACCCCAGTCCTTAGGACTTTAGATTTACCTGGACGAAACTCTGACACAGAATCCTGGACCTTCGACGCTCTACTTTAAGATTAGAGGACTGAAGAATCTCCCTTGGGGTCAAGGAGTGACTCCCCTGCTTGGCAGGCACCAACAAAGCAATTGTCCGGTCTGCATCGCTGAAGCTCCCGCCGGACGCCGAAGTCTTTCCATCACCAGAGGTGGATTTCCAGACTTTGCCGAGGCTGCCCTGAGTCCCCAGCAAAGCTGAGGCCCATAGCTGTCGTGGGTAACGTGGAACCGTGACCCATGGACACCAAGCACATTTGCAAGTGCATCCTCTTCTGGGTCTCCCACGAAGTTGTGCTTTGGGCTTCAAGTAGCCCCAGCCTCCAGCACCGACTGCATCGAAGATCACTGGCCTCCACTCCACGAGTGTCCCGTGAGCCAGCTCTAAGTGCGTCCACTCGAGGCTCCTTCGCGGTTGCTAGTCCATTGGCTAGTAGGCCCTCCTGAAGGCCAATGTTCTTCTGCTTGGGCTCCCTGGTTGCTCCAGGTGTTCCCTGACTTACCCTTGCTGGGTGAGTCCCACAGACCTTGCTGGTCTGCACCACCGTCCTTCTTCTATTTCCACGAGACTTGCCGTTGCCAAGGCTTGTTGGGTCCAATCTGGTCGCCGACACCCCTGCAATCGAAAGACCTTGTGGGACAGCTCAAATCCAGCTCCTGGTTGTCATCGACGCCTCCTGGACCTCGTGGTTGAAGAGTCAAGACAACTGTCAACCTACCTGAAGCACTCGACATCGGTGGGCATCTGCTCATCGCCTTCCTGGTCACTGGCTAGTGACCCAGACTCTGTCCCCTCTGCTTTCAGGTTCTTCAGATCTTCGATCCACCTTTGGATCCACCCAAACACTTTCGACTTGGCCGCCAGCAGCACTTTGCAGCAGATCGCCATTGAAAACGACGACGAAACCCGACCCCGAAAGACACCTATGCACCCGGCTTCCTGGGTGAGGTAACTCGAGTACTCCGGTGCTCCCATGGGTATAGACTCTAGAACAACCCAGTTCTAAAGGGGTTTGCTCCAAGTCCTCCTCTAAGAGTCCCTTTTCTTTAAAATTCCAACTGCGACTTTCCCCATAGAAGTCAACGACGATTCGCGGCTGTGTTCTCACACTGCACGCGTCCCCCGTGGGTCCCCTGTGTCACTACCTTGGGTGGTTACTTGTGGTCCAAGCACTTCTACAGGCTCTAGGCCTTGTGTCTAGCTCAGTAGTGGTTCTTATACCACTTTATTGGTATCTGGTTTGGTACGCCCTAGGGCTCAAACGTGTATTTGTGCTATTACTGTTGATAACTAACTTATAACTTATGTATTTCGAACTCTAGCCTCATAAAGAGACTAGAGGGGTGTGTTTAGCAATAAATACATATATTTTGAATATATACCTGGTGTGGTCCTCTTTCATTTGGTCACTCAAGAGATTATAGACTGGTAAAACAAGCTGCTTTACATTCCTTCAAGACTTAGCCTGAAGGCTGCTCTCCATAGCTACCACTAGGATAGCTTTCAATAAAGGTTGTCTTTAACCTATCTCCAATAAGGGGTTGTTTGGACTGGTGCAAGGTGCCCACTATAATTAGTGGACAGCATATACCAGGCCAACTTCTCACATTGGTGTGCAGCGTGTGGGATTCCAGCTTGCTATTGTTTTACCAGATAATCTCAATTGAATTGATCAACTGAAAACCACTAAGGGTACCTTAGGTACATATAAATCAAGCTTAGTATACAGTAAGTTCTACTGAACTTAGAGTTGTGTGTTAAGGGATAGCACACCCTTTCTACAACTCAAGAGAGTTTAGTAGGCCACACTAGAGTAGGTAGTGCATACACCACACCTCACTAGTAATGTCTTCAAAGCCAGGACCCAGTGAGTCCTTGCCAGAAGCCAGTGGGCTTCTTCCCTCCAAGTATGATAAACTCCCATTCTTGGAATTGAGAGCATTATGCAATACTAGGAAGCTGAAGGCAGGCAAAAGTGCCAGCACCCAACACCTCAGGGAGGTGCTACTAGCTGATGATCTCAGTAGGCCCCTAGGGTCTGATGGGGTAGGCAGAGAGGGTGGGGCAGAACAGGAGGAAGGGGTCAGGGGTGAAGAAACCCATGCCCCCCTCTGAAACTGGCCAGGAAGGTGACAATGACCTTGCCCTGAAAAACCCAGCTATTCCTGTGGATGAAGAGGAGGATCAGGATGACCTCACCTTTGTCCCCCCAGGAAGAGTTGAGAGTGTGCCAAGAAGGGCTAGATCGCCTTCTCAGGAGTCTAACCACTCTGACACCTCAATAGGGACCTCTGTCTCTTCTCATAGGAGAGAGTCCTCTCATGAGAGGAGAAAGAGACTGATTCAGTATGAGCAAGACCAGCTTGAGCTCAGAAAACAGCAGTTGGCTATAGACAGGGAGTCCCTAAATCTCTACAAAGAGAGAAAAAGATGGGACTAGAGTCCCATGGTGGCAGCAATTTCCCCAGAGATAGGGAAAGGTCTTATGACCATAGAAACCTGAGCAAGATTGTCCCGCCCTACCAGAGTGGGGATGACATCCACAAATGGATAACTGCACTGGAGAGGGCCTGTAAAGTACAGAGGGTCCCTCAGGAGCAGTGGGCAGCAATCTTGTGGCTCTCCTTTGCACACAAAGGTAGAGATAAGCTCCTCACTGTTAGAGAGGAGGATGCTGATAAATACACAGTCTTGAAGAGTGCTCTGATTGATGGGTTTGGCCTAACCACTGAACAATACAGGTTAAAGTTCAGAGATACCCAAAAAGCACAGACTCAAGACTGGGTGGACTTTGTTGATTGTTCTGCCAAGGCTCTGGAAGGTTGGTTATTGGGCAGTAAGGTATGTGACTTCACAGGATTGTACAATCTTATCATGAGGGAGCAGATTCTTAATAATTGTCAAAATCAGCTGTTGCATCAGCACCTGGTGGACTCTGATCTGACCTCTCCCCAAGAATTGGGAAAGAAGGCAGACAAATGGGTCAGAACCAGGGTGAGGCAGAAGGTACAGAACCAAGGTGGTGACCCTAAGAAGCAAGATTCTAAAAACTCTGATAAGGGTGGGGAGAAGGGTAAAGACCAGAAGTCTTCACAAGGCCCCCAAAATCTTCTTCAGGTGGGGAGTCACAGTCTAACAAGGGAAAAGGCCAAAAGAAACCATGGTGCAAGGTCTGTAAGCAAAAGACCCACTGGACCAGTGATTGCACCAAGTCCAAAGACTCTACTCCAGCCCCCACCAATGCCCCTAAGGCACCTGCTCCCCCTAGTGCAGTTACAGTTGGTGGTGGGACTATCCAAGCCAAGGGTTTAGTAGGGTTGATCCTGGGTAAGGAGATGAGCTCTGACCTAGTCAGAGAACTCACTCAGGCTGTCCTAGTCTGTGATGGAGGCATGGATGTGACCCCCTCTGTGAGCCCCAGTAATCTGGGCAAGTACAGGCAACAGCCCTTAATCAATGGAAAAGAGGTTTTGGCATTTAGGGACACAGGGGCAAGTGTCACCATGGTGACACAAGACCTTGTGGATCCTGGGCAGATTATACTTGGTGAAATGTACCAAGTGACCAATGCTAGCAATGTCAGAACAGACCATACTCTGGCAGTTGTTAACTTCTCCTGGGGAGGGGTAACTGACCTTAAGAAGGTTGTGGTAAGTGCAGACCTACCAGTTGAATGCTTGCTTGGCAATGATCTAGAGACTTCAGCTTGGGCAGAAGTGGAGCTCAGGACCCATGCAGAAATGCTGGGCATCCCTGCAGATGTGTTTGCTGTGACCAGGTCACAAGCCAAAATGTCTAACACTGAACAGGTCTTGGATTCTGGAATAATGGACCAAGTGCCCTCCAAGAAGAGGAGTAGTAGGGTAAAGGCAGTGCCTTCCCCCTTGGCTCAGAAGGAAGATCAGTCTCTTGAGGGGGATGATCTCAGTCCTGAGGAAGGAACTGTCCCAGAGGAGCTTTAACCTGACCAGGTTGAGTTCTTGGGGACAGGGGGCCCTTCCAGGGCAGATCTGAGCCAGGAGCAGCAGAGCTGCCCCTCTCTTGAACCCCTCAGACAGCAAGCTGCTGCTGAGGCTGCTGGGAAAGCTAGTGGTGCCCATACAGTGTATTGGGATGATGGACTCTTGTACTCAGAGTGTAGAGACCCCAAGCCTGGTGCCACCAGGAGGTTGGTTATACCTCTGAAGTTCAGGGGCTTCCTATTGACCCTAGCCCATGACATTCCCTTAGCAGGTCACCTGGGCCAGAACAAGACTTGGGACAGAATTGTCCCTCACTTTCACTGGCCCCACATGTCTGAAGACACCAAGGAGTTTTGTCGCTCCTGTGTAACCTGCCAGGCCAGTGGCAAGGCAGGTGGCACCACAAAGGCCCCCTGATACCACTACCTGTGGTGGGGGTTCCCTTTGAAAGGGTGGGGATTGACATTGTTGGTCCCATGGATCCCCAAACAGCATCTGGGCACAGGTTTATCCTGGTGGTAGTGGATCATGCCACCAGGTACCCAGAGGCTATTCCCCTTAGGACCACTACAGCACCTGTGGTGGCAAGGGCCCTCCTGGGAATTTTCTCAAGAGTGGGCTTCCCTAAGGAGGTTGTATCAGACAGGGGTGCTAACTTTATGTCTGGATACTTGAAAGCAATGTGGAAGGAGTGTGGAGTGACTTACAAGTTCACCACACCCTATCACCCACAATGCAATGGTTTAGTTGAGAGATTCAACAAAACCTTGAAGGGCATGATTAAAGGGCTCCCAGAGAAGCTTAGGCGAAGATGGGACATACTCTTGCCCTGCCTTTTATTTGCATACATGGAGGTGCCTCAAAAGGGGGTTGGCTACAGCCCTTTTGAACTTTTGTTTGGTCACCCTGTCAGGGGTCCATTGTGCTTGGTGAAGGAAGGATGGGAGTTACCTCTCAAGCCCCCAAAGCAAGACATAGTGGACTATGTACTTGGTCTCCGCTCCAGGATGGCTGAGTACATGAAAAAGGCAACTAAAAACCTTGAGGCTAGCCAGGAACTTCAAAAGCCTGGCATGACCAAAAGGCTGTACTGACTGTTTACCAGCCAGGACAGAAGGTGTGGGTGCTGGAGCCAGTGGCCCCAGCAGATCTCCAAGACAAATGGAGTGGACCCCATACCATTGTTGAACAGAAGGGTGAGGTTACCTATTTAGTAGACCTAGGAACACCCAGGAGTCCCCACAGGGTTCTCCATGTCAACAGGTTAAAACCATATGTGGACAGGGCAGACATGGGCTTGCTCATGGCTACTGATGAGGGACAGGAGGAAGAGAGTGACCCACTCCCTGACCTGCTCTCACAGAACCCTGATGATGGGTCAGTGGATGGTGTAGCCTTGGCAGGCAGCCTCACTGCCCAGCAGCAAACTGATTGCAGACAGGTGCTCAATCAGTTCAGGCACATATTCTCACTGACACCCAGTCAGACCACCTGGTGCACTCATGAAGTGGACACTGGGGACAGTCTGCCTATTAAAAATAAGATTTATAGGCAACCTGACCATGTCAGGGACTGTATCAGGACAGAAGTCCAGAAGATGTTGGATTTGGGAGTTATTGAACCCTCAGATAGCCCTTGGGCTAGTCCAGTGGTCCTTGTTCCAAAACCTCACACCAATGGTGGGAAAAGAGAGATGAGGTTTTGTGTGGACTACAGGGGTCTCAATGCAGTCACTAGGACTGATGCCCATCCAATACCTAGGGCAGATGAGCTAATAGACACTTTGGCCTCAGCCAAGTATCTAAGCACATTTGACCTGACAGCTGGCTACTGGCAGATCAGACTAGCTGATGATGCAAAGCCAAACACAGCAATCTCAACCCCTAGTGGGCATTATTAATTTGTGGTGATGCACTTTGGTCTGAAGAATGCACCTGCCACTTTTCAGAGGTTGGTGAATACAGTCCTTACAGGTCTGGAAGCCTATAGTGCAGCATATCTAGATGATATTGCTGTCTTTAGCTCCACCTGGGAGGATCACCTGGTCCACCTCAGAAATGTTTTGCAGGCCCTGCAGAAAGCAGGCCTGACTATCAAGGCCACCAAGTGCCAGATAGGGCAGAGTCAGGTTGTGTACCTGGGCCACCTTGTGGGTGGAGGCCAGGTTCAACCCTTGCAGAGCAAAATCCAGACCATCATGGACTGGGCTGCTCCAACTACCCAGACTCAGGTGAGAGCCTTTTTAGGCCTGACTGGGTACTATAGGAGATTTGTCAAGGGGTATGGATCAATAGTGGCACCCCTGAATGACTTAACTTCCAAGAAAATGCCCAAAAAGTTTCAGTGGACAGTTAGCTGTCAAAAGGCATTTGATGACCTAAAGCAGGCCATGTGCACTGCTCCCATTCTACAGAGTCCTGATTACTCCAAGAAGTTCATTGTCCAAACAGATGCATCTGAATTGGGGGTAGGGGCTGTACTGTCACCATTGAATGATGAAGGTCAGGATCAGCCAGTAGCTTTTATTAGCAGAAGGCTGACCCCTAGAGAGAAATGTTGGTCAGCCATTGAGAGGGAGGCCTTTGCTGTGGTCTGGGCTCTGAAGAAGTTGAGGCCATACTTGTTTGGTACTCACTTCCTTGTTCAAACAGACCATAAGCCCCTCTTATGGCTAAAACAAATGAAGGGTGAAAACCCCAAACTGCTTAGGTGGTCCATTTCCCTACAGGGGATGGACTTCACAGTGGAACATAGACCTGGGAGTAACCATGCCAATGCAGATGGACTCTCTAGGTACTTCCACTTAGAACATGAAGACTTAACTGGGCAAGGTTAGTTTAATGTCCCTACGTTTGGGGGGTTGTGTAGGAGAGTAGGATCTGCTTCACATGGGTACCCCCACTTTTTGCTGATGCTTCACTGTTTTTCGACTTTAGTCTGGCTGGGGCCCTGCTAATCAGAACCCCAGCCTAGCTGCTTCCTCTCTAAAATGGTTTCCATGTGCCTTAGGCACATCTCTGATTGGAATCTGAGTGCCCTTATAAGTCCCTAGTATATGGTATACTATGTACCCAGGGCATAGGTACCTCAGAGAGCCTGCCAGGGGCTGAAGCATGTATTATGCCACCCCTGGAAGGCCAGCCAAAATGACACCACAGGCCTGCTACTGCAGCCTGAGTAAGGTGGTGCATGCACCCCTTACAGTGGTATAGGCTACCTATATCACTACCATTGCACACACCTATAAACCTATAAGTCACTCCTATGGCAGGCCTTGACAATCCTGAAGGCAGAGTGCTTGGTTTTTAGGTGAGAGGGTGCCCCTGCATGAGCAGAGCCCCTCTGCAGCATTCGGAGTACCTCCTCTGATGTTGTTTGCAGTGCAGCCTGACCATATACTCTTGAGTGCATTATATCCTCGCGGTAGAATGCTAACTTTGGACTGGCTGCACCAAAACATGTCGAGTTTGGTGTCAAACATCTTGGAATACTACCCCCCGCCAGTTCTGGCGGCGGGGGTAGCATTCCACCCTTCTAGAGGGAGAGACATGTACCCACCGGCATACCCGGTAACTTCTTTCCAGAGCCCTGGCATCACAAAATGGATGCTGCTGCCACAGACACGAGTCTGGCCTCCTGCTGCTGACCGAAACTCCGGCAGGGGAGGCCTGGACAATAGGTTTCTGTCCCAGGGAGGTGTAACCACCTCCCCAGACAGGATAGTGTGTATTGGGGCTGGGCGGGAGCACTCTCTGGTGCTTTGAAGTCCTGCACTGGGGGCACATTTGGTGTCCCTGTGCTTACCCCAGTTCAAACCGGCTCAGGGGCTTCCAGCCCCTGCTCTGGCGCGAAACTGGACAAAGGGAAAGGGGTGTAACCACCCCTCTGCCCTGACCCTCCCACAGGTGGGTCCCCAGAGTATGTCCAACCCCCTAACTTAGTATAAGTATGGGAACCCAGTCCTTAGGACTTTAGATTTACCTGGACAAAACTCTGACACAGAATCCTGGACCTTCGACGCTCTACTTTAAGATTAGAGGACTGAAGAATCTCCCTTGGGGTCAAGGAGGGACTCCCCTGCTTGGCAGGCACCAATGAAGCAATTGTCCGGTCTGCATCTCTGAAGCTCCCGCCGGACGCCAAAGTCTTTGCATCACCAGAGGTGGATTTCCAGACTTCGCCGAGGCTGCCCTGAGCTCCCAGCAAAGCTGAGGCCCGTAGCTGTCGTGGGTAATGTGGAACCGTGACCCCTAGACACTGAGCACATTTGCAAGTGCATCCTCTTCTGGGTCTCCTACAAAGTTGTGCTTTGGGCTCCAAGTAGCCCCAGCCTCTAGCACTGACTGCACCGAAGATCATTGGCCTCCACTCCACGAGTGTTCCGTGAGCCAGCTCTAAGTGCGTCCACTTGAGGCTCCTTTGCGGTCGCTAGTCCATTGGCTAGTAGGCCCTCCTGAAGGCCAATCTTCTTCTGCTTGGGCTCTCTGGTTGCTCCAGGCGTGCCCTGATTTACTCTTGCTGGGTGAGTCCCACAGACCTTGCTGGTCTGCACCACCGTCCTTCTTCTATTTCCACGAGACTTGCCGTTGCCAAGGCTTGTTGGGTCCAATCCGGTCGCTGACACCCCTGCAATCGACAAACGTCGTGGGACAGCTCGAATCCAGCTCCTGGTCATCATCGACGCCTCCTGGACCTCGTGGCTGAAGAGTCAAGACAACTGTCAACCTACCTGAAGCACTCGACATCGGTGGGCATCTGCTCATCGCCTTCCTGGTCACTGGCTAGTGACCCAGACTCTGTCCGCTCTGCTTTCAGGTTCTTCAGATCTTTGATCCACCTTTGGATCCACCCGAACACTTTCGACTTGGCCGCCAGCAGCACTTTGCAGCAGATCGCCATTGAAAACGACGACGAAACCCGACCCCGAAAGACACCTATGCACCCGGCTTCCTGGGTGAGGTAACTCGAGTACTCCGGTGCTCCCGTGGGTATAGACTCTAGAACAACCCAGTTCTAAAGGGGTTTGCTCCAAGTCCTCCTCTAAGTGTCCCTTTTCTTTAAAATTCCAACCGCGACTTTCCCCATAGAAGTCAACGGCGATTCGCGGCTGTGTTCTCACACTGCACGCGTCCCCCGTGGGTCCCCTGTGTCACTACCTTGGGTGGTTCCTTGTGGTCCAAGCACTTCTACAGGCTCTAGGCATTGTGTCTAGCTCAGTCGTGGTTCTTATACCACTTTGTTGGTATATGGTTTGGTACGCCCCTAGGGCTCAAACGTGTATTTGTGCTATTACTGTTGATAACTAACTTATAACTTATGTACTTCAAACTCTAGCCTCATAAAGAGACTAGAGGGGTGTGTTTAGCAATAAATACATATATTTTGAATATATACCTGGTGTGGTCCTCTTTCATTTGGTCACTCAAGAGATTATAGACTGGTAAAACAAGCTGCTTTACATTCCTTCAAGACTTAGCCTGAAGGCTGCTCTCCATAGCTACCACTAGGATAGCTTTCAATAAAGGTTGTCTTTAACCTATCTCCAATAAGGGGTTGTTTGGACTGGTGCAAGGTGCCCACTATAATTAGTGGACAGCATATACCAGGCCAACTTCTCACAGTCAGGATCGCAGAGAAGGCGAGTCTGCACAACCAAAACGTGACCCGCAGCACCAGTTTGACGTAAAAGCCAAACAGGAGGGACCACCTCAATATCGTGCCCCGTTTCAGAAGAAAAAAGTTGTCGCATTGGCTGCAAAGTATGCCTCAGACGGTGAGAACCCTGCTCCTCGACAGGAGAGGGATGGTAACACTCCTCAACAGTGTGGCGGAAGTTGCCATAGTGTGGGAGGCACTCCACCAGTGTCTGGAGGCGAAAGCAGCTGACACGTTCATTACAGTGGAAACAGCTGACACATGAGTTGCACCCCCTGATAGGCTTTATGAGATAGGCCTCCAAATTGAAGGTGATATTAAATGCACAATCAAGGCGGACTTTTGGAACAACCTTACTTCTTCCTATGATATTTTGTTGGCGAAGGTTGATTGGCCTACCCCATTTGTTCTGGCTTCCTCTAAAGGGGAGGATGTTTTTGTCCCGAGTTTTTCACATTATGTCTCGGAGGAGGCTAAACAAGCTTATTCGTCGGAGTAGGCATTAAAGCTTGCCCCGGCTGTGTATCGTATTCAGGTGGGTTGGGATAAAGATTCGCTGGCACATGAAATTCCTTTGCGATCAATGCCACAACCCCAACTCCAATATCCAATTAAGCGAGACGCGAAAGCGTCCGTAAGTGAAATCTTGACCCAATTGGAATATCAGGGTGTCATTGAACCCTGTGTTTCATCGATGAATAATCCTCTTTTTCCAATATCGAAACCGGACTGTTAATATCGTATTGTTTTGGATTACGGTCATTTGAATAGTCATGTTCGTACCTTTGAGGTACAGAACACACACAGCTCTGCGTTAGTCGACACCATTGTCCGTAAAAAATATAAAACGACTCTTGATATCTCCAATGGTTTTTATTGTCAGAATTTGGCTCTTGAAAGCCGTGACTTGACAGCCTTCAGTCCCCTCAGCAATCACAAAAGGTATACACGCTTGCCTATAGGGTATAAATAGTCCTGGCGCTTTTGCGGCACGCAAAGGGGCCGATTCAGATTCAGGCCGGAAAACGTACCGACCGACTCGGTACAGGAATGTAGTCCGACCGACACGTACCGGCGCTGTCCGATCCGCGTAGTACGATGCTATGCATGTGAATTACGACCGACTCGTACGGAACACAAGCCGAACGACCGAACCGCACGGAAAGCAGCTATCTGGCCGGAAAATCTACGCGAATCGAACCGACCGACACGCACCACGAATGAACCCGACAGATACGTACCCGCGAACTCCGACCCGCGCAGTACGATGCAATGCGTGTAAAACCAGACCGAGTCGCACGGAGCTCGAGCCTTTACGACCGACACGCACAGAAAACAGGGAGCCGAAGCAACCGAATAATCTGCGACAGATGCGTACGCCACACATGAAACCCAGCAGAAAGACAGCGTGAAAGACTCAGAGAAGCTCGCACGAGCCAACTGCAGCGTCCTACTCGGTCAGAAGAACGTCTCCTACATGCCCAAAAAATACAAAGGAAAAAATACAAAAAAAAGGGCCAAACAAGCAATGACAAAGTCAATAAATACTGGGGAAAAAAACATGGAACAAAGACACACCCACAACTCCACCCATATAAAGGCCACAAATCCCTACCATGATCCTTTGCAAATTCAACAGACCTGCCAGCACAGAACACCATCATACAGCAACCACAGACACACTCACAACTCATCCATCACACAAGCCACACACCATTAGCACCTCCCTAATAGCACCCTCACATACACCCAGCAAAACTGACACTCACCCACCCTCACTTGCACACTCACACACACATCAATCCCCACCACCACCCATCACCATGCCCCCAAAGAAGAATCCAAAGTTCCTAGACAGTGAATTGGAAGTCCTGGTAGATGAAATCCTAAGAGTAGAGCCACAGTTGTTTGGTACATTGGTCCAACAGACCCCCATGTCGCAGAAAACCAAGATGTGGGAGAGGATCGTCGACAGGGTGAATGCACAATCACCATGTTTGCGCACAAAGGAAGACATCCAGAACAGGTGGTATGACGTGCGCAGGAGGGTCAAGGACCTACTCAAGAAGGAATACGCCTTGAGTCATCGCACCGGCAGTGGCCCTCCTGCCAAACCAGTATACCTCAGGTCCTGGGAGGAGAAGGTGCGGGCCATCCTACCACCAGAGAGCGTACATGGACTATCAGACATCCCAGAGCCTGGTGAGTACACAACCAATATACCCAATATTGTGTGACAATACACACACATCACTGTCAAGGGGATAGTGAAACCATGCACCGTTAGCAAAGCCACAGTAACCAAAAGATAATCATCCCAAGATGTGTATGCTAGTCAGACAAACACAATACCTGCCATCTCATAGTGATATGTAACTGTGTCATGACATGTACAAACCTAACAACAAATAGAGCAAGGCAGTGGCACAAATCTAACCAACAAACACTGTCAGACATTTTGCCACCACTAGAACACCACCTCACAGGGAAGCTGACTGAAAGGAAGGAATTGTGTGTATGCTGGTGAAGTGAGTGTAGCCAATAGCATGATGGGAGTTGTAGTCACAGATATTGGTCACCCTCACAATTGGCCCATCAACACCACTCTGAACCATGCTCACATCACAGGGAGTGGAAAAGAACTGACAAGATGGCTGACACTGGGTACTGCTGTGGGGAGAACAAGCCCCTGCTGGGTGTTGTGCTCAAAACAACAGCAGGACACCACTGCCTGACATCCTGAAAGCCAACTTGCACTCCCTGCAATGGAAGCACGTTCCATGGTGGGATATCTGGCTGGGTGGGAAGGAGGACTGACAGCTCTGACCATAGTTACCAGCAGCTTTTCTCACACACCCCTTAACACAAACTCCACACAACTCACCTGGGAGAATGCATTGCCTCACACTCTAATTAAATATCCCACAAAGAACTACCACACTGGGTTATGCTGTGTGAAGCACAGGGACACTTTTGGGACTTGTAGCCAAACAAACGCCAGGACAACACTGTCAGCCATCCTGTCAGCACAGGCACACTACCCCACAGGGAAGCAGAGTCAAAAGGAAGGAAGTATGGGCATGCTGGGAAGGGGGTGTAGGCAATAGCATGATGGGAGTGGTAGTCACAGCTCAACATCCCCCACCCACATGGCCCAGCAAGCTCACACTGAAGCATGCACACCTCACAGGGAGTGAAAAGCCACTTCAAAGATGTCTGACAATGGTGCTCTGTTGTGGGGAGCACAAGGCCCTGCTGGGAACTGTGCACCAACCAACAGCAGGACACCACTGACTGACATCCTGACAACCAACTTGCACTCCCTGCAATGGAAGCACGTTTCATGGTGGGATGTCTGGCCTGGGGGAAGGAGGAGTGCCAGCTCCGACTACAGCTACCAGCAGGCCCTTACACACACACCACTTCCACTAAATCCAAACAACACATCTGGGACCGTGCTCCACAAGAGAGTGAGTGAAAATCCACCTCCAAGATGTCTGACACTGGCCTCAGCTGTGGGGAGCACAAGGCCCTGCTGGGAACTGTGCACCAACAAACAACAGGACCACACTGTCAGCCATCTTGCCATTGCTGTCACACTCACACACAGTGAAGTCGACTCAAAAGGAAGGAAGTATGGGCATGCTGGGAAGGGGGGTGTAGGCAATAGCATGATGGGAGTGGTAGTCACAGCTCAACATCCCCCACCCACATGGCCCGGCAAGCTCACACTGAAGCATGCACACCTCACAGGGAGTGAAAAGCCACTTCAAAGATGTCTGACAATGGTGCTCTGTTGTGGGGAGCACAAGGCCCTGCTGGGAACTGTGCACCAACCAACAGCAGGACACCACTGACTGACATCCTGAAAGCCAACTTGCACTCCACTGCAATGGAAGCACGCTTCCATGGTGGGATAACTGGGCTGGGGGAGAAGGAGGTCCGGATGTCAACCAAATACCACCAATGCTGGCCATACACACACCTACTCTGCAAAAACACATTGCACACGTGGGACCAGTCACTCCCAAAGTAAAAGCCCTGGCAAGATGGCTGACACATGGGCATGAGAAATGATGTGCCTGCAATTCACACCCATGCACTGGCCAACCCAAACACGTACACACTCACAGCCATTGCAACTCTATGTTTACACACACTGTCAGGGGATGCAGTGTCCATGGGTGCCCCCTGGCCTGGCTGTGAAGGTGTGTCTTGCAGATGACAACTGTGGAGAATCAGACATACTACATAGCACAAAACACACAGGAAGTCACAGAGACATCATTGACAGGGGACACCTGACAGTGAATGCAATGGACACACCAATATACCGGACACTGTACCATGGTGTCAGTCACACAAGTTGCGGTTGTGAGCTGCATTCCACTCCCACATCGTTCGGCAACATATGCATCCTTCACACAACACACCACTCACTGTCATAGACACTGTAGACACAAGCACCAACCTGGACTGCATTTGAGGAGACATGCTACTCACAGCAGCAGAACTGCAACACACACCACTGGCCATCACTGTCATGAGAATGGAAAAGCCAGAGAGCTGCCGTGCCCAATCCTTATCACCATGGAGGACATTGACAAGATTAATCACGTTTGCACGTACAAAACTCAGCAACAACATCATTAGCTACGTTAACAACATCACTTGTATGAAATGAGACGTGAACTAGGAACCCAGACAACAACACAGATACTCCCAAGAGATCCCAGGCATACCGGACTGTGACCATGTTGTCCAGACACACCAATGTGACGCACAAAGACTGGCAAAAACTGCCACCACACATGGCCCAATCTTGAAAGATATCCTAAGTGGAATTGCACGTATGTCCCTGTTAAAGGACAAATGTGGACAAGGATGACACACCTGTGTCAGGCACGTGATGGCCCTTGAGTAGCAATGGCCATGTACAGCCAATCAATACATGAGCTGGTCATGCACACACCTCAACATTCACATTGAAATGCTTCAGGTTGGCAGGACAATGTGCTACAACAATATCAACCTCTGGCTGTGACAACTTAGGACAATGCAATGTACAGGCACGCATCCAGATGTACAGTCACAACTGTCATGTGTTTGAACCATTGATGCCTGTAGAAACATAACATACATTGTGTGTCTCTTCCAAACACAGGTGATGATGGGGACACAGCAGCAGATGATGAGGAGTCCCTGTCCCAGGCTCCGGTGGCCCCTGAGCTCTCTGGTGTGGAACAGCCTCTGCCCTCCTCGGATGGCGAAGACCTACCTGGCCCCTCCGGTGTGAGTCATCATGCAGCACCAGCAGGACCACCATCTGCCCCCCTGCACCCACTCCTCCAACATCTGCCAACACACAGACCACCCCCGCCGACACGGACAGACCAAGGACACTGAATGACAACAGCACAGGCACCCCGGCACCCCGGGAAGCAATGGACAACAACCCCCGTACCAACCCCCAAGGGGGCCTAGGGTCACCTGTGCATGCCACCGCAGGTCCTGCCCGTGTGGCCAGGGGTGGTGGGAGGGGTGGTAGGCAGAGGTCGCTGTTTGCAGAGGGGTCTGGACTGCATGATGACCCACAACTGGTACGCATTGCAGATGCGTTCCAGAATAGCACCGGAGAGGTCAGCCAGGTAGTGGGGATCCTCAAGGACATTCAATAGCAGCAGGCTGCCCATCATGCCCGCTTGGACTCCCACATGTCCTGTGTGGAGACACACATGTCTGGCATGGAGTCCAAGTGGGACACATTGGAAGAACTGACAGCGGTGCAGAGGGACATATTGACATGCCTCCGCCAGATTAGCACCAACATGTCCACACCTCCCTGTGTGCCCACAACATCTGGTGCCGCAACAACTGCAACTGCCACAGGGAGGGAGGATGACTCTGGTGGAGAGTCCTCTGCACCGCAGCGGCCTGCACGTGAGGGTCCCCCAGAAAGAAGAGGGGTCGTCCGAGGAAGGACAACTGAGAGGCAGATGGCCATGTACATCCCCCAGGAACCCAACACCTGTTCTGGAAATTCTCCTTTGTGTGCAAACTGTTCAACCTGTCGAATGCAACCCAACTCTCCCACATGACATGGGGAGTTTAAGTTGGACTAATGTATCAGATGACTGTGGACTTTACTCAGGACATTTCTGCTACCAACACTTCCAACTCATCTGGGAACTTTGGATTCCAATCCCAATGTACAGCACCCACCATCCTGTGCACTATCCTCACACATGTATGTAAATAAACTCACTAATACACCATACTTGCCTCTGTTGCTATTCCAACATGGTTTTTGTCATGGAGATGATGATCTGCTAAATGACACTGTGCATGCTAACTGCTACATCAATTTCAACACCGTCATGTGAGTCATGGCGACGTGACACATATGAGGGAGACACACCACTAGGGCAACACAACACATACACACCAGGGCCATCTGACTCATCGCCTACACTGATGTTGCCAGGAAATACAGTGGAATGCACAGACACCACACCTATTCAGAGTCTGTGTTAACTAGCCCACAGGTGCAGTAAGCAAATGTCAGTCAGATGTGTGACCACAGACAACGCACATCCCAAAGTGAAGCACAGGTTTATTACACATTTGCAACATGTTGTTTCCACTACAGATGCAAGGTAATCCCACGTGGCAGTGGCCACACAGTCACCAAGTGTTGAAGAAATAAAGTCCAGGGGTGTGTGGCACATCACCTGTAGGGAAACGACTGCTTCCACCCTGGAAGTTGAATCATGGTGTCGGGGGATCACAGTTGACCAAACAACTATGAAAGTACCCTGTGAAGGACAGACATGACACACAGTTAAAAGCACTGAAGAACAGGACAGAACTGCAATACTCATGCCCAATACATGTCACAAGATACCTACACAAAACCAAGTTAGCATGTCAACACTGTTGGGGAGTACAGACTACCTGTAAGGACACATCGCTGCACGCATCCAGTCAAGTAGCACATGGCCACACTCAAACAGCAACAGAGCACCACCAACACATATCATGCAAACTCAAATCATTGACATAACATCTCTGTATACTCACATTCAGCTGAAGAAGTTGTTGATGAGCTGTGTGCGGACATCACCCTCATCATCATCATCACTGGCATCGTGGCCCAGGCCAGGATCCTCCACAGGTGGCGGATGTTGGTCATCGTCATCCAGGATGAGAGGCAACTCCTTCCGCACTGCCAGGTTGTGTAGCATGCAGCAGACGATGAAAATCTTGCACACCTTTGCAGGGGCATATGGGAGGGCCCCTCCTGTCTTGTCCAGGCAGCGAAAGCGGCTCTTCAGGACACCAAATGTCCGCTCGATCACTCTCCTGGTCCGACCATGTGCCTCATTGTAGCGCATCTGGGCTGGTGTCACAGGGATCCTGAGGGGGGCCAGCAACCACGGCATGTTGGGGTATCCGGAGTCACCTACATACAGACAATTGCACATTAGCTGAGTTGGAAAAGAGGGTGGAATACAACATTGCAGAACACACACAATGGTACAAAGTCAGTACACACCGACAAGCCAGGCACGCTGGTTCTGCATCTGTGACATCATCCTCTGGATGCGACTACTCCTCATCACGTAGGCATCGTGTGCAGAACTGGGGAAACGTGCACACACATGTGAGATGCTCATATCTGCAAGACATACCACCAGAGCATTGATAGAATGGAAATTTTTCCTGTTCCTGTATGCCTGCTCATGTGCCTGTGCTGGTACCAAAGCCACATGTGTCCCATCAATGGAGCCGATGTCGTGGCATCCTCCCCAGGGCATAGAAGTCACTCTTGACGTCAGTCAGTTGTTGACGTTTAGGGAAATAGATGTACTGGTTCAAGTATGTTAACATTGCCTCCAAAACATCGCGTAGCACACGGCTGAACATGGTCTGTGAGATCCCACCAGCAGACGACACAGTGTGTTGAAAGGTACTGGTGGCAAAGAAGTGTAGGGCTGCCATCACCTTCACCTTGGGGGTCAGCGCTGTAGGGTATGTCTGGCCAGCTAGCAAATGTGGGGCCAACCGCCCCGCCAATTCCTCAATCAGCGGCCTGTTGAAGCGGTACCGTCGGATGCAGTCACGTTCAACCATGGCTGCAAGGTCAGGGAATGGTCTATGGACAGCTGGTGCCCTGCAGTACATAGGTGCACAAAGAAAGATTGTCAGTCACCCCACATATGTGTCATTGACCATACTCAATATCACATGATACATCATTACGAGACACAAGTACTTGATGTGTGTGCCGTTCTGTATGGACATATGTGGCACCTACATGGCCATCATCTAACATCTCAGTTCAACATGTGTTGACAACAAGTTCCAGGTTGTGCTATGGGAAATCATTAGGCTGTGTCACAGTACCCATGTACTGCTGTCACATTCCAAACACACACCACAGTGACAAGTGAGGACAGATGTTCCCCAGGCATCACAGCTCTTTGACAGGTAGATTCCCAGGGACCCTGTATTGCCACATGGACACTGGTATGACATGGCGTATCATGTACACGCCAGCAAAACAACCATGACTCCCACAGGTAGTGGCCCCTGTTGCCTCTGCAGGACAGACATGGACGTCTGTGACACACACACGCACAACATCAAAGTCCATGCACAAACAACGTTGATGTGGAGACTGTCTCCCATTGTGCACATGGAATCAGAGACATCTGAAACACAACATGCACACAGACTGTGGAGGGCCATCACAATTGTGGCAATGGGTCACCCTGTGACGTACATACCATCCCACATGGGACCCAGGGTGTATGTGACATGACATACACATATACAACCTGGAAATGTGACCATGCCACATGCTCTGAACTGAACAGTTGCACATCACAGTGGGCACGTGCACAACACACAAAGGATTCTGTCCCCATGAACACGTGCACAGCCTGGGAGTGGCTGCCCCCAAGTGCCACCCAACAAACCACATGTTGAACCCCATACACACACAGGTAATGCAGCCTTACATGCCTTAGGATACAGTGTGGACAGGCTGTGGTGTTGTAGGTGTGCCCCTGAGTCCCTGGCAAGTAATTGTGGCTGGCATACGTTTACCAGTGACAACCATGGTGACATATGCGAGTGACTTGTACAGGGACGAGTCGTACAGCAATGGACCGATCCGTGCGCACGCATTGGCCATTGCATATGATGCTGACGGATGCGTGTCGTGTTTTGAAATACACGTCGTACAGCAATGGACCGATCCGTGCGCACGCATTGGCCATTGCATATGATGTTGACGGATGCGTGTCGTGTTTCGAAATACGCGTCGTACAGCAATGGACCGATCAGTGCGCACACATTGGCCATTGCATATGATGTTGACGGATGCGTGTTGTTTTTCGAAATACGCGTCGTACAGCAATGGACCGATCCGTGCGCACGCATTGGCTATGGACTGACATGGTAACGGACGCGTATTCAAAGCTTGTACGAGTCGGATGCAGTGAATTCAGTTGGCCAGCCACAACAATGTTGCAAATTCATGGGTGTCATCAAGTTGAAATTTTGAAGGATGCTGTAGGCGTGTATAAGTGATGCAATTCCATGGATTGGCCAGATTCAGAAGATGCAAATGACTTGGACCTATCACTTTGGACACATGGGACAGTATCTGCCTCTGCAGCACACATATAATGCTGGCTGTTCCCCTGAGAGGTCACTTGCCTGCACTACATGCTCCAGGACGACATCTGCCACTACCACTGCTGCTGTCTCTGCATCCTCTGGCTACTGCAATGGCACGTACTGTGGAGAGAGCCCCAGCCTTCAGCACTGAGGAGAACCAGGCCCTGCTGGACAGCCTCCTTCCACAGTACAGCAAGCTGTATGGGAAACCAGGGGAGCAGGTGAGTATGCTGTCCACTGCCTTACTAATTGTGCATGTTGTCTGACTAGCAGTACTTACAGTGTGTACACCAGTGGCTAGCATGCTCACTGAGTAGTTGTCACCCCCCAAAGTGTGTAGTTACATGCACTGAACAGGTATAGTGCAGTAACAGTGCATTCCAACAAGGTTTTACTTCCCAGGCAATGATACCATTTAGTAACTGCTGGACAACTGTTCATAGCCATAGTTGCACTACCTGTGTACATCATATGCCCCTGTGATTGGGACATGTATATCCAACTGTGTGATGCATGGATATGTTGCATGTGTAGTAATGGCCTTTTCACTTTGTCATCCTCACAGGTTGATGCCCACCAGAAGCAGCAGATCTGGCTGACCATCGCCCGGGCAGTACGATCTGTGGGGGTCTACAGGCGCCGGATCCGCAACTGCCAGAAGAGGTGGCAGGACCTTCGTGGCTGGCCCCGGAGGATCGCAAGGGTCCAGCTGAAGCTGTCGCCTCCTCGCAGGAGGGGCAGACACCGGACCATGACCCCCACATGCTCCAGATTCTGGCGGTGGTCTTCCCTGACCTGGATGGGCAGCTGAAGGCCAGACAGCAGCAAGGAGGGGGTAAGTGCTAGCCTTTTCTGGGTACTATGACTAACATGCTCTATGCACTCCTTTAGCCTGGTTACACTTCCACAGTATGACTGTCTTGTCATCCTGGACTCATGTCCCTCACTTGTGTCATGCCCCCTCCTCATCTGATACACAGGTGTGGCCCTTACAGTCTGTGACTTAGGTCACTTGGGTACTGTGTACTTGCAGTTACCTGTGGTTCAAGTTGGGGACAGCATCAGTTACAGGAACTTTGTTGTGGGCTGCATGGGTGGTACAATTGCTCACACAATGCCTGTGATCTGACATGTACTCTGGGTATGGCTTTAATATGTGTTCCAATTGCTGCTCTGACTCACCACATGTCTGGGGTATGTGCCACACACACATGCTGCAGCTGAGACCAAGGTAGGAGCCTCAGAAGTATGTACATCATGTGTGTGACACATGCATAGCCACCTGCCTAGTGTTCAGGGTAATACCATGTTGCACATGGACCAGGACTGTAATGCCTACTCCGGACATCAAAGGCACTCTGTTCTCCCACTCCCGTGTGTCAGCATACATATTGGGCATTGTGAAGAGTGCACTCAGGTGTCTGCCTCTGTGTCACCGTGGTGTGGCCTTGCTTTTTGGACTCCTGGAGTGTTTAACAGTTTGGGTGGCCAGCCATCTGAGTTGTGACTATAGGATCTGCACATTGGTCAATGCATAGGTCTCTAATCCCTTGACTGTGCGCAATGGTGTATGAAACATTGAGGTGCAGGCAGCTTTGGTTCATTCTCATCAGACGGTGAAATGCTCATGTGTATGGATTTGTGTTTGCAGTCACTCAAATGTCTCATTTGAATGACGTGGGATCATCTTAGTCCTCATGATGTGGGTGGCCAGGGGTGCACATGTGCACCTGTCAGCTACAGGGCTTGCATTCCCATAACTTCCATGATTATGACACAGTGCAGACTGGTGTTGTGTGTATGCACTGCCCCTGTGACAGGAGACAGTTATGACTGACTTGCCAGACAGGCCTGTGCCATGACATTGAACTTGCAAAGGGTGATCCAGCAGTAGTGTGATATGTCATGCATGCACACCATTGTCGCATTGACTATCAGGACATGAGGACATCATTGTGTCTGGTGATGGGAGCAAAACCCGCATATCGACAGAGACTCTGCCCATCACTTTTCCTGACACATGTACTGAGTCAGTGGCAGGAGATGGCATGTGTTTCGAGTGACACATTTCCATATGTTCTCTTGGATGTCCAACAACTGTGTATGTGGTGCATGTGTGCACATATGATTAGTGGCATCCATCAGGCACCAGACAGATGGGTGCATGGACAGGTAGGATATGAGTGGCATGAATGACTGTCAGGCAGACAATGGGCTTCTTCAAATCAGTGTCAGCACTTATTGCAATGTCTAGCAAATGATGGCAGGGCTTGCTCTGTGATGTGCTGTACTTACCGTGGTGTGTGTGGTCAGTACAGGTGACTAATGTTGCTCTGTTTATCCTGATTGTTTGTAGAACATCCACGGCCACAGGAGGAGACAGCTCCACGGACCAAGAGGAGCGGCAGAGCCAGACTGGGTCCACTGCAGAGGAGACCGAGGGACCCAGTGGCACGGAGGGTGAGGGGAGCCACACTGAGGAGACCTCAGCTACGACCACCTCTGCTGAGGAACACAGCTCTTCCAGTGAGGACTCCCTTGTGGAGGCGGGTGTCAGCAGACCACAGACAAAATCGAGCAAGTCTGTCCCCGCCACCACCACCATCTCCACCCTCCCATCTGCTCCCATCCCACATGTCCGTGGAGGCTCCCATGTAGGGGAGCGTGTCTCCTTCGTGCCAGGCACCGCACCCCCTGCCTCTGTCTCCCCTGCTGCCCTGAGTGTGGAGTCTGTGGACTTGCTGAAACAGATCCATGTAGGGCAGACATCAATGCTGAGTGTCCTCCATGCACACACGGGTCTGTTGACACAACTGGTGTCATTCATGGAGGGCATCTCATCTGGCATGTCTGCCCTACAGCGGACCAATCAGTCCATGGCCTCCTCACTGACGGCAGCAGTGTCCCTCCTGCAACAGTCCCTCACCCCTCCTACCTCTGCCCCATCCACAATCCCCAGCACCCTACCTGTCCCAAGCACACACACACCGGCACAGGCACACACCAGCACAGACACAAGCAGCACACAGACACACAAGCCAAAATCCAGACGCACACGCACGCACAGTCAGGGGACTGATACCTCACTCACAGGGGATGGGGCCCAGACACACACACACGCATCCACGAGCAGTCCGCAGTCCTCAGATACCTCTCACTCCAAAACCCCTTCTCTTGCCTCACTTGCAACCCCCCTCCCAGAAGCTCTTCCTCTGTGAGCTTGGCCTCTTCCCCACAGATACATCTGACACAACGTACAGGCGGAAGAGGCGACCACCACACACAGAGGGGAGTGCCCCTCACACCTGGACACCCTCCCCCAGGCACAGGCAGACTGAGGACCCCATTAGGAAGTCCCCCCGGACCAGGAAGGGCAAGACCCCACCACCACCACCACGCAGCTCCACCACACAGTCTCTCTCCTCTATCCCCCAGGCCACCACTCCACAGGTTCCCCCGCCACACCCTGCTCCAGGTTCCCCCACACACCAATATCGCATCCCCAAACTGCTTAGGCCCTCCCCCCTACCACTTACTCTTCCACCCCCATCCCAGACGCTCAGCCTGTTTGTGCCACTGGTGTGGAGACCGGGTCCCCCCCCTCTGTCCTGCCCACCTCATCTACCCCCCTTCCACTCCCTTGGAGTTATGCACTGCAGTGGAGTCCACAACCACCCCGTCTGACTTGGGCACTGCAGTGGGGACCCAGTCCACTCCATCTGACCGACCCACTGAAGTGGTGCCGGCACCCACACCATCTGACTTGTGCCCTACAGTGGTGCCGGCCCCCACTGAGTCAGACACCTCCACTGCAGTTGCCGCTGACACTCCTGCACCCACCACCCCTTCACTGCCTCCTTCTGGCATCCCCTGATCCTGTCCCTGTGGTGCCTGGCCTGCCCCTTGTATGCCCCTCCGAGGGGGATGTCCCCTGTCCGTACCAGTGCAGGCAAGCAATGGGTGACAAGTTGTCACATGTCACCCTGTTCGGACTGTGAATGTGGACTGGCCATTGGCCTTAGTTTCTTTTGGACTTCAAATTTTTCTTTCACATTTGCTGAATAAAGCCTCTTTTTGTTTACTAGTGGTTTTTCTTTTGATGTACATGATATAGATGAGTATCATCATGCATTTGCTGTTGTAATAGTGTTCAGATCAGGAAAATGAAGTGTTGCTGTGATGGACTCCATGTGGTCCATGGGATATGTGTCCTAATCTAGTCTGGATCCATAGCATCCTTTGCTGCAGTCTGAGGGTGTAATGTTCAGCATTTGACACAGGGATGTACGTTTTGCATTTGTAAATTAACATCTGTGGCTTACACTGATGCACATCTGGTGGGCTTACCACTGTTCAATGTTTCTATTTCCCTGACTGTGTGCCCATCTCCACTGGACATGCCGTTTAGCACATCAATGTTGAAGGACTCGTCTGTGTATACAGTGCAACTTGTTTGACACGTGTTTTGGGTATATGCAGATGACTGAAGTGACACTCCCGTACCCAGGTTGATGTGAGCAGAGCCTTCAGTGTGTTGTAATTGTTGACTCACTGACCGAGTGTTCTGCTGACATGTTTGAGTCGTGCACAGACAAGGTTTGGCACAGCGGACCTTCCACAGGAGTGGAGTGCCCTCATGGCAGTGTGTAATCCTGTGACATTGCCTGGGCCCGTGTTGTGTGTTGTGTAAGCATGTCTGTGTGTGTTCCCTTCCCTGTTCCTACACAGGCTGTGTCCCTACGGATGTTCCTGTTTGTGATGCTTGCTGAGTTGTCCTGTGTTCAACCAGCATCTTGGACCTGGTTTCACCGGGATGTGGGTGCATGGCAAACTAATGTTCATCAGGTTGTCATCCCTAGTTGTCTTTGTTGTCAGGGCTGGGGATGTGGGCAAACGCAGATGGGACACAGTCAGGATTCCCCTTGGCACTTGTTGGTTACACAAGTCATGTAATTTACAGTTTGTGGTAGCTTTCAGTGATTGTAACACGTTGTGTGTGTGACTGCTGCCACTCCTCAGGGTCAGAGCTGCAATGTTGGAAGTTGTCTACGTGTGTTCTTTATGGGTCACCTTGGCTTCTTCATTGGTGTGTGACTGTGGCCGGGATCCCATTGAATGGGGTGGATTTCACGTCATGCCCATGTACCGCGTACTGTGCAGTGTGTCAGACATTCACGAGTCTTGTTGACTGGCCATGTGTGATGGGTGTCTGCACCTTAGTTCCCACCACCACCCCTGGGATTGTCATGGGTGCATGTGCAATGTCACCAGTCCATGTGAGCTTCACTGCTGCACATTGGTGGAGATCAAGGTGTGTGGTGTTGAGTGTGTGCAAATGTGAGTTGTTGCACGGCTAGACCCCTACCTCCATATTGGCCTTGGCTGACAGGCCGTGCTGATTGATTTGTGCTTGTGTAGGTGTGATGGTAGTTTGTTGCTCAGGACACATGGCTGTGGTTCACAGTGTGAACGACATCTACCTTTGTCATCACAGTGGGATTATCATGCAGGCTAGTGTCACCACAATGTGGGGTCCCTGGGGGTAGTGCTGTGGTGGGTCTGTCTCTTGCTGTGTTAGTTGCTGTTCCTACAAGCTTGTGTGACATGTGTAATTTGGGCTCCCTCTCATCTAACAATGCCTGATTGCCCACATAGGGGAATCCGATCCATGAGTTACTTTTGTATGGCACTGTATACACATCTGTGTAGTTGGTATTCAGGCCTCCTCATGTGTTGTGTGGTTGCCTGGGGACACTGGCACACACCCCCATCACCTGTTGTGTTTGATATGCAGTGTGAGGCTGCCTGTTTGTGTTTGTGCATCTGCACCACTGCATTGGCATATCGTTAGTGTGCCATTGCCTGTATGTTGTTTGGAGGATTTCCCCTGCTGTCCCTGGGACTCCTAGGTCATCAGTCAGCACAATAATCATGGTTTGTATGTCCCATTGCTGCCATGGTATGGTATTTGTTCACCTCACATCTACAGTCTCCACAGGATATCTACATTTGTGTGTCCATTAGTGCAGATATGTGGGTCTGCATTATGATGGTCACTTCTGGCATTGTGTAATTGATAAATGGAGACAATGTCAGCCCCCATGAGTGATGTTTGTCTGCACATGGCCAAAGGTATGTTTTATTTGCACTGCACTGTTTGCCTCACCCAATATATGTTGCTATGGGACACAACCATTACTTTGCCACTGATGTGTTTGTTGTTCTGTGACCAGGAATCATCCATGCTGTTTGGCAGTTGCAGCTTTTTCCATGACAACACTGTGGTCACTGTGATGATGGGGGTTTAGACCCCATTGCCACAATGTTCAAAACTGTGCTTCAGCTATGGACCCCACACTTACCTTTTGGTCACTGTGATGCTGGGGGTTTAGACCCCATTACCACAGTGGTCATGGTCTGCTTGCATTGTGAAGGCCACACACATTTTTGTGTGACACATGTGATAGGGGGTCACATTGTATGTTCAATGTCAGGTTCAGTGTTGTAGGCATTTGACACAGACTACACACTCTTGTCATGATGTTGGGGGGATGTCTTTTGCTGATATTCCTTATGTTGGAGTATGCTGGTTGTGTCATGCATTACCCATCCTATGAGTGGGGATGGTAGTAGTGACAGGCATCCAGGCCCCCATGAGTAGGGGTGGTGGTAGTGCTAGGCATCCAGGCCCCCATGAGTAGGGGTGGTGGTAGTGCTAGGCATCCAAGCCCCCATGAGTAGGGGTGGTGGTAGTGCTAGGCATCCAGGCCCCCATGAGTAGGGGTGGTGGTAGTGCTAGGCATCCAGGCCCCCATGAGTAGGGGTGGTGGTAGTGCTAGGCATCCATCCCCCTATGAGTGGGGATGGTAGTGGTGACAGGCATCCAGCCCCCCATGAGTAGGGGTGGTGGTAGTGCTAGGCATCCAGGCCCCCATGAGTAGGGGTGGTGGTAGTGGTAGGCATCCATCCCTCTATGAGTGTGGATGGTAGTAGTGACAGGCATCCAGCCCCCCATGAGTAGGGGTGGTGGTAGTGGTAGCCATCAGGCCCCTATGGGTGTGTATGGCATTGGTGATAGCCATCCCGCCCCTATGGTTCGGCTGTTGCTAGTGTACGTCATTTCTTCATCCCTAAGTGTGTGTGACATATGTCGGGTACGTGTCGTTTGTTTGTGTGGTGGGTGTCTGACTTACCGTCTGTGCCGTACGCGTCCGTACCGGTTCCGGTAATAGATGTACAGTATTGGTAGAACCTGCGCGATGGGATTCATGGTTGGTTCGTCTCGTTCGGGTTTATGGTGGCTTCGACTCATACTCGTAGCTGGCTTGTTCGTCTCATAGCCGTGGATCGTCTTGTGGCGCGAATCGGAACTTATGTGCAGCTCTCCCGGATGCTCTGACGTGCCGGACGTAGCGACCAGTTCTGCGCGTACGGAGTGCGCATCGTACTAATCCGGCCGGAAGGTGCTGTGTAATTACTTCCGTGCGACTCGAATCGGCGTTTACGGATCCGGCTCGGTCGGGGAACTGGAGCTGGAATGGGAACGTACGGCTCGGTAGGAATTTTAGCAGTAATGCGCATCGTACTTGCTCGCTCGGACGACTGTTCGAATCGGTCGGGAAAACCACGTTCGGCTCGTATTTTTCCCAGACGAATCGTATGCGGTGCGCTTCCGGCCGAGATCGGAATCGGCCCCATAGTGTCTGTTTTACATGTAATTGACCCTGATGCTTTCTTGTACGTCCATGACATCTATTTCGCGGATGATGAATTGATACCGCATCTTGTGCGTGTGGACCGCATCATAATGTCTTTTGCAGACTTGTGATACAAATTCAACTTTGCCAAGTCGCATATTGCCTATTTGGCAGTTCTTTTTCTGGGTTACGAATTCACCAGTGAAGGTAGGGGGTTGGCCCCTTTCTGGAGAAATGTGCTCAATTGCAACCTCTCACTACTCTTAAAAAATTGCAATCCTTGCTGGGGTTTTTGAATTTTGGGAGGACATACATTCCTGCTTATGGCCAGCGTATCAAACCTCTTTACTCATTGATACAACCTACTTTTTCTGCTTCCTGTTCGTTTCCAGAACATACCACTATTCTTCGGTCTCTGCAGTCTGATCTGCGTGCGACCAACTTCTTGTTGACATGCGACAATTCTACAAATTAGGTCATAATGATTTACCAGGCGCATTGGGTTTCACTTACTTGATGTTCAATGAAGGGGACACGGTCCCCATAGCTTATAAATCGCATTTGTACACTTCAGCTGAGATGAGTTTCTCTTCTACAGAAAAAAGACCGCTGTCCAGATGGCGATTCTGAAAGAGCGCTCTCTGGCGCAGGGTAAACTCATTTTTATGGTCTCGTCTGTCCCTGCTTTAGAAGCAGTTACAAAGGCTAGTGTTCCAAATTCCAAAGCCTTGCATCCTCGTTGGATACAATGGGCTAGTTCTTTGACGTCAGCTGGTGTCAACTTTATCTTTGACCCGTGTTTGCAGACACAGGAGTTTTCACAATATGAACATGTTCACCCGCCTCATTTGTCATTGCTTCCTCTTGATCAGTAAAAATTTATTATTTACACGGATTAATCTGCTCAACCTGCAATTGATTCTAAACATGCTTATTCAGCAGCCTGCACGTTTGTGGCGGGTACGATTATTCATGGGGATTTTAAATCCTCTTTGGTGCACAGACAGTCTCTTGGAGATTGCACATATCAATTGGTGGAGGTACGTGCTTTGGTTTTGGCTCTTGAGTTTGCTGATCCAGATGTTCCTATGGTTATAGTGTGTGATTTGTTTTTACTGTGTACAATACTTCAATGACAACTTGTTCTTTTGGACACAAAATAATTTTGGGGATTTTAAAGGTAGCGCAATTAGGCATAAAACGTTTTGGGTTCTAATGGCCGCTCTTAAGGAACGTTTGCCGTCACACATGTTATTCACACTTTGGGCCATCAGTGCATGGGAGCACACGCTGTTGGTAATTTGCTGGCTGATGACGCAGCCACATCTGCAGTAGACACTTGTTCAGTAGCAGCAGTCACTAGGTCTATGACTGAAATTGCTGATGATATTTTGGTGGATATAGCTGCGACGAAGGAGGGGACAGACCTTCCCCAATGTTTTCCTTCATGTTATTCATATCACATGTATTCTGATCAAGTCCCATTTGCAACAATTTTGTCCATTGGGGATCGGATGATTCCCAAAGAGGACCGCAGAATTTCTTTGATCATTGCCGCTCATGAAGGCGTAGCTTCTGCCCATGCCGGAGTGACAACGAGTGTCTCTTTTACAGCAACGTTTCTGATGGCATGGTTTATATTAGCAGACACATAAATATGTACTTTCTTGTGACATTTGTCAACAAATTAAACCTTGTACTGTTGCTCGTCCACCACATACTCAAATTTACATTTCAAACCAACCGTTTGTTGTATCTATCTTGATCACTGAGGTCCTTTGACTTCTTACACTGCTTTTAAACATATCTTGGTTGTAGTGGATTTGTGCACTAGATTCCTTTGGGTTTGACTGCAATGTAGTGCTGACGCTCGAACAGTCATTAAAGATTTGCGTGTCTTTGTCGGGACATTTGCCTGTGGCACTTTCCATTCCGACCAAGGTCCTGCGTTTCCTCTAAGGCTTACCGGGATGCGATGAAGTCTCTGGGGTTGCAGGTGCAATATTCATCTCCATACCGGCCTGAGGGCAATTCAGTTGTGGAGCAGATGAACCGTGACTTAAAGCAATCTTTGACAGCTAGAGACTTTGGTACTGGCAGGGGTTGGGTGACTCATTTATATGGAGTTTAACGTGCACTAAATTCTCCCAAGAAGATCTCTGGATGGGCGGACCCCATACAAAATGCTCTTTGGCATTAAAATGTTTGTGCCAGACCTTGATGGTCTAGACGTAGTGGCGGCTGCCGCAACCTTTGACATAGATAAGCATTGTGCTGTGTTACAGGATCTACCAAATGGTCTTGATTCTCAAGCAAAAGCCCATTTGCCCTCTTCCGCAGATCCAGCTGTGCTGATTCCTCTTTCGGGGTGGCTTCCTAAAGTTGGAGACCTGGTCCGAGAGAAGGTGGAGAACAAAAAAGAATTTGGTCCATCATACCATGCCCCGGTCAGAGTCATTGGGTTGAAAGACACCCGCACTGTGATCCTTCCTCCTTTGCCTGGTCGTAAGGAGAATCGTTCCATTTCTATCGAACATGTCAAGCTACACCATATGGCCGATACTTAATAGTATGCCTCTAAGTATTCAACGCTGAGATCTTCATCTTCCTCGACGGCTTCCCACATAATGGAGGGGGAGTTGGAAACTTCAATCGATTTATTGCCTGTTTTACCTTCTACTTCCACCAATGCAAACATTGAGTATGCTTCTCCTCCATTTGAGGTCATAATTGACATTCCCGAGAGCACCATACATGATCCATCTGATGCTGCACAACCTCCATTGTTTCAGCTGGGGGCGAGTGGTTATTATATGGACCGTATCAGCTTTTCTTCTGGCATATATTCTTTGTCCTCATCTGTGGCAACACCCCCTACACGTACCAGTCTTTTCGTCTCCTGGTTCAAAAAGACTTACCTGGTCCCACTGTGGACTTAAATCTGGATGGTGCTTACACTGATATTCCTCTTCATGTGGATTGGGTTTGTGACTGTGTTTTTTCTACTCATTAATGGCCATTAGTTGCCTGAAAGCTCTGCAGTGAAATTGGTCGACAGTGTTCTAGCTCCTCATACATCGTCTCATATAATGAAAAGAGATCAAGCCCTTGTGAACATTTCTGCATTCCCTGTTGCTCATGGCATCGTTTGGTATAAAGTTTCATATGATATCCATGACCCGGTTGAACTTTTAAACATTCCATACGTTTTCTGCGTTTCATTAGGAGATATGGTTTCACCGGACATACACTCTGACGACTGGGATGTTCAGGCCATTCATGCATGGTTTTCTGATTTAAAATATTATGCTGCTTTTGACACTGAAAATTAGTATTTGAATCAGGCAAATTATGCAGATTTATTTTGTTATCAACATTACGGCCATCCTTTTTTACACAAGACCAACACTCTGAGACCATTTTTTGATTTTACACAGTGGGAACATTGTCCGACACCATTACGAGGCAGTTCAAAGACTCAACAGAGTAAATTTATATATTTCTCAGGTTACAATATTTCAGACCCTCAATCCTACTTTTATAAATTAAAGATGCAACCACTGACTAAATTTATGTTGACACACACTAAATTAGTATACTCCATGTCCTTCAGGAATGATTTGTCCGTGAAGGGTTATGATCACTGGAAGGACACAATTGATTTAAAATCCTTTTGGGGTACCAGAGATTGGCAGGTGCAGGGCACTGAAGCATTGCATCGTGCATGTCTTATACTGTCTCAAATTTTATTTTTAAATGACACAGTGCAACAAGACTACTTGTTTTGGTTTAGCCACGGCCAAGAATCTAACTATTTCCTCGATTCCATTGTTGGCTGAGTATGACACATGGCAAACACACACCAACTACACAATTGAAGACTTGGTTTCCTTGTTCAAAAATGGAACCATTAACTCTTCTACCATTGACCCCGTGTGATGGTTATTGTGGCCAACGAGCTCCAATGCATACCAACTGCATTTTCTGAATACCACACAGGGGTTTACACAAAGTAGTCCTGATCCACGTTTCCCACATTCCCATTCAGTTACCACATATTCAGTGGGCAAATTCCATCAGCAATGGTTAGAACATTCCACACTGTCGACTGTGAAACAACACCTGTCTCTTTTGTCAGGTGACATCAACCTGGCTGATTTTCTTTTAGGTCCTAAATCCCTCGAAAAAATGTTTCATTTATTCAGCATATAATGAATTTTGGAAGCTATCGCAGATGGAAGCTGTGGTTCGTCTCTGACAAATTGACCAAGCTAATTTAGAAAAAGTACTTGTAGTGGTAGATGACAGCATTAATACACTGTTGTCCCGTATATATACTTTGGATAATATTGAATCATCTGTCATTGACATTGTTCAACATGAAGTGTCTGTTTTATATGGTCAGAATCAGTTACGTTCTGTAATGCAATTTGCCTGGACATTGCAAACACTAAAAAATGGAAAAGTGCCATGGGATTATTTGAATGCTTCTGCACTGTTTTTGCCATTTAATTTAACTGATAAACAGAAATTAATGTCAATTAAAGATGCAACATACACGTTGTTACATATTGAACAGTTAGAACAGTTACCACTTTCTGTAGCAGAGACTGATTCAGCTGTGTGGTTAATACATGGGGTTATTTCACTGCCCATCTCACTATTTCAGTTCACAGCCTGTATAAAACACTATCTGGTAGGTAGGTGTGAGCCCCTCAGCAGTACATTTATTCATGAATTGGGGTAGCTACCTTTCACTTACAGATGTCAGCTCAAGGATAAGGAAGTTTTCCTAACAGGGGAGGACTGCAATTCCACAGTAGGACATTCCCTAGTCTGTAAACAAGTTAAACTGCATGGGGGCCTGTAACGTTTTGCCACCTAATCTAGCTTGTTTTTTAAAAGGTACCCCTGTCCCAGCAATTATTCCCGTACTAACTTTGTTTTCTAATGGCAGTTATCTTATTCTAAATAACCACGATTGCTGCAGCTTACGGGCGGGCATCCCGTATATAGTATAGTATTACGGTTTGACCACGTGTTACATGTTGTAGCAATGTCCTATTTCCACCCCCGCATGGGATTGTAGATAGTTCGCTTTGGCCTTCCATTCCCACTTTGAAAACAGATTTCAATAAACTAAGCAGACACAAAGCACTTTTGTTTCAACAAGAAGTGTCTCTCACATCAGCTCGCAAGACCTTCAAATTGCAGGTGACGAGAACCGCAAGTGGGATACACTCGCTGCTAAACACAAATCTCCCACTCCATTTTGGAGAATTAATACACCAAATATTTAATGCATCAGATACAGAAGGCCTTGCCCATTTTTTTAAACTTGTGGGATTCAGCCTTGTTACTTCCTTTCAGACTATTTTTGGAGTAATACTGGCCTTTATTCATTCTATTTTTTCCAGCACCTTCGGAGGGTCTCCATTGGTGCTCCTGTTGATTTGCGGCGTGCTGGTTCTCCTATTGTTGCTACGTAATGGATCTTCGATTTGTGGAGCTGCCAAACCCGGTCCAGTTGCAACTGTACTGTGATCGAATGTGGCAGCTTTTTGGTTCTATGCCAGTGACGTCCTTTGCCATCGACTATTGGCTGACCTTCCGTTATGCCCTCTTCACCTGGGTTCAATCTGTGTTCCACTGCCTCCAGTGCCCTTTTCAATGGGCCCTGGATGTCTGCCTCTCCAATACCACACACGCTGCCCTGGATTACGATCTGCTATTGGTTCCGTTGAAGGCCCATGATCAGGCAAGTGCCATGGGTAGGTGCCTGTTGTGCGATCCTCTGCTCGGACCAACGGCAGACTTGAGTACCTGTGCCCCTGCGCAGGCCCTCATTGTTCGGAGTTTCTTCGAAGTTAACGCAGATTGCGCTGGCATGCTCATAAAAGCCTCTGGATATGAGGAGCATGTGTGCTTGTTCGATCTACTAAACTGGATGGCATCCCTTTTTAATATGGAAGGAACAGACAACATTCTGGAGTTCATGGCTTTCCGCTTTTCCTGCCGCATTTTAGTCTCCGATGACTACCTATGAATGGATGGGTTTTTGAGTGCCCAATTGGCAAAAGTTTTGCTTCTTGCAATACAATTTTTTTTAATTCAGCTTCATGACTATCCTAATTGGAATACCACTTAGATGCTTTGCCTCTGCTTATTTTTCATTTTTGTCTTAGCATAGAGCTAAAGACCTGGCCAAGGGGAGGGTGTCAAGTGGCCCATGGGGACATTGTCGTTTTTCACTAACTTAGCATGAGCATGTTGCAGCTTGCCTGCTGCTTTTGCGCATGTTACTACATGTCTTTCACATGAGAACGCATCGCTGTGTTCACACTCTGCATGCTCCTGGGATTTTGACTGAACATTATGTGTAAGGTCGAACAACAATGCCCCTTGTTAACAATGGTAATGCTAGGACTATTGGAGGACGAGGATGTGAATATCAATGAATTATTTGGTTTAATTTATAAATGAAACCATAACTGTTAACATTGTGAATTCATCTCCAGCTCTGAAATAATTCGGAGCAATAAGTACGACTTGACCTAACCAGATTGTAAAGCTGTGGTCTTTGAACATTTAACCAAAAACACCTATTAAGATATGAACTGTCCAACCTGCAGATCAGAACTTAGGTGTGCATTGTTACTACAAAGGTATGGGAAATATTTCATAGTCATGGTACAATGATGTAGAGTGGATGGTACTGAATTAGAAACTTAAATTACAAACTTTGTAGATGGACTAATTTCCATTTCAAAAATATGTTTCAAAACTATAGCAATCATATGTTATGAAGGAGTTAATATAACCTCTACACAAGGTCAAGAAATGACAAGTGAAAAGGTGTATTCAATTCTTTACAGGATTATCTGTTCCAAAATCAACAGATGTTTAAACTGTTCTCCAGCAATAGATCAAGTATTCATGATGTGCCGAATAAAAGTTATTCCGGTGTCTTGCTTTGAATCTAATTTTATTCAAAAAATTCCAATTTGACAGAAGCAATCCATTTGGCCCAGCCAACGCTTTTCGTCCCAGTGGGACTTCATTAGGGCTTGTTCAATATCCCAATGTTTTCATCCACCCAGTGTTGGCTCTTGTTGTTACCTCATTGATACAATTTTGTACCACTAGATGGTGTGTTGCGTTCCCATCTTATCTTCATCCTTTCTGTTTCCTGGTTCGAATGTCCTATGAGTTTACGCCTAGCTAGGCTAGGATGAAGATAAGATGGGAGTGCAACACGCCATCTAATGGTACAGAATTGCCATTTTTTAAATAAAACTGGATTCAAAGCAACTTGCAAGACACCTGAATAACTTTTCTTCACATCATGACTACTTGATCTATTGCTGGAGAACAGTTGAACCGTCTGTTGATATTGGAACATGTAATCCTGTATAGAATTGAACGCTCCTTTTCACTTGTAATTTCTTGACCTTGTGTTGGGGTGGCCTCTTGGCAATGGGGTCACAAAAGTAGAGCGTTGGAGGAAACAGAATTTGTATTAATTACATACCAGTGCGCTGTTTGAAGCACACATTGCAGTGTGCTGTTCACTGATAACCTCTACACACTACACAATATATTTAAGATGTGAAAGAGGATGGACAGAGTGCAATGATAGAGAAATGTCATTCAAATCAAGACTACATAAAAAGTTACCAAAATGATATCTGCTAATTCCAGAACTGAAGTTCTAAGGACAGCTTAGGATAACAAAATGTGTTATTGTGTTGACATGTATATGAATTATGAGTTTCTGAGACATTGTTCGGCCTATTAGGGGTATTGTGTACAGCAAGTTGTTAGAAATAAAAGACTCTTTTTAGCTGGAGGTAAGGAATTTAAAAAAACAATTCAGGACTAAATTCTGTTACTACAGATAATAACTAAATAGAGGTACTATAATACCAGCAGCCTTAATTTGCATCTAAAAAGTCTCTTCTTCACTTCTCCACTTCACCATTGCATCTTGTTTTGGTTGCGTAATGTTCAAAATGAAATCCTAATACATTTGTTTGTTTATATTTGTTCACAGTGATTGAACTGCTGCAATAAAAACTGCAAAAAATTAACAAGTACGATTTTTTACATTCTGCTTAATTACACCCACAGACTGCTACCCCGGTGTTAGCCTCCCACAGTGTCCGCAGACAATGGCATAAGATCTCCCCGGATATCTTCCAGGCTGCTTTTTCGTCACCCTGGGAAGCTGAACCTTCTAACTCTGAGGATGGCCTAGCCCGGTACAATTCTGCTGTTAAATGGGCCATTGACCTGCTTGCGCCTCTTAAACCATTGCCAAACTCAGCCAGGTGCCCTCAGACAGCCTGGTTCTCCCCCGAGCTTCATGCCGAAAAACGGCAGTGCAAAAATCTGGAGAGACGTTGACGTAGGTCCCAGGAGGTGAGGGACAAAGACAGATTTAAGAGAGCCCTCTCCACCTACCATAAAAATATAAAGGGTGCGCGGAAAGATTTTATTGCCCTACAGCTAGCTAAGGCAGAGAATGCCCCCAAAACCCTATTCCAGATACTCAAATCCTTCACCAGTCCTAAGGCCTGTGACAACCCTGAGACCGTATCCCAAGCTCTCTGTGATGATATTGCCCAGTATTTCTCTCAGAAAATTTAACTTATCTATGACAAGATCTCCCCCTCTGGGAGCCAGCAACTGGATGCTTCACCTCTTGACCCGCCAGCATCCGCAACTACACAACTGCTGGAGAGTTTTCCCCCTATGTCCGCCGAGGAGGCGGAAGCCTTACTTCACACAGTGAAATCAGGCTCCCCCCTTGACGTTATTCCAGTTAAAGTAGTCACCTCCCTCTCCAACCAATTGTCCTCGCCAATAGGCACGATTCTCAACCTCTCTATGAGAGAGGGCTATCTTCCCTGGGAATGGAAGGTGGCACAGGTCATCCCTATTCGCAAGAACTCCAAGGTCCCTATGGAAGAGCTTTCCAATCTCCGCCCCATTTCCTTACTACCTCTCCTGAGCAAAGTATTGGAAAAATACATCAATAAACATCTGTCTGACCATGTTGAAAATACAGGTAGCTTGGATTCCTCTCAATCTGGTTTCAGGCCCAAATACAGCACGGAGTCTGCCCTGTTGGAGGTCACGGATAACATCAGGATGACCTTAGACAGCGGCCACTCAACGATTCTCATGCTGTTGGACCTTTCTGCCGCATTCGACACGGTCTCCCACCAGATCTTGCTCAGGAAATTGGAGGAGATTGAATTCAGAGGACTGGCTCTTCAGTGGATGACGAGCTTCCTGCCCTCCCCTTCCCAGACTGTCAATCTAGGCCCTTTTCGGTCGAAGACGATGGAACTGACCAAGGGAGTTCCCCAGGGCTCATGCTTGAGCCCTACTTTGTTCAACATCTATATTGCTCCCTTGGCCAACCTCCTCAGGTCCTGTGGCTTTTCGCCTATTTCATATGCTGACGACACCCAGCTCCTCTTCTCATTTAACAAATCTACCACGTCGGTTCAGTCCACATTCTCTGCGGGAATGATAGCTATCGCAAATTGGATGAAAAGCAATTTTCTCCAACTCAACGCAGGGAAGACGGAGATTATGCTCTCCGGAGATGCACATTTGCTGTGGACACCAGACTCGTGGCCGGTAGCCCTTGGCCCCCCCTGTCCCTAAGGCCCTTGTTAAAAACCTGGGCATTCGCCTAGACCATGCCTTGTCCTTGAAGGAGCATGCTGCTCACACTGCCGGCTCCTGCTTCTATGTTCTGGGCTTGCTACGACGTGTTTTCCCTCTCTTTCTGGATTCCACTCGTAAAACCCTCATTCAGACTATGGTAATGAGCCGACTCGACTACTGCAACGCTCTCCTGGTCTCAGCCAATGAGTCCTCGCTTAGCAGATTGCAGGTGGTCCAGAACATCGCAGCGCGCCTTGTCATGAATGCCCCGCCGAAAACTGCCTCCCTTTCTCTTCTTCAACAGCTCCACTGGCTTCCAATATGCAAGCGTGTTAAATTCAAAGTTTGCTGCATCGTCCACAAGGCCTTGTATAAAAAAGGTCCTCTCTATATCTCTATAAAAATTCAAGCATTACACCCCTACCAGGTCCCTCAGGTCAGGAAGCAAATCACTCCTCTTAGTCCCCCCGGTCAGGAAAACAAGGCTAGGTGGGAAATCCTTTTCCTACCTCGCTCCCCTCTACTGGAACATGCTCCCCATTCACCTGAGACAATGTCCGGACTATCTGCACTTCAGGAAACTTCTTAAGACCGCCCTATTTTAATAATGCCCGTCAGCCTGTCCAGCAGTACAGTCCAAAGCGCAGAGATACCCCTTAGGGGGTGATTCAGGCGCTATATAAAACCTACAAATAAAATAAATAAATAAATAAATAGTTCATGCAGAAGGTAGCAAAATGCTTTAGTTCTGGTGACATTTCACTGCATCTTCTCTCCACTTGAGCTGGATTTTTGTCATCAGGAGCAGGGGCCACAGATCTGGATCTGATGATCCCTCTCCTTTTTTTTCTCTGTGCAATTTTAAGTTGCTTCTTCTGGTATGGTTTCAAGTAGTACAACATGCTTGTTGTACCACATGAATAATTTTTTTGCTGTGACCTGACATAATGTCTTCTCATGTATGCTGCACTGCACCAATTTAGTTGTGGTTAACCCTGGGCGTAGTTCGCGTAGTCGCGCTACACGAAGCTACGCGAAGACGTCGAAGCGCTACGCGAGCGTGCGTAGTTGCTTGTTGCGCCCGTTCGCGATGCGTTTTTCTTCTTCGGGAACGCGTTGTGCGTGTTCGGGACGCTGTTTGCATGCTCGGGGGATAGTATCTCACGAACTTACCCATGTGGTCGCCTATGGGCGCGGCCATCTTGTTTTTCACTTGTCCCGCCCATTCGCGATCCCTTATTTCCTGTTCCGGGTCGCGTATAGCGTGCTCGCGATGCGCATTTCATGTTCGGGAATGCGTCGTACGTGTTTGCAACACTTTTTGCGTGCTCGGGGAGAAATATCGTGCAAACTTACCCACGCGGTCGCGAAGGGCGCGGCCATCTTGTTTTTCACTCTATGCTATGGTTCTGGGCCTGCTTTTCTATCCTCCCTCAATCTTTGCAATCCTTAGTTTTTTACACTGTTTTTCAATTTTTCTTTATTACTTATCTATCTCTCTCTGTGCCTAAGTCTATATTTTGCATTTATTTCTACTTTTTACTGTGTTTTTTTTTACTTTTCTACTGTTTTATATAACTTTCTTCTTTAAGCTCCTACTTCTTCCCCTAACTTTATTTTTCCCTTCTAACTTTTCTTTTCCGCCTCCTCCACACACCCCAGAACCATGGCGAAGGGTAGCAGCAGTAACGGCTCCAAGGGCAAGGCGCGTGCGCCCAAGAGCCGCCTGCCTTGCGGAAGACTGCGCCCTGCAGAGGTGCAAGCCCGGCAGCTTTTTAGTGAGGCGGAGGTGGCCACCCTTGTTTTTTTTGTTCAGCGCCACCTCCCCTTGACCTTGGCAGCAGGCGGCAGGCCAGGCTCCGGGTACCCTACCCAGGAGCATCACCGCCGGTGGGCGAAGGTGCGCCGGGCAGTGTTTCGCTGCTCAGGGGTCCGGCGCACCCATAACCAGCTGGCACACCGGTGGTCAGACATCCTGGACTGGGAGCAGGACCTGTTGGACCTGCTAGGTGTCGAGGTCGTGGGGCTTGGTGAGTAGCTAATATATATAGTAGTATAAGTAATAAGTATTGTGTGTAATTTTTTTACACATAACAATAATACTGCTGCTTACATTGCAGGTAAATTACGTTTCAAAATCTTCTGTGATTGTAGGACACAGGTGCTGGGCGCTACTCTTACTTGTTTGCAACTTTGTGCTCGCTTGTCCTTATTATTATGTAAGAGTTTACTTTAGAGAACTTAAGTTAGGTAATGCTATTGCTAGAGAGACTCTAGTCCTTCCTTTGTCCTCCTGTCAAATAGTGGTGGATGGATTGATACTAGGTTTAGTTACTATTAGTTGATAATTTTTGAGCGGTCTGCGTGACGCATCCTCTGTCACTGAGTGCTGCTTACCCCAGTCCTTAGTAGAACCTTTTGTAGTTTGTTTAGTGAGTGGTAGGCTTAGCAGTGTCAGTCAGTAGCAGAACATCAGACGCAACCAACCAACAATTTGGTGTATGCACAAATTTATGCATGTGTCTTCCTTCTCATCTATGCATTTTTGAGGGCTAAAAAAAATGGAAATGCAGACTTAGTGAACAATTGGCCCGTCTGGAATAGGTGGGCTAGCTCAGGTGGTACTTAGGCTTAGTTAGTGTTCTGGATTTTATTTGAATCAATCAGAATGGAACACTGAATTAGTGTTCCTAAATAAGTAGACTGTCCGTGAATCCCGCAAGCCAGTAGTCGATCGGATTAGATAGGTCAATTTTATTGCAATTTGTGTTTCCTAAAACGTTTTTTGAGCGTTTTTTTAGATAATTTATTTGTTTCACAGCAATCATTAATGTTTGTGTCTTTCTTTATTATATCTTACATGATCAATGATCTGCAGCACCCAGGGGCAAGAAGACGGGGTCCGAGTCGGCGGGATAACCACCAGAGGACCGCTCCTCTACCGAGGGCCCTGCTGCTGGCCCCAGTAAGTCCTCCAGTGGTTAATATTAACAATTATATTGCCCTAACTTTTACTGCACCTTATTTTTTCCGAACTATTAATTCTGGTTCCACTTCCTAATTCTATTTTTTACAAAAGCTTCATTGATCTTGACTTGACTATCTGTTTCTAAATTCTGGTTATCCCTGCCTCTAAGTTCTAACTGCCTCTGCTATGAATGTCTGTACTACTACTATTAGTCTGTCGCTAAGCTTGCCCAGTTTGCCACTCTTTATTTTACGGTTTTGAATAAAACTCAGATTGACCAATAGCTCTAGCCACTGAGTCCAGTCCTTTGGGTTGTCCTCTTCTAGTCTTCTTAATCTTGAGGCTTTGACAATTACCACAAACAAAATGCCCAACCAGATATTTGACTATTTTTGATAGGATATAGTACATACTACTACTGATGTGGGGATTCTGCACAGCCACATACAGAACTATGCACAAGAAAATAGGATGTTGGTGATGGGAGGTTGGACCTTCCTCACACCTCAGTCAGATGTGAACCCACAATCCCTGAACGACTAGCTATAGTGTCTCATTAGGTCCCCGAACCCCCACCCGAAGATACCCAATGATTACACAACCCAGAACAGATAACACCCTTTCGCTCATTCACTTGTGTAAGTCCACCACCACCACCACACCAAATACCACAGAGTCTATGTGTAAGTTCAAAAGGTTTATTTTCAACTAACACGCTCTGTATGTTGTTCTATAAAATTCAGTGTTCTCCAGCCAGCTCCAACAGCAAAATGCATAAGATTAAAACAATAAACATTGTTACAAGTGCATGATAGAAGACAAAAGATCTGTGCGAATTCTGGGAGACTCCTCACCGTAGAACGTAGAATTACTGGTTACATGCATCATTCATAAGCTCTGCAAATCTCTGGTTCGTAGAAGGGAATCTTCTGCCTGTTATGAGAAAAATGGTGCGCATTAGATAGTATAATGCAAGCATTTCTCAGTCATGCCAAAAAAGTGTAACGTTACTTATGGCTAAGCAATACGGACTAACCGAACTCCATAACAAAGTGGCTTGTTTTTCGACCTCTTGTACGCAACGCTCAGACAGTAGCTGTATGAGCTCATGTGGGCTCAAAAAGGCGTCTTACTGTTACTGCACAACAAGCTGCGAGGTAACATGCGCAAAAGACATGAAGCGAAAAATGGTTGCATGGCTCAGGCTAACTTTGAAAAGAGTAGAGTATACTATAATAATGACCCTAGGGACCATAACACTACTAGTGTCTACTGACTCTACTCTAGTACCCGATTTGGACTAGTGAATGTGATGTATATGTATGTATTAACTTTTTTTTCAATCTTGCTAATGAAAACGAATTATCTAGGCGTACTAGCGACCACCAGTGCCGGCGGGGCCAGCGGCGATGCGACCATTCCGGAGGGGGCAGGAGATGCAGCACCTGCAGGAGCTACAGGGGGTGAGCCAGCAGCAGTGGCAGGCGGTGGTAAGTTATATTCATTACTTATTGACATTGCACTAGCTGGAAGGGTATTCACTTCACTCACTGTACTGTTGTTGAGACTTATTAGGTATGAAGTTGTAGTGAACATTATACAACGGTTGAAGAAGACACCCTTTACTTAGCATTAGCAATGCAGTAGCAATAGCATTAGCAGCGTGACTTGATTAACCAATGGCCTCTTCTATCTGACTCCAACTCAGCTGTGAAAGTTTTATGGAGGAGAATAAAAGTCAGATCAGATGACCTTGATGGATGTGTTGAACAAAAGGGAAAGAAGGGTGGAAGGAGGAAGGACGGGCGAGATTTAATATGACTGGCAGAGAAGGATACGTTGGAAGCATGGATAGGTGGCTGATAGGAATCAGATGCATGTGTTGTTGAAGGATGGGAGGAAGGTGAAAGAAGAATGGATGCCTGCCTGGGTGGGCGACAGAGTATGGGTGGATACTGTGGATAGCAAGAATCATCAGCGGTGTTTGGGTGAAACTCAAAGCCAAGGCAAGCAAGGAAGGAGTGGATGCATGGGTTGTTGTTGGTGAAACAAAGTAAGGTTTGTGGAGAGATTAAGAAGAATGATAGACATTTACTTAGAATGGATGGATGCCTGTATGTATTCATCATAGACAGCATAGGTGGAGACTGTCATGGGATGCAGAGTCTTAGTTTTAAGGGAATGTAAAAGAAACCACGCCAGAGTAGCAAAGCCGAGGGGATTACAAGTTGTATTTTCAGAATACAGTTGACTCACAATAGTTTGCAAGCACATCATATATATTGTGTATAGTTAGTTATCAAGCACCTTCCTTCGACTCCGAGGACCACTCCCTACCTTTGTTAATTTATTTTCGAATGTGTCAGCCAGCCTGCAAAGGGTGGCCTATCTGTTGGTTACACAGTCAATCAAAACAAAGTACCTTATGCAGTAGCGGTCAGTGGTGGGAGTGCTGCCGGGCGCTGATGTGGGGAGGGGCAGGGAGGGGGGTAGTAAACAATGTATTACGCGGCCAAATACAGGTAACTTTACTGTAAACATAAAAATAAATAAAGCGAATTTCATTGTGCGCACTGCACCGCCAAATGCGATGCAGTGCGCGCAACGAAATTTGTTTTATTTATTTATATGTTTACTTACCTGTAATTGGCCGTAATCCATAGTTTACTACCCCCACCCTGCCCCTCCCCACGTCACCGCCCGGCAGCACTCCCACCACCGACCGCTACTGACCTTATGTCGTCGTCCCATATATAAGCAATGATCATTGGATCAGATATATAATCTGCCTTTTTGTAGTAGCCAGGGCACTGTGAAAGTGAAATTGACCAATTGCCCTTCATGTAACAGAGAGAGTATGGCCAGTGGCACCCGTAATAGAAAAATACGAGTTTCCCCACCTGCAGACAGTAGTAAATAAAACTAACGTGAGTCTGCGTCATGACTCGTATGTTTGTCTTGGGTGCAAGCATCGATGACTGAGCTGGCATGCCGGCTACAACCAGGTTATGTAATTTCGCTAAACTAGAGATAAGAAGAAGACTGGTGTACTGTGTACTGGAGTCCATAGTGCTAGTATAATGCCTGAAACTCCCACAAATGTTAGAGGCCGAGGAAGTGGGAGGATAGATAGATTATTACCACAAATGTTATGTACTGTGCTTCTTGCTAGTGCTACTGTGCCACTATGTGTTGAATTAATTTTGTGTTACTGTTTTGTAAGAGTACTGGTTACAACAATATTCTTTTTCTTTCTTGATATAGATAGTACTCCTTCCCAAGAAAAACCATCCCAGAAGGAGTTGGCAGCCAGGGCCCGGCACCGGAAACTGGAGGCCATTTGTGAGGAGAACCGGCGGCTGGTGGCTCAGGTGGAGGAGGAGGAGGCGGCAGCAGCTGCAGCCTCGTCCGATGCCCCGGGCCCCACCTCCAGTGGTACGGCGCCGCGGTCTGGCAGCCACCCGCCACCGCAATTCTCTGTCAGCCAGCACTGCTGTCCCCCACCCTGGATGCCACTGCAGGGCATTTCGCCGCCAGATGCTCCTCCGGATGTCACGGCTAGAGGAGCGTGTCAAAATACTGGTGGACAAACACCTAAAAGCCCGCAGAATATAAGAAGAACTATAGGACCCTGTTGGATTGCCCCTTTTTTATTCCTTTTGTTGGTGGGTGGGAATTGGGCGTTGGAGTTTCTGGACATTCTTTGGACTTTTTTCGTTTTGGACATTGGTTGGGGTTAGGGAGAGGGGTGGGTCAGGTGTGGGATAGTTTATTTTTGTTAGGGTAATAAATTATATTTATACTTAAACATACAATGTTAATGTTTTGGGGGGGTTACTGTTTTACGGATTTACGTCACATGGTTTCCTTGCTGCTGCAGGGCCGCAGCCACTGTTTGATTTAAATAATCTGCCGATGATGTAACACAAACAGATAGATGCGGTACCCCTCACTGAGTTATTTGTCCTACTAGTACTGTCAGTCTCTCCTCCTAGTCCATTATACCACCCACCAAACTTATCTTACCTGTGATTGATGATGATTAAGTTCAGCACAGCGATGGCTGCATGGTTTCCCAAGAGAATGGAGAAGATGCCATGGTTGTGGTGGTAGTAGTAGACACTGGCAGTAGCATTTGCAAAAAAAATAAAAAAGAGACAGTCGCTTGCCTGAGAGCGACTGTGGGAGTAGTAGAACGAAGTAAAGTACAGTACAGAAGAAGACTGCCAAACAAACAATATTGCATTTGCAACTGCTAAAGTCAAATAAAACATAATGGTGGCGGGGACAGCCTAGTACAAGAAGTTACAAACTGTAGTTGTGTCGAGTGAGTCACTTAACTTAACACAATCGTAATTCGTAACCTTTACTGCTGTGTGGTAGGAGTTTGATGATGAATCCAATCAATGCCGGCAATTAATTATGATGTACTATTAGGTGACGGTCCCTTTGGAAAAAAAATTGGCTTGCACATAGACTGAGCATGGGTGGGCAAGCAGAAGAAGCTCCTCGCCCTGCCTTGAAATTGAATTAGTGTTGCTTTCACCACATCTGCCCCAGCAAGCGTGTGATCAATTGGTGTACATTTTATGTAGTCACATCACACCTCAATATAAATCACAGCCCGGGGGAAGAGGGTTAGGGTTTGATGAATGGATGGGAAGGGGGTTTGGGGAAAGGTTTGACAAAGAAAAACAGTACACATGGACACAACAAAAGCAAAGCGCAATCTTGGCAGACGACCATGATCTTATCCAATAAATCTATAAAGGGAGAAAAAGGAAATGCATGCATGATGATGAAGATAACTTGATGGTTAATGAGTAGTACTTACTAACTACTAATAGACAATTAGACAGTACAGGGCAGCAGTATATTCTATGCAATTTGCCTTGCCTGTAATATGCACTCAGAGACCCAAATTCCATGTTGTACTGGGCTTACTTTTAAAGATAGCAAAGAAAATTAAAAAATAGTTGTAGGGATCAATTAGCAAACAAACAACAACACAACACACAGTCATAATGATTGAAGAGAAAAAAGGATTCAAATTAATTAAAAGACGAATGATGAATGATACTAAAGTTACTGTATTATCCTGGTCAAATTGTGGAGTTGAATCTCGTCCTTCCTCTTGGTCCTATCTTCCATGGACGCTCCGCACATCAATCTTGGGTGCCACTGCCTGCCTGATGCGGATTGGTAAGGTAAGTGTGAGTTGTATCTCCCAGTATAGCACAGGGTAAAGGCCGGCCTGTAACGTGTAGATGGAAAAACAAAAGGGGTATTGAAAAATCAATGAATAAAAAAAAGCATCAATTGCAGTGGAGTCCAAGAAGAGAAGAGAGAACACTTTCAGACTGAGGCGGCTTGGATATATCGTGTATATTCTGTTTACAGCATCAAGCTACAACAACAACAGGACAGAACAGGCCCACCACAGCACTAGCCCCTGACCCAACCTCCATTTACCTTAATTTTTGACAGAGCCAGACAAAAAGGCATATACAGCAACCTAGCATTTTCAAAATTAAGTGACAAAATCAATGCGCCGCTGTCAGTCATATGACTACACTCGACTCCACCACTACATGGACATGTAGGTCTGCTGTGTTTACTTTCTTGTTGAATTGTTGTGTTTATGTTTACCTTTTATGCCACTTCATGAAACGCAGTTATTCCTTCAATCATCTCCGATCCAACTGACTGACTGCGTGCAAAGATAGTATGGTCATCATCATGGTGTGGTACGTGTTGTCCAACTCCAACTCAGTCTGTAGTGACTCCGATTAAGTCCATATTTCATATTAAAAAATTGCAACAGATATTGGCCTGCACCTGCAGTAGTAGGAGTACAATTTGGTTATTAAACAACAAGAAGGGAAACATTGACTGTCACTTGAGTCACTTTCACTTTGTAGATTAACTAGTAGAGTAGAGTTCGACTTCATGCACAACATCAACACAACAAACAACAGCAATCGCTCAGAGTCAGCAAGCATCCAATGCATGCCATCATTACCTGTCTTGCTCTTCTCTTTGGCTGTCAGATCATCAGATGCCTAGTTCTGACAGGTGAGTGTTTTTTTTTTAACGGGGCAGTGGCCTCATCATTACTCCACATTCATTTTGAGTGTTAGTCGCTATTTCGGTTTTCGTCCTATTCATCTGTGGCACTTTGTCACAGTTTAAGTTGCTTCACATGGTCAGCACTGTGATGATGGGCCGCGGCCTGGGTAGCGCTCATTGCTGGTCAATTGAGTTTGCACAAATGTCAGCAAGTTTCTTCGAAGAGTCTTGTCTTTCTCTGCCAAGTACCTTCTGTCCTGACAGTGAGGAGCTTTGGATGCCTGCCGAGGCTGTAGCCTTCGGACAGTGATGAGTTTACTTTTGGATGCCTGCCCAAGTTCTGACAGTGAAGAGTTGTGGACGCCTGCAGAGGCGGTAGCCTTCGGACACTGATGAGTTTCGGCTCGGAAACAAAACGGAGGATAGCTATAGTCACGTTTCACTTCTTATGGAGGGACTGTTAAAGGCAACATTTCTTGTACTCCAATGTCTGGCTTGATGGAAATGTGCTAATTAGGGCGAGACAGGAAGATGAAGCAGGACTCTGAAGAGTGGGCAGTTAAATGCACAGACGTGCAACTCCAATAGGGAAATAAAAAGAGAAGACAGTGGTGATGGATTTGTTGTGATTTGATTTGAACCAGAAAGACAGATACACAGACAAAGGAAGGACGAAAGTAACAATTTGAAAGCCTAGTTGTCAGGGAAGAGGAGCTCGTCCTCAAACTCTGGTGGTTCGGACAGAAGTAGGTCCTGTAACCCACTACTTACGTCACCCAAGTCGCTCTCCTCTTCCTGCTGTGATTTACGTATTTTGTAATCCGGTGGTATAAAGTGCTGATTCATTTTGATCATGGTTAACCTCTCCACGCTTTTGGGCGAGAGACTGGTCCTTTTCAAAGTTACAATGGCACCAGCAGCACTGAAAACATGCTCAGAAGAGACACTTGCGACAGGGGAAGCCAGATACTTTATCGCCAGCCTGCTGAGCACTGTCCATTGGCTTCTTTTCCCATAACAATACACCAATGGGTTTCGATCCATGAAGACCTCTGTTGGGTCATCCAGATAGGCCTGGACCGTCCGCTCAATGTTCAGGGGTGCTCCGATGTGCTCGGCCTGTTTTGCCTTTGCATCAGCACTGGACTTACCATACCCCTGCCGTAGAAACCAATCAGTTGCCGATTGTACTGTGGATGATCCTGTTCTTGCTGTTGTTGATGTTATTGTAGGTGTCGGTGACTGCTGGGAGGCAAACGCACTGCCCTCAGGCTCCGAAGTAGAACTTGACTCTGGATGCCCTGTAGTACTTGTTATGGCCTGGGGTGGGGGGCCTGTAATTAACAGCTGTTCGTTTTCGAAAATAGTGGCTTCCTCAGCTATCAAAGTTTTGTAGTTGGCAACATCCACTTCCAAAAAAGGAATTACTGCCTTACTGTTCAGAAATACTTTGTACCGTGGATCCAAAATTGTGGCACTAATGTAATGTTGTTGTGACACAATGTTATTTTTAATCCTTGTATTTACAGATAAGCGAGCGGCTAAGGACTCCGCCAAATGATATGCGTCTTGTTTGTTATCCACACCTGCGTACGTTTCAGACACCTCCTTCAGCTGTTGCTCTAGCATGTGCAACAATGGGATAGCTTGGCCCATAGTACAGTCCTCCCTGCTGACTTCACGTGTGAAGTTCTCAAAAGGAATTAGCATCTCAGTCAGGCATTTAATGAGGTCCCATTGACCCATCTCAACGGTCATGCCTCTCACAGTAGGTTCCCCCAATCTTTGCATGACATAAGCATTGAGTGGTATGTACAGTTCAAACAGACGATCAAGCATGCAACGTGTTGGCACCTCCTGGATGAGTGCTTTGACTGGCATTTTATTCTCACGTTGAATGACCCTCAGCTGCTTCCGGGCTTTAAAAGAATGGCTGAAATGTGTGCATATTCTTCTGCAGGTGGCCAGTAAGTTGCTGACTTTGGATTCATTTTTCAAAAAGTCTTGAACAACAATGTTAATGCAGTGTGCCAAACACGGGACCCTGAAATAGCCACCATCACCCATGGCCTTAACTACATTACTGCCATTGTCCGTGGCAACAAAACCAATCTTAAGCCCTCTTGAGCGCAGCCACTCAAAGACCTTGCTGTTAAACTCTTCCAAAATGTTTGCAGCAGTATGAGATTTCTCCATGGCAAACATGGCTACAGTTGCATGTTTGCGAGTGGCATGAAAAATTTCAGCAGCGTCAACACCAGCAGATATCTGTTCTCTAACCCCCGCAAAAGAGATCCAGTGTGCAGTGATGCACATGTAATCTGTGGCTTGGCAACTGGTCCACATGTCTGTTGTCAGGTGGATACTGTGAACAGCACTCTGCTTCAAGGCTTTTCCGAGCAATTCCAGTACGTCGTGATGTAGTGCTGGAACAGCAACTCTGGCAAAATAGTAGCGGCTGGAAACATGCCATTTTGGGCAGATGGTTGACACAAATTCCAGAAAACCCACCCCTTCAACAAAAGAAAAAGGGAGAAGGTCCAGTGCTAACATTTTAGCCAGCTTCGCATTGTACAAACGTGCTATTGGGTGGTTGCGTTCGTACTGCCCCTCCCCCCAAACATGCTGATAATGGTAGGCTGCATGGTTTTCCTTTCTCTTAGGCTCAACAACGCACTTTTTTCATTGCGGTACTCCTTGGTGTCTCAGGCTGACTCTTACTCTTGTGCCACTGCGATGTTGCTGAAGATGTGGGCGACGTTAACTCTGCACTGTTGGGTACAGGGAGACTTTGTGTACCACTACCAGAGAGAATGTCTCCCTGTCCTTCCTCTTCCACCGTGATCGGATCTTCTACTCCTTTATCCCCACCAACACCAATGGTTGCAGTTTTTATGCCGAGAAGGTGGTCCTCCCAGCTGATCAAGTGGTGTTTTTTCAGATGGGTCATTTGGCCTCCGGTACCATAGTTTGTACCAAGCTTACCACGACTAACAGAGGTATTACAAATGGAGCATATAGCAATGTTCTCCTCCTTTTTGCTAACCGTAAAGAAGTCCCAAACTGGGGAGCTTAACTTTTGCCTCCTGCTGGAGGTGCCACTTCCAATGCCGGATGAACTGGAGGGTGTGTGTTGAATTTGACTCTGTGCTGTACCACTACCTACTTCTACTGAGGTGGTGGTTGTGCTGGATGTAGGTCGCTGCCGGGCCTTTGCTAATGCAAATATGGAAGCTGTAGGTCGTGTTGGTGTTACCTGTGGAGGTATGCGTGCTACATCCCTCGCAGCGATTTTGGATAGGGTAATAATGTTGGTATCCATCTCCTCGGGGCCGGGAGTGATGTTCGTGATGACTGGCTCATCATCATCATCATCCTGCTGTTCTACATCGACCTCCATAAGTGTAAGGCTTTCTGGAACCTTCCTTTTCCCTAGCTTGGTCTTGGGACGTGTCTCCCTCTCAGACTCAGTTTGTGGCTTCCAAGTGGCATCTAGATCATCAGAAGGGGGCTTGGCGAAGAACTTGATGGACTACCCCTCCTTTTCCTTGCTGGAGATTTGGAAGACAATGGATCTTCTGAATGAGTGGCTTCTTCTTCTACCTCTGCATGAGGCTCAATTTCCTGAACTGCCCCTACTTCGGGAGGAACAACAACTACTATTGCGGGCGGTGGTTGCGGCTGTTGTTGTTGTTGACCACTTATCTGCTGTGTTTCCTCCTGCGTTGATTGGGTACTACTTTGAGATAGCGATAAGTTTATCTCAGGCTCAGCATCACTGCTTTCCACCATTAGGCTGGCTACCTCTTCCACACTCATGTGCTTGGGCCTGGGTTGGTGGGTTGGGCCCACTGATGCCGAGGTGCTGCCCCCAGCTTGCCCCCCGGACACCGCTGCTGCAGGCGTAATTTTATTTTTCCCAAAAAAGGTATTGGGCGGCACACCAGACTTAAGTGTCACTTCCTTCTTCTGTTTCTTCTTCTCAATAGCAACTTTCTTGGTACTGGAGGACCTGGTACCTGCTTTCTTTGGGCCCATCTTCTTCAGATGTCAGCAGCACTCAGTTGCAGAGATGTCTGGTCAGGTCACACGTCACGTTGTGTACAGCAGCAGGATGTCTGTCTGGCAGTGCAACGGGCAATGATGACACACCTCCTCCTCAGTCTTTGTGCACCTAAAAGCAAAAAAGCCAGAAGAACATCAGTCAAACGATAGCACAAATCAAACTAATATAATATAGAACTTAGTGTGTGGTTGCCTCAATTATTAAATTTTAGAAACTCAGTGAACAACAACAGTGTAGCCATTTATGAGACTTTGACAACAAGGCAAGGGCTTTCCTGGTGTACTGTGTAGTGTGTACACTCTGGAAGAATAAGAATAGCAAAGAACAAAAACTGAAATGTAGTGGAGCATGTTTGGCCTAAATTTGTGCATCACGTGGGATGTATGCAGCATCAGGGAGCTGCAGCTGGCAATGGGGATGGATTTGGAAGCAGTAAGACAAGAGGAACAATGGAAAGACACGCAGGCCTATGTGGCAAAAACAGCACACTACTAACTACCACCACGAAATGGCCCCCAGCAACATGGTGACTCACAGGCACAAGGCACGGCAAACAATGAACTCAAGCAGGCCTATATATGGCCAGACAAAGGATGCCTGATAAAACACACACAGCTTTAATGCAAAAACTAAAATCCACATGGCTAAAAACAGTTTGGAAAGTTAGACAACAACATATAATTACACACGCAAAAAAGGCATTTATTTAACACACCCAAAAAGTGAAATAGACCCCCCAAAAAAACCCACATTTTGCAATTCAATCCAATGCCATCCATGGCCTAAATGATGTCAAAATTCCACAGACAACACAGAAACAGTTTTTATGCACCCATGATGAATACCTCTGGGCCTACTGGCAGACTAGGCCGCAAGCTTGGATGCCTATGGCAAAAGCACAGTGGCTGGTACCACAAAATGGCCGCCACCACATGGCCAGGCCACCCAACAACTTCCTTCCTCTTGAAAAAAATTGTAAAAAAAAAAAGTGACTCTTTGCTCACCAAACTACATCTAAATGACAACCTGAGGAGTTTTTTGTGCAAAATGAACTAAATCATCATTTTCGAGAAGGTTTTATGCTGCTCGAGAGATATTCTTCGCCAGATTGTAAATTCTGCGTGTTCGGCATCGCGATCGTCACAAAAAGTCGTTATCGCGCGCGCAAAAACGTATATTGAGCGCGCGAAGAAGATAAAAAGTGTAAGTCCGCGTTGTCGCGCAGAGCGGAGTTGCCCAAAGTCCGCGAGCTGAACGCCCAGGGTTACCTACTGGCTGAAAAGGCCTATTTATTTAACACACACCCAAAAACTGAAATCCCACCCCAAAACCCACATTTTGCAATTCAATCCAATGCCATCCATAGCCTAAATGATGTTACAATTCAACAGACAACACAGAAACAGTTTTTATGCACCCATGATGACTACCTCTGGGCCTACTGGCAGACTAGGCCGCAAGCTTGGAGGCCTATGGCAAAAGCACAGTGGCTGGTCCCACAAAATGGCCGCCACCACATGGCCAGGCCACCCACAACAACAAGAAAAGGAAGACAAGACAGACAATGCAGGCCTGTGGCAAAAGCACAATGCCTGGCTTTACAAAATGGCCACCACCCACATGGCCAGGCCACCCACAATAACAAGAAAGTGAAGACAAAGGACAGGACCAGGAATTTGGAGACTCTGGGCAACTTCCTTCCTCTTGAAAAAAATTGTAAAAAAAAAAAAGTGACTCCTTGCTCACCAAACTACATCTAAATGACAACCTGAGGAGTTTTTTGTGCAAAATGAACTAAATCATCATTTTAGAGAAGGTTTTATGCTGCTCGAGAGATATTCTTCGCCAAATTGTAAATTCTGCGTGTTCGGCATCGCGATCGTCACAAAAAGTCGTTATCGCGCGTGCGAAAACGTATATTGAGCGCGCGAAGAAGATAAAAAGTGTAAGTCCGCATTGTCGCGCAGTGCGGAGTTGCCCAAAGTCCGCGAGCTGAACGCCCAGGGTTACCTACTGGCAGAAAAGGCCTATTTATTTAACACACACCCAAAAACTGAAATACCACCCCAAAACCCACATTTTGCAATTCAATCCAATGCCATCCATGGCCTAAATGATGTTACAATTCAACAGACAACACAGAAACAGTTTTTATGCACCCATGATGACTACCTCTGGGCCTACTGGCAGACTAGGCCGCAAGCTTGGAGGCCTATGGCGAAAGCACAGTGGCTGGTCCCACAAACTGGCCTCCACCACATGGCCAGGCCACCCACAACAACAATCATAAGCCAAGGGGAACAAAGAAAAGACATGCAGGACTATATGGAAAAAGCAGCACACTACTAAACTACCACCACAAAATGGCCCCAAGCCACGTGGTCACTCACAGTCACAACAGGCCATGGAAAACAATGAACTCAAGCAGGCCTATAATATGACCAGACAAAGGAGGCCTGCTAAACAACACAGCTTTAATACAAAAATGCAAAATCGAAAATCCACAGGGCTACGAAAGGTTGGAAAGTTACACAACAAGCACACACACACATCCAACAAAGGTATATATTACACCCAAAAAGTGAAATACACCCCAAAAACCACATTTACCAATTCAATCCAATGCCATCCATGCATGCCCTACATGATGTTTAAATTCAACAGACACCACAGAAACATGCACCCATGGGTACCTCTGGCTCTGGGCCTACTGGCTGAAATTCCAATCAAAGAAAAACAACTAGGCCCCTACTGAAACTACAGGCCACAACAATTAATTTTAAAAACGATGAAAATCCCCCAAAAATGTAGGTACAAACAAGCCCCAATAAAACAAACAAGTACACCAATTCTCCAACTTACTTGTAAAATCTCAAATCCAAAAGTCCTCAAATCCAATCCAATGATATGATGCAGCAGACAGACACAAAAAGTGATCCTTCCAGCTCCAAATCCAAATGAAATTGAACAGCACATGGACAAAGCACTGGGAGGAGCCTGCTGGACAGGAACAGGAAGTTTGAGAATCAGGGGCACTTCCTTCCTCTTGGAAAAAAAAGTAAACAAAAAACTACAGCCAAATCACAATCTGAGGAGTTTTTTGGAGCAAAATCATCATTTTTTAGAAGGTTTTATGATGCTCGAGAGATATTCTTCGCCAGATTGTAGTTTCTTCGTGTTCGGGATCACGATGTTACCAACACTGCCGCCGGAAGTCAGATCGCGCGTCCGAATGATGTGTTCGCTTTCTCACACTCTCGCGGGATCGTGCGGCCGGATTCCAAATCTCGTGGTGCCCGCGAACGGATAGGAAGTCGCTTCGGCGAACGCAGAATCACGGTAGGTCATTACCGCGCGCGCGAGAACGTATATTGAGCGCACGAAGAAGAAAAACAGCTACGCTACGCCGCAAATTGCGTAGTGCTCGGTAACTTCGCACTCTACGCGAATCGCGAAGTTACCGAAACTCCGCAAACTCCGCGAGCGTAGCATAGTTCACCGCCCAGGGTTAGTTGTGGTCTCCAATTTACCAGATATAATAGTGAAAAAATCCCAAGATATGGTTTGTTAATTGATTGCTGGCTCTTCATCAGAAGACTGTTCCTGTGCAGCTGAGTCCTCCTGGTGTTCAAGAACTTCAACCAGTTGTAGGTCTTTTTCTGGTTCTTCTGATGCCATTTTATGTTTGTAGAAGTAGCCCAAAAAAGTTAAAAACCAGCACAATATTCAAAAACTGTTTGGGGGACAATGGGTAGTTTGATGGGTGTTTTGTAGTTACGCTCCTGTGATATTAAATTCGAGGAACTATTGCGTCAGAAATTTCTGTATATAACATGACTGCGATATAGATTCAATCGAATTAATGTTTTATTGATGATTTTTTAATATGTCACTTGTTTTTGTCTTTTTTTTAGTATTGTTTTTATCAATTGTGGACAGTGTTTCCTGTCCTTTTAAAGATTTGTATTGATGATTGTTAATGATGTGTATTGAATAAATTCATGTGCCTTTTTCAATTTATTGTTTGGTTTATAATTAGAGGTTGGGTTTCTGAAAGTATTCATTTTGAAAATATTTTACATAGTGTATAGTTGAATGAAATATATTGGCTGATAGCTGATTCCAAGGGAATATATTTTTTTTTCGTTTGTTATAAATGTTTGTAGAAGTAGCCAAAAAAAGTTAAACACCAGCACAATATTCAAAAACAGTTTGGGGGTGTTTTGTAGTTATGTTCTATTTGTGAGTTCCGATGTTGAAAGTTATTTTTTTAAACTGTTGTGTTTTTACAAAGGTATTGTTAAAATAAATTTAAACCAGTATGTTACTGAACAGATAGACTCAAACTTTGTGTAAAATATGCCTATATATCTGTTTTAGACTTTGTCATTTGTATTCATGACTACTGACGTGAACACGACCTCCGGTGTTGTTGTGAAGAAGGAAAATACATTTTTGGTACAGTTTTTTCAACCAATGAATACAAAGAGGAAAGTTAAATTAGTATCTTACTAAACAGTTATACTAAAATTTTATCTAGAATATGTCCATATATGTGTTTTACACTTTCACTTTCTCAAAAACATGTGATTTTTGCAGTGTGTCCTAGGCAATCAAAACAATCATCGTGAAAATCAAAAATATCTTTAAATAAGATGATTAATGTACTTTTTAAATAAATAGATGATGAATTCAACAATAAGTGGTGCACCATGCAAATATAATGTTCAATATCTAATTATAGAAAAAATATACAGGGACATTATATTTATGAAATAGAATTAAAAAAGCCTTACAAATTCACTGAAAAAAACAAAGGGTAAATGGACGTTAAAGTTAAGCTAACTTTTCACTTGTACAAAACCAAAGAAATTCAGCTGAGCTGACTATAACTCTTGCCCCCACAATGCACTGCTTGTGAACTCACATATTACATCACTCATTACATCGTCAGTGACATCACTGATAACATCACTGATGACATCTCAAATTACATCACTGATGACATCTGAAATGACATCACTGTTGACATCATCCAGAGAAACACTGACACACCCACTTACACCCCATAAAACATGCCACACCCACTCCCACACAATCACTAACAAACTCATTCACAGAACCCATACAAACACTCACACATCTTGTCACTCATCCATAAAGCCAGTAACACATCAACTCAACCATAGAGCCACTAACATAACCACTAACTCACATATATAGACACTGATGCACCTACTCACTTACCAATACAACCAGTCACAGATCCAGTTATAGAGACATGGACACACTTACACATCCAGTCATACACCCATACAGCTACAGACACAATAAATGAGTTAATCATACACCTACTCACATACCTACTCACTCACCCAGTCAGTCACACAGCCACTAACACACCTATACAATTACTCACACAGCCACTGTTACTCATACATATGCTCACTCACCTATACAGTGACTGAAAGAACCACAAACATTTCCATACTACCTCTCTCACACTCACTTACTCACCCATACAACCACTCAAATACCCATTCACTCACAGATACAGCCACTCATACACCCACTCACTCATCCATACACCCACTTACATACCCCTTGATGCACCGAGCCAGCCACTCATGTACCCTGTCACTAGCCCATGAAGAAACTTATGTTTTTACTCAAACACCCATTCACCCACTCATGAACCCTCTCATTCCCCATTTACAACCACTGATACACCAGCTCACACAACTATACAGATAGTCACATGGCCACTACCTTTATCATACATGCACTGACACACCCACATGTTCACCTATACAAAAGGTCACACACCCACTATCTCTAGTATACAGTCTCTTATATACCCAGCCACTCTTCTATACACCACTTACCCATAGAGCCACTTCCACAGCGAGTTATCTTAGTATATATGTTTAACACTTAGTAACTTTTAGAAAACACTCACAATCACTGGATGATGTAATCAGTGATGTAATTTCAGATGTCATCAGTGATGTCATTTTAGATGTCATCAGTGATGTCATCAGTGATGTCACTGACGATGTAATGAATGATGTAATATGTGAGGTCCTAAGCAGTGCATTGCATGGGCGCAAGTTATATTCAGCTCAGTTAACTATAACTGCTGAATTTCTAGTTTGTAGTAGTAAAATGCTAGCCTAACTATAACGTCCCTTTAACCTTTGGTTTTTTCAGTGAATTTGTAAGGTTTTTTAATTCTACTTCCTAACTATAACGTCCCTGTAACCTTTTTTCTTTCAGTGAATATATATATTTACACTCAATCGCCCATACAGCCAATCTCACAGCCACTCAAACACCCATACAGACACTTACACACCCACTCACACACCTATACAGTCACTCACACAGCCAGTAACTCACCCATACAGTCACTTACATACTCACTCACTCTCCAATAGAGTCACTCATTCACCCATACAGCTATACACATACCCACTTACACATCCATACAGCCACTCAGGCATCTACTCACACACTGATACAGGCAGCCACGCAGCCACTCAGATATGTTAGAAATAGTATGGCTAATTACTAATACAGAAAGAATAGTAATCTAACTTATGCTGTAGCTTAGTATTTATATTTAAGTCTCAGAAAAGTTTACAAAACACTTACACTCACAGGATGATGTCATTTGAGACATCATCAGTGATGTAATCAGTGATGTCACTGACCATGGCATGAGGGATGTAATCTGTGAGGTCATAAGCAGTGCATTTCGGGGACATAAGTTATAGTTTGCTCAGGCAACTAGAACTGCTAAATTTCACTGGTTTTGTACAAGTGAAATCTGAGCCTAACTATACCATACTGTTTACTGAAAAGAAATAATATATTTATATATAGATAGATATAAATATATATATATAGAGATAGATAGATAGATAGATTACCTAGTGGTGGTTGTCATTCAGTAGTTATAGTTAGGTCAGCGTTTCCATAGGAAATGCATTTTCTGCATTGCTAATGAATATGGGACCATTTTACAAATCTCCACAAGACTTTTCCCAAAAAAAGTGCTCTTTTTTGCCTTGTTTGTGAATGGAAAGTTTCGGGGTGCGCTGTCAAGTGGGGACCGAGAAAAAGGGGGTCCCAAAACAGAAAATCTTCATGACTTTTCCATAGACTTTTTTAGGCAGATCTGCAGCAATAATTGCTGAGCAGAATTACAACTAATATGGCAGGAAGGTAGATCTTGGTGCGCAGATTGCGATTTGGTATAAATCCATTCAGTAGCTTTTGAGAAATTAAGGTTGAAAACTGGATGGGGTTAGGCTCGGGGAGAGGGGCGCACAGCCCCCTCTCCGCTAAAAAAAACCCCACACAACCTTAGGGAATGAGGTCTCCAGAGCCTTTTTAAGGCTTGGGTAGGGGGGCCGTTTAGCCCCCTTCCCTGAATTGACACATTGGGTCCTGGGGGATGGGATCCTCGTGCCAAAAATGGCATAAGATATCGTAGGCAGGAGATATATATATTTATTAGTCCTGAAGAAAGTGGCATATACATGTTGGTACCACCAAAATGCATCAACTGAATTTAAAATGCATGCCCTACAGTGCATGGATTATGTCTATATGTTATTGAATGTATCTATTGAGATCCATTGACATTAGTAGTTGGAGTGCGTCTACTGCAAAAGACAAACTCTCTTGAAAATTTTAGAACTTTGCTATTATTAAGGATTTCAACTGTCTGAATCTACATGGATATTAAGATCAGCTAATCATGGAAGGAGGGTTAAGGAGGACACTATGCAATTTAAAAGTGTGTTTATTAAGTTGAGAGTGAGTAGGGCTGAGTGTAGTTAATGGAGGTAAAAGATATAGGGCATAACAAAATCTGAAGCATCTACATAAGTCAGTAAAACAAGGGGAATAAGGGTGCATTTGAGCGGAGGTCCTTAGAGACAGAATGAAACATGCTAATAAATATTTTAGAGATAAGGTGGGAAAAGGGCCGAAATTTTCACCGTAGGATTGGACACGGACAGCAAAGACAGGCTAGCCTTTGGCATACATTTGGTATGCCAGGGGCACACCCGCTGCACTAGTGCACTGCCTAAATGCAGTGCAGTCATCCCTAAATAGGGTAGAGCAGTCTGCACATAAGAAGGGTGCCAAGACACAAGAGCGCACACTCACCTAATTGGTCACTTGTCAAATAGAGAGGAAATGGCAGCCAGAAAACAAGCTCTCTTGGCGTACACAGGCCGGAGAGCAACAGCAGCCTCAAATAATTAAAGAGTAAGGTGCATGTCAAAAATCCCAGACAATCGATAAACACAGTGAAAAGCTCCCCTTTAAAGAAAGCAAAACTCAGTGAAAAGCCCATCTTTAAGTCTCCCCACATTAATATCGTCAAGAGACAACAATGAAAAATGATAGAGCCTCAATGTTAGTGCAAACATGGTGCAGCGCTCCCTAAATAGGGTGGGGTTGGTCTGAACGTGAGGCGGGAGACAAGATGCTACAGTGCACACTCACTTAAAATGGAGGCTCTAATGTATCATGAAGAGGGGAAATGGCCAACAGCAAACAAGCTTTCTCCCCATATGCAGACTGGATAGCAACCTCCGATCACTACTTTCATCACTGCCGTCCACTCCAGTGTGTGTCTACATCTTTTGTCAGTGGGCACCTAATCATCACTGTCCATTTCTCCTGTCAATGTCCAAATTTCCCATCAGCGTTTATTTCTCCTGTTCAATTTTTTGCTCTCATCACTGCCCTCTCTTTAATAACTTGAACTGTCCCACATAAGCATCAACCCCTCTTGGTACTGCTGATCTATCTCTTCCCTGCAATCTTTTCTAACACCGCTCCTTTGAAACACTGCACATCATACCTACCTCTTCACCTCTTTTTTACAGCACACCACTTCTGGTGCTGCTCCTTTCCTGCTGTATACATGCCACCATATGAGAACAGATTAGAGGGAACTTTAGAAACAATCAGAGGAATGTAAATTTCCCCTTACATCCTTAAAGGTTCAACAGTTTTCCACCAAAATGGTGGCAGTTTTCCTCAGAAGTGGTGGCATGTTAGACATCACATCTCTTTCTCTCATCACTGTCTCTAGGAGACTGGTCGTAGTTGGTAAAATCAGTCAGACTTTATACTAGATTTTTTTCAGCCACTATTGCTAGCCTTTCAAAGGCCTGGTAAGGGAAGAACCTCTCAGTGCTGATCTCTATGCGCCAGCTTATACTATGTTGCTTTCTATGCACTAACCGGTACTGTTGCATTCTTGCTACACACTGCCTCTACCTGTCCGCCAAAGTATGCACTTACCTATACTATTGTGTTCATATGTACAGCCCCTTGTCTCTCCTCAAACCTTGCCTCTGTATTTGCTCTTATGTCTTATAGTACAGGTGAAACTGACTGTGAACAAAAATCCAAAACAGGCTTAATCTACCTACGAAATGATGATGATAACCTTATCACTGTAATTGGGTGAGTAACTTTTGTGATGAGTCTTTATGAATAAGCAGTTGAAATATAGATGGAAAGTTTCATTGTTGTTTATATTGCACTTAAATGGGCATGCCACTTCAGCCTGTATGGGGGCATGCCCCACAGTTTGAAGACCACTATATTACGTAATACTTAGTATCCTGCTCATGCTCCCACCACCAGAATTCTTTATTTCAATCTCATATTTATCCTTACATTATTTCTTATTTCTCTTTGATTGCAGCCCTATTCTGTCGCTCCTCCTTTACTCTTTGATCACCTTTGCCTCAAGGCATTAAAACAGCTTGCCTTCTGACACTCATGCATTTACCCATCCTGTATGGTAGGAAACACTTCAGAACACGTCTTTTACCCTGGGCATACTGATGTTTTCCAAAGTGAGCAGTCAAAATCTACCCCAAAAGGGGGTATATTTTCAGCATCCACATTAGAAAATTCTTTTGCTATTCTCCTAGAGTATAATCAAAAGTTTTGAGGTTTTCTGTACAAGGTTTTCATGATCTACATGTTGGTCCTGCATAGATAGGATGTTGAACTGGGTACTCTTTATTTGATGGCTTGTCAAAAACCTTTAAGAATATTGTCATGTTAGCCCAATGGATCTTTCTCATGGCAAGACCAATGATCCAGCGGAAGCGTAAAAATAATTTCATGCACTTTCTAATTTATTCCACTGCTTTTTAATTATCCCTCTAACCATACTGGGCCCTTTACGGTAAAAACCCCACAACATTTTCTTTACCACAGAGGCGAATTGTCTTCTGTTAGATCTTTCTCCACCGATATGAGCGGTGGAAATTAGGGTGTCCAAATCACAGCGTTAGTCACCCAATGAAGACCATTAATTGGTGACAAACTCATAAGTTCGAAACCAGCTTCAAATAAACTATTCTCAGGACCATAGTCTATAAATAAAGTATTGCAATGGGAAGACCCAACCTCCTGAAGAAATGTAGTCTAACCAGGGTTATGCACACAATGAGCTCAGCCACTGCTACACAAATTATAAGGAGCAAAACTTGATGTACTGGAGAGATTCTCTGATTCTCTCTACAATGCATTTAATCTAATTGGAAGTATAGTACAGTTCAATAAAGAACATCAAGACACAGTAATAGACTCAGGTAATATAGTCAATTTTGTAGGAGAGGAGGATCTGCTTCTTATGGTTACCCCCACTTTTTGCTTGATGTCTCACTGTTTTTGACTAGCCTGACTGGGATCCTGCTAATCAGGACCCCAGTCTATCTGCTTTCTCCCTTAAATTGACATACATGTACTTTGGTACACTCCAGATTGGATACTGGGGTACCCTTATAAGACCCTAGTATATGGTACCCAGGTACCCAGGGCATAGGTACCCCAGAGGCCTCCCATGGGCTGAAGCATGTATTATGCCACCCATGAGAGGCCATGCAAAATGGAACTCCAGGTCTGCTACTGCAGCCTGTGTAAGATGGTGCTTGCACCACTTACTTTAGATATCGGTTCACTATATCTATAGGTCGCTACACTTAAAACTTATAAGTCACCCCTATAGCAGGCCTTATCAATCCTGAAGGCAGGGTGCTGGGTTTTATGTGAGTGGGTGCCCCTGCATGAGCAGAGCCTCTCTGCAGCCTTCGGAGATCATTCTCCCGGGTTGTCTGTGACTCAGCCGGACATATAGGTAGAGGTGCATTATAACCTCACGGTAAATGCTATCTCGAAAATGGCTGCATAGAAACATATTGTGTTTGGTATCAAACACCTTGGAATCATACCTCCACACCAGTAACTGGTGTGGGAGGTATGATTCCACCCTTCAGAAGCAAGCTTCGTGGGGTCACTGGTCTAACCGGTGCCAGCCTTCTCAACCCGGACAGCACAAAATGGATGATGCCGACCGGAGACACATTTCTGCCCTCCTGCTGCTGAGCCAAGCCCGAGCAGAGGAAGGCAGCACAATAGGCATCCTGTCACAGGGAGGTGTGACCACCTCCCAGACAGGGTTTAGTGTATTGGGGCTGGGTGGGTGCACTCTGAGAGTGCCTGAAAGTCTGCACCTGGGGCACATTTGGTGTCCCTGTGCATAGTCCAGCTCAAACCAGTTCTGGGAGTCATTGGCTCCTGCTCTGGCACGAAACTGGGCAAAGGACATGGGTGTAACCACCCCTCTGTCCTGACCCTCCCCTAGGAGGGTCCCCCGAATCTGTCCAACCCTCTCCCGTGGGTACAAAAGGGCTTACCTGGCTGTAAGACTTTAGATTTTACGTGGACAAGATTCTACAAGAAGAAACCACTGACCTTCGACCGTATGGACACTCTGGACTTCGCTGGACCTCGACTGGGCTCGACTTCGTCCCCCTTTCCGTCCGAACCTTAGTTCGTGCCTGTGCTCCATATTGGCTCCCTGCAGGACCTGTGGTGACCTAAACACAACTGAAGAATCTCCCTTGGAGTGAAGGAGTCACTCCCCTGCATTCGCAGGCACCTAACCGCATCTGACCAATCTGCTGCTCCTGAGCTCCTGCGGACTCCAAAGATTTTAGCAACACAGAGGTGGGTTTCTGAGGGTCCCTGAGGTCGATCTGCCTTCTCACCGAGTTTGAGGCCAGTATCCCTCGTGGGGACTGCATAACCCGAATGCCTGTCCACCGCGTCCATTTGCAGTTGCACATGCTTGTTGGTGATTCCCGAGCTTGTGCATTGGAGTCCGTGTAGTCCTGATCCTGAGCAGTATTTGCGTCAAAGAACTCTGGCCTCCTTGCACCGAGTGCTCCGAGGGCTGGTACTTTGCATTGGAACTAAGCCTGGGCGTAGTTCGCGAAGTAGCGCTACGCGAAGCTACGCAAAGTGCAGTTCGCACTACGCGAGCTACGTGTAGCACTACGCGAACTACGTAGTGCACTGTTCGCAATGATTGCACAGTGCCGGATGCTTGTCCGCACTGTGCAATCATTGAAAACGGCATCTTGCACAGTGCGAGCTGTCTTTTACTGCCGCTCGAGTAGATTTTTACTCGAGCGGCAGCTTTCTCAACGCGGACTGGTAGTTTCTCATCGCGAGCGGTCGCGAGCATACGCGACCACTCGCAATGAGAAACCTGACCTCCCCGCGTTGAGAATCTCGCCGGGAGGTTTATTTTCCACGCTCGCGATCGGCAACTTGATGTTGCTGATCGCGAATGAGGAAAAAGTCTCGCCAGGATGTCATTTTGCTTGCTCGCGGTCGGCAACTTGACGTTGAGGACCGCGAGCAAGCAAAAAATTACTGCTGCACTACGCTACGCGCGTTTGCACTGTGCTACGTGCAATTCGCGTTGTGCGAAGCAGCGCAAACTTCGCAAACTACGCGAGCGTAGCGTAGTGCTTTGCCCAGGGTTAATTGGAACACACAAATATTTTGCAGCTCGATACTTCACGTTGCTGGCACAAGAGCCATTTAATACTATATTGCTGCCAGATCTGAACAGTCATCCGGCAAGTCAGCACGATAGGCATAGAAGCCACAAATTGTTTTCATTTGTACTCACTAACAGAAAGGTGACGCTGATTGGGGAATTCTTAGTTGAACCAGCCTGATGACTATTTCTTCGGTTTGAAATTGACAATGATAATACTTCTGCCCTGACGAAGTTCTTGTAACAGAACGAAACGCGTTGGCTGCTTGGTATCTAATTTCAAATAAAATGAAGAATAAAGATTTCTGAACATTATCAACACTGGACGGACATTCGTAAAATTATTTGTTGTTGGATATTTGGTTTGGGTGGTGCAACCTACAGTTGGCAAAGTTTATGTTGGTCGGCTTGACCGCCTCTTTGAAACAGCAGGGGCAGTGGTGTTGCACACTGTGAGAGTATAATGCTCGATTGTTAGATTGAATATAGGAGGAATTAAAATTAAGGACCAGTGTCTTTAAATTGAGGGAGGTGCGTCACATACACTATTCAGTGTTTGTATGGTTTTGCTGTTTCCTATTCTGTTTAAAATTATACTTTGCAATCTTGCTTGAGGTCCCCTTGCGACTCCTGGTCATTCGGCCTGTGGGTCCTCCTGGGGGTCATCTTGATTTCTGTTGGGCTTTCCTGGTTGCCCCAGATGTGCCCTGACTCCCCATTGCTTGGTGAGTCCCCTGGACCTTGCTGGTCCACACCGTAACCTGTTTGACCTCCCTGCATGGGTTGCTTTTGCCAAGGCTTGTTGGTGCTCCCACCGGACACCGACCCCTCAGCACTCGACATCCTTCATGGGACAGCTCACCTCCGGCTCCTGGTCATCCTTGACGTCTCCTGGTCCTCGTGGCTGCAGAGCCAAGCATCCCTTCTTCGCACCTGAAGCACCCGACATTGGTGGGCATGCATCTACCGAGCCCCTGTTCACTCTGGAGTGACCCAGACTCTGTCCCCTCTGCTTTCAGGTTCCTTCCTTCCAGAATCCAGGCTTGGATTCCACCGGACCCTTTTCACCTTCACGGCAGCAGTACTTCTTTGCAGCTCTCCATTGAGAACGACAGTAGTTTCCGATGCCACTTCAGACCTATGCACCCGGCTCCTCTGGGATAGGTAACTCGGGTACTTCGGTATCCACGGGTGGGGTGGCTCTTCAAACTCTTAAGTTTCAACAGGTTTGCTCGAAGTCCTCCTAGAATGGTCCTTAAACTTTAAAAGTGTAACCGCGACTTCCCCACAGAATTGTACGGAGCCCGCAGTGCAGTGTTCCCACACTGCACCCAGCCTCTGTGGGGTCCCTGTCTACTCACCTTGGGTGGTTCCTTGGGGTCCCAGCGATTCAACGTGCTCCAGGCCTTGTCTTGATCTCAGTCGTGACTGTTATACCACTATTTTAGTATATGGTTTGGTCTCCCCCTGGAGCCCACTGTGTATTGCACTACTTACAACTGTTCTATTGATCTCGTATCGTATGCTTTGTGTTCTATCCTCATGTAGAGGATAGTAGAGAGTGTTATATTAATAAATACATATTTTTTATATAACTCATGTGTGGTTCTCCTTCATTTAGTCATTCAGGAGGTGATATTCTGGTAAAACAAGCTGCTTTACATTCCTTCAAGATTAAGCCTGAAGGCTGCTCTCCACAGCCACCACTAGGATAGCTTGCTAAAGGTTATCTTTTGACCTCATACATCATAAAGGTCGTTTGGACTGGTACAGGGTGCCCACTTTAACTAGTGGACAGCATATACCAGGCCAACTTCTCACAAATTTGTTATTGTATTAATGATCCAAAATCAATAAAATTAAGAAATCTCTTAAGCATTTTAGTCAAAAACATTTCAATACGTAGTCCAAAGCTACACATTTGATCAGGAAATTGAATCTGAAAGAGGATGGTTTCAATTTTACAAATCCCAACTACCATTTAGGTAGATAGGTAGGTAGCTTCCTTAACATCATTAAAAGATTCTAAGCACAGGGGCAAAAAGATTCAAGTTTAATGTCCTCTAAGGGCCAGTCCATATCCATGGGCAAAACTGAGAATCAGTAAATCAATAGTTCGGCAAAGAAGGTATAAAGGCAGTCCAAAAATAAAGATCAAGGATCGTTGTAAATTGTCTAAAATAGCTTTCAGTCCTCTCGCAAAAAGCTATGGCATAGTATCTGTATCCCAAGGAAAAGAAAGAAAAATAATGACGGCTCGTTGCATCTCTCAAAGAAGGAAACATTATTTTGTTGCCCTTCCTTTGGTGTTACTTCTTTTATAGACCATATGACACCTTAATGACATGGTATCACTCCACTAGTCAGTCTATCACATGATATTAGTTTACGTATGTAGTCACAAAATATGTTTTAGTTACTCCTGCATACTTTCCCAAAACTTTCATGGGAAGAACTGGCTTTCCGGACCTCACAGGTTTGCCACTGGTAAGAAATTACAAAGTAGCAGTCCGTGTCTTCGGGTTATAGATCAACTTCTCACGAAACTATTCAACAATGAGCTTTAAAGGAATGCCCTAAAATTGAAATATGTTGCATGTTTAGTACAAATAATGAAACATTCAGAAAAAGCAGAGGTCCATTGTATTGAGCTAAGGGAAAAATGAAGCATCAGGACAAAAGCACGCTGAAAAGGCATTTGGATGCATTGGTCATCTTTCAAATGATTTAACTCAATTAAAATTAATTATAAGGTATTATCTCAAACGTTTAAAACAAAAAGGAAAATAATAGTGGTTCACCAACATATTATTAAATGAAACTGGTGAAATCCAACTATGGCTTATTGTTACAAATTGTACCTTATTAGTAAAGATAATTTTTTAATATAATTTATTGCTCTCTATAAACATCATGTTCTTAACAATTATAGTAGTAAATTTCAGATTCACATCTACTAACATCCCAAATTTGCACCTCATTCTTTTTTTAGGGCACAATAATAAAAGCAACAGAAATACTAGGCCACATTATTAATCTATGTTACTTTGGTAAATATAAACACTTATAAATCAGTTTTCTCATATTAAACTTTTGTTATTGCATTCTAATAAAAAGAAGTAATTATCTCTTTGCAAACATATCTGTTAATACAGTTTTAAGCACTCTTTTACAGTGCTATCACTTAGGGCCCGATATGGATGTCTGTAGGAGGCTTGCCGCCCGATATCCAAGGTTTCCCTCTGACCGCCGTATTATGATGATGGTGGATTAGTATGTCGATTTCCGACAGCCTTTCCATGTCGGCCTTTCCAACATGGAAAGGATGTCGGAAAGTGACTTTGGGGGCCCCTAGCAGGGCCCCTTTCCCCCTGGGGCCTGGGGGGCTTCTATGGTGTCATCGTAAACATGGTGCCTGCCGCACGGTGCAGGGATGTTTACAAAAGTAAATTTTTCAATGGAAGCTTGTGCTGTGGGCCTTTTCCGCCCACCGCACAAGCTTCCATTGACAAATTGATGCTTGCGTCCGCCCATAGGGTGGTCGCATCCTAATCCTACAGTCGGAACCGCTGACCTAAGGTCGGGTGGTTCCAAACCGTCCACCCGACATCGCAATGAGGCCCATAATTTCTGTTTTCCTTTGCACTACGGGCCCGATTCACAGAACTAACTTAAGGCAAAATCCTAAACTTACTACCATTTTGTTATTCACAGAAGGCACTTACTTACTCATTTTGAGCAACTTACTCATTTTGAGGAACTTACTCATTTTGGTATTCACAGAAGGCACTTACTCATCAATGAGTAAGTGCATTCTGTGAATACTAAAATGAGTAACTTACTCATTTTGAGTAACTTACTCATTTTGTAAAACTTACTCATTTGGTAGTCACAGAAGGCACTTACTCATCAATGAGTAAGTGCCTTCTGTGAATACCAAAATGAAGTAAGTTACACAAAATGAGTAAGTTACTCAAAATGAGTAAGTTACTCAAAATGAGTTAGTAAGTGCCTTCTGTGAATACCAAAATGAGTAAGTGCCTTCTGTGAATACAAAAATGGTAGTAAGTTTAGGATTTTGTCTTAAGTTAGTTCTGTGAATAGGGCCCTACGTGTGTAAATGTATCATGCGTGATAAAATCTGATATCACGCTTCATCACCCCCCCGACGGTGAATCAAGCCATCAAAATATCTACTCATCAGATCTCAACACAGATTATGGGTTTGTAGTTTTTAACCACTTTTGTCTGCTCTCGTCTAAAATTTTCATTTCGTCATAATAATTACATTGTTCAGCCTCTATTTCAAGATCAGTTCTTGTTCTTCTCACTCCGCATTTGTCCTTTCTGTATCTTCAGAATTTGATAGATAATATCATCAACATTATGGACAAAGAGATTGCCTCTAAAGGTCTCAAGATGGAAATCACTACTCAATATTTTAAGTTACCTATCCAGTTGCTAACAATTGACAAACCCTTACCTAATGCTTCCCAGGTAGCTTCTGCTTTCAAGTCTTTTATGTCCTTAGTTAGGTCAGTAATTGTTTAATATAACTTTCTAAATCTATGCTCTTGTCTGGTATGTAGGTGCAACATTGTTGGGCCTTTAACAACTGACAGACTCCGCCCTCCTACGCGAGATGGATATCAAGTACAAGTCGATCTTGAATCACCATTGATCTTATCGAAATCATTTCTACATCTATCACAGCAAATCCCCCCAGCTGTACTGGTGGAAAATGTTTCAACTATAGTAGAAAGTTGTCTAATTTCATGTGAGTTTAATGCTACTCCTACTGAAGGTAGTAAAACTCCAAAAATATTACCTACTATGTCACTTGAACTTGCCCTTCTCTTCATTCTCCCATTTTCATCTTTATTTCTCCTTCAAGATTTCCAACATGATAGTTTTTTGGAAAAACTATTCCCATATTACAACTTCCATCTCAGCCTCTTAGTAATTTATAAAAAGCATATTTCCCACAAATACAAAACACTCCAGGAAAGATACGATCAATACTGTCTAAATATCTTTCCAAGTTCTCTAACAATTCAAAGTTATGTTCGCATTCACTAGAACCTATACAAAATGTGTTAATATTTGATCTTTTTCTATATCATCAAAGTTTACTTTTATGTTGCCAGCCTAAAGCTAATGAAGCTATTCCTCTAATACAGTATTATCTTTGTGCAGTAGTTTCCAAGGAGTTATTTTAGGCAATGTATTAGTATTTATTGTTATATTATCTTGTCTACTTTCCACCAGATTTATAAAATTCTTTTCAGCTCTCACTATTTTACATGTTAGGTTATTTCTAAGGCCATGTCTAAAGATTGATTCAGTTTAAATATGTAACCCATAGTTTCAGCATTTGAAGCTTCAGGATGTGGATTTAAGCGTTTTGACACAAGAAGTTCAGAAAAGATCTGATCTTGATTTGTATAATTATTCTCTAGTTGACCAATAGTATAGAATAAGCTATCCAGTACACTACATGAAATCCCATAGGTTAATGGGAGACTGTGATAGGTCACACCCTCAGCAAATGACCAGGGAGGATATTACCAAGGAATTGCGATAATTATTGCAAAGCGCGCTTAGCGCTGTTTTTTTTATTGCCGGCTATCGCTGGATTTCATCACGGAGATAACGCATTATTATCAACGCTTATCTCCAAGGCGATAGTAAATCCAGCGATAGCGGCAAAACCCAGCAATAGCGAGAGAAGTCCAGCGATAAATTCAACGCGCTAATGAAAAGCTTGCTAATAGGCAGGTGAGGACTTAACCTTACAATCCACCTCCCATTGACTAGAATAGTTAAGTCAGGTTTTTAGCAGGTGTTAAATTCCAGCGATAATCGCGGTTAGCGCGATTTATTTTATCGCTTCGCGGGCATTGCTAATAGGGGGAAGTTGTGTTTGCGACTGATTTCAGTCGCTTTTTAGTTGGGAACGCCTACTTTGCATGTCATTAGCGATATATATCGCTGACATGCAAAGTGGCACCAAAACGGTCGCTTTCACCATAAAGCTGTCGCTAACAGCTGTTAGCGACAGCTTGCTAATAGGGTGATGGAAATATCGCCGCTTTCGCGGCAAAAAGTTCTGCTAAAGCGGCAATAAGGCCCTTGCTAATATGCCCCCTTGTTATTTGCATACATTTGCAGCAATTACCACCATCCCTAATATTAACTTATTCACTTATCAGTCTTGTATACACATTTTCAGAAAAAACTGTTAATATAACATCATGACGTAAAGTTTCAGCATGTAAAGCACTATACTCAGTATCAATAATCTCAAAAGAAATAGTATGTTTAGAGTATTCTACATGGACATAGTGTGGTAAATTATAAACAAACCAAATAATATCATAGAAATGAAAGAAAAGATTCCAGTATATAAATATTTACATATTGAACTGATTCCAGTGCTAGACTCCATGGCCTCTCATGATTCAGATCGCGTAATTAGAAAAATTTAAAACAAATTGAATTAGTCGATTGAGCAAATTTTTTGCAATGTTCTGCACAAAAAAATGAAGGTACAGTTTAGCAGCTTTTTTCAATATGGAAAGATTCTTATATCAGCTCCGTTCATGAGTATATTCAAGAAACATTGTGTCAGTCCTTTAAGTGGTACACCAGGTTTGAAATTCAGATCCACAACAAAGTTAGTTTCAACGAGGTTCAAATGGATTCAGATTGTTAATAAAATGGGTAATAAACTCTTGTTCCTATTCATTCACTTCCAGATAAGTCCATTGAGGAGATGAATACTTTTGCCTGGGTACTCTAGCTCTTTTTGATCACCTCACAGTGGTTTGTTCATCATCAGTATCACTTTGATCAGACTATTCAGAGCTTTCAGGAACCGTTAGTTGTACTCGTCCTGTTGTTAAGCAACTTCTCAGAATCTAACCTCTTTCGTGCCAGCATAGTCTGGGTACTACTCGCTTTCTTGGTGCACTAGGCCCTTTGTTAGAAACAGTACCTCTAGCAGTCAAGTTTGTTTGTTTAGACCCTTCTGTACCTACAGTTGGACCCACCTCAGGCCAAATGAGTACTGTCCCAGCAGCTTGCTGGTCCCCAACAGCTTGATTAACCTGATTTTTCGGTCTCACTGTGATCACCGATACATCAGGAACAGGTGCTGTTGTATCATCAAGGGGGCATGGGACTTTGCGAGTGTGGCTTGCATGTACCCAGTGTAGGAGACTTCCGCACTTCATAGCGGTGTTGGTGACTAAGGTCCCCTGGAAAGGTCCTCTCCAGCTCAGTTCCAGACATGTTTATCACACATGTTTCTTGGTCTTGTGTCCCAGTTGGGCGTAGAGGGAAACACTGCCATTTTTTACATGTAGTGGGGTTTCTTTCTAAAGTTGCATTCACCCTCACACAATGACTTTTGCGACACATTTGCAAAGGTGACAATACGGATTAGTTTATAGGAAACTATACTTGTTTGCATTAACTTGCACTCTGCATACCACTTGCCACATGAATCCCCACTTGCCAAAGATGGCACTTCTGTGTGCAGTTAAGTGTTCAAAATGCGTCTCAAATGTGCATTTGAGGAGTCCTCCACTGTGGCCTATGACCCAACACAAGTCCTCCATTATGAGCATAAAGGCTTGGACTGCTATTGAAATGAATGGCTAACTTCCGTGGTTGTTTGTACATACACCACCCCCAATCTCCCACCCTTTGAGTCATTCTTCCCTGTGATCTTCATATGTAAGCATTAGGTTATTTTCAAATAATTAGTTGAAATGCAGCTCCTAGGTCCCAGTCTCCACTTTGGCAAGCAATTTAATAGAGAATGCACCAATGCAGCACTATGTAAGTAACCATGACAGGACGGTTAGATAATATAGTAGATCAGGCTTCATAGTCGAAAAAGAATGTACAAAATAGTGTACAGTATAAATGTGTACATAACGTTTAATATAGATATTATTTGTGCATTTTTTGTAAAGCAAGAAGAATTTGGGTTCCTTTATCTGCGTCAAAGACAATCTTCTTTTTCGACACAAAGAGAACGAGTGAGAAGCTCAATTTAATACATTTGTGTTTCACTGGTTTGCTGCAGCTCAGACTTCCGTGCTTTGGTGGCCAGGCGTTTTCTCTGTTTTTGCACCCTTGTCACCTCTTTAATCAAGAATAACCAGCATTTTAGGACTGGTGAGAATTGCAAGGCAACTGAATGCGATTAATGAGATGTACCAGGCATGCAAAACAGTGGCCACATCTGTGATGTAATTTCAGATAAATACAGTAAGGTATTGTTTGTGCCCAGCCCTTATAATTATATGCCTATTTTCTTGGCCAATGAATTGATAATAGTAGTATTATTGTATATACCAGTGTGGGAGAAACTAATGCTGATAGAAATAATGTCTTCTAACCTGCACATAAGGCTGTGAATATGTTTCTTGCAGCTTTCTGGGAGCTTTTGTGGAGTAAACCTTGTGGGCAAAACTCAAACAGGATTTACACACTTAATATATGCACTGTTTGGCTGCATTTTCTTTGTTATACAGTACTACATTAATTATTTTTATAACTTAATAATATAAAATTCATAAAAAAAAAAAAAGGAAACTATACTTGTTTACAAACCAACTTTGCAAGAATACTATCATGATACCTTGACACATCATGTACAAGGTTAATACATACATTTTGCAAATCTGGGTGTTGGCAGAGGAATCTTCGGCCGAGCAGCCTGCTGATATCTCTGAGAGGGGTGTCCAGCTCACGACCACGACGGGGACCTATATTCTTTCCCATCAAGTAACTGGTGTTGGATCATCCAGTACGGGGATTCTTGGCAGAACACACACACATGCCCTAAACACGTAGGTTAGGGGATGCGTAGTAGGAGTATACCAGATTTTCTATATTGTTTTACATGCTTGCATATATGCAATGTTTTAGCATGATGGTGGAACTTTTCAGTCTGTTCACTGTCCTAATACTTCTAATAACTTTCATTTGCTTCTGCCTATTGATCATTGCAGCACATATATTTTATACAGGTATCACACTGGTAAATATTGAAACTGTCCAACTGTGTATTTCTTGTATATTTCTCTGAGAGAAAGAGAGCACGAGTGACAGAACAAAAGGATTCTAGATCTGTTACCACGATTCCTGGTGGAGCATGGTTGTCATGTTCAGTGGTTTCTAGAACCATTTGCTACTCACCTAGGGTTATGGGGGCTTATGATGGCACTGTAAGATATCTGGCTTATAGGACGACATATCCTAAAGGGATGAATGGAATAAGTCTGGCACCATGCCAGCGGTTAAGCTGTCTACAAATGCCCAGGTCCTACCGTAGGGAGGAAACTACACAACATGGTGCTGCCAACATTGGTTGGGTTCTTATTTTTAAGGAACGCCTGAGTAGTTCTATTGCATCTTCTCAGAGACCCCTACTTACCTCCTAATCAGAGATATCCGTGGTGGTAGGGAAAATCCTCTTCAGCTGAGTAGATAACTTTTATGCATTGGCTGCAGAGTGTTCAAGCTTAAACTCTTAAAGGATTTAAATCCAACTTTGTAACTCACTCTGTAATTCATTTTGAGTTGTCTGGAGATGAAGATCCTTGTCATAATTCCCCGTAGTGTCTTCACACAGTCATGAATTCCTCCAGAGTGCATTAAGGAAATGATTCAGAGGTCCCCGTTTTCCCCACTCAAAATCCTACCACTATCCCATGCAACCAGCACTACCGTCTGTCAGTGCAGTGTTGTGCTCATGCTTGTTTACAACTGTTGGTTATACGACATATCCAACTGTAGATGTTATTCATGTACATATTCACCATGCCAAACTAGTGGTATTTGTTTTTTTCACATACGATATTTGCCATGCCAAATTACTGATGTTGTTCACGTATGCTAAACACTAGGACTTGTTTTCACATCAGGCCCAGCGGAAGTGTACTGAACAGTGGCATTCCACTCTGCCGGCCACTCGTAGTGTGGCCTTTCTGTATCTGTGTTTTGCGGCAGCTGCATGTACACGCCATTGAGATCTCACAGGATCTCAACAACATCTGGCAGCCATGTTGGGCATGGCTTAAGTACTTAACGCCACGCCCAACTTCTGGAAGGCGCTTTGCCTTGAGGATCCGTCACACTTGGTCAGTGATTAAGGACCCTCCTTCGGCCTCCTTATCTGCATACTGGGGATTCCCAGCGATTGGTACCCAACACAAGTAAGATTTTTTTAACATTTTTGATTCCTGCTAAATCCTGAACAATTTTTGGAGCAAATACAATCGCGAACTTTGGTGTGACATACTGCTAATTGTGTTGAAACGTTGTGAAGTGAACAGGGAGAGAGTTTTCAATCCGCTTTGCAGGACGTTTTGCTGAACACATTCAGAGACTTCCATTATACTTAGCTGAAGGGTTACCCTTGCAGAACGCCTTCAGGGCGTGCCATTATACTTACCTGAAGGGTACCTCCTACCAATACCTTGGTGTCTTCACTCTCAATGGACAGTCTCTACCATCTTTCTTGGCTGCTTGACAGGGTGCCATATATGTTGTAAGTACCATTTGACGTAGAGGGGTGGAAAGGATCCTTATCCAGTGGGAAGGATGAAATGTGATTGTCTTTCCCTTACAGAAGAGGTTTAGATCTTCCATAGGGAGAATTCAAGGTGACACACCACATCGGACATCTGACATTAAGACAGTTGACCGCAGGTAGGAGTATACCACGGGTGGGGTGCAACACTAATAAAACAGTGCAGGATTTCCAGGTAAGCACTAAGGGTGGGTGTAGTTGATGGAATACCACTTCACAGAATTCTGCAAAATTGAACAAAAACTCTGTGAACTCCATGAAATCCGCAACTCCGATCCATCTCATTCCCATTAATAAAACAGAAACCTCACATACCCTTGCTAAAACAACAAGTAACTCTATCTTTGCATGCAAAAATGCATATAGTCATCTCACAAATGTGAAAATAAAAATACAGCAAGCAGTGAGAGACGTGATGATTTTGGTGTCATCCCTAACCTAGGGAGAGAACAAAGCAGATGCCTTGGACACAAAGAGCACATCATGCTGAACGATGCGGTGGTGGTCCCATCCTCCTAGGACCACCCCAAGCACAGTTATGGGCAAAAATACAATCCCAACCAAAGGCCCTGCAAAGCATTATGGGACGAGATTCTAGAGTGCAGTGAATATTATAGTATCCAATATCAAAACATTCCTCAAGGGGAATCTCGCCCCATAATGCTTTGCTGGGACTCTGGTTGGCATTGTATTTTTGCCCATAACTTTGCTTGGGGTGGTCCTAGGAGGATGGGACCACCACAATCGTTGAGCATGATATGCTCTTTGTGTTCAAGGCATCTGCTTGGCCCTCCCCCTAGGTTAGGGGGGACCCCAAAATCATCACCTCTCTCATTGCCTGATATTTTTCAAAGCTCACTTTTGTGAATTGTTTATATGCTTTTTAGCATGTAATGGTAAAGTTGTTTTATCAAAGGGTTGTGTGTGCAGTAGCTTACTCCAGAGTTTTTGCATGAGTTCTGTGTTATGCATATTAATAAAACAGAAATCTTGTGTTTTCAATGTAATTAATAAAACAGAAATCTCACATACCTTTAATAAAACTTTTAATAACTATCTTTACATGCTAAAATACATATAGTCATCTCATAAAAGTGAAAATAAAAATATAACAAACAGTACATTTATTTAAACAATAATTAATTCTGTCATTCTTTACATGCTAAAATGCATATAGTCATCTCACAAAAGTGAAAATGAAAATATAGCACACAGTGAGAGAGGTGATGATTTTGGGGTCCTCCCTAACCTAGGGAGAGAACCAAGGAGATGCCGTGAACACAAAGAGCACATCATGCTGAACGATTCGGTGGTGGTCCAATCCTCCTAGGACCACCCCAAGCACAGTTATGGGCAAAAATACAACCCCAACCAAAGGCCCTGCAAAGCATTATGGGATGAGATTCTAGAGTGTAGTGAATATTATAGTATCCAATATCAAAAATTCCTCAAGGGGCAGGCTCTCCAGCTCAGCTGAGAGCTAATACTATAATATTCACTGCACTCTAGAATCTCGCCCCATAATGCTTTGCTGGGCCTTTCGCTGTCAGTGTATTTTTGCCCATAACTTTGCTTGGGGTGGTCCTAGGAGGATGGGACCACCACTGAATCGTTCAGCCTGATATGCTCTTTGTGTTCAAGGCACCTGTTTGCCCTCCCCCTAGGTTAGGGGTGACCCCAAAATCATCACCTCTCTCATTGTCTGGTATTTTTCAGAGTTCAGTTTTGTGAATTGCTTATATGCTTTTTTGTTTTTTTGTGCTTTTTGTTGCATGTAAAGGTAAAGTTGTTTTATTAAAGGGTTGTGGGTGCAGTAGCTAACTCTGCTACATGGCATAGTCAGATTTATTGTATGAATTCCGTGTTTTCAATGTAATGCGTAGTTAATAAATCTCCGCTAGCGGAGTTCATTGCCCATGGTTAGTAAGTAAGCATTGTTGTGATCATTAACAATCCTCTGGTATTAAACATAGCTGAGAACTGCAGACATGTGGTTACTCTGAAACTATTACATCATGGTCTCACATCCGGGTGTGGAGATGTTGCCTTAGTGGTTGAGGTACACATAGCATTTAGGACAGAGGTGTTCTATGCTTGGGTTACATTCCCCGCTGCAGACTACTTTACACAACTATTTCACACCTACACTGAGGATGAAATTCCAAATAACTATACTCCATATGAAGAGATAGAAATACATCTAACCTACCAAGAACATATACATTGGTTTAAAGGAGCCCTACCACATACAACAGCAAACATTAGACTCAGTCCTCTCATCAATGAGGGAGCAACATGGCCAGTCTTAGCCGGCTACACACCGCATCCTAATGTTGATCATTTACCAGCAGCAGAGGTGGGATCACTATACAAAGATTTAGTAAGGATATATAGATATCTTACACAGTTCGTCATGCGATCATTAACACTTAACACTACTCAGACTGCTCATGCTGCAAAACCACAATTGGCTATTGCAGGCATCAGCCCACAAATGCTAAATGCAGTCATGAGAAAAGTTCCTGTCAGACAGGAGGAGATTCCGTTCAGGATTGCACAAAAAACAAGCCAGCTTGAAGCAGTGCATCCCATACAGGCCCACAGGGAAAACACAGAATATTAACTATTTGCTTGCCGATGGGGATGACTCCCCCTATGGAAGTCTGCTCAGCTTCGGGTACAGTCTTTGCTGCAGTACATAACAGAACGCATGGTACCCCTTCCCTGGCTGTTTTGCCAGAAGTGATGAAACAGCTCCAGAATGAGTACAGGGCAGCACCTGCCCAGGACTTTGGGATGAAACTGATCCACCACTAAGTTAAGCAACATAAAGGGGGAAGCAGCAGCATTGGATAAACGTCAGCGCATACGAGATTTGACTCCTGCACAGCAGGAGCGCGAAATACCTAAAATTATCAAAGATACCTATGCTACATTAGGGAGAGAGAATTTGGGAGCCAGACCCTGTAAAGCACAATTGAAGAGTAATTCTGAAAAAGATAACTCAAAGCAAACACCCGACTCTTCAACAAAGAAAAAATGAGACAATAAACAAAAGAATAAAGACAAGACAAAATCACAGTTTGGGTCTCCTCAACAGGAAGCTACAGAAAAAAAGATATAATCTTTGAAACCGTAATAATATTAGTCCACCCGACAGGTATCAGGATATTGATACACGTTCATCTCATTCCTTTCAGGAGTCATCAGATAAACGTTCGGAGAGAGATGGACGGTCAGAGAGCAGACCAGAGGAGCACTTGAAACTGATGAAGTACTCACAACGCTCATCTGACTACATAATTAAACAGGAAGATAAACTGAAACCTTCCAAGCCTCAATTAAAAAAGAAGAAGGTAGCCAGACGTAAGGTCAGGCATGCCCTGGATATTGAGGATTCTGCTTCTGAGCGAGCAATGGGAAGTGACAATGCTAGACAGCATTGCAGAAGTTACGGTAGTTCACCAAAACCTGATGGATTGTCTAGTGGGAGTAGTGCTGAGTGATTATATCCTGTTGTAAACACTTGATACCAGGGTAAGTGTCCCACATCGTTTATACGAAATATAACTGCAATTGGAGGGGGACATACCCAGAAACATAAATGTTCTCTTTTGGGAGGACTTAACTCATGGTTACAATTCTTTTGGCTGAAAAGGATTGGCCACCTGATTTCGTAATGGAATGCCCAAATGGGGAAACAGTGACTTTACCTGGTTTCTCCAACCTCATTCCAGAATCAGTAAAACATTCATACTGCACAGTCAGCATTAGCATTAGCTCCTGCATTACAACACAACCATGTGGGGTGGAATTATGGTTCTTGTTAGAAATGGCCCTTTTTGCAGGGTTATCCCCAAACTGTTTGCTTCTTCCTCCTACTTTTTCCTGACCTGTTTGTGTTGGTTTTAGGACTCTGGGCACTTTACCACTGCTAATCAGTGCTAAAGTGCATATGCTCTCTGTGTAAATTGTGTTATGGATTGGTGTTTCCATGATTGGATATTTGATGTAGTTGTTAGTCCCTAGTAAAGTGCACTGAGTGTGCCAGGGCCTGTAAATCAAATGCTACTAGTGGTTCTGCAGCACTGGTTGTGCCACCCACGTGAGTAGCCCTGAAAAGCTAACTCAGACCTGCCATTGCAGAGTCTGCGCGCAGTTTGTAACTGCCATGTCGACTTGGCCAGTGCACACACTTGCCAGTCCCTAACCTTCCCATTTTTACATGTCAGCCACCCCTAAGGTAGGCCCAAGGTACCCCTGTGGGCAGAGTGCAGTGTATGTGAAAGGTAGGACATGCCCTGGTGTGTGTGGCATGTCCCAATAGTGAATTACTGCCAATTACGTTTTTCACTATTGCAAGGCTACCTGTGCCCCATAGGACAGAATGGGAAGTTTGTTTATAACATCTTATAAACATAACTGGCCCTGGGAACTAGGTAGGAAAATAAAGTTTACTATGCCTGAACTCAGAATCTAAAGATGCATCTTTTAGCGAAGGTGATTTTTACACTCTGTGGGGCAGATTTACAAGCCCCTTGCGCCACTTTTGCGTCATTTTTCCCAAGTTAAAAATTACGCAAAAGTAGCGCAAGGGGCTTGTAAATAAGCCCCTGTGTTTGAAAATACCACTTTTAGAAAGTAGGTATTTTCTTGCTCAGTCATCCCGTGTGCCTCTGCTGGAACGTGGCTTGCCTGTCTGGGTTTTGGATGACAGAAGGCTGGGGAGCAGGAGTGGCTCCAGATAGTCTAGGTGGGTCAGGAAAGGGCTGAATAGACCTGGGCTGCAATTGGGGAAGGGGGAGGAGATTTCCTTGCACCTCGAAGGGCCTGGTCTGCCTCTGACAATGCCGTCTCCATCTCCTGCCAGGAAGTCACACCAGAGGAGGCAGAACTGGTTCTGGCTGGGCACAGACACTCTCTGCCTAAGAGATCAAAGGATTTTGAGATATAAATATTGGGGCCCAGACCCCTGAACTTTAGAACTCTTTTGGACCAAGACGACTGCCAAGAAGAAGAGCTGGAGAAGCTGTGAGGAGGAACTACCACTTTCCTGTGTGCTTTGCAGTGTTGGCCTGCAGTGGCTGCTTCTGTCTTGGGCAGTGAAAGGACTGGACTTTCTGCAATCTACTTTTGTGAGTTTCTCCAAGGGCTTGAGGTAGAGCTTGCCCCCTGTTCAAGAAGTCTCAGGAACAGCAAAGACTTCAAGCTCTTCTGCCCTCAGCACTGGGGACTGTGTGTTTTGTGCTGCAACAGAAGAAGAAACCACACGACGCCGTCTACGACGCCGCTGCCGACTCCGTGTCCTGAGGGCACCGCCGCAACGCGACCCTGGTCTCACCGACGATGCCTGCTGATGCCGCCACCGAGCCGCTGCTCGCACCGTGACCTGTGGGCACCGCACTCTGCACCGCCTCGCTTCACGACGATGCCTTGGTATCCCCGACGATGCCGCTCCACGCCAAAATCTACGCCGCTGCTTGCACCGTGGTTCGAGGGCACCGCTCGTAAAGTTACACGATGCACTGCCCTCATCCCGCCCCGCAGCCTTGGCCTACTGACGCCGGCGCCATCGACTCCAGTTCGTCAGCCGACGACAGTGCTTCAGCAACGACGACGCCGCTGCTTGCACTGCGACCTGCCAGCACCGCGACGAGCACTGCATTCACTTCGCACTGCAACCCTGGTCTCACCGATGACGCCATCTGATGCCGCCACCAAGCCGCTGCTCGCACTGCGACCTGAGGGCACCACACGCCGCACCGCTGCACTTCGCACTGCAGCACCCGACGCCTACAGACGCCAGCGCTCCTGACTTCAACAGAGAGGAGTTCGATCTGCAACACGTGTGACTTCGAGGGCCCGACGACTCCTGCACCGACCTCTGGAACCGACGCCTGCGGACGCCGTGCTTTCGGAAGCTCAACGAGAGGCCGCAGACACCCTGCATTTCTAAAAGGTACTGTTTGCGGGTCTTCCCGACACCGTAGCTGGCCCGCGACGCCGCGGTCAGCCAGAACTGTTTGGATTTGTTTGTTCACGACGCCGTGATAGCCCCGGACGGAGCTATCGACATCAAGGGACTGTTTTTCAAGCATATTTTGATAACTGAAGATTTTTAAGTACTGTATTGTGAATTTTTATCATTTTTGGTCTTGTCTTAAGTATATAAAAATATTGGATATTTTTCTAAACTGGTGTGGTGTCCTTTTGTAGTGCTTACACTGTATTACTGTTGGTTATGTGCAAATGCTTTACACGCTGCCTCTAAGATAAGCCTGACTGCTCGTGCAAAGCTACCAAGGGGGTGAGCAGGGGTTATTTTAGGAGTGTAACTCCCTTATCCTGACTAGAGTGGTGGTTTCTGCCTGGCTTTCGCACACGCCCTAGCCTACCAAAAATCCCATTTCTAACATTGGTTGTCAGCGGTGAGGATAGGACTGGCATTTGCACTTGACTTACAGTGATTGGTGTGCACTACTACCATATCGCAGACCATTACGTGCCACATACTGGTTCTTTTTCTTTTTGGCCTATTTTTGATCTTGCCAGTTTGAACTTGCTACTTCATCATGCCTGAATCAATTGCATCATATGTTGCATCCTTGGAAGCGGCCTTTGAGGAGGAGAGGTTAGAAACCTACAATGTGAAGGAATTGAAGGCGATCTGCAAAAACCTCAAAATCCAATTCTGGGGCCTCACCAGAAAAGAGGAGCTACAAAAGGCGCTGAGGCCCTGGGTATCAGCCAGACATGCTAGTGAACTGTCTGGAGATCTTGGCATTGAGGCAGAGGAACCTATTCCAAGGGTGGATGTGCTTTTGGGAGGGGGGGCACCCTCTAAACCAGGCAGCAGCAGTCTGTCCCCAGAGGAGATGGAGGACAGGCGGGAAGCGAGGAAGTTCGAGTTGGAGAAGCTCACGATGGAAAGTGAGAGAGAAGACAAAAGAATAGTCATGGAGGAAAGGAAGATGATGTTAGACCATGAGTTTAAAATGAGAGAGCTGGACTGGGAAGCCAGTGGGGCTAGGCCCAGCCCAGATGGTGGCAGCAAAAATGTAGTGGCCAGTACTCCGGTAAGGTGCACGCACACACAGTTTTGGGGCCCTGCTTCAAGGAGGGGGTTGACAAACACCAGGGGGTTCAGGATTGTGAGGTTACTCCAGTGATGCACAGTGTCCCTGAGGTGGATTGGGGAACTGGCACAGGGGATCATATTCCTGGTAGTGGGAGGGACACTCTACTGACTCTAGATGAGAGGTGCAGGGAGAGGGGTTCCCCCATGATAGAAGTCCTAGTAAGTGAGTATGGAGACCAACCAGAAGAGTATGGGTTACGAGACAGCAACAGTCAGACACTGTCTCACCAGTCTTGTGAGAATGATGTGGGGTACTTTTCTGAGGCACTGGAGGGTTTGGTGAAGGGTAGTGTGGTTAACACCTGTGTGGGGCTGTGTGATTCAATTGTTGGAGAGCATATTTTAATTCCTGTTTTCCAGAGCTATGCCAACACCCAGTGGAGTGCAAGTTCTCTGACCCCAGGGAGCTTGCACTGGAGGCAGACCTTTTGGTGGATTCCAGAGGGTCTGGAGAAGCATCTGGGGGTGACCCGGAAGGAAGTTGCTTAGGTATTTCCCAACCAAGGGTGGTGGGAAAGGTTTGTGGTAGCCCAGATAGGTCCCGGTGTCATGGGAAGGGTGTAGGGACTCACGTCCTGTCTCCGCGGAGAAGGAGTGGGAATGGGCTGTGGCCCAAGGTGCCCAAAACCCGGTCCCAAAGCCTGGGTGGTTCCAGGAGGGAACACCAGGTTGGGAGCCTAGGCTGTACTGGTAGGCCGTCCGTTGAGGGGGATCTCCTACTGTCAGGAGAATGTGGAGTGTCTGTAAACAGAGCTCCAGCAGTTCTGGTGTCTGGCAGTGCCGCTCCTAAGTGGAGGGTGCAGAAGTCCAGATTGAGGGGTGAGAGGGGGATGCGTTCCCCAGTGGGAAAACCAGTGGGCCAGGGGCCAGCCAGAAGGGCTGAGCCTCCTAGGAGTGACCATGGTGACACCACTTCTGTCCTGGGCGATCTTCGCGCACTGTCAGATGGACAGGGGTCGGGAGATCTGCACCAGGCAGACTGTCACACAACAAATGAGTCATGTGTTACCCTCAGGGGGGGCATGCGTGCTCCCAAGGAAGTCCTGGTGCGCCGGGCAGGTGCTCAGCCGCAGGGTTTAGTCCCTGGGTTGGGAGGCCAGGTTCAGGTCCTGCCTGACCTGGAGGGAAGGACGACTGTAAGCAGTGTCCTGACCAGTTTGTCTTCAAGGGGTACCACTCCAGGTGGGAGGGTGCAGAACTCTGGAAGGGGGTACAGAGGGAGGGAGTTCTCACCTCTGTCCTCAGTGCAACCTGAGGGTTTAGATTCGAGGGTGGTGGATCAGTTGCAGGGTCAAGGCCCTGAACTGGTGGAAGAATTCTGTAGGAGGTCCGGTTCCAGCGTCCTGACTGTTTTTGGTTCTGGGGGTGCTTTTCCTGGGAGGAGAGTGCAGGACCCAAGAAGGAGAGGTGAGGGGAGTTGAGCCTCGCCCGAGACCTCTGGTCAGCTGGAGGGTACCGACCCTGGGTTGGAGGACCAGGTTCAGGGTGTCCCCCCTGACCTGAGGGAAGGGGCGACTGCTAACAGTAACCCTACCAGTTTGTCTTCTGGGGTGCTGTTCCAGGTGGGAGGGTACAGAGCCCCAGGGGGGAGGACCGGGTGTGGGAGAGCCCACCCCAGTCCCTGGTTCAGCCCCAGGGTACAGACCCTGGGATGGTGTACCAGTTGCAGGATAGCACCCCTGAACTGGTGAGCGAATTGTGCAGGACACCCACCACAGGTGCCCTGACAACTCTGGAAGGGGGTACTGCTCCAGGTGGGAGGGTACAGAGCCCCAGGGAGAAGGAGAGGGTGTGGGAGAGCCCACCCCAGTCTCCTGTCCAGCCGCAGGGTACAGACCCTGGGGTGGTGGGCCAGTGTCAGGATGCCATATCTGACTTGGCAGGGGGGAGAGTGGAGAAAGGATGCCAGGCACCTGGGGCTACCGCCCCCCACTCTCTGACGCCACAGTGGTTGGAGTGGCCGGAAAGGCATAAGGCCTGGCTCTCCTCACTGACAATTGTCAGTGGCCACTGTGGCTGGCTGTCCTGGTGGACAGAGTTGCCCCTGGGAGGGGGACAGGAGTCACACCCCGGGGGTGGACTGGGGCACACCACTGTATTGGCCATGTGGGTACTGTCTGCCTGTTGGGACACATCTGTGAGCAAAGTAAGTTTAGGTGCTGCACAGATGGGGTCCACAGGTGAGGAGAAGGGTTCCCCATGGGTCAGCTTAGTAGGCCCTGAGAGTATGGATAGAGGGATCCAACTAGGTTCAGGAACATGTAGAACGGGAAGGAAACCCTGCTGTTGCGGGCCAGGTTCCATGTTCTATCGCCCCAAGCAGGGAAGTCTATCGCGGTACGGATTGGTCTACCCTGGCTATAGGCTGGAAGGGGGTTGTGTTGGAAATGGCCCTTTTTGCAGGGTTATCCCCAAACTTTTTGCTTCTTCCTCCTACTTTTTCCTGACCTGTTTGTGTTGGTTTTAGGACCCTGGGCGCTTTACCACTGCTAATCAGTGCTAAAGTGCATATACTCTCTGTGTAAATTGTGTTATGGATTGGTGTTTCCATAATTGGATATTTGATTTACTTGTTAGTACCTAGTAAAGTGCACTGAGTGTGCCAGGGCCTGTAAATCAAATGCTACTAGTGGTCCTGCAGCACTGGTTGTGCCACCCACGTGAGTAGCCCTGAAAAGGTAATTCAGACCTGCCATTGCAGAGTCTGCGCGAGGTTTGTAACTGCCATGTCGACTAGGCCAGTGCACACCCTTGCCAGTCCCTAACCTTCCCTTTTTTACATGTCAGCCACCCCTAAGGTAGGCCCAAGGTACCCCTGTGTACAGTGTATGTGAAAGGTAGGACATGCCCTGGTGTGTGTGGCATGTCCTGATAGTGAATTACTGCCAATTTCGTTTTTCTCTATTGCAAGGCTACCTGTTCCCCGTAGGACAGAATGGGAAGTTTGTTTATAACATCTTATAAACATAACTGGCCCTGGGAACTAGGTAGGAAAATAAAGTTTAGTATGCCTGAACTCAGAATCGAAAGATGCATCTTTTAGTGAAGGTCATTTTTACATTCTGTGTTTGAAAATACCACTTTTAGAAAATAGGTATTTTTTTACTCAGTCATCCCGTGTGCCTCTGCTGGAATGTGGATTGCCTGTCTGGGTTTTGGATGACAGAAGGCTGGGGAGCAGGAGTGGCTCCAGATAGTCTAGGTGGGTCAGGAAAGGGCTGAATAGACCTGGCCTGCAATTGGGGAAGGGGGAAGAGATTTCCTTGCACCTCAGAGGGCCTAGTCTGCCTCTGGCAATGCCGTCTCCACCTCCTGCCAGGAAGTCACACCAGAGGAGGCAGAACTGGTTCTGGCTGTGCACAGACACTCTCTGCCTAAGAGATCAAAGGATTTTAGGATATAAATATTGGGGCCCAGACCCCTGAACTTTAGAACTCTTTTGGACCAAGAAGACTGCCAAGAAGAAGAGCTGGAGAAGCTGTGAGGAGGAACTACCACTTTGCTGTGTGCTTTGCTGTGTTGGCCTGCAGTGTCTGCTTCTGTCTTGGGCAGTAAAAGGACTAGACTGGACTTTCTGCAATCTACTTTTGTGAGTTTCTCCAAGGGATTGAGGTAGAGCTTGCCCCCTGTTCAAGAAGTCTCAGGAACAGCAAAGACTTCAAGCTCTTCTGCCCTCAGCACTGGGGACTGTGTGTTTTGTGCTGCAACAGAAGAAGAAACCACCTGATGCCGTCTACGATGCCACTGCCGACTCCGTGTCCTGAGGGCACCGCAGAGGGCACCGCCGCAACGCTGTACTGCGACCCTGGTCTCACCGACAATGCCTGCTGATGCCGCCACCGAGCCGCTGCTCGCACCGCGACCTGTGGGCACCGCACTCCGCACCGCCTTGTTTCACGACGACGCCTTGGTATCCCCGACGACACCGCTCCATGCCAAAATGTACGCCGCTGCTGGCACCTTGGTTTGAGGGCACTGCTCGTAAAGTTGCACGACGTACCACCCTCATCCACCCCGCAGCCTTGGCCTGCCGGCGCCATCGACTCCAGTTCGTCAGCCGACGACAGCGCTTCAGCACCGACGATGACGCTGCTTGCACCATGACCTGCCATCACTGCGACGAGTACCGCATTCACTTCGCACCGTGACCCTGGTCTCACCGACGCCGCCACCGAGCCGCTGCTCACACCGCGACCAGAGGGCACCGCACGCCGCACCGCTGCACTTCGCTCCGCAGCACCCGACGCCTACCGACGCCAGAGCTCCTGACTTCAACAGAGAGGAGTTCGATCTGCAACGGAAGCTCAACGAGAGGTCGCAGATGCCCTGCATTTCTAAAAGGTACTGTTTGCGGGTCTTCCCGACACTGTAGCTGGCCCGCGACACCGCGGTCAGCCAGAACTGTTTGGATTTGTTTGTTCACGATGCCGTGATAGCCCCGGACGGAGCTATCGACATCAAGGAACTGTTTTTCAAGCATATTTTGATAACTGAAGATTTTTAAGTACTATATTGTGGATTTTTATCGTTTTTGGTCTTGTCTTAAGTATATAAAAATATTGGATATTTTTCTAAACTGGTGTGGTGTCCTTTTGTAGTGCTTACACTGTATTACTGTTGGTTATGTGCAAATGATTTACACACTGCCTCGAAGATAAGCCTGACTGCTCGTGCCAAGCTACCAAGGGGGTGAGCAGGGGTTATTTTAGGAGTGTAACTCCCTTATTCTGACTAGAGTGGTGGTTTCTGCCTGGCTTGGGCAAACACCCTAGCCTACCAAAAATCCCATTTCTAACAGTTCCCCTTATCATGTTATCTCATTGAGGACTGCAAAACCTCACCAACAATACCCAAGTGAACATGAAGCTAAAAACAAGTTAAGGAAATGGTATGTTATGTTATGTTACTGCCAATTTCTAAAGCGCACGTTCACCGGACGGTCTCTTGGCGCTAGGTAGATGAGTACGGCCTTAATCCTCAGTTACTGGTAGGCCTGTTTAAAGAGCCAAGTCTTCAGAAGTTTTCTGAATCTTGTGTACTTAGAACTAGTCCTAAGATCCAGATTTTATGTATTTCATGCTCGAGGGTCAGTGAACCTATGCCCTCCAGTCCTTTGTTTTTTGTGAGAGGGGATGATTAGGTGGTGGAGGTGGCTGGATCTCAGTTCTTTGGTGGGGCAGTATTTAATAATCCGACACTTTACAAAAGCAGGACCGTTCAAATATAAGGCCTTAAAGACCATACAGCACACCTTGAACCTAGTTCTCTGTGCCACTGGCAACCAGTGGAGGTCCTTGGTCACCTGAGAAATGTGGCCATATCTGGGCAGGTGGGATATCAGCAGGGCAGCCTGGTTTTGAATTAGCTGGAGCCTAAACAGAAGGAATTTGGGGAGACCCAGATAAAGAGAATTAGCATAGTCAATTCTGGGCATGACTAAGGCTAATATTACTTCGGTCAGAGCCTCCCTACTGAGGAATTTCTTTATCTTTTTATATGTCACAATTGGCAGAAGCAAGCCGATGTCACTGCGCTAACCTGCTGCTTGAATGATAGTTCCTCATCAATGATGACACCAAGAAAATCCCAGAACAACTTGAATACCAAGGTGTAATCAAAAGTTGCACATCATCTATGACTAATCCTTTGTTTCCTATGATGAAACCAGACCATTCATATCGTCTAGTATCAGATTACAGACACTTAAACACAGCTACTTGCACAATTGCAGTACAGAATGCACACAGTGGCACACTAATGATTAACATTGTGTGGAAGAAGTACAAAAAATACTTGATATCTCTGCCAGAATATAGCGCCTGGAAGCAGACATCTGACCGCATTTTCAGCGCTAGGCTCTCTGAGGCAATTCTGTTGATGGCCCGAGGGGTATAAGAATAGCCACAGGCTGTTTTCAGCCAGAGTAACAGAGCTACTACAAAATTTTGATGATCAGGCATTCTCCTATGTCGATGACATATATTTAATGGATGATAACCTCATGGAGCACTTGACAAGAGTATGTCATATAATATTAGGATTTGCTCACATGGGCTACAAATGCAAATTTAAAAAATCAAAAAAATCTCACCACAATGTCCTTTTTCTGGGATATGAGCTGTCAAGTGAAGGCAAAAGCCTTGCGACAAACACCTTAGAGATATGTGCACTACTTCAACCTCCAACGACATTGAAGAGACTACAATCCATATTGGGATTCCTAAATTTTGGCAGAACATACATTCCAGATTACGCAGAACGGGTTAAACCATTCTACGACTAGTAATGTCCAAACTTGTCAAGCACACATTGGACACAGAAACACACAAATATTTCACATTCTGTACAAGTTGACATGATAGCTTCCAAACATTTACACACATGTGCAAACACAACAAACCTGGTTGATCCATGTCATCGCAGGGGCATCAGGATACAGCCTCAATGAAGGTGACACAGCACCAATTGCATATGAATCGCATGCATACACTAATACTGAAATGCGTTTTGCACCGAATGAAAAAATCCTGACTGTAGTGCAGACTTCTGTGGTGAGTGAGCGATCCCTGGCTCAGGGTAAATGCAAAATGGTCATGACCCCGTTGCCGACCTTAGAGGCCGTCACCAAAGCAAGCATTCCAAATGCTAAAGCTTTACATCCTTGATGGATACAATGGGCTAACTCATTCATTGCGACAGATGTAGATTACAGGTTTGATTCTAAACTACAAACTCAAGTTTTTCTGCATGCGAATAAGAATATCCTCTGCCTAATGATATAATGCCTCTAGATCGCTATGCTTACATCACATACACTGATGATTCTGACCAGCCTGCTGTAAGGACTAAGCACCAATACTCAGCAGCGTGTGCAATTCTGAAAGGGCGCATGCACGATAGAGAATTCCATTCTGAGAAAACATACATGCAGTCACTTGGTGACTGCATAGCACAGCTGGCAGAACTAAAGGCTCTGATTCTGACACTAGGAAATACGGATCCCGGATTCCTCACACTTATGGTATATGATTCACTTTGCTGTATCCAGTCCTATAATGAATACCTACATATTGGAGCCAGAATGGATTCAGAGATTCAAAGGATTGCACAATAAAGTGCAAAATGCTTTGGGAACAGGTGGCAAAGCTGAAAGACTGCTTGCCACAGACTAATTTAATTCACACATTGAGTCATCAATGTGTTGGCGTTCACATTGCAGGGAGGTCCATGACTGATGAAGCCGCAAAAGCTACAGTTCATACTGCTGAGGTTGCTGCACTTACTCATTTTAGCACGAGGATAGATAGAGACATCATGGTGACCATCAATGCTGCTAGCAACAGCACCCACCTGCAGAAAGGCTTTCCACTCAAGTACTCCTACAAGTTCGAAGCACAGAGCACACCATATGTTCCAATTCCTAGAGTGGGGGATAGAGGAATACCAAATGCTGATGGCAGATTGGGGTTAATACTAGCTGCATACAAGAGTCTGGCCTCTGCACCTGCGGGGGCGACTACTACAATTTCATTATTCCAGCAATGCTTTTGGTGGCCAGGTCTTTACAAAGAGACCAAGGACTTTGTCCTTAAATGCGACATATGCCAGCAGATGAAGGGTTCCACTGTAGCACGCCTGCAGCAGACACCTATACTGATTTCAAACAAGCCTCTGGCTTGTGTCTATTTGGACCATTGCGGCCCTCTGTCATCAAATGTGGCTTACAAGTATATCTTGGTAGCAGTGGATTTCTGCTCTCGATTCTTGTGGGTATGGCATCAGTGGTCGGCTGATGCCCAAACTGTTATAAAGGATCTGCGAGTCTTTATCAGGATGTACACAGCTGGCACCTTACATAACATTCTGACCAGAGTCTGGCGTTTAGCTCTAGGGCTTACAAAGAGGCCATGGGAAGTTTGGGTGTGACCCTGATTTCTCATCTCCATACCATCCCGAGTGAAATGCGGTTGTGGAGAGGAAACACAGTGACTTAAAGCAGTCACAGCGAGGCTACTAGGCTCAGGTTGCAATTGGGTCCATCGCCTGTATGGGGTCCATAGGGCACTCATTAACATGCCGAGAAACACCCTGGGCAGTCGGACTGCCTATGAAATCCTGTTTGGGGTAAAGATGTGGGTTCCATACCTCGACCATCCCAGCACAGTGAACGATTGGCTGTTTTACAGGAAGTGAACAACTTCTGGGATGAACAAAGCAATGTCCAAGTAAAATGTACCACCTCAAGAGAAGTGAAGGTCTGGCTGGATCCTGAAGGTTGAGGATCTGGTCAGGAACAAAATTGTGGACACGAAAGAGTTTGGACAATCCTACAGAGTGCCTATACCTGTCCTGCCTGTTGAAGGTACCAGAACCATACTTCTTCCGCCCTTTGCCGGTCAGAAAGATAAAAGATATGTCTCCATTGATCTGATCAATCCGCACTATGTGGCTGATTTTCAACAGTAAGCCATGTGGGCTCCTGGGTAGCTACGTGCCGCCTCTTGCTACCGTACAGGAAGTTCAGGTGGAAGTTTTGATAACTGAAGAAGCATTCTTTCTCAAAAGAGAGACAACAATCAACAACAATGAAGTATGTCTTCTACCTGTTATAACTTCAAGCAGGGTTTAGGGCATTAACCAGCACCATTGATCAGGTGTTTAGGTTTGTTTTGCTTTACTGGAAAACTGTTACTTTGGGCAAGGGTAGATTATACGCCGCATTTGTTGATCTCAAGTCGGCATTCGATCTAGTTCCCCGAGCAAAACTCTGGAAGGTGCTACATGAGTTAGGGATGCTACATGAGCTTTTGTCACTTATTATTAGGCTGCATGATGATAATAGTGCCAAGATAAGATGGGGGAATCAAGACGAAGTGACTGAGTCGTTCCCTGTGGAAAGAGGGGTGAGACAAGGATGTGTGATGGCCCCGACACTATTCTCATTATATATTAATGGAATAGTGAGTAGTATGAGCTCTACCCCTATGGATGCCCCAAGTCTAGCTGGAGTAAAAATCCCCATACTGTTGTTTGCGGACGACACTTTAATTATCTCCAAGACTCCCTAGCGGACTGCGAAAGGCCCTCAAAATATTTGAGGAGTTCTGCTCATTGCGTGGGTTAGAGGTTAATGTGTCGAAAACAAGATTGATGGCATTTAATACACAAAAGGCACTGAAGGGCGGAATTGCTATGAATAATAGACCGCTAGAATATGTAAAAGAATTCACTTATTTGGGGGTCAACTTCCAAAATAATCTGAAATGGAATCATCAGATAGAATTGGCATCCCTTAAGCATAGACAACTTGCGGGGCGGTTCAACTCGAATACAATACCTCATATACAAAACCCATAAGTCCTGCCCTGGAGATTTATAACACAAAAGTTATTAGCTCAGCCCTTTATGGTTCGGAGCTGTGGGGCTGTGAAAATCTGGTGGTGCTTACATCCTCTGAAAATAGATTCTTGAGGAATATTATTAGACTACCCCAAAGCACCCCAATGTGCCCATTATTGCTAGATTTGGGGAGAAAACCGATTGCAGCCCTAGCGAAATTGCGTCCTTTATTGTATTGGCGTAGACTAGTATGGAGTGTACCCAAACTTGCAGGTTATGCAGCAGGGTTTTTAGATATAATTAGAGCCGACACCTTTCACTTTATAAAGTGGCTACGGACAGTTAGAGATATTTTATTTAATATTGGCATGATCCAGTTGTGGAATGATCCGGAAAATTCTGCCTTCCCTTCGAAACAATGTATGAAGGAGTTGTATTGGGAATGGGTTTATCTCAATGTTTTTAGATCTAGTGATTCTTCCACTTTGACTGGTTCTTTTTTGGAATTCAAAGCCACCCCGAGGATGGAGTCTTATTGGGACCTCATTACAAAGCCATTGGACCGGAAATTGTATTTCCAGTTTAGGGTAGGATCCCTGCCTTTGAGAGCTTTTACTGCGGGATGGAAAGTATCTAGTGATAAAACTTGTCCTTTTTGCAAAGATAGTGTTGAGTCTTTGACACATTTACTTTTTGTTTGTGTTGGATACAAAATACCACGTCGTGTTTGGTTACGGCCAATTTGTAAGCTCATAGGCACAAGAAGGGTGCAGGAGGCTGAAAGAATACTGCGCTCGGATACAACAGCACCTATTGTCATAGCAATGGCGAAATATCTAGGGTGGTCGTGGGCTTTAAGATCAAATTACCTACGACATGTATAAGAGAGCTATACCAAGAGCTGCCCCACAAGTTTTGTAATCATAAATACTCTTGAAGGGAAGGTCCTTCTAATGTATTATAAAATGTACATGTTACATGTTTTAAAGTTGGTTTTAATATATTGTTTTTTATAACATTGTATATATACTTTAAAAATAATCTTTTTAGGTTATGCATTTTTATGATGGATGGTTCCTATATGCTTTTATGACTTAATTTGTCGAATAAAGCTATTTGAAATGAGCTACAACAACTGTACAGTCAACCAGTACAGAAACACAGATTTTAATTTGGAAAACTGAGAAGAACACAATCTATGTCAATGGACCACAGATCGAGTCATCTCCCAATTCTACAAAACTTGCTGAGCAGCCAAAAATAGATTGTCGGCCTCTGGCTACTTTATCGCTTTTGATGACTTCTCGTTGGATTAAACTGATCCACCACCACCACCATCTCTTCCTTTCAGGTTAAAAGTGCGTGTCTTCGATCTTTGTCTGAAAATGTCATATTTTATTTCTTAATGGATACATCTTTGGATTACAATTGTGTTATTTTTTCTAGTCCTTTGGATTGGGTTTGAGGCAGTCTTTTTCTTGCATCTGAATGGGCATTTCCTCCCACAATACTCTGCAACTGGTGAACTTGGTTCTTTAACCACATTCGTCATCACACCGAGAACGAAGAGACCTTTCCCAGCTGTTCCAGTTCCTGATGGGATTGTTTGATGTCTATAGCCCAACTGAGCTTTTACAAATTCCATATTTATTCAAAATTTCTTTCAATTACATCATTACATCTAGTACTGTTTCTGACATTGATACAGTGCATTAACTGCTAGAAGATCTAAAGAGCTTTCAACTGTGTTTTCTTTTGATGAATTGTATGATTGTACATCTAATTATAATGACATGTTTTGTTTTCAACATTACGGTCATCATTTTCTGCATAAAGCAAGTATTTCACTTATTGTTTACAGTTACACTAAATGGGGACATTGCCCTATACCACCATGAGCTAGTTCAAAAACATTTGCACAGAAGTTTGCTTATTTTTCTGGTTACGATACATCTGTTCCTGCCTCATATTTTTGTAGGCTTGCACCATCACCTGCAAAGATAAATATGCTTACAGATCCCAAGCTGATATATTCTGCTTCTTTTCTTTCCCAGCTGCCTGTACATGGTTTTGACTATTGGACGGACACAATTGATGTAAAGTCTGTTTGGGGGGCAAAAGACTGGCAGGTTTATTTTTTTTCCCTCCCGCCCCACCATGCCCCCCCTTCACCCCACAGCTCCTACCTGCACCGGCCGCATGTGCACTTAGCATTACTGTTAGCATATAGATGCAGTGAAGAAAATTCTGACAACTTGCACATGTACATTTTTGCTTTGTTGACTTTTCTCTGTTCTCCTCTATTGACACATTCAGCCAGAGTACAGTCAACCACTGTAGCAGAGGTCCCTGCATCTGCTGGGAGGAAACAACATCATCCACAGCAAGCCATACCACCCTCACAAATTGGTAAGTAAATCTGTTCAAGAGAGGGTCCAAAAGCATGCATTATCAGCAGAAAACAGATGGACATATTGGGCATGATTCACAAAGGTAAATTGAGACGAAAGCCTAACTTTTCGTTTTGAGGTATTCTGAAAGCACATTTACAAGTAGTAAATGCCCTTTGTTAATATTGAAAGTCGTAAAGTTAGATTTTCATCTCATTTAACCTTTGTGAATCAGGCCCATTGCATGTATTCCATCACAGTGCCAGAATTGTGAACTGAACTCTGAAATCGAGTGCATCACATGTGGCAACTAGAATGTTACCTGGCAAACACACATATCTTTGTAGGCCCAATGATGTCGTCCCGGATTCCAGGCCCCACAGTGACATCTGCTACAAGGTTGGCTGTGACATCTGATCAGGAACCACACACTGGGCAGATGTGGGACCCTGGTAAGTAAACCCAAGATTCATGTACCTGAATGCTCATGCTCATAAAATGTGGATTGCATGTCTGCAGTATGTTGTATGTGTTCAACATCACTGTTGTCCCTAATCACAATATGCCCACATATGGCATTTTAACGCATACCATATCACACCATGGTGGCTAGTGAAAGGATGACACTAAATGTATGGCAAGTGAGTGCAGTATGTACATAATATATTATATTGTGTCATATGAAGTGGAGTGGCCACAACTGGATTGTAAGTCCATGATATGAAAACTCTCATTGAAAATCCTAGGGAAATAAATGTGTGGAAAATGGTGTGGATGAGGGTTGCACTGATGCTAGTTAGGTTGTGTTGTTTTGGGAGGGGTGTATGGGCTGCTAAGGTGGATGTAGAGGAAGTAAAACATATATATCAGGTGGTGAACTGCACAATGCAAATCCAGTGTAGGCGGCAAACATCCAAGACTTTTACTTCACCACAATATGCATTTCAGCTTGCCTCCTCTCCTACCATATTCCCATATATTAGTGACAGGATAATATAGGAGGTTAGAATGTGTGCTGGACAAGACATCATCCATTGACAGCTAAGTTCTACCATGATGTCGTACATGTATAATGAGAACAGAGGACACACAAAGATTGAACATAACAAAGGTGTGATCTCCCATCACTAAATGTGCCACAATATGTATCTGACTATTGGACATATCACATATTAACTCTCAAATGCAATGATATTACCTGATGTGCAAATGTGAAATTGGTCTGCATGATGATGTACACTCCTTTAGATTTGTCAACAGACAACATCATACTAATGAGGCATGATGGGCCTAACAATGAAGGTGAAACCAAAGGTAGGCCAAGGCGTTCAGTATAATTAGCCCCTTCCCTCAAATATCAGTAACCTTCTCATAAACGTTTGTCTGTTAATGTGATATCTTGTTAATGTCAGTGCTATGTGGAGGTAACAGCTGGTAACTGCTGCTGGTGACTAGGGTCCCACATGCGGCACACTGGCCAGAAATAGCATATCAGTGGTCTATGACAATGAGATATACATGTTAAGTCATTGGTATCATGCTGTGTACCTAAATATGGACATGTATGTCTCATAACTGCTGCTGGCAGAATACCATCAGTGCTACAGACAACACCATCCCGGGGTATACAAGACATCATGGCTACAGCAGTGAAACCTACTTGCATCTGGTCATCAGGTAAGCGTGCCATAAAGTGTTTCCCTATTATGGTTTCCAAAATCATTCCAAATATACAAATCCCCTTTTGCATAGCATCTGTAGTTGGTGTGTAAAAAGTTAAATACATACTATTTCAGTTGTGTGCCTGTCATGTGCCTGTTAGCATTTAGGCTTGCAGATCATTAAGTGTGGTGTCATTTCCCTCGTAAGCTGCTGGATCGCGGACCACTTCTTCAGCTACACCTATGAGGAGCCAGGTTCAGCAGTTGACATCAGGGGGAATCGCAAAGCAACACAGAGCTGTGGCTGGAGCTGATGAGTTTGTTTGTGCATTGTATATCTCAATTCCACACCTCCGTGCCATGATGTGAGCTGTCAAGTATAGGTGTACCCAAACCAGGTCACATGTGCATCATCGGTTGATGCAAAGTACAGTAGAATCAACCCTTGTGTTGCACCACATCATATACTGGGTCAATTACTTATCCTGTTGCAACCTCTGTCTTCCAGGTGATGAGGATGATGAGGGGAATGGGCCTTCCACCAGTGGTGGACAACAGGCAATCGAAGGGGAGAATCCACTACTCTTGCAAGCAGCAATTTCAGCTGCAAGTACTGCGCAAGAGGAGGAGGAAGTACCAGAGGAGGCTGCTGAAGTGGAGGATGAGGGAGACTATCTGGCCTTTCTCACAGAGGATGAAGAGTCAGATGCCCTGACCAGAACATTCGGTACACTGGCCAAAATGTGAAAGGCCACCCCCCCTCCGCCCAGCAAAGTGCCTCATTATCCAAAGCCCATGATTGCATGTCCTCAGCATAGCAATAACCAGCCACAGCTCTCACACACCCCAACAAAGACATCATTCCCTCACAGCCCGACGTGGTGGTTCCCCTACACACACCTCCCTATACATTGCATCCCAAGCATTTTCTCCATCATCAGAGGGCGGTACCACCCCTGGTGCAGTGCAGGTATCCCCTGGGAACCAATCTCCTTTCCACAGACATGCGACCCTCTCCCTGCTGGTAAACCTGGAGGTCTTAGCCATGGCTACCCCCATGCAGAGGGGGATAGCAGATGGCCATGGTGGCCAGTGGGAGGAGGACTTCTTCCAACAGCAGGCTCATGTGAGGCAGGACATTCGTGCCATAGGGGCTACCCTGTCAGACATGTCCGAGGCACTGCAGGACATGCAGCAAATCCCTCAGGTGGTGGACAGACTGACCCAGGTGTTGGACAGGATGGATAGATCTTGGCAAGACATGTCCAAGAAGATCAATGACATTATATCCATCCATAGGGAAGAGAGTGCAAGACACCATGCCTTGGCCATGAAGATGAAGGAGGACATGCTGAAACTTATCCAAAGTCTTGCTTCAAGGCCAACGCAGGGAGGGGAGCCATCACATCTACCTGAAGCACATCACACCTGTATCACAAACTGTACAGGCTCACAGCAAGAGTACACATCCACCACCACCCCCATCCAGGCACTCCCCCCATCTGCACATCCACCACCACCCCCTGCCCAGGCACTACCCCCACCTGCACATCAACCACCAACCCTTATCCAGACACTTCCCCCGCATGCATATCCACTAACACCCCCTGTCCAGGCACTCCCACCAACTGTACAGACACCATCAGCTCCTGTCCAGGAATTTCCCCCTGTACAGGCAGACGCAGCAGACCAACCTGTACCTCGGCTGCAACACAAACGCACTAACTCACAGCTATCCTCACCACCAACTTTGCGAAGTCACATGCACGAACCCTCCTGATCACAGGAAGAAATATCATCCTGAACATGTGTAAATAAAAGATGAATGCCCTCACAAGTCAAGACTAACTTAAGTATTATGTACTGATGTCCAAATGTTTACCCTTGTGGTGGCATAGAGATGTGAGGATGAATGTGTGTGAGTGACACATGTAAAAGTATAACTCCACCAGTGCAACAAGCTATCATGTGCAGAGCAAATAACTACTCCCAAGGTATATGTCCATACTTTGAACACAACATTTAGAATGAAGTTAACAAGATAGAGAAAGTTTGATCCAAAAAATAGGTTTCTGTAAATTAAATAGTTTTGATAAAAAAAAAGATAATCAGTCCGTTTGGAAGGGAGAAAAGAAATCAGATAATGTTCTTTAAACAAAAAGGACTAGGGGACCTGGAGTGGGAGGTCAACATAAATAAAACACACTAGGGAGGGTTAGGGGAACCAGTCTATATACAAGGGGCAAAGGAAATATATGTCCAAAACAAAGTGAAAGCCCAACAAGTCAACTGTCATACTGATCATCCTCAATTTCCACAATGTTCAGATCCTCTGAATCTGAAGCAGGCTCCTGGCTGGCCGGTGCAGGACCAGGCACCACATGGGGTTGGAATATACAAGGAGTACAGGGGAATCAGTGTGGGGCAATGTACAGGGGGAACCAATGAGGGTGGTTTGTGAGGGACGTTGTGCTAGCACAGACAACATGGCTGCACACATGGAAGTAACACTGGCAGTGAAGGTGGCCATAGATCTTGCAAGTTCCTCTCACATCATAAGCACCTCATTGCAGATCTGCAGCATGATGCGAGAGGACATGTCTGGCTGACCCTCACAATCCTCCATCACTTCCAGGGGTGCAGCCACAGGAGTTACAATACAGGGAGGGGTTTGGTCTCTCAGGGTCAGAGCCTATGTTGTGGCCTTCCTGGCAGCCACTTGGAGGGAGACTAGTGGCAGGGGATGCAGCTGGAGACCCTGATGGAATGGGGGCCTCTAGAGTCAGGGAGGGGCTGATGGCAGGCCCAGGTTGTGTTGTGTTGTGGCCTGCCCCTGGGACGCCTCGCCAAAATAAGTTGTGAATAGTCAGGGGGAGAGTCGATCTCCTCCCCCCAGGCCAGAGGTGTCCATCTCTTCATCCCCCCTATAATGTCCTCAGCCTCCACCCAGTCCATAGCACTTGAGGTGTATACCCTCTCAGTCCAGGTGGGTGCAATTCCTCTGCCTTCTGATGTAGAAGGTCCCTCCTCCTCCTCTTCAGTTGTGGAGAGAGGTCGTGGCCGCCGGTGCCCCAACGATGTCCTGCTCCGACGCGGGTCCTGGTCCTCTTGGCCAGCTGAGCCAACTGAAATGGAAAACAAATCATAATGTAGTGGTTGTACATGTCAGAACAACATACATAACTACATTAAGCAAGGGCAGACTTTGTTCTCCTCTGATCACACTGTATACATATAAGTAACTTTGAGCCTAAAGTACGTGTATGTTCACTGTGATCCTCTGATTTCACTCGCACATAGGCATCTTACTTGAAATTTGAGGGCTTACACTTCTGTACTGACCAACCCTCACCTTCTGCATTCTTGTAATCTGTTTTTCCTGTCATTGCTACATAGGCATTTTCCAATGCCAGTCTACAAAATGAGATCGTAGACAGTCCGGATGGCATTGGAATGGTCCTATGATATGGAGTCTCTGCACTTTTACACTTTCTCACAAATGTCATCTGCTGTGCAGCTTTGTATGAGACAACAAAAATGCAGATTTGAGTGTACATATCCAAAATATGGGCTGGTATATTAGCTTTGCTAAGTTGGGAGTCTAACATTTTGATATAGTGCCACATTTTGCCTTCGAAGACTGCTCAGGTAGCTCCGTACCCTGGTGAACAGTTGTGGCTAGTTGTTACAGCTTCCTTGACTGGGCAAATGACATACAAGCCACTGTTGGGAAGACGTGTGTATGTGGACCCACTTAGAGAAGTTGGTAACACTTAAGAGTGAGGCAAGGATCTTAAAGTTTGTCTTCACTCTGTCTTAATCAGAACCCAATCTCACCAAAGGCAATGCAAGTCCAACACCCATAGGCCTCTCATTCACACACTGGACAATGTCTGTACCATTCCTCCTCCAATGCACACATCAGTTATAATGCCCTTGTTTCACTGGTAATTGTGCTGGCAGTGCAATTTTATATACAGATGCACGTGTGTGGCTCTATTCTCATGGTGGCATACAAAAACTACCGCTCCCAGAATGCACTCTGCTCAGTGTTTTCTATGTGCTACAGCGAGCCTTTGGCCTTATAATGACTGCTGCATTTGCACAGAATACGTAAATGGAGGCATGGGACAAATGATAGTACAGCTCTGTCATCCCTCACATAATACTTTCAGACACATATTGCAGTTAATGCGCTTGCCAGTTCTCTGCTGCTCATGCTCCTCCAGCTGGGAATGGAGGGGTGACCACGCTGCCCTCAGGACCCTCCTGTACAGTGGTGACAAGTGGGGCCAGTACACATGCTGCTGGGAGGACTGGCCCAAGATTTCCTGGGCCTTGATCCTGGCCCAGCGTTTTAGGTCCTCCCAGTGCTTACAGCATGCCCTGCCCTGCCGGGTATAGAGGCCCACTGCACTGAAGCACTCCCCAATGGTGGACCAGAGTCTGGTGTGCGTTGTATTGTTCAACTGTTCCTCTGGACCCCCATACAGCTGAGGAAATTCTTCTAGCACCCCCTCTGCTAGGATATCCACTTCCCTTTCAGTGGAAGGGGGTGCTTTCTCCTCATATCCCTCAGCCATGTTGGAGGTAACTGAGCAGCAGGATGGCAGAGAATCTGATCTGTGACAGAGGATGACTCAGAATAAACAGAAAATGGCTGCCAGCAACTTCCTGTGATGTATTTCCTGCCTACCACTTCCTGTATGTCATTTCCTGAATGAAAGAATGGGTTCTGGCCTGTTTCCGGAAACTCTGGCCCGAGTGCGTACACTCCGTATGCAGAGCGTACGTGCCATATGCGGAGCCAAGGCACCGCTCATGGTGCCTACGTTCCACATACGGAGAGTATGCACTTGGGCTGGAGTGATGATGATATGATCACCTTGTCATCTAGGATATACTCTTTGGGAAACATAGTATCCTCAGTGATAGACATTGTTAAACAAGATATGTGTGTTACAACATGGAAAGTCACAAATTAAGTCTATTATGCTATTGAGCTAGACATTACAAACATTACATTCTGGCCATGTGCCGTGGTGACATATCAACCTCATGAGTCTGTTTTCTTTATGCCATCTTACAGTACAACAGATACTTATGGCATGCAAGGATACTAAAAACACTATGTTACACATAGAGAAACTAGAGAAGTTACCTTTCACTGATTGGATGATCCATGGGTAAATTACACTGCCAATCTCAACATTTAATTTTCAGTACTGTCTACAACATCATTAAGTGGGCAGACATGAAGTGTTAGGAGAAGGGTTTGCACATGAGTCTTGGGAATTTCCTTCTAATTTGTGTGTGTATCAAACTAAGGGAACTGAAGTATTTCTCAGTTGGTTAAGACTGCAAGAGTAATTTAAGTGAATCCTTAGTTTGCAAGGACATTTAGTTTCACGGGGCTTGTAACGCTTCAGTGGTGAACCTGTCCCACTATTTGAAAGGTTCCCCAGCAGCTGTGACATGTCTGACTTTCAGATTGCTCTGTAATGGGAGTGTCCTGATTAACCCCGGGCAGAGCTGGCGTAGTACCACTATGCGGAGTTCCATGGATTTGGAAAAAAACTCAGTGGAACTCCGTACGCAAGACATACAACATAGGGGTTTCCATGGATGAGAACGGCGAGGAAGGAGAGAGAGACCATGGCGAGGGGGAGGCAGCCACAGCAGGTAAGTGCCTTTTTTTATTATAATTAAATTAGGGAGGGTGGAGGGCCGGCTAATTCCGCTCCGCCACGGAGTCAGAGTTTTGCCTGAACTCCGTGTTTTCAACGGAGCGTGGAGTAGGCAAAACTCCGTAAATTCCACTGGCAGAGCAGAGTTACCCACCCGGGTTTAGTCCTGATGTAGAACGTCAAAGGTTGCTGCGGAATAAAGCCCAGGGTTACCCATCTAGTGATGGCTTCTTCCGTTGTTACATGTTATACACAAGTACTATTTCCACCTACCCGTACAGTTTGGGAGTTGATTCTTTGGCCTTCAATTAATCATACCACCGTGCATTTTGATGCCCATAGCTAACTGAAAGCCTTACTGTTTCAAAACGATGTGCCCTTAACTTCTGCTAAGCAGATGTTTGATCTTAAGGTGGCAAGGTCCTCTTCAGAGATACAGGCGCTACTCTTCACTAACTTCCCCATATATTTTGGAGAGCTGGTGCATCATATTTTTAGAATTTCTATTACAAAGGGAATAGTGCATTTTTTCAAAAGAATAGGCTCTGGGTTGGTTAGCACCTTCCAGACAGTTTTCATAGTCATTCCATCTTTTATTCACTATGTCCTTGGCAGCATGTTTGGAGGTCTTCCACTGGTCCTGTTCCTGATTGCTGGGACAGTTGTTTAAACATCTTTGGTCCGCAGTGGATGTCCTATTTTGACATCAAATGGAGCTGGCACTACCTCATGTGCTACTGTGCCGTGAGTGTAAGGTGCACAGCTTTGGCGCACCTTTGCTACGTGAACTGAATGAGCATTGGTTCTTATCATTTCGTCCCATGTGGCTTTTCAGCATGCAGCCCATATTCCGCTGTCTGCTGTGCACTTTCGAGTGTTCCTTGGAATTGTTCCTGAAATCACAACTTTGGAAATACATCTACTGGTGGACCCCTTAAAGGCCCATATTTATAGATGTCCACTACATATTCCATTGCTTGTGGCCGCATTCTACGAGCCTCCCTGGGATGCTTCTGCCCTGGATGGATTGGATCTTGGTTCTGGTTCAGCAGAACCTCGAATGGCTGTCTTCGCTTCCTCAGTGGCTGCTGTGGAGTTGGATGAGAACACCTTTGCTCTATAAACCTGCTCCAAGGTGTGCCTCTGGGATTATCGTCTACGGACACTGGGAACAGAAATGTTTTGTCTACCACTCAAAACACAAACATTCAGCCATTCTGTTTGGTGGGAACTATTTATTGGGGCCTGTTTCTAACATACTAAATTGATTTTAAATTTAACTTTTATGCTTTTATGTTCTTAAGACAGCTTTCTTTGTGCTTTGGCTTCTAAATCATGTTTGTCTTTTAAAACAGCTTTTAGCTTGATTTTTTTGTGTGTACATTTTAGGATTTCTTTTGCATATGCTGCCTCATTTTTAGCAATAGGATTTGCTCTTTTAGATAGTTTTTCTCACACAATGACTTTTGCCACACATTTGCAACCGTGACAATATGGACTAGTTTCCAGGAAACTATACTTGCCTGCCTACCAACTTTGCAAGAATACTATCATGATACCTTGACACATCATGTACAAGGTTAATATATACATTGTGCAAATGTGATTATTTGTTTCATACATATGGCGACAGAGCTACCTATAACACATAAACAATGGCTGCCTGACCAAGATCTCGGCCCAAGGCAAGGATGCCTTTTGTAATAAATAAACATCTGTGTCTGGGTGTTGTCATAGTAGCGCTTTGCTGTCATTGGTGAGGTCTCTACATGATGATGCTTCGGCCCAGCAGCCTGCTGATATCTCTTTGAGGGATATCAAGCTTGTGACCATGATGGGGACCTACATTCTTTCCCTTCAGGTAACAGAGGTTGGATCATCCAGTACGGTGATTCTTGGCAGAACACACACACGCCCTAGACACTTAGGTTAGGGGCTGCAAAGTAGGAGTACGCCAGATTTTCTATAATGCTTTATATATTTGCATATATACATTGTTTTAGTATGTTGGTGGAACTTTTCATTCTCTTTACTGTCCTAATACTTCTAATAACCTTCATTTGCTTCTGTCTATCAGTCATTGCAGCACATATATTATATACAAGAATCATGTTGGTTCAATAAATATTGAAAACGCCGCACTGTGTATTCCTTGTGTATTCCTCTCAGAGAAAGAGAGCACGAGTGACTGAGCAAAAGGGTTCAAGATCTGTTACCACGATTCCTGGGGGTTCAGGGTTGTCATGTTCAATGGTTGCTAGAACGATTTGCTACCTGCCTAGGGTTAAGGGTGTTTATGGTGGCACTGTGAGCTAGCTGGCCTATAGGATAACATGTCCTGAGGGGGTGCATGGAATCAGTCTGGCACCAGCCCAACAGTTATGCTGTCTACAAACACACAGTTTCTACCATAGGGTGGAAACTACACAACATCTTCACCATTACCCAGTCGCCAGGACCAATGTCATGGACCTGCTCCTTTTGAACCGCAAAAGCAGCTTCGCCAACCTGGTGAGACACAGAATGTACCACATAAGACAGTCCCTTGCAGTAGTCCAAAATAAGATTGTCTGTTATTTTCACAAGTGCATTAACAGGAACAGCTGGCAGTCTCATCACTCGGCTCATTATAACTTTGGGTGCCGAAAAATCCTGTCCTCCTGTCTGGTGTACTTCTGAAACTCATCAACACAAGAGGCAATGCAGCTGGCAACTTCAGAGACGTGGAAGCACACACGTTCGCCAATATAGATTTCAATGTGCCATTTACCTGCAACCACCAAGCCAGAAGCTTCTGGCAGATAACTGCAATGGAGCTTGTGCTCAACCTGTAGTGCCACACACTAGGTCCTGATTCACAAAGGTAAACTGAGACGAAAGTCTTGCTTTACGACTTTCAATATTCACAAACGGTATTTACAAGTAGTAAAGTTAAACCTTTGTCTCAGTTGTACTTAAGTTTTGGTCTTACGCTTAACTGAGATTAGATTTTCGGTCTCAGTTAAACTGAAGACCAAAACGTAACTTAAACTTAGACAAAATTGTAACTTTACTACTCGTAAATGCCCTTTGTGAATACCGAAAGTCATAAAGTTAGACTTTTATCTCAGTTTACCTTTGTGAATCGGGCCCAACATTTCCAGGACTTCATTATTAAAATGAGTTCCTCAATTTGACTCAAGAGAAGTCAGAAATCCAAACATCGGAATCATTTCCCTTAACAGTAGTTTCGACCCATTTTGAGAGAATACACACAATAACCAAAACGTATCTAAGACCATTGCAAACAGCCATCTCAATGAAGTCCATTTGCATCCGGTTTAAGGGACCTGCAGATTTACCAATGTGACTTACCACAACCTGAGTTTTTCTTCCAGGGTTCTGTTGCTGACATACCACACATCTGTGGCACAATGTTTCATCTGTTACTCTGAATCTAAGATTAAACTATACCTGTTGGAAAAGGCACATCATTGCATCTCTTCCCACATGTGCCTGACCATGATAGTGTCTTGCCATAGGTGGCAATAAAACGTCAGGTGATACAGGTGATAAAGCGGGATTCTGATCTTATCTTACCATCATTAAGAATCCTCAGGTCGCCAGAATCTTTTTACCTGCTGAATAGTGTGAAGGGAAGAAAATCCAATCCGGTTATGCAACACTTTAGAATCCAGTTTACCTTCAATGATCACGGACTCCGAATTCAAATTTTAGTGGTTTATTACAGACAAGAATAACTGCACATACAAGCACCTCAACACGAGGTTAAAGAAATAAATGGGCACAAATACAAACAACATTCTACGCAGGAGTGTCATCCGACTCAGAATAAGAAGAATCGTTAACTCCAGAAGCATTAAACTAGCAATAACGGCTCCAATCTCTATATTATTATTCATTTACCTAATTAGGAGAAAAGCATTAATCTGTCCCTACTCTACCACTAAGGTGACATCCCTACTTAGCAAGTTTCCCCAGGCAAGAGTAGAAAAAGAAAAGGTGTCAGCTGTGAAGACTTCCTAAGAAGTGCACTCACTTAGCATTTCAAGCTCGTTCTAAGATGATCCTTCCTAATAGATCTCTCTCTTTGCCCTTCTCTCAGGTCTCCTCTACCTCCAATCTGCTCTCCCCCTTCGGGGCACTATCCCTAATACAAAATCCACATACAATAGAACACGCCCTTGTCATGCCTCTTCGGCCAGGTCTTCCTCCTCGTACTTTTCCATCGAAACTCTTACGTCATCCAGGACGGTTACAGTGACCTTGAGTCCCAGGCACCTTCTCCGCTGAAAGTGTCATCCCTACATTCCAGTATACTCCCATCTCAATGCCTCCCACCACCCTAACTCCTAAAACAAAGAGCCAGTCTTTCTCTAACAAGGCATGTGTCCTTGCACCTGCAATAGAAGATACATTCAACAGAAACTTTCCACTGTACGAATCTACCAACTGTGCCCAGAGAGCCTTCCCAAGAGAACACCTTCTCTGCCTAAAAAATAAGCTAACATAAGAACGAACAGGCCTTTCTTTTGACGTATATGCAGTCAGGCCTTTACACAATTTAAACACACAATTCTTAATTACTTCTTTAAGCATGGGTTCATACATTTCATATGCGAAAAGGTGAACTACACGTGCAACTTAATATGGTACACGTTTAACTACTGCTAATTCGTTTATGCATCATTTTAAACGCGTTTCAGTTAAGCATTACATTTACATGATTATAATAGCACAAGTACTCTTCTATTCACTCTAATAAATGCGGTTTAGAACTACATTTTACTGGCCATTCATTAATATATGTCTGGATATATTCGGATGCGGACTAACGGTGATTATGACGCACCCCTACAATTTCTCGAGAACATGGCGCTCTATCACAGGTCTGCCATGAGTGTAAATCCAAACACTGTTACTTCTTTTTGTACAACCTGCACACACAGACAACCTTGCTGTTTAATTTCTTTCACCCCCTCTTGCAACTTCCTCACCTCATCCCAAGTATCTACTGCTGGCAACAATACATTGTAGTCCGTGACATCTGATGTTCCTATCAGTATTTCTTCATTAAAGGTATGCACATTTAGTGTACAATACCTTGCCATCTCATCTGCATATTGGTTCCTGACTGTTACATAGTCGGTACCTTGTCTCTGAGCAAAGCACTTCACGAATGCAATCTGGGCACACAATTGTAGGGACTGCAAAAGGTTCCTCACACACTCTCCATTCCGTATTAGTGAACAAGAGGATGTCATGAACCCATGCTGTGACCATAATTGCCCAAAGTCATGTAAGGCCCCAAAGCCGTACAGACTATCTGTGTAAATTGTAACTCTAAGTGCTCTGAAATACTGCAAGCTCGAGTTAGCACAACAAGTTCTGCAACCTGTGTGGAAAACACACCTTGTAACCATGATGCTTCCATAATGCCTTCAACTGTACACACAGCATAAGCAGCTTTCAGATTTCTTTCATTGTCTCTCAAACAAGAACCATCAACAAACAGCACATGATCAGATTCAGGTAATAGTTTGTCCAAAATATCAGGACACAGCTTCGTACACAACTCAGTCACATCCAAATAGTCATGTTCCAACTCATTAGTCGCGTTCTAATTTTCAGGCAATGGCATCAAAGCAGCCAGATTTAGAATCATGCATCTTTTAAGCGTCACTTTCTATGTACCTAATAGAATAGTGAAATGACTATTTCCAAGACACTGTGTAAGGGTATAAGTCAGCAGTATCTTCACTGAATGGGGTACCAATACAGTCACTGGGAGTCCCATGACTATACTTTCACATTGTTCAAGACTCACACACACACACACAGATACAACCACTTTCAGGCATCTAGGCAAAGCAGCTGCAACAGGGTCAAGGCTATCTGAAAAGTTGCTGATCAGTCTGCGATTTCTTTCATGCATTTGTGTCAATACCGAAAGAGCACACCAAATAGAATTGTCAAATGACTATTTCCAAGATACTGTGTACGGGTATATGTCAACAGTATCTTCACTGAATGGGGTACCAATACAGTCAGTGGGTGTCCCATGACTATACTTCCACATTGTACAAGGCTCACACATGCAGATACAACCACTTCAGGCATTCAGGCAAAGCAGCTGTAACAGGGTCAAGGCTATCTGAAAAGTTGCCGATCAGTCTGCGATTGCTTCCATGCATTTGTGTCAATACTGAAAGAGCGCAGCCTTCTCTTTCACGGCAAAACAACACAAGGCATTTGTTGTAGTCTGGCATTCCCAATGCTGGTGCCCTGAAAAAACATTCTCGCTGCACAGGGAAGGCTGTCATGTAACTGCAATCCCAAGGTACCGGATCAGACATGTCTTTGTGTGTCAACCTCTGAAGAGGTTTTGCTGTCAATGAGAAATGTGGCATCCATTGCCTGCAATAGCCCACCATTCTTAAGAATATGCAGACTTCCTTTTGTGTTTTCAGGGAATTCATATTAAGCATCACTGAGATTCTTTCATGTGACACTTTTCTCGCTCCCTTCTGAATGTGATGTCCTAATGACAAGATTTCTGTTTTGCAAAACTGTAACTTAGTTGAGGAAACCTTATGTCCATTCTCTGCTAAGTGGTTCAAAAGGGAAATAGTATAAATTCTGCAAACTTCTTTTCTATTTGATGCCACTAGTAGGTCTTTAATGTACTGCAATAAAACTGAATTATTCTGCATTTCCAAAGACTCAAGATTCTATTTGAGTATCTGATTAAAGATTGAGAGGCTTTACGTATACCCTTCTGGGACTCTGCACCATGCCAAAACATGATTGCAAAAACAGAAAGCAAAAATATATTGGCTAACCTCATGTAATGGAATTGAGAAAAATGCCTGACATAAGTCAATACCTGAAAACCATTTGGCTTTGCATGGCATTTGAAAGAATATCACAGCTGGATATGGTACCATGGGACAACATGGAACAACAATGGAATTTACCCTACGCAAATCCTGCACAATACGATACTTGCAATTCAGCTTCTGCAAGCCCATAATGGGAGAATTACATGAACTTCTAATTATCTGATGGGTCCTTGTCAAAATCGTATAACTGAATCAAATACTGTTACGCTAAATTCTTATTCTGATAAGGATGTCTGTTCATTTGCTGATTCTGATTTACATTGTACCTTTGCACCTGTACATTCTGTTTAGGCATTGGAGCTTGGGGCATTTGCATTGACTGAGATACATTAGAATTTTGCATTCTCTGACCTTGCGCCAGTTGAATCTGTCTCATATTATTTCCTTGAGACTTTACATATTCTACATTCTGCATCTGATTCCCTGCATTATTCATGATTTACTTACACTCACATTTCCAATGCCAGACCTTTCCGCAATCATGACATGGATTCATTTTCTTCAAAAGCAACATATTAGCACCAGTTCTAGAGTCTACTGGATTACCACAAACTCTACCTTGCGGCTGAAAATTCTTTTGCTGGAAACTTTTTACACCCTGCATCATTGGAACCTGATTGTATCCTCCCTTTACCGGTGAAATATTGTCAAAACTAATCTGATTCTGTCCTTTCTGCATTGCTTTTATCCGAGCAGCCATCAACTTCACCTGTAACCTTTTGTGTTTCATCTCAATCTCGTCCCCACAATATTTTGCATAACGCAAAATCTCATCTAATGGCTTGCTCTGCGAACAATGCAATTGCTGTCAAATCATGTTAGAAATTTCAAGTCTCAAACCATGCACATATCTGTAAAAAAATGTTCCACATCTTTTTCTGTGACATTATCCAAACCACTATAATGTTTGAAAGCATGTATCAATCTGTCATAATAGGCATGTGCTGTCTCTTTTAGTTCCTCAGTTGTTCTGTCAATCTGAACTCAATCATTCTCTTTAGGGGAAATCTTTGTACTTAAGTGATTTATCACCTGCCAGTGTTTCTTCAATACCACTGGAGATGGTGCTCCTGTTCTAGGATCCCTTTCTGGTTCGGTCTCAGGCCAATCCACAGTAACTTTACATTCAGCCCTCAAATCTCCTGGGACCACAATGTTAAACAATGTATTCAAATCAATCTACAAAACCTTTGAAATCTTCACAAATGGCTCAAACTGTCTGTACCATTCCATTGTATTTTCTCTCAGTTTGGGGACATCATTTGTAAATGACAAAATGTTGGGTCTTGTCCATGGTACATGGACATAACCTCCTCCAGGTATTTCTCTCATTGGGAGCATTTGTGTTTCTCCTACACGTTCATTAAAGACCTCAGGTGATGACTGCACCCATTTTATTTCCTTCTTTTTGACCATCTGCCTTCCCATTTGTCTCTCTTACTCCATTTCTTGATCATCGTCATCAGTTCTTGAATCTGTATTTTCATTCAAAGAGCTCTCAAATTCATAATGTCGTTGTCACTAAAGTCTAATGTGTATGACTTTTGTAAGACCTTTGATTTTTGAATATCTATGACATATTTTAGAGCCTCTTCAATCAATTTCTCATGTGTCAATCTTGCTCTTCGAGTAATATCTTTACAGAGAAACAATAGTTCCTCTTCCTGGTAAGTATCTAATCGAGAAGGACTAATTGTTCCCAAGATCATTTCCTCCAACTCCACTTTTAACCTGCTCAAATCAATTGGATTTATTTTGTCTTGAACTTTATTTTGATTCAAACTTGAACTTGGAACTGAAATTGAACCTGGAGCTGAAAAAGAAACTGGAGCTGGTACTGGATCCAAAATCTGAACCAGAGCGGAAAGTGAAACATTTTTAGCAGTCTCATTACTAATCGGGGTATTAACCTTTAAGCCATTCTGAAAATTCTTGAGGATTAAATCCTGATTGCTCTTTTGGTGTATTTATATTAAATCCTCCATTACTCAAATTGGCACTTGTTCCAGATTGCGTATTAAGTGCAGATGGATCTGGAGATGAATTTCCAATGGGAATTGTCATATCAGAAGTATGAGAAGTCATTTCAGGAGGTCCACTCAGTCTAGGACAGTAAAAAGGTGGACACCTCCTAAACATTCTGGTTGTCGGGTCAATTTAATTCTGATTTAGGACATAACCAATATTGTGAACATCTGCAGCAGTATTGGTTCAGAACCATAGATGTCTTAACCAATGATGTCAATTCTAATGAATTACCTTGTGCCGTAGTTACTCCAGTAGGTATAGCCAAATTGTGAACATTGTTTACCTGTAACCCAAACTTGTAAAGGGGTATAACAGGTCCAATGATAACCAAAACAGTTAGGGCAACTGGTGCATTTGAATCAAAGGGATTCATCAAAGTCATTATTTCTGTCCTCCCTTTTACAGGAGAAATGAGTGTATGCTCATTTGACATGTCAGGTATTAAAGGTGCATTCGGACCCTCTGCTGTACTAGTTTTGGGCAAACTCTCACTTGAAATCTCATTATAAGGTGAGGGAAGATTCATCAATAAACCATTTAAGAGTTTATCATCTTTGTCACTTTTTTCTTCTTTCCCTGTGCCATTCCTTCCTGTCTCTGTATGTTGACTTTTCTCTTTTCTCTTTCCCTTATCATTCCTTTTGACTTCTAACACAGGATTTAATCTAGTGCCATGTGCAATATCTGCTCTCCATCTTTTCTGTTGTGCATTCCATCTAGCTTTTGTGTTTTGATCCATAGTTCTCCTTTTTCTCCCATGGTACTTTTATCTCTCTTTCTCATGGGATACATGTTCCCATGTATTTAATGCTTCAATTATGGCAGATCTTGGTGGAGGTCTCATTTCATATAATTTCCTCCTTAAATTCTCAATAATTCTCAAATTAAATGTCCCTTAACAAGTAAACTGTAAACCCTCTTCTTCCTCTGTTAGGTTTTGCCAAACGTCAAGTCACAGACATGGATTTAATCCTTTGTCCATCATGATATCTTTTCCTGGCTTACCCTCAGGTGGTGCTTCTACCTTTGCTCTAACAGATATAGTCTTCTGGTTCCTTATCAATTCTGTAATCCTTTTAGAAACTTCATTTTAAATTTTGTATTCAGAAACATTTTCCATAAATTCTAGGAAATTAATTTCTCCCACAATTCAACTGTTCGGCTGTTAAACCAATAACAGTGCATCTCTTATGAAGTAGCCAACCAATTGCAGCACGTCTTTACACCAACCGACCAATCACAGCGCAACACACTGTGACGTCAATCTTACTCTCTGCAGCAGCTCACCCTCCTTTACAATTTTCTTCAGTGCGTTTTCTGTAAGCAAAATCACAATATAATGCAAGCAACAAATAAAACTGTATGCTCCACTAAAGGAAATACATTCTCATAAGGTAACTAAACTTTTCTACAATCATTTATTTCAATGTAATCTTGACCAGTGGGATTTCACCCTATTTGATACAGTTATTCCCTGGGCACCTGAGATCAACTATACCAACCATTTACAACTAACACACAAAGAGAACTCTTTACCAGGACGTTGTCAACAATGTCTCAGGGCTGACACCACAAAGCAGCAGACAACTTACTCAGTGTCTTCTACATTGAGACAACCCGTAGGTAAATATCTCGAGATCTTAGGCCATGACGGACCCATTTACAATTTCAACTTCTTTGCACAAAGCGCCACACTCATACATGGACTTTAACCATGTGAACTTTAACCAATTCACTCTTCTCAACAACACACAGCCATTTAAAAAATGCAATGTTAGCAAAAAAGAAATAACAACGCGTATCCCTAATAATACTCACACTCCTTTGCTGCTACACATTGACTTCATCCAAAGCGATATTCCATCCGTATTCGATTAATCCTTCTCTTTGCAGAACAAAAAAAATAACAACTTTTTACTCTTTGGTTTCTGACCGTAGTTCCCTGTCTTTTTGGCCTCACTTCTCTAGACAAAATCATAGCTCTGATATCCAAGATTTGATCCAGCGGAAGCGTAAAAATAATGGAATTTAATCCACTGCTCTCTCATTTATCCCTCTAACCATACTGGGCCCCTTATGGTTAAGAGACTCACTACATTTCCCTTACCACAGAGGGGAATGGTACTCTGATGGATATTTCTCCGCTGATAGGAGAGGTGGGAATTAGGGCGTCTAAATCACAGAGTTAGTCACCCAATGAAGACAATTAATTGGTGACTAACTCACAAGGTTGAAATCAGGTTCAAATATACTATTCTCAGGACCATACTATATAAATAAATTAGTGGAATGGGAAGATCCAACCTCTTGAAAACATTAGGTCTAACCAGGATTACGCACACGCAGAGCTTAGCCACTGTTACACAAAATAAAAGGAGCAAAACTTGATAGTCTGAAAAGAGTCTCTCTACAACGCATTTGATCTAATTGGAAATATAGAACATCAAGACACAATAATACAATCAGGCAATTTGTTATTTTACTAATGATCCAAAATTAATAAAATTAAGAAATCTTAATCAGTCAAAAACATTACAATATGGAGTCCAAAGCTAAACATGCGTATGTAGTCACAAACTATATTTTGCATACTTTCCCATACCGTTCACGGTAAAGCACCAGCTCTATGCAAAGGTCCATTGTATTGAACTAAGGGAAAAATGCAGCATCAGGAAAAAAGCATGTTGAAAAGGCATTTGGATGAATATGTCAGCTTTCAAAAAATGTAACTCAATTAAAAATCAAATATAAGGTATTATCTCAAACGTTTACAATAAAAAGGAAAATAATAGTGCTTCACCAGCATATTATTACATGAAAGTGGTTAAAGCCATCAATGACTTACTGTTAAAAATGTTCAAAGTCCACACATGTAAATTATTCTTAAAAAATCATTTTTCTAATATGTATTAGTCTCTACAAAAACATCATATTCTAAACGATCATTGTGCTACATTTCAGTTTCATATCTACTAGCATCATATATTTGCACCACATTCTTCTGTTAGTGCATGATAATAAAAGCAATAGAAATGCTAGGCCACATTATTAATCTATGTTACTTTGGCAAATATAAACACTCATAAATCCGTTTTCTCATATTAAACCTTTGTTATTACATTCTAATAATAAGCAGTTATACTCTCTTTGCAAGCATATCTATTATTACAGTTTCAAGCAAGCTTTTACGATGCTGTCACTTAGTTTCTGTTTTCCTTGGCACTGCAGTAAATGTGCCATGCGTGATAAAATCTGATATCATGTTTCATCACCAATGTCAGCTCTATAATCAGGATGGAAAATACAAAGGTATGCAAATACAACAATGACCATTTTGGTGGATGTCTCTTTATATCCCAACTCTACGTCAGGCCCATAAACTTGATAAATATGACAGGTTAGGGTATCACATATATTGCACTCTACTGGCTCTTTTATCCCACGCTTACTTTTCTGTTGCTCCTCTAGTTTCACAGACATCTTCCAAACATGGTGATTCTGAGAATTTCTCATTGTCTGTTTGTACATTACATCTGCCAGCAGCATAACCTCCACTCTCTTTGTCAATGCCTTTTTGTCTTTCTCCTACTCCTTCTTTCCCCTTTTTGTGTTTTTCTCTATCTTGCACTGGATCAAAGTCTGTTGAGAAAAAATAAGTGCGAGTCCCCAAAAATAAATTCTGGTGGGCCCACCTGCAACTATTGGCTAAAATTAATCACTGGAAAAGGCTAAACCCTGGTCCCCTGTTCTTTTCTCAAAATTACTAAAAACATGACCTTACCCTCTGATTGTGAATCACTATCCCGGTCCGAAATGCCACCCGTTTTATCTTTAAAATTCCCTATAGTCCACTAGTTGGAGGGATTCTAGTTTCTTTTTACACACATCAGGTTAGAGAATATGATATAATGTCACTACTTATAAGCTAATAAAAGTAATTTTGGATTTACTGAAAAGCAACATTTTTGTGAACGTATTAACTCCCAATAGAATGGAATGTAAGCCTTTGAGGATTGTGGCAATGTAATTTTGTAACTATGCAAGCAGATCTTTCTTTTTCAGAGGAATTGGTAGCAACTTTTATCACATCAGTAAGATGACAATTAGCTACACTCCTTACTAAAACCAAATCAGGATCCCCGGATGACCCTTGCCCCCCCAGGATTCTTAATAACATCAGTCATATTATTACTCCTCAGCTAACTAGCGTGTTCAATCTGATGCGATCACAAGGGCACTTTCCTTCTATATGGAAACAGGCCTGCATTCTGCCTCTTTTAAAAAAAGCTAATCTAGATACAACTGATCCAGCAAACTATCGTCCCATTGCTAGACTCCCTGTACCGGCTAAAATCTTTGAGAAACGGTTTAATACCGAACTCTCTATTTTTATTGCGGAAAATGAAATCCTGGATCAGAGTCAGTTTGGTTTTAGAGCAGGCCATAGCACCAAAACGGCTCTAATAAAAACGACGGAGGAGATCAGAAAAACGCAAGACGGCGTGGGATCGGCAGCCCTTGTCCTCCTCGACCTGTCCGCGGCATTTGATACCGTGGACCACGCGACTCTGATCGAACGTCTTAAAACCATCGGGATTGGAGGCAGGGCCCTTTGCCTCCTAACGTCGTTCCTTTCCGATCGAACACAAACTGTGCATTTGGGCAATTTTAAATCTGCACCCTTCATTTTGCCATGTGGGGTGCCGCAGGGGTCCTCTCTGAGCCCCACGCTTTTTAATATTTACGTTTCTGAACTTGCCTCCCTGATCAGAAGTTTTAACCTCTGCCCTACCTCCTATGCTGACGACACTCAACTAGTGATCTCAGCAGTGGACAAGGACATCAACTATTCAGCTAAACTCCATGACTGTATGGGCGCCCTGAGTAACTGGATGGCTAGGCACTGCCTGAAGCTGAACTCAGGAAAAACGGAGGTGGTGCTATTTGGCAACCTCTCTCTGAGTGGTCACCAGTATGGTGGCCGGATACACTGGGCAATACTCCTACACCAGTGGCCAAGGCTAAGAATTTGGGGGTCATTATTGATGACAAACTCAATATGAAGTCCGAAGTGTCAAAAGTGGTCTCTGCCGCCTTCCTCACTATTAAAATGGTCCGAAAAATTCTGCCTTTCATTCCTTCAAATACTAGAAAAACCGTAATGACCTCCCTTGTATTATCCAAACGGGATTATTGCAACGGTCTGTACATTAACCTACAAACCAATCTACTCAGAAGGTTGCAGGCAGTACAGAACGCTGCGGCTAGACTGGTCCTGGATGCTCCTAGATACCAATCCATCAGAGCAGGCATTCGGGAATTACACTGGTTACCAGTCGGCCAGCGAATCAAATTTAAGGCACTTTGCACGGCCTTTAAGGCCCTGCATGGAGAAGGACCACAATTCCTGCTGGACCTCTTCAGCTGGTATACTCCCAACCGATCGCTCCGTTCAGCAAATGCCTTCCTGATGCTCACCCCCAGAATCAGAAGATCTAACTGGGGGGGAAGGAGCTTCAGTTACAATACCATAAAGGAATGGAATGCTCTCCCGCTCCTTCTTAGGAAGTCCTCTTTCTTGTTGGAGTTTAGGAAATTGCTTAAAACATGGCTTTTCAGAAACTAGCCGCCCTGACGACAGATTTGGAGTCCGCGAGCGCCTAGACACACCTGGGTAGTAGTGCACGCTATAAATTGCCATACCATAACATAACATAAACTCTCCCGATCCAGCTACATCAAAGTAATGCATTGTGTTTGCGCATGTGTAATCTTTGCAAACAATTCAAAATCTGCATTTTTTTATTGTAAATTTGAGAAATTTACCTCCACCAATTCATAAAGAAGTATATAGATATTTTTAGGTTGGCCACATGACCTGCCTAGAAGCTTAAAAAATATCATATTTGCTCCACAGTATTAGAGATATTCTAAGCATTATGTATGTTCTTGCAATCTTAGCCCAGACTGTCCACTGCAAGTAAAGCAGCTCCACAACTTTGCATGAACAGGAGTGAGCAAAACAGCGCCATATCTATGTAGACTTGGCATCGGTTTGCGCTAAAAAAGTAATGCAAACTTGATGCAAACTCTTTGGGGCATTTCTACCTCCTGGGCAGCATTTAAAGGATATTTTCAGTGCTCTTACATTGTCCATCCCTCACTTGTTTATTCCACTCTATTCTGTGTAAGTGGGTGGACAGTAACCCTGGGCATAATACTTTGCTACGCTCACGGAGCATGCAAAGTTTGTGTTACTACGCAAATTGCACGTAGCAGAGTAAAAAACTCTGTTAATCGACGTAGCGTAGCAGCAGTATATTAAACACATACAAATGCTTTGTTAAAGCAATTTTCTATGCTAAAAAGCATATAACAAATTCACAAAAGTGAACTTTGACAATGAAAATATCAAGCAATGAGAGAGGTGATGATTTTGGGTTCCCCTAACCTAGGGGAGGACCAAGCAGATGCCTTGAACACAAAAAGCATATCATGTGAACGATTCAGTGGTGGTCCCTTCCTCCTAGGACCACCCCAAGCACAGTTATGGGCAAAAATACAATCCCAACCAAAGGCCCTGCAAAGCATTATGGGACGAGATTAGCAGTGGGCAGTGAATATTATAGTGTCCAATATCAAAATAATTCTACAAAGAGCTGCAGTTCAACTAGTCGTTACTAGATGTCGCTCACGAGTCAAATGCAAAAGCATTGAAATTATTAATACATCAAGCTGCAGTTCCACTAGTCGTTACTAGATGTCCCTCACGAGTCAAATGCAAAAGCATTGAAACCCTTTCATGAAGCTTTTGCATTTGACTCGTGAGGACATCTAGTAACGACTAGTGGAACTGCAGCTCTTTGTAGAATTATTTTGATATTGGATACTATAATATTCACTGCCCACTGCTAATCTCGTCCCATAATGCTTTGCAGGGCCTTTGGTTGGGATTGTATTTTGCCAATAACTGTGCTTGGGGTGGTCCTAAGAGGATGGGACCACCACTGAATCGTTCAAAGATGTGCTTTTTGTTTTCAAGGCATCTGCTTGGTTCTCTCCTAGGTTAGGGAGGATACCAAAATCATCACCTCTCTCACTGCTTGTTAATTTATTGATTTCACTTTTGTGAAATGCTATATGCATTTTAGCATATAAAGACAGAGATACTTATTTTATCTTAACTTGCACTGTGCAAGATGCCTTTGGCAATTATTGTACAGTGCAGTCAAGCACACAGCTACGCACTACACAATTTGCATAGCTACGTGTAGTTCAAAATGTACTTCACGTAGCTACGTGAAGTGCTACTATGCAAACTACGCCCAGGGTTAGTGGACAGTTCTCTACTAATTTGGTGTTACACATGTTGAGTTCTCTTGATTCATAATTGTAATTTATTTGATCATGCCAAACTCTGCATATTTGTTTTCAATGTTTAGAGTTTTTCAATGTGACAACTCAGCTTCTCTTGTGTATAGCTCAATTTGTTTAGGACTGTGTCATGGAAGGGGGAGTGAGGAGGTAATTACCCAGTTACTTACCGGTAATCTTTATTATTCTGAGTCCAAGTCTTCCTCAGCCCACTCTTAAAGTTCCCACCTGCCTTGCAGTGTTGTTGTTTGTCACAGGGTTTTTTATGAGAGTGGGGATGGTGAAGCTTGTTTACACCAGGAAGTGGTTGGGGAAGGGTGAAGGTGTTTTACTTCCTGTCCTCTGTATAAGGGTGGAGCCAAGGAAGCATGTCGATTCACAGGTGTACTAGCAGGTATATTAAACCTTTCAACCTTACTTGGACAGCAAAATTCAGTTGGGGTGAGAGCAGAGCTCAATTTCTTTAGGACTGTTGTGAGGAAGACTCAGAGTAATGAAGATTAGTGGTAAGAAATCAGTTCATTTCTCTTTATTGAGAGACATCATAGTCAGGGACCGAGTACACAGCAGCAAAGCCAGCATGATTTTAACACCCAGGAACAGCAGTTACAGGAGGTAGCAACAGAGAAAGAGATCATACGGATCACAAGTATGCTATTGTGAGCTGGCGTGCTGCTATCCAAAGTGAAATCTGTGCCATGATGACACTGTAGGGATTTCAGTCCAGAAACAGGAGCTGCATCCTGATTTGTTAAGGGCTTGTGAGGTACCTTTCTTTTGTTTATACATATGATATGCATCTTCAAACTCGGAAGCCAAACGATTGGCCAGGAACTCACTGCCCTGCTCAATACCTCTATCAACACTGCAACATTTCCTGCCACGTGGAAACACACCGAAGTTAGACCACTACTTCAAAAACCCTCTGCAAACCTCAACAAACTCAAAAACTACTGTCCAATCTCTCTGCTTCCATTCCCAGCAAATGCACTGGAAAAGATCATCAACAAGGTACTCATGACACATCTGGAGCAGAATCAGCCACTCAATGCTTCCCAATCGGTGTTCCACAGCAATCACAGTACCGAAACCGCCCTAAACACAGCCACCAACAACACCTGAACCCTCCTTGACCGAGGAGAAAAAGTCGCTCCGATCCTCCTCAACCGCCTCTGCAGCCTTCTATGCCGTGTCCCACCACATGCTGATCGAAAGGCTCCACCACATCGGCATCCAAGGGGAGGCACTCAGATGAACCACCTCCTTCCTCACAGGAAGAATCCACCTCGCACCTTTCACCTCCGAACACAAGTAGCTCACCTGTGGTGTCCCCCAGGGTTCATCGCGCAGCCCAATGCTCTTCACAGCATATATGATCATTTTGGCAAACATCACCAGATCCCACAGTCTTAACATAATTTCTTATGCAGATAACACCCAACTCATCCTCTCATTCACTGACGACCCCACCAACACCAGAACCAACTTCCACAGATGCATGACAAGAATTGCCGACTGGATGAAGAACAACTGACTGCAAGACAAGAAGCAAGTACTGATCTTCGGCAACAGCAGCAACACATGGATCGACTCCTGGAGGTCCTCAGACATAGGTCCTGCACCCACTCCCTCCAACCATGCCACAATCCTCAGAATCATCATTGACAACAAGCTCACCATGAAATCACAGATCAACACTGACTCCTCCGCCTGCTTCCTCACTCTGTGCACACTACTTAAGATCTTCAAGTGGCTACCCCTACACACAAGATGCACTGTGACACAGGCCCTCATTACCAGCCAACTGGACTCTGGCAACACCCTCTATGTAGGAATTGCCACTCACCTCCTACAGAGACTTCATACCATACAGAACACCACAGCCAGACTCATCCTCGGTGTTCCCTGACAAACCTACATCACACTTCACCTCAGGCAACTCCACTGGCTCCCCATACAGAAGAGCTGCCAATTCAAGCTGCTGACTCATGCACACAATGCTCTTCAAAACCAAGGACCTACCTACATTAACTCCCGCCCAAACTTCCACCAACTGTCAAGAAGACTACTTCGCCGCTCTTTCTTTTGTCCATACTCCCCACATCTACCGAAGCTGAAGTGGAGGGCGTTCCTTCTCCCACACTGCAGTAAATACCCAGAACAGCCTCCCCAGGCAACTCTGGACCATCACCTCACTTCTGGAATTCCGAGCGGCCCTCAATACCTAGCTGTTCGAATAAGCCTCCGGGACCTGCAAGTGCCTGGATACCCTATCTGGTGATTAGCCATGCTTTATAAATTCTGATTGATTGATGAGCCATTTTCCATGGTATGAGTGGTGTAATATAATGTCTCTTTGGTACCTAAGGTTTTTAGATAAACTAGACCCTAGAAATACAAAATGGGTTGCCCCGCTTATTGAGTTTGACACAGCCTTTGTTTGCAATGTTTATGGGGTTTTTTGTCTTTTGTTCCCCAGAAACTGTCTTTTAAGTTGCAGTAAAATGTGGAGTGTCCAATTCGAAGACAAATTAAGATTTATGAAAAAATGGGATTATCATGTCACATGACCTTCCTCCCTCCACCTCTTCTATTTCTACACTCTTTTCTGTCTTACACCTGCCCAGTATCCTATTTGCACCCTGTTCTTAAGCATTTACATTAGCTAAAATGCATGGTTATCCACATCTGTTTATACCTAAATAGTGTATTTGTGTCCATTTCTTAAGCATCTAAATGAGAAAAAATGCATGCTCATCTACATCTCTTATACCTAAATAACACTACATGTCTTATGCTTTTCTCTAATATTATTCATCAGTGCAGAAGTTTCTCAAGTCTTTACAACATAACAGCAATTGCCAATGAGACCAGGTGCTTTTTGTAGGGCAATTGAAATGCATTCATTTTAGCAACATTGGAAGCATGACATGTAAGTTCTTCTACATGGATTTGATTCTGTAAGTGTTGGTTCAAACACAGAGGCCTGATGTGGGTACATTATTCATGGTCCAGCGGACCTATGACATTTTGTTCTTTGGAATGTTTATAGTCTCTTATTATATAGATGTGGGTGAATTTTACTCTGTATTAATAAGTTTATATATTTTATATTTTTTACTAATGCACCAAGAGCAGGCGGTCTGAATGTTCTAACTATGAATTTGCAAAATCTGGCCACATTTGCTATTTCACTTTAAACTAAATCACTTGAATGAGCATTGCCAACCACCAGTTTTCTTCTTCCAGTGGTATTCATTCTCAAAGTAAACTTTCAGGCTAACCGATGAATTGTGCTTTATTTATTTATTTATCTATTTGTGCGTTTTAGATAGCACTAACTAGACCCGAAGGTATCAGAGCGCTTTACACAGTAAGCACAACAACAATAACATGAGGTACATAGAGAATAGATAAAAATATATAGTAACGGGTGAAAGGGCAAACGGTTAACAATGCGATATGTAGGCAAAGTAGCAACAAGTGCCTGAGTTACATAAAGATATATATCAACATTATATAAAAGAAGAATCTGATAGAGGGATGTGAGGATGTAAAGTTCTGTGGTAGATATAGAAGAGAGTTGCAAGGGTAGGGAGAGTAGGGGCCCAGTATTTCCCGAGGTAGTGAACAAGCATGGCAACATAGCACTTAAGATCATGAAACTAGCACTTTACAGAGTAAGCACAACAGCAGAAACTTGAGGTTCATAGAGAGCAAATAAAAATAAGTGTTAACTGTAAGAAAGTAGTAGACAAAATGCAGTGGGGTATGTAAGCAAGCAGCAGCCAGAACCAGAGTTACATAAAGTGTGAGTGAAAGTACATAGTGACAATAAGTCAAAGGAATATGAATGGTAGAGTACATAGAAGTTCTGAGGTAGTTGAGGAAGGGAGATGTAAGGATCGGGAGAGTCAAATCACAGTTTTCCCGAGAGGTAGTTATGTATAGATTTACGTGAGGAGTGAGGTGTAACATAAGTCCGGGACTCAGGCAAATTATGGAGTTGCAGGAGGGAGCGGACAGATAGAGGGCAGGGTCTAAACAGAGAGCAGGGCCGTGGTCAAGTCCTCAGTGAGTGAGGAAGTTGTTGGAGAGAAATCTTTGTACTTCTTTCCTGAAGAGGGATGTGGATGGGTTGCATCTGATCTCAGTAGGAAGAGATTTCCAAATGTTTGGGGCCATTCCAGAGAAGGATCGGTTGTAGGTTTTCTTTTTCTTGAATTTTTGTGGCTTGAGAAGTAAGGTGCTCATATGTCTGGAGGATCTTTTTCCACCTTAATGTGTCAGTTTCTGAGATGGGTAGGAAGGGGAACTATGGTGCAGCACTTTATGGATCATGCAAGCAATTTTGAAATGCATTTTGGCCTCAAATGGCAGCCAATTCAGAGCTCGAAGGTCAGGGGTGATGTGATCTCTTTTTTTAGAACCCGTGATGAGCCTGGCTGCTGCATTAAGGGTAGCCTTAAGGGGAGCAAGTGAAGTTTTGGGGAGGCCCACTAGGGTAGCTCTACCATAGTCTCATTTTGAAAGCACAAGTGCATAAGTCACAGTTGTGAGGTCGGCCACGGGGAGGAAAGGTTTTAGTTTCCTAAGGATATGCAGCTGATGATTAGCTCCTCTAGTGATGGCGCGAATGTGTTTTTGTATGGTGAGGTCTTTGTCTAGAGTAATACCAAGGGATTTGATGGAGTCAGCAACATGTGGGGTGAAATTCCAGGTGGAGAGAAGGGGGAGCCATTTTTGATGTTAGCGGTGGTAGTGGGTGGTGCGATCAGTAAGAATTCAGTTTTGAGGGCATTGAGTTTGAGGTGGATGTGAGTCAGCCATTGACGAGTTAGTATTAGGGTGTTATTGAGGGTGTGGATGTCCTCGGGGAGGTTATTCTCATGTAGAGGTGGGTGTCGTCAGCATACATGTGGTAGGAAATATGGGAGCATTTGGAAATATCGGTTAGGGGCTTCATGTGGAGGTTGAGCAATGTCGGGGAGAGGATAGAGCCTTGGGTGATGCCCAGTGATAGTGGGGCCAGTTCGGATAGAGTGTGATTAATTAGGAAGCACTGCAACCTGTTGTGTAGAAAGGAGGAGAACTATTTTAGCACAGTGCCAGAGAGGCCCACCATGTGTTCTAGGAGGTCACGCAAGGTAGCATGGTTGATGGTGTTAAAGGCTGCTGACAGATCTGGTAGGATCAAGAGGCAAGATTCATTTTGGTCAAGCAAGCGCAGGGCATTGTTGAAAATGTCTACTACAGCAGTTTTGGTGCGGTGACCTGAACGGAAGCCAGATTTGGCAATGGTCTAGAAGCTGAAATTGTTCAATGTGATTGTGGAGCTGTAAGTGCACACATTTTTCTAGGAGTTTGGCCAGAGTAGGGATGTTGGAGAGAGGGCGATTGATGTTGGGGTCGGAATGGTCGGATTTTTTTAGGATGGGGTAATCTAACCAATTTTGAGGAAGTCAGAAAGGGAGCTTTGGGTAAGAGAGGCATTGATTATCCTAGTCTACAGTGGGAGTAGGAGGTGAATGGACTCATTTAGGAGTGTGGAGGGGAGGGGATCAATGAAGTATCAATGAAGTGTGGAGGGGAGGGGATCATTTCAAGGAGGTCAAAAGATTTAGAGTGCCAATCTCATCAAGAGTTATAAAGCTAGATCAGGTGGCATCATGTTTGGGAGAGATGAGACGATTATATGGGCAAGCTTCATGGTCCACTGTGAGGGGTGTATGAGGGATTGGAGTGGAAGAAGATTGAGAGCGGTCTGCATGTCAATAGTGATTAACAACAAAATGCTTTCTCAGTGAAAAAGAGGGCAAAGGATTCACAGTTAGGAGGTGCTTTGTTGTTTGTGGAAGTAGGATCGCTTTTGAAGGAAAATTGGTTTCTAATAATTTCAAACAATTTCTTAGGTCTATTAGTAGCAGAGTCTAATTGCCTGACTGTTACTGTTATCATTGCACCTGAAACTGATCAGATCATGACAGGCTTTGTCCTTGTTTTAAAAATAAAATAGTTTCAATATGTGCAGTGATGTATTATTTAACCTTTTTATCAAAGTATACATATGTATCTAGGTGATCTAACTCTTCTGTCAAAGTAACTCTCTCATATTACAGAATAGTTGGTACAATACTACTACGTGTAAACAACAGTTTAGGCTGCTACCAGCTCCTATAAAAAGCTCCAACTGCTCCCCTATGCCCATCACAGAGGTCCAAATGCTTAATTGTGCGTATCACTGGGGTCCAATTGCTCAATTATGCCCACTAGAGAAGTGATTCTGCCACTCATCTCCCATTCTCACTTCAATTATGTAATTCTTTCCCAACCTTCACAGATATACAACCATACTTGGATACAGTGTTATGTTTGGACTATGTTATTGAGAACATATAGTCATACATTCATATTTCTAACAGTATGTTTATGGCAGTTTATATGAAATGTTTTTTTAAGTAGAGCTCCTAGGTATAACGTTATCAGTCAAGCAGAATGTTAAGAATTAAAGTGCAGGAAGACGTATTAACCTTAAGATTCTGATAAGCCATATTTCCATCCTGTTGTTTCTGCAGACCCTCCACACATAAAAAGATAGGACTGCTCTATCTTTTTATGTGCGGAGACTTTGCATTCGTAAAGGCACTAATAATAAAATGTCTTTGTGAATAGCAGACAATCGTAAACTTACACGGAAGTGTAAGTTTACCTTTGTGAATCAGGCTCAGAGTCTTCATTGAAGGCACCTAGTGGGGATCTCTAAATTTAGCATGCATTCTCAGCCAGGGGTACGGTGGCCTCCAATACCCTGTTGCACTGGCAGGCTGATAGGCCACCTGTCAACGTCTAATTGACCTTGTGATTTTCAAAGTGTGAGTGGCTCAAGCACATAATCCCTGCCCCCAACAATCCATATGATAAAAAAGGAAAGTTCAACAGAAAGTCAGTGGGTGAAGTTCTGGAGATAAGGGAGATCTTTTATTCAAGGAACGTCATGAACAGAAATACTGGAATTTGCAGGTAGTAACATATATGTGAAATGCACATTCTATGTACCTTCTTCTGTAACAGCAGTTGTTGCACAGCAGTCATAACTAGGGTAGTCAATGAGGCAATTACTTTCTATGATGTATAGTGCAAAATGCAATGACATCTTAACTTACTCATTTGCCCAATATACCTGGAACATAGCAAATTGAATTTAAAAGTGTTATTTGCACTGCTTAACAGAAGTGTCAAATAAAAATTACAATGATATTTAATTTCTAATATCTATGCAAGGCCCATGTAAACTACATTTTAATTATTTGTAGCACTTTTTACCCATACTCATGCTGATTTCTTCAAAAGCCCAAAATATAGCCACAATACAAAATCTAATACCTACATAGAAAAAATGTATCAAACACCCATATATGATGTATGTTATGTCTTACTGATTCTACAAGAGGAAACCCTCTTGCCCATTGTAGGTCAATTTTGCTTGTCTGCAGCTTTGTAGAATGACTTGCATTTGTTATGTTTTGCCAAGCCTTTTGTTTAACATAATTCCGACTTATTCATTAGACATAGCGTGTACAATTAATGCTTCCATTTTCTCTTTACCCAAGACATTGAAACATGGATTCTATAAAAAAAGATGCACAGTTAAGTCCATTTTTTGTTATATGTAGTTTGTTATTTTATTGGTTTCATTCAATGTAACTCGGTTAAAAAAAAAAACTATTGACATTTGTTGCAGTTTAATTGTATAAATTATCTTGCACAGCTAGTATGCATGCAATTTCATTGATACACTTTATCAAAACATGGAATGAATCTAGGTGAATGAAAGTTATGAGAGGCCACAAAGGATATTGGGCCAGATGTACGACCCGCCAATTAGCGAGTCGCAAATTGCGTCGCATTTGCGACTTGCAATTTGCGACTCGCTAATTGGGATGCACAACAGTGTCTGAGACACTGTTTGCGATTCCCAATGGGGTCACAAATTGCATGACTCGTGCATATTAATGAGGCTGTCACAATTTGCGACCCCATTGGGAATGGCTGGCACTCCCAGGGATGGCAGACCTCAATGTCTGGGACTGCTTTTAAATAAAGCAGTTTTTTTTTTTTAAATGCAGCCCTTTTTCCTTAAAGGAAAATGAGATGCATTTAAAAAATAAAAATGAAACTTTTCAGTTTCATTTTTTAAGGGCAGGCAGTGGTCCCTGGGACCACTGCCTGCCCTTAAAAAATATTTGCGCATGCATTCACAAATGGGAAGGGGTCCCCTGGGGACCCCTTCCCGTCTGCGAGTGCTTTACCACCCTTCTGAGAAGGGTGGTAAACTGCGAGTGTTTTGCAACTGCGATTGCGGTTGCAAAACATTCTTACATAGCTTAAGGAGTCGCTATTAGGAAGGGACGCCCTTGGAATGCCCCATCCTAATAGCGAGTCGCTAATCCTATTTTGCGGGTCGCAAATTGATTTGCGACTTGCAAAATATGATTAGTACATGGCCCGCAGGTTTTTTGCAGGCGCAAACGGGTCTAAAACCCATGTGCTCATGCAAAAAACCTTTGTACATCTGGCCCATTGTCTCGCATTTTTCAATTCTTCATAGACACAGGGGCCGATTCCGATTCGGGCCGGAAATCTCCCCGACCGAGCCGGACCCGGAGAGATTTCCGACCGAATCGGACCCTAGCAGTCCGACCGAACGAGTACGATGCGCACGTATGCTATCGGACTCGGTTCGGTCGGACTCCATTGAAGTCAATGGGAGCCAGTCGCTACGACGCGTACACGGGCTCCCATTGACTCAATGGGCACGACTCGAACAAGGGCGCCCCCTACAGCGTGTTCGCGTCGATGCGGGTCGCACCGTACATGCACAGGGTCCCCCCTGTGTGCGACTCGCACGCCTATGCTTCCAGGGGGGTCCGACACGGACCCCCAAAGTGCGGCACCGACAGCTCCTTGGAGCCGGACTGCGAGAGTCGGTCGGAGCAGTCGAGGTGCGCATCGTACTTACCCGGCCGGGGAACGTCTCCATTGCGAGGTGCGCGTCGTCCCCGTGCGAGTCGGTCGGAGCGGTCGGGTCCTGCGAACGAGTCGGTCGGAGATTTCGCGAGCGCACGCATCGTACTCGCTCGCCCGGACGCACGTATGACTCGGTCGGGAAATAGAGCTCCGAATCGGATCCGGTTTAGCCGAATCCGATTCGGTGCCCTACCGGCCGAGATCGGAATCGGCCCCACAGTTTTAGCCACCATTATTCCGTGTAGCCTTTCCATATCTTCCATTTGCAACGCTTCCGAGTGGCAGTGTGCGTGACTTCAGCAGGATAGTTCAACGCATTTATCAGTAATTGACAATGGCGATGCCAAGTAGATCATTCCAAAAAGAAGCTAAAATAATAAGCAGTAAGTATACCCCCCGAGAAACTGAATATGTCAACTATTCAACATGATCCTTCAGTCTGAAGTATTATCATTTCCACTGTAACCCAGGTCAGCGTTTGTCAACAGACAGCTTGCTATTCACCTGCTTAAAACATCAGGTCATCCCTATATCCTGTATGTTTACCTCGATGCTACAACATTCAAATATTAAATCGGTACCAAGAGCAGAAAAGTTATAAATATATATTATTTGACATTAAACAACATGTAATCATTTGTGTTCATGTTAAGCAACAAGCTACTGAAAAGCTACTTTCAGTTTTGTAATCAATAAAATCTATATTCAGATGTTGAAATACAGTTCTACCTTATTTGTACTATGTTGACATAGATAAACTTACATTTGCACATGTAAGTGTTGATACACTTCATCAATTTTCTTTATTTTCTTCTGCGCGCTCTTGAATGTTGACAGTTGTAACCTACAACTAACTGAACCGGAAAGATACGGCTGACATTTGCTTTCTTATCGAAAATAAGTGTACCTAAATCACTCCTGTACGTTGGCATTCCCTGTAAATTTCATCAGGCACGCAGTACATTTACGTCAAAAGTGAACAAATATGTTATCACGTCTTCGGGATGTCTCATTTATTTTAACAGTGTTATCATTAGCGTTCACAAATTATTTAATTATTTTGATAATTGTTCGCTTTTGACTTGCAGCTTTTTATATTACTATATCATTGTTGTTGCTTCCTGTGCCCTATTTTAACCCTTGCCTGATAAGAGACAATTTAAGGGGATGTTGTTTGATATCTTGGACTTTTTTGAATATATTACATTTCTGTCACCAAAATTAATATTTTGGAGAGAAAATTAATTTCAGCAATACACGATGTATCAGGGCAAAATGTCCTACAAAATATAACAAATTGTTTACCAAAACACATTCACCTATGTAAATTAAACAGATAACATGCCCAAGGTTTAGGTCAAAATTATCTCTTAAAATGTAACATAATTCTAGACCCAAATAAGGGAATTATAAAATCTAGGTGAGTTAAGGTGACCCAAAGTCAGATTCTGAATAATTTCTCAGAAGGTAAAGTGGATGATAACATCCTACAGTTTTAGAATGAGCAATTAAACATCAAGAAAATTCTGGTAATCGGTCCCTTTAGGTCCCAGCTGACATAAAGCTTACTCTGTAACAGGGAGTGGGTTAATTCAAAAAGCAAAACGCCTACGGGGATATACAGCACCTGTTCATGCCTGCCCCCCTTAAATGACCCTGACCCTGGCAGCTGGCAGATTTTCTGGTGAAATAAAGGTTTGACAGAAATAAAGATGTAATTATTTATTATGAAACTAAGGAGTGAGTACATATTTTTAAATTAGATTTCTGGTGAGAACAGTTCTTTTAAATGAACCATTTCAACTTTGATTAATTAACTAAAGGACATTTGAAAAGCTGAAAACCTGGGGGCAGATTTACAAAGAAATCATGCAAGGCACCTTGCTGTGCTGTGTGACAGGGATAGAGCAAGAATGTGCCATATCTAGTAAGATATGTCACATTTTTGCTCAACCCTGAGCTGGTGCACTGAATGGAGTCTCATACCAACGGAGGCACCCTTGCACCATGATATAACAGGCAGAATAGTTTTTTTACAGGAAGGGACACCTTCCTGTACAAAAACAATCCTTTGAGGCATTTTCCTCTTTCTATGTATGGTGCAACATGTATCAGTCATTCGCTTTATTTGCTGGCAACCAAAAACCGATAGGGGCTGTAATTGTTTTTATACAGGCCTTTTGAATAGAGCTAAATGTTAGTTAACTCACTGTGCTTTCAAACAGAGTCAAGGGTTGAGGCTTATCCATACCTCTGAGCCCTGGATCTCCAAGTTACCTATAATCTCCAAGGTACTTCTACCATGCCTTTGTCTTTTAAACACTGTTGTTTGACCAGGTAAGCTCACAAGGGATGCTGTTTTCTGGCTGGATCACAGTGATGAATCAGTTTATAAGGACAGCCAGGACCTTTGTCCCTGTGTGCTTTGCGAGCTCAATAAAGTGTTTCGCCTTGAGCAGGAAATCAGTAGAAAGCATTCAAACCTGGCTTTAGTGTGATCATGCTTTCTTAGACATATGACACACTCTGTCTGCCGGAACTGCTATTTTTTGAAGAAGCTTATCAATCAGTTTTCTACAGAGGTCACAACAGACTTTGTTAGAATATTCCAATCAGGACATAACAATAGCATGTATAAACTCATTTCAATGTTTAGTCTAGAGAAACGAGAGAATTCTGCAGAGCTGTGAGAAATCGGAAATTTGTTCTCTTTACTACATGAAACGACTGGCCCATTCTTCACTGTTGTGTGCTCACTGCTATCGATTAGCAGAGTACTCTATCTTTCCTACTCTTAGTGGCTTTTTTTCTTATTCAAAATTCCAGTTCAAGTAATAATGGCACGGGGCGTGGCTTGGCGCCCGCGGAACATGGCGGCGTCTGAGTAAGGCTCCTTGGACCGGCGTGGCGGTTTCGCGCTTTTAACCAACAGACGCGAAGCTACTTGCAGATAGGAGCCTCGGAACGTCTGCTGCCCAGGATGTGACCCAGTACACTCCCTCCTACCGCACCAGAGAAGTCTCCGCTTCAAGGTAAACTCCTCTCCGAGCCGCCGCGACATCGCGGCCGCCATTTTGAAATGCGGATCGAGCCGCAAAGCTCTCCTCACCCGCGGCAGTAATGGCTCATCGCTACACGCGCCTCAGCCTTTCTTGAGTGTTATGACTGTGTCACTCCTTCCAAGCAATATTCAAGGGCGGCTCGACAACCCAGTTTCTCCTCATTATATTGCAACATTTGAGCTGATGTGGTTGCGGCTGCCATTTTGTGGAGCACCTTTCATCGATGTTTGATAAGCCTCCGTCTGCCTCCACACAGTCTGCCTGAATTTTCTGCATAGCACCTGTGCATAAAACTTCAACCCAGGACTCTTTTCTTACCATTTCCTCCTCATATTTTCCCATAATGTTAATCTTGCGCTCTCATATTATGAAATGAGGAACTTCCAAATGACATTTTAATTTGATCAATTCCCATTTCACTGCATTGGTCTTTACGTTTAGGAGGCTTCCACTCGGTTATAGTTGGTGCTTTTTAGGTGATTTTTGACGCCACACCTACCTAATGTGCACAGTTCCGTTCGTGTTTTCTTTCTACGGATCACATTCCTTCTCGGATACGTTTGTTCTTCAATCTACTACCTGCTACTTTCAGGAGCCACGGTCTTTTCCTTAGGATATTTTTCTACCTCCAGCTTTAGGATTCATGGGCAGATTGAGAGGGGCTCTCTCCATTTCCTCTAAGCCAAAGCATATCTTTGTCAAGAACTCAAAACTTTTTACTGAACTCTCCAAACTGGAAGATTCTTTGATATCCCCGTCTGAAGGCCATAACACAACAATGGATCCTGTTCTCGCACCATCAGGGAAATCTAACATGAAACGTCTAAAAAAAGACCCTCCCTCTCCGCCTAAACCAGTCTCTCCTGTTTCAATGGAGTTGTTGTTACAAGAAATAAGGGCCCTTCGACCCTTTGTAGAGGAAACCAACACCAAATTACAACTCCTTACAGATAGCTGGTCTCAACTCGATACAAGACTCACAGTAGTGGAGCAAAACATCTCCTCACTTGGGGATACCAATACCAACGTCACTCATCTTCAATCTCAAGTCTCAGTGGTCCAAAGACAGGTTGAAGACCTTGAGAACCTCAACAGGACAAATAATTTACGTATTTACGGTCTGATGGAAGGGGCTGAAGGCACGGATCCCCTCACCTTCTTTAAGTCTTTCCTTCCCAAACTACTTCATATGCCAGAAGACACTGTGCTTAACATCCAACGTGCACATAGGTTGGGTCGTCCTCCCTCAAATGTTTCATCCTCACAGCGACCAAGAGGAGTCATTCTATACTTCCTAGAATATACTGATCTGTTAAAAGTCCTGTCAGCGGTCAAATCTATTCAACGAATTACCTGGTCAGGTTCGACATTGTTTTTCGCACAGGATTACGCCAAAGCCACTGCAGCCAGACGTAAGACTTTCCTCAGTATGAGACTGATCTTCGCTCGATGGGAGCCCGATATGGTCTATTCCACCCTTGTCTTTTTAAAGTTACGCATAACAATAGAACAACAACATATGAAGATCCGCTACGACTACAAAGCTTCATAAACTCGTTTAAGACAGATCATATGGACTCGTCCGGACCTTCGTCTTCACATATTACCTGAATTTTTGAGCCCTTCTTATAAGTTTTCTCTTTTTGTTTTTATTTCAGGTTCCATGACTTCTTTTTTAAGCATGTGTTAGTTGTAGAACTTAAATAGGCTTACAGTTTATTGATGTTGTACATATATTTGATCGCTTCCTATGATTCTAATGTTTTCCTGTTTATTATTGGCTTTATTAATTACTTTCTAAATTGTTTTTCTTCGCCTCTACAGTTGTTTCAACATTGTGGCGTGTTCCTCCCCTGGTTCTCCGTCTGGTCGACCTTGGACGTTCCGTCTGTTCCATGTGGTTTCACCTCCCCCGCATCTTTGTTCCTTTTTTGTAGGTATGTTATTTGTCTATAGTTTCTTTTTATCTTTTCTTCTTTGTTTCTCTTTACACTTTCTTCCTGCTCTTTTTTCAGGTGTCTTTACTGCTTACGTCTCTTCCCTTTCACTCATTTCCATAAACACCCTTGACATTATCCTTCTGGTTTCTCCTATTTTTCTTCTCTCTCACCCTTTGTCTAATATGTTAACTTACCCAAATTTTTTGTCTTATCAATTTCATTGTTGGTTTCTATTGACTTCTCCTTTCTTCTTTCTTTGCCCTGTAGTTAATATGGTCACTTATTTGATACTCTTTTCTTCATATGTTTTCTATTGTCTTTGCGATGAATTGGATTGTTGTTCAATATTTTAATTTTTTCCTTCTTTTGCTGCTTTATGCCATTAAAAATAGTTTCTTGGAACGTTAGGGGATTAAGTTCTCCTATCAAGAGACAGAGAGTTTTAACTCACCTGGCTAAGTTAGATGCTGATATAGTGTATCTTCAAGAAACTCATCTCACAGCTGTTGAATCATTAAAACTAAAAAAGGGTTGGGTGGGGAAGTCTTCTTTTCTCAAGGTGATGGTAAACGCAACGGGGTTATGATACTTTGCCGTAAATCGCTTCCTGTTAAACTCATATCACATGATTCTGATGCAAGTAGCCGTTGGTTGAATGTTAAATTATTATTGGGGGGTGCTCCGGTCTCTTTTCTTAATGTTTATGCTCCCACTGGTGGTGATTCTTCTTTTTGGTCCTCATTAGCTAAGCAAATTACTCTTTGTTTTGAAGATAACTTTATACTAGCTGGCGATTGTAATCAGATTTTTGACCCATTTATAGATCGAAATTCCAAAGTTTCTTTTATCCCTAATAAACCCCACAAATCTTTTGTTCATACTATTACCCAACATAAACTCCTGGATGCATGGAGATTATGTAATCCCACTACCAGGGAGTATACTTTTTATTCCCCCGTTCACCACACCCAATCAAGAATTGATTATTTTTTTGTATCCCATAATGTATCACAAGCCCTTATGAATGCAGAAATTGGCCCTATTTTATTATCGGATCATGCCCCTATTTCAATTGGCCTTCATATATTGCCAAGGGTCAATGCTCCTAGAAGATGGCGTTTTAATAATGCTCTCCTTTTGGATCCAGCATTTAACTCTTCCTTTACCACCTTTTTCAATGAATATTTTTTGTTAAACCAAAATGATTCTATATCCTTATCGACTATCTGGGACGCCTTTAAAGCCTCAGCTAGAGACTTCATTATTGGCTATGTTGCCAAGAAACGGAAAATCGCACGTAAGCATATTAATAATCTTTTCCATGACATAAAGAGACTGGAGCACTCCTACTATTCTTCTAACTCGAAAGATTGTCTATCTGCTCTCATAAAAGCTAAACTTCAATTTAACAAGGAGTCAACTGATAATGCCTCATTGTACCTATTAAAATCTAGTGCAAAATTCTATGGAGGCCAAAATAAAGCAGGGAACATTTTGGCTAACTATTTGAAAGTTAAGCATAACAAACTAAACATTGAGTCTATTTATGATGAACACTCTGTTTTAGAATTTAAAGACGTAGAAATATTTAATGAATTTTCTCTTTTTACAAGTCATTATATACTGCGGAAACACACCCCACAGATCATCTGTTGTCCCAATTTTTTTCCACTATTCAGAAACCCCTACATACTCCTCCTGATTTATCTCCCTTAGAATTAGATCTAACACAACAGGAACTCCTGGATGCTCTTAAACACCTTAAAAAAGATAAAGCACCAGGTCCAGACGGATTTACTGTTGAATTCTTTCTCCATTTTTCCAAATTGTTACTTCCCAAATTACACTCTCTGTTAGACTCTTTTTGTTACATGAATAGCTCCAGTGGCTCTTTCTCAGAAGCACATATTTGCCTCATCCCTAAGGAAGGTAAGGATTTAAAATACTGTAAAAATTACAGACCCATCTCCCTTGTTACCATCGATTACAACATTTTTTCCAAAGCATTAGCTCTTCGTTTAGATTCCTATTTACCAAATTTATTAGGTAAAGAGTAATCCAGTTTTGTCAAAGGACGACTTATAACGGATAACACACGACTTTTTTTCGACATTTTGTCTAAATCTTCCCATCTAAAACATACTCTCGCAGCAATAGCATTAGACGCGGAAAAAGCGTTTGACAGAGTTGAATGGCCTTATCTATTTTTTACCCTTAGATGGTTCGGTTTTGGCCCCAAATTTATTTCCCTAATCTCTCTTCTTTATTCCAATCCTCGCGCTACTGTCTGTGCTAATGGTCTAATTTCTCCATTTTTTGATTTAGGCAGGGGGGTCCGCCAAGGCTGCCCCCTATCCCCTTTCCTTTTTAATTTGGCTCTAGAGCCTTTTCTTTCTAAAATATGTCAGAATCCATTTATACATGGGTTTGAAACCCAAACCTCTCACATTAAGCTTGCAGCTTATGCCGATGATATTTTGCTTTTTATTTCACAGCCACATGACTCGATCCCTGCTTTTCTAGCAGAGGTACAATCCTTTTCCCTCATTTCTGGTTACAAATTAAACAGTGATAAATATGAGATTTTGCCTCTAACCAAGTACACTTTCAAAGCGGATTTTACCCCTTCTAACTTCACGTGGAGCCCCAATCACATTAAATATTTAGGGTTACACTTCACTCCTTTAATTCCTGACACAGTAGCTTTATGCATGAATAAATGTATTCAAAATATTTCAGAGTTAACCACTAAGTGGCATCCTCTTTACTTGTCCTGGTGGGGTCGCCTGGACACTATAAAGATGATGCTCTCCCCCATAGTATTATATACTATCTCCAACATTCCAGTCCCTATTTCTGCTAAATTATTTAAAAAAGTTAACTCCATCCTCTCCTCCTTTCTGTGGAGTAACAAGACATCTCGTATGTTTTTATCAAAATTAAATCGCCCTAAAACAGAGGGAGGTGTCAATTTTCCTAACTTTTCGACCTATCAAAAAGCATTCCTTTTACGTCAAGCTTCATATTGGCTGTTTGATTCCACAGAGGATTGTCCTTTATGGACTTCAGTTGAACGTTTATTTCTCTCTCCATTCTCCTTTCAAGAGTATCTCTCTTTCTCTCGTAAACCACAATCCCTTTCCACTCCTATAATCAAACTTACTTCTCTAATCCTAGGGTCACATTCTTCTTTAATTCATGGGACCCTTGATTCCTTCCTTAACTCAACAATTTGGCATAATAAAATCCTGTTAATATGCAATAAACCTTTCTACTGGAAGACCTGGAGGCTAAAAGGTTTAATTTGGGTTCGATCAATTATTTTCACAATCAGAATTTATACCTTTTCCTATACTTCGTCAATTGTTTGGCTTGCCTGCCTCTTTTATCTCTAAATATAACCTCCTCAGAAAGGCTGTGCTGGACACATACGCCCAATTTACCATTTCACCGGTTAATGTTCATACTTTCGATTCATCTGAATGTCTCCACACCCTGCTGCGCACCTTTCCCAAAGCATCCACTATATATAATCATTTACAATGTACAGACACTATTAGACAACAATCTAAAATAGAGACTGCATGGGAACAGGATTTTAAAACATCTTGGCCATTGTCTCTCTGGAGCAAAATTTGGACTAAGATACGAAAATCTTCCAGAGCAGCTAATACAACGCAAACATTGTTTTTTTATATATAATAGACTTTTGTTATCCCCAAATACCTTAAATAAGCAGTTTTCTACTGTATTAGATACCTGTTGGACATGCTCTTCCCCAAATGCTGATCTGTTTCATCTGTTATTTTCTTGCTCATTTGTCCACAGTTTTTGGAAACGTTTATGGTCTCAAATTAATTTAATTTTTGGTACTAATTTTTCTTTTTCACTTACTCATGTGTTTTTGGGAAGTCTTTCCCCTATTTGGAACGATTTTCAGTCCAATGTCAAAATTATTGATTTGTTATTAGCGGTTGCCTTTCAGCAAATTACTAAGAACTGGAAAGATTTCACTAAAATATCTTATCAGGCTTGGTGGTATGCAATATGCCATAATCATAGGTTAGATACTTCTTTTGTTTATCCTATACATATGGCTACGAAATGTTTGAACTTATGGTCACCTGTTACATTGTATATTGATGCAAGTGCCAAAACATTTTCTTTGCTGAAACCCTCTCAACAAGAAGTGCTCAAACCACCATGAATCCCCCTAATGTTCCTCCGTTTTTACCTCAATATCAATTGTATTTCCTTTTTACCCCTTTGTTTTTACTCTTCCCATTCATTAATCCAATTCACGTATTTCTCTTAGAGTTAATTTGTAATGTGATGACCTGTGACTAATCTTGTATACTGCATATTGACACTTTTATTCTTTTAATAAAACCTTTTCTGAACTTAAAAAAGTAATAATGGCACTATTTATTAGTAGGTCATGTTAGGTCTCAATAATTTAAGCCTGAGCTCAACCCTTGGTAGCAGCAGCACAGAGCATGGAGGCTTAACCGAGGAGAAATGTGGAAAGCATTTATCAGTATCAAAACAGTCAAAAAGTAGAAAACACAACACAATCACAATCTCAATTGAATTTATGAAGACAGAGAATACTTTAATAAGCAAATAGATATCAAAACAACAGACATTGGTTGTATGGAACAGGAGCTATCATTTTTCAATGTTTTCTGTGTTTCTAGTATCAAAAAGTGGAAAGCGCAAAGCGCCAAGTGTGAGAATCTGGTTGTGCTAGACTGGGTAAGGCAGACTGCAATGGAGCATAGGTTGGATACAGAGATCAGGTTTGGTTCGGTGGTGAGATTTGCCTTCTAACAGTCTCTAAAATGGAAGTCAAAAATTGCCAGTTGAATGGTTCCACAAGGCCGGAGAGCCATCGGACTATGTCACAGTGAATCTGTAGACTTTTGGCAGGAAAGCTTAGTGAGGAAGAAATTCAAAATTCTGCCTACAGACTTAAACATGTTTTTGGGAGTCAAGGACCTTTCAGTGGGGCAAATCAGCAAGTTGAGCCCGACTGGCAGTTGGTGGTGGCTCAGCAGCCGTCTGGGGGCAGCCTTTGGTTCTTTTGGCAAACATTCTTGAAAATATTTCCAAGTCCTAGCTTTTAGGATTAGGCAGGAGGTGCACAATCTGACACTTATCTAAGGGCCCCAGGACCTTAGGGATACCACGTAGGGGTCAGGACTCGCTCTAGGGGAAGCCATAAGCAGGGACCAGGGCAAGTCCAGCTGAAACTGGACTGAAGCTGAAATTGGCCAGCAGGGCTCGTCAGGAAGTTGGGCTTCTTGCAGTGTTTGGGTCTCTGTTGTTTAACAGGAGGCTAACCTACAAGTAGTCTTGGAGTCTACTTCTCAGTCATGGGAAAAAGTGGGAATAAGTCCAGTCTTTGAGGTCTCATGCTACAGGTTCAATAGTAGGTGTATCCCTTCTTCCGTCTTTCACAGGTCAAGAAGTGTTCTGAAGGATGCACTGATGGTGCCACAGTTATACCTAGTGCCAGCTTGTGAGTGAGGGAAACTCCTGGCCATTCACTAACCAATGGGGTGAAAGTTCCCAGGGGCACCCAACCCAATGTTTTAGCACGTGCTGTGTGTTTTACTGTTAACTATCCCACAGTGTCCCTCTCTACCTACAACCAACAGGCAGAACCTTTCTTCCCATGTGCAGAGCACCATGTGCCCACCCAGGGGTCACTCAAGATCATTTTTGGAGCAGCCCCTCTATCACAGGGATGGTTGCCTGGCTGGCTAGCAGTACAAGGAAGGAGCAGGTGTAGGTGTCAGTTACATTTGCTTGTGACATGGTGTGCTCCTTTTGAAGTGTAATTAAGTTCCAGGACACATCCCAGATGGCCGTCCTGTCAGGAGGGAAAGCATCTTTCCACACCCAAGCCTGTTTTCCACTGTCTGGGAGCAATCCGTATCTCCCCACAGGAAAGACATTATCCATCAGGAAACACTGAACAGTGACAGAAAGGCACATTTGGTTTAGACGGGAAAATGCCAACTTTCTAAAAGTTGCCATTATATTGGATTTTAGATTGCTAATAGTTTCAAACCGTGAATATTTGTTCTAGCTATCCCCAAATAGAAGTTATGCATTATAAGGTTTTGTAATGTAACCCTATGCTTTTCTATGGGCAGGCCTACCTTGCCACAGTGAAAAATGACTTTGGAGATTGTTCACTACTAGGACATATAAAACTTAAGTACACATGTCCTACTTTTTAAATACCATTCACTTTGCCCTGTAGGCATTTAGATCCTACCAGGAGGTGACTTATAGGTATCAAAAAGGTAGGTTTATGCCTCGCAAAAAGTTTATTTTTCCAGGTCAGGTTGGCAGTCTTAAAACTGCACACTCGGGATGCAGGTGAAGGCCTGAATAAATGCTTTGTACTGTCACTTTAGTGGTGACTCAATAGGTGCTGAAGTCCACTAGTGATATTTAAATTACAGGCCCTGGGTACACTGGATACCATACACTTAAGTCTTATAGGTAATTTAAAATATGCCAATCAGGGATTAGCCAATTTTGCATGTTTTTAGGAGTCAAAGAGCATGCTCTGATGGCTGGTTAGCAGCATCCCAGTGCACAGAGTATAAAAACCAACATAATCAGTACAAGAAAATGGGGGTAATCATGCAAAAAGAGACATTTTCTTACAAAGATTATACCTGCACCTTTGAAATTCACTGGGAGATAATTAGACACAACAACTGGAAGACTAAAGTGCACACATACACATGCACACACAGACACACACATACGCCAGTACAAGCACCCCAACATACCCATGACAAACAAACATATAAACGACCCCTATATACACATCCTCCTCCCAAACACCTCCCACCAAACCCCAACCCCATCCCCCACCCCCCCCACACACATGTCACGCACACTGCTGGACCTGTCATCCTTGGTGTGGTTTTACCCCTAAATTTTTGCCTTCAAACCTCCTGTTTTGCTGACTTCGGTTTTGCTGGTCTTAGGACTTTGCAAGCTTTACCACTGCTAACCAGCATTAAAGGGCTTGTGCTCTCTTCTTAAAATATGGTAGAGTTGGCTTATACCCAATTGGCATATATCATTTTCTTGTAAGTCCCTAGTAACAAGGCACTACCTTTTCCCAGGGCCTGTAAAATAAATGTTGCTAGTGAGCCTCCAGCACTGATTGTGCCGGCCACTTAAAAAGTATTTTAAACATGTCTTATGTCTGCCATTGCAGCCTGTGTGTGCAGTTTTACCCTGTCTTTTTGACCTGGAAAAGAAACCAGGCCTTAACCTTCCTGGTTTCCCCTGACGTTTTGCCTTCTGAACTCTTCTTTTTGACTGTGTGCTGAACTTTGTTTTTGCTAGCTTTAGGACTCTGTGCACTGTTTCACTGCTGACCAGTACTAAAGTGCATGTGCTCTGTGTCTAAAATGTAATGGCATTTGATTTCACAATGATTGCCATATTTGATTTACTGATATGTCCCTAGTGCAGTGCAATACATGTGCCCAGGGCCTGTAAATCAAATGCTACTAGTGGACCTGCAGCGCCGATTGTGCCACCGCCCTGAGTAGCCCTTCAAACATGTCTCAGGTCTGCACTTCTGAGCCTGTGTGTGCAGTTGTAAACTGCCATTTCGACCTGACAGGTTCACATACTTGCCAGGCCCAAACTTTCCCTTTTATTAAATATACGTCACCTCTAAGGAAGGCCCTAGGTAGCCCCATTGGCCCGGTGCAGTATTTTTCAAAAGGTAGGACATGCACTTTTCAGTTTTACATGTCCTGGTAGTGAAATACCCTCAAATTCGTATTTCACCACAGTGAGGCCTATCTTTCCCATAGGTTAGCATTGGAGCTGCATTGTAACACTTTACAAGGGTAACCTCCGATTGGGAAAAGATAGGAAGAATAAGTTTGGCGTCACTGGACTCAAAATTTAAAAACACATCTTTTAGTGAGGTTGGTTTTAAATTACAGGTCTGAAAATGCCACTTTTATAAAGTTATTAGAACAACAAATTATCTAGTCATCACCTTTATCGCTGTATGTTACTTAAACAGAAGCAGACCATAAACTAATTTCTTTGGTCTGTAGCATTTATTTACTAATTGTTGAAAGTGGAGGTCCTTATTGCTTACCGCCGACACAAAATGCTGGAGGCGTGCGTCCCCGACCCCTCGCTTCAAAGTTAGGCTAAGTAAGGACACCATCTGAGATAGCCCTGCTCACCCCCTTAGTAGCTTGGCACGAGCAGCCAGGCTTGTCTCCAAGGCACGAGTGTTCCGTATGTGCAACCACACTCTCAGTAACCCTAGGATGTCATCACAAATAGACTCCACACGAGTATTCATAAAGTGAGTATAATCTTTATATAAGAAATTATACGATACGACAACACGATACAAAATCAACATATATAACAATGGGTAGTATTCTTTCCGGTGGGTTGGTAGGTTCTAATCCCAACCACCGCTTCTAACCAACAGTTAAGCTCTTTTCTAACCGTTTCCCAAAAGGTTAGGCAAGTCGTATTGCTAGAATAACACACGTTGCAAAAGGAAACAATACTGCAATGCGTAACAATATTCTCTTATACTGTGCAACAGAGAAACAATGCCATAAGTAGCGCCACAATCATGTACTTTGCAATTGAAGGAATAATGCAGTGCGTATCACCACCAGCATGCCCTGTACCAGGAAGAAACAAAGCAATGCGTCACGCAACAATCCTGTGCAGTGCAATGAAGAAATAATACACTGTGCCACGTTATACTCAGATACTGTGCACTGAAGAAATCATGTTATGCGCCACGTTACAATCAGGTAATATGCAAGGGAGAAATAACGCAGTGTGTAGCGCACCAAGCATAAAGTTCGTCAGACACAAATGAGGTCAGGCATCATACGACAGTTCGATAGTTCGTTAGCAGTAATAATGCAAAGTGTAATACGACATTTTACGTGCTCCATTAACAGTGCCCCCGTTATGGATCAAATGATGACACAGAAAGTACTGCTTCCCACTCCGGCCCCAGTATTGCCCCGTCTTGGGTCAGCACGGGCCGGAATCCGAGCCGAAGCAATGGCTCGCGCAGCTGATGGAAGCGGGAGGCCGAGAGAGTGTTCCTCCGGGCCCGCACCCCACCCCAGGTGTTGATCCACGTTACCTGGGGGGTGCGCGATCCCACTCTCCTCCCCGTCAGCGACTTGGGCCTTGATCCAGAACTCCGTCACGGGTTGCGGCGGACTCGGGCCGGCGGTTTAGCTCTTCTGTGGCAGCCGGTCCGGGCTGCTTGCTGATTGACTCCGAGGGCCCCAATGACTTGGCCCTCACTCCGGCGGTCTCAGTCAACACCGAGACCCGCCCCCAGCACTGTGGAGACTTCACTTCAATTCGGTGCACACCCTCACCAGGCACTCCTCAATAGCACCTCCAGTTGCACTTCGACAAGCACACCGCGCGTCCGAGACTCGCCTCTTCTCCGGTGCTCACGACGATCCGGCGCTCTTCAACAACGCTCCGCTTGCACCTCAACACGCACCCTGCGCGTTCGAGCCTCGCCTCTTCTCCCGGTGCACACGATGTCCAGGCGCTCTTCACCAACGCCCTGGCTGCACCACGACATACACTATTGCGCGTCTGAGTCTCACCTCTTCTCCCGGTGCACATGATGTCCAGGCGCTCTTCCCTAATGCCCTGGCCGCACCATGACACGCACTCTTGCACGTCGGAGACTCACTTCTTCTTTTGGTGCCTACGAGGCCCAGGCGCTCTTCACCAACACCCGGGCTGCACCTCAACACGCACCCTTGCGCGTCCGAGACTCACTTCTTCCGTTGGTGCACACGATGTCCAGGCGCTCCTCACCAACACCCTGGCTGCACCACGACACTCACACTGCGCATCTGAGCCTCGCTTCTTCCTTTGATGCACACAAGGCTCAGGCGCTCCTCACCAACACCCAGGCTGCACCAGGACACGCACCCTTGCGCGTCCGAGCTTCGCCTCGCCTCCCCGTGCACACCATGACCAGACGCTCCTCACCAACGCCTTGGCCTGCACCACGACACGCACACTGCGTGTCTGAGACTTAGCTTACTCCTGCGTGCCCACGATCACAAGGCACAACTTCTGAGGGTCTCAAGCGGCCAAAAAGCACGCGCACACCGCGTTGCTTGGGACTTCTCCAGAAACTTTTATGATCCTGTATTTCCAAACAGGGAGACAGCTCACCTCGGGCCCTTGGTGTTACAAGACACAGCACAAAGCACAGTCTTCTTCAAGCAGGGGGACCCAGCGCCTCCAAGCACAGTCCCAACAGCCTCTTCCTTAGTTAGAACAGCAAACTGCAGACCAGCCCAAGATCACGAAGCAAGGATTGATCTATCCACAGCAGTCTCTTCAGTTGTTCCTTCTTTAGCAGAGGTTCCTCTTGACCACAGAATGGGTCCAAGCCTTTTCAGTCTCAATCCATATCTGTTTCATTCCAACGTTCAGGGGCTTCAGCTCTCATAGTTATACCCCTTAATGTCTTTGAAGTTTGTATGTGCTCAGGGGTCCCTGACCCTTCCCTAAATCAACTCTGGGTGTCTCCCTCCCAGTGTCACCTCTCTCCCTTTGATACTGGGGGTCTGGATCCTTAATCACTCAGCAGGAGATGGGTCAATTGGTTTATAGCACCAGCCCAGGCCTTTTCACCTCCCGGGCTTCTCCTCCCCCTACTCTCCAGATGCAGGGCAGCCTGGTGCCATCTCAACCCCTCCCTGGGTCAAGACCTCTCCCAGCTCCTCTCACCTTTCAGTTCCAGACAGACAATCCACATTTCAGAGACACACAGAAATGCTCAGAGCACAAATTCAGCCACTTTCTAAAAGAGTGGCTTATAAACACACAGTGACAAAACCACCTTCACAGAAAGATGCATTATGACACTGAGTTCATACATACCAAACTTCACCTCTCCATTATAAACTGACAGGAAACTAGGCTAACAAACACAACACCCAGCCTCCCCCATTCTGTCCTATAGACAGAATGGCCTTTCAGCAGTGAAAAACTAAATGGAGAGTGTTTCACTGTCAGAACATGACACACACCTCAGTTTATGTTCTGCCTTTTACCTACACTGCACCCTGCCCAGGGGTTACCTGGGACCTACCACAGGGGTGCCCATGTGTATGTAAAAGGGAAGGCCAGGCCTGACAAGTGGTTGCACTTGTCAGGACAACATGCTAACTTAGCATTCTGCGCGCTGGCCCTACACTGAAGGCCTGAGTTCACTTCTCTGTGCGCCCTTGCATTACTAGCCCTTGCACACACAGTGCACATCACTAGGGACTTTTACTAGTAAGGCAAACATACCAATCATGGCTAACCAATCACCATTACATTTTACATATGGAACTCCTGTACTTTGACACTGATCAGCAGTGGCAAAGTACCCAAAGCATCTAAAAGCAAAGCTGGTAGAGGCAAAAAGTCAGGGGTAATCACGCCAAGATATGCCAGGTTAACACGTTTCCCCTCCAGCCGAAAAGTGGGGGGAACTACCCACCCTCATGGGAGTTCTCATCACTAAGGCGGAAAAATCTGGACAGAGCATTGGCGTGTTCTGGTCCTGGATGGTGTTCCACCGTGAAGTCCATCCGCTGTAGGGAGATGGACCACCTCAACAGCTTAGGGTTCTCACCCCTCATCTGCATCAACCATCTGAGGGGCCTGTGGTCAGTCTGAACTAAGAAGTGGATCCCAAACAAGTAGGGCCTCAGCTTCTTCAGCGCCCAGACCACAGCAAAAGCTTCCCTTTCAATTGCACTCCACCTCTGTTCCCTGGGAAGTAGCCTTCTGCTAATGAAAGCTACTGGTTGGTCCAAGCCCTCGTTGTTCAATTGTGAGAGCACTGCTCCCACCCCATTCTCTGAAGCATCTGTTTGTACTATAAACTCTCTGGAGAAATCTGGCGCCCTTAACACGGGTGAAGTGCACATGGCAGTCTTCAGGGCATCAAAGGCGGTCTGGCAGGCATCGGTCCAGACCACCTTCTTGGGCTGTTTCTTGGATGTCAGTTCCGTTAAGGGGGCAACGAGGGTGCCATACCTCTTCACGAACCGTCTATAATACCCAGTGAGTCCTAAAAAGGCCCTCACTCCTGTCTGGGTCTTGTGGGATTCCCATGCCAGGATGGTATCAATCTTTGCCTGTAGGGGTGCCACCTGGCCGCTTCCCACCAGGTGTCCCAAGTACACCACGGAACACTGCCCTATCTGGCACTTACTTGCCTTGATAGTTAGGCCCGCCCTCTGCAAGGCCTTCAATACTTCACAGAGGTGCCACAAGTGTTCCTCCCAACTGGAGCTGAACGCTGCAATGTCATCCAGGTAAGCAGCGCTGAATTCCTCCAGCCCACTCAGCACCTGGTTAACCAGTCTCTGGAAGGTGGCAGGGCCGTTCTTCAACCCAAAGGGCATAACCCTGAACTGGTAGTGCCCCTCTGGCATTGAGAACACCAACCTCTCCTTGGCCCCCTCGGTCAAGGCAATCTGCCAGTATCCCGATGTCAAATCAAATGTACTGAGGTACGGGGCAGCCCGCAGCTGATCCACAAGCTCATCAGCTCAGGGGATGGGGTGTGCATCAGTCTTAGTGACCGCATTGAGCCCACGGTAATCCACGCAGAACCGAAGTTCGGGAGTGGCACCCGGCACAGCAGCTATTGGCACAAGGACCACTGGACTGGCCCAGGGGCTGCTGGATGGCTCAATCACCCCTAGCGCCAGCATCTTGGAAACCTCCTCCTTGATGTTGGCCCTGACCTTATCAGCTACCCTGTAAAATGTTTGTTTTACAGGCTTGCTGTCTCCAGTGTCCACATCATGGACGCACCACTTGGTGACTCCTGGGGTCGGGGAGAACAGGGAGGCGAACTGACCCAATACCTGGCAACAGTCCCTCCGCTGTTCCGGGGTCAGGGTAGGCGAGAGGTACAGCCCATCCACTGACCCATCCTTCTCCTTGGCTGACAGGAGGTCAGGAAGGGGTTCACTCTCCTCTTCCACCCCGTCTTCTTTAGCCAAGAGCATGGTCACCTCAGACCTGTCAAAGTGCGGTTTGAGGCGGTTCACATGGAGAACCCTCAAAGGATTCCTAGGAGACCGGAAGTCCACCAGGTAGGTCACTTCGCTCCTGCGCTCCACCACCTCATAAGGCCCAGTCCACTTGTCCTGGAGCGCGCAAGGCTCCACTGGTGCCATTACCCACACTTTCTGGCTAGGTTGCAACTCAACGAGAGTGGCATTTTGGTCGTACCGCCATTTCATATCCTCCTGGCTAGCTTCCAGGTTCACCTGAGCGAGCTTCCTGAAACGCCTAGTTTGGTTCCTGAAGGCCAGCATGTAGCTGTATACATCCTGGGGGGTTTACTAGGAGCCTTCTCCCAGCCCTCCTTCACCAAACTCAGAGGTCCTCTGACCGGGTGCCCATACAGGAGCTCAAAGGGACAGAACCCCAATGACTTCTGTGGCACCTCCTTTAGGCAAACAGTAGGCCTGGCAAGAGGCCGTCCCACTTACGCCTCATGGGTTCTTCCAGACCCATAATCATGCCCTTCAAGGTCCGGTTACATCTCTCAACCAAACCATTGCCCTGGGGGTGGTAAGGTGTGGTGAACTTATAAGTTACACCGCACTCCTTCCACAGAGATTTCATATACCTCGATATGAAATTAGTACCCCTGTCGGACACCACCTCTCTGGAGAACCCCACACGGGAGAAAATCCCCATCAGTGCACAGTCCACCACGGGGGGATGGCTTCCGGGTACCGGGTGGCATGGTCCACCAAGTCCAGGATGAATCTGTTGCCCATGGCCGTCTTGGGATCCAGAGGCCCCACAATGTCAATGCCCACCCTCTCAAATGGTGTGCTGACCACAGGGAAAGGTTGGAGGGGAGCCTTTCGATTCCTTCCACTCTTACCACTCGCCTGACAAGTCTGACAGGTCCTGCAATGAGTATCAGAACTCTTGCGCATCTGGGGCCAGTAGAAGTGGGTGACAAGCCGCTCTTAGGTCTTGTCCTGCCCCAAATGTCCCGCCAAAGGTACATCATGAGACAACCCCAATAGGAAGGCTCTGAAGCGCTGGGGCACCACCAGCACCTGGGCTGACCCCGAATCAGCCACCCTTGGCTCACTATACAGGAGATCGTTTTCCCAGTAAATCAAGTGTGATCCCGACTGATCACCTGCTGCCTGGTTTGCTGCCTGCTGCCGCAAACCCACAAGAGGAGGGCATTTCTTCTGCTCCTCACAGAATTCCTCCCTGGAGGGCCCCCCATCCTGCTGCCATTCGGTCAGCCCGGGTAGGTCCCCTAGTTCAGCCACTTGTTCCCCCGTAGGCTACAGGGCATCCCCCTCAAAGGGTGCCTCCTCCTGGACCATGGGCACTGTGGGGGCCGATTTCCCACGCCCCCTGCCGCTTCTCTTACTGGCAGGTACCTGGGCCACTGTTTCAGGCTCCAGGTTCTCTTGAATACCTTTACTGGCTACCATAGACCAAGTGGTCACACAAGCCCACCCAGGTAGACCCAACATCTCCAAATGCGCCTGGCACTCCACCTCCTTCCAGGGGGAACTCTCCAGGTCATTCCCGAGCAGACAGTCTACAGGCATTGACGGACTTACCACTACCTTCAAGGAACCTGAGACCCCTCCCCATTCAAAGGGAACCAGCGCCACCTTGCAGAGGCGCACTGAATTGTCTGCGGACATTACAGGGTAAAGCACATCATGAATTACTTGCTCTTCAGACAGCCACTGACACCTGACAGATGTCAAACTGGCTCTGGTGTCCCTCAGAGCCTCCACCCTCTGTCCATTGTTGGTCACCCACTGCCGGTATTTTTTAGTGTTCTCAGGCAGAGGGATTTCCTGGACCATCTCTCGGTCTCCCAAGGAGACCAGGGTCATAATTGCTTGTTCCTTCCCATTCCAAGGACTCGGTTCCTCCCCCAACGCTACACTCACTAAACCAGGTGTTGGAGTACCAGTGGGTGCAGATGACTTTTTGGGGCATTTAGGGGAGATATGACCCACTTCCTTACAGAAGTAACACGTAGGCGGACCTCAGGGCTCCTTCTTGCCCTTGAAGGCCCAGGCCCTCTTGACCTTGGGAGACTGGGACCCTTTCTTGGGGGAACTACCTTGGGGTCCTTTAGGGGACTCCTTGTGGTTACCCTTGTCCTACCCCACCTTCAGAGGGGGGACCCTGCGCACTCTTGGCAGTGGTACTCCCAATCCCCTTGTGGACCCGGGTACTAGTCCAGCGGTCCGCCTCCTCAGCAAGCTTACTGGGATCAGTCAACCTACTATCCAATAGATGCTGGTGCAGCTTTGGAACACACAGGCTACTCAGGTGTTCCCAACTAATTAAATTGCATAGGCCCTTAAAATCATTGACCTTGCTGCCCAGCATCCAACCATCCAGTGCCCGTGTGTACTCATTCACACATTCTACCCAAGTACGGGATTCTAGTTTCTTGGAGGCCCTGAACTTCTGCCGGTATTGTTCAGGAGTGAGCCCATACCGGAGGCATAAAGCCTCCCTCATGTTGGCATAGGTCAGGGTTCCCGCCCTCTCTAAGGGTGTCAGAACGTCCCTCCCAGAAGCGTCAAAGTGTTTCCATAGGCCCGCCCCCCAATGCTTTTCAGGTACCTCATTCATCCTTAGTGCGATCTCATATGCCGTGAACCACGCATAAATGTCATCACCCCTCTGGTAATCTCACACTAAATCCTTGGCAATGTACACCTTCCCTCCTGGCACTGGTGGTGAGCTGCCACCAATCACACTTGACTCTGCTTTTCTACCCTTAATGTCCAGTTCCCTCATGCTTAACTCATGAGCGAAGAGAAGCCGTTTCTCTTCCAACGCGAGAGCGTTCCTGCTCTCCTCTGCTTGAGTTTTAAGTTTTAACACCTCCAACTCATGCAGCCTGACCTTTTGGATTTCCTCCAACTCCTCTGGTGAAAAACTCCTCCCGGAATGGCTACTACAAGCCCTTTCGACTGGTCCCTCCACTGGCAAATCCTGTGGACCAAATCCATTCCCTGGGTCATCCTCATCCACCTCACCATCACCTGTCTTCTGAGCCTCTTTGGCTTCCCACCAGGCCCTCAAGGCTACCTGCAGCTCCTCCTTCTTAGCGATACTCTTCATGGGACATCCCAAAGCCCTGCAGAATTTCCTCAACTGATCAACCTTGTAGGTAAACAGTGCCTCAATGTCAAACTCCAGTTCTGCAATGTCAGCCTCACCGGCTATCTGGCTCTCCCACTGAGACATGATGTGTGGGTTAAAGGTTAGTCAACACTAGAACCACCAAATCAAATACAATATGTTGTTGTGTCACGGTCTACAATCAATTTATGATGAACACCACTTACTGTGAGTGATTTTGCACATACGTGTTTACTTTCTATTAGGATCAAATCCCACCACTCTGCCGCCAAATGTTGGAAGTGGAGGTCCTTATCACTTACCACCACCACAAAATGCTGGAGGGGTGCGTCCCCGACCCTCGCTTCAACGTTAGGCTAAGTAAGGACACCGTCTGAGCTAGCCCTGCTCACCCCCTTAGTAGCTTGGCACGAGCAGCCAGGCTTATCTCCAAGGCACGAGTGTTCCGTATGTGCAACCACGCTCACAGTAACCCCATGATGTCATCACAAATAGACTCTACACGAGTATTGATAAAATGAGTATAAACTTTATATAAGAAATTATACGATACGACCACACAATACAAAATCAACATATATAAGAATGGGTAGTATTCTTTCCGGTGGGTTGGTAGGTTCTAATCCCAACCACCGCTTCTAACCAACAGTTAAGCTCTTTTCTAACCGTTTCCCAAAAGGTTAGGCAAGTCGTATTGCTAGAATAACACACGTTGCAAAAGGAAACAATACTGCAATGCGTAACGATATTCTCTTATACTGTGCAACACAGAAACAATGCCATACGTAGTGCCACAATCATGTACTTTGCAATTGAAGGAATAATGCAATGCGTATCACCACCAGCATGCCCTGTACCAGGAAGAAACAAAGCAATGCGTCACGCTACAAACCTGTGCAGTGCAATGAAGAAATAATACACTGTGCCACGTTATACTCAGATACTGTGCACTGAAGAAATCATGCAATGCACCACGTTACAATCAGGTAATACGCAAGGGAGAAATAACACAGTGCGTAGTGCACCAAGCATAAAGTTCGTCAGGCACAAATGAGGTCAGGCGTCATACGACAGTTCGATAGCAGCAATAATGCACAGTGTAATACGACAGTTTTACGTGCTCCATTAACAGTGCCCCCGTTATGGATCAAATGATGACACAGAAAGTACTGCTTCCCACTCCGGCCCCAGTACTGCCCCGTCTTGGGTCAGCACGGGCCGGGATCCGAGCCGAAGCAACGGCTCACGCAGCTGACGGAAGCGGGAGGCCGAGAGAGGGTCCCTCGTGGCCCTCACCCCACCCCAGGTGTTGATCCACGTTTCCTGGGGGGGCACGATTCCACTCTCCTCCCCGACGTCAATGACTTGGGCCTTGACCCAGAACTCCGTCACGGGTTGCGGCGGACTCGGGCCGGTGGCTCAGCTCTTCTGTGGATGCCGGTCCAGGCTGCTGCTGATTGACTCCGAGGGCCCCAATGACTTGGCCCTCACTCTGGCGGTCTCAGTCCACACTGAGACCCGCCCTCAGCACTGTGGAGACTTCACTTCAATTCGGTGCACACCCTCACCAGGCACTCCTCACCAGCACCTCCGGTTGCACTTCGACACACACACACCGCGCGTCCGAGACTCGCCTCTTCTCCGGTGCTCACGGCAATCCACCACTCTTCACCAATGCTCCGCTTGCACCTCAACAAGCACCCTGCGCGTTAGAGCCTCACCTCTTCTCCCGGTGCACACGATGTCCAGGCGCTCTTCACCAATGCCCTAGCTGCACCACAACACGCACTCTTGTGCTTCCGAGTCTCACCTCTTCTCCCGGTGCACACGATGTCCAGGCGCTCTTCCCTTTCGCCCTGGCTGCACCACGACACGCACTCTTGCACGTCGGAGACTCGCTTCTTCTTTTGGTGCCTACGAGGCCCAAGCGCTCTTCACAAACACCCGGGCTGCACCACAACACGCACCCTTGCGCATCCGAGACTCACTTCTTCCGTTGGTGCACACAATATCCAGGCGCTCCTCACCAACGCCCTGGCTGCACCACGACATGCCCATGCGCGTCTGAGTCTCGCTTCTTCCTTTGGTGCACACGAGGCCCAGGCGCTCCTCACCAACACCCGGGCTGCACCACGACACGCACCCTTGCGCGTCCGAGCTTCGCCTCATCTCCCCGTGCACACCACGACCAGACGCTCCTCAATAACGCCTTGGCCTGCACCACGACACGCACACTGCACGTCTGAGACTTAGCTTACTCCTGCTTGCCCGTGATCACAAGGCACAACTTCTGAGGGTCTCAAGCGGCCAAAAAGCACGTGCACACCGCGTTGCTTGGGACTTCTCCGGAAACTTTTATGATCCTGTATTTCCAAACAGGGAGCCAGCTCACCTCAGGACCTTGGGGTTACAAGACACAGCACAAAGCACAGTCTTCTTCAAGCAGGGGGTCCCAGCGCCTCCAAGCACAGTCCCAGCAGCCTCTTCCTTAATTAGAACAGCAAACTGCAGACCAGCCCCAGATCACGAAGCAAGGATTGATCTATCCACAGCAGTCTCTTCAGTTGTTCCTTCTTTAGCAGAGGTTCCTCTTGACCACAGAATGGGTCCAAGCCTTTTCAGTCTCAATCCATATCTGTTTCATTCCAACTTTCAGGGGCTTCAGCTCTCATAGTTATACCCCTTGATGTCTTTGAAGTTTGTACGTGCTCAGGGGTCCCTGACCCCTCCCTAAATCAACTCTGGGTGGCTCCCTCCCAGTGTCACCTCTCTTCTTTGATACTGGGGGTCTGGATCCTTAATCACTCAGCAGGAGATGGGTCAATTGGTTTATAGCACCAGCCCAGGCCTTTTCACCTCCCGGGCTTCTCCTCCCCCTACTCTCCAGATGCAGGGCAGCCTGGTGCCATCTCAACCCCTCCCTGGGTCAAGACCTCTCCCAGCTCCTCTCACCTTTCAGTTCGAGACAGACAATCCACATTTCAGAGACACACAGAAATGCTCAGAGCACAAAACTCAGCCACTTTCTAAAAGAGTAGCTTATAAACACACAGTGACAAAACCACCTTCACAGAAAGATGCATTATGACACTGTGAGTTCATACATACCAAACTTCACCTCTCCATTATAAACTGACAGGAAACTAGGCTAACAAACACAACACCCAGCCTCCCCCATTCTGTCCTATGGGCAGAATGGCCTTTCAGGAGTGAAAAACGAAATGGAGAGTTTTTCAATCAATCAATCAATCAGGGGTTTGTTAAAGCGCGACTACTCACCCGTAAGGGTCTCAAGGCGCTAGGGGTGGGGGGGGGGTGCAGGTTTCATCCATCAAGGAGGGGGTCTGTCGAAGAGCCAGGTTTTGAGGTTTCTTGCGAAGATGGGGAGCGATGTTGTCTGTCTGAGGTGGAGCGGAAGGGCGTTCCATGCTTTGGCCGCGAGGAAGGAGAAGGAGCGGCCTCCTGATCTGGTCTTTCTGGTGCGGGGGACCACGGCGTAGGAGAGCTGGGCTGATCGTAGGGTCCTTTGGGGTGCGTGGAATGTGAGTCGGCTGTTCAGGTATGCTGGTCCGGTGCCGTGGAGGGCCTTGTGTGCGTGGGTGAGAATCTTGAAGGTGATTCTCGCCTCGACAGGGAGCCAGTGGAGTGTGCGCAGGTGCTGGGAGATGTGGCAGTGTTTTGGCAGGTTGAGGACGAGTGTTGCGGCGGTGTTCTGGATGTTCTGTAGCTTGCGTGTGAGGTTTTTGTTTATTCCGGCGTAGAGTGCGTTGCCGTAGTCGAGTCTGCTGGTGACCAGGGCGTGAGTGACGGTCTTTCGGTGTTCGAGGGGGATCCATTTGAAGGTCTTACGAAGGAGGCGGAGGGTGTGGAAGCAGGAAGACGAGACAGAGTTGATCTGGCGGTCCATTTTGTGCTCGGAGTCCAGGATGATTCCCAGGTTCCGTGCGTGGTCTGTGGGGGTTGGCGGGTTTCCGAGGGCGGGGGGCCATCAGGTGTCGCTCCAGGCATCGGGGTTTGGGCCCATGATGAGTACTTCTGTTTTGTTGGTGTTTAGTTGTAGGCAGCTGTTTTTCATCCATTTGGCGACGGCTTCCATGCCTTCTCGAAAGTTGCGTCTGGTGGTGTTGGGCTCGTTGGATAGGGAGAGGATGAGCTGGGTGTCGTCTGCGTATGACACGATGTTGAGTCCGTAGGTTCGGACGATGGGGGCGAGTGGAGCCATGTAGATGTTGAAGAGCGTCGGGCTGAGGGAGGAGCCCAGGGGGACTCCGCAGGTGGTAGGTGTAGGGTCCGAGAGGAAAGGGGGTAGTCTGACCCGCTGCGTCCTGCCGGAGAGGAAGGAGCGGATCCAGTCGGGGGCCTTGTCCTGGATTCCTGCATCGTAGAGTCTGCGTATTAGGGTGCGGTGGGAGACTGTGTCGAACGCCGCTGATAGGTCGAGGAGGATGAGGGCTACTGTTTCTCCTTTGTCCAGTAGGGTGCGGATGTCGTCTGTTGCGGCGAGGAGGGCGGTTTCCATACTGTGGTTTTTTCTGAAGCCGGATTGGGAGGAGTCGAGGATGTTGTGTTCTTCAATGAATGTGGCGAGTTGGCTGTTGATGGCTTTCTCAATGACTTTCGCTGGGAACGGGAGCAGGGAGATGGGTCTGTAGTTTTTGAGGTCGGTGGGGTCCGCTGAGGGTTTCTTTAGGAGGGGGTTGACCTCGGCGTGTTTCCAGTCGTCGGGGAACGAGGCGGTCGCCAGGGAGCGGTTGATGGTGTGGCGGAGCATGGGTGCGATGGTGTCGGCGGCTCTGTTGAAGATGTGGTGGGGGCAGGGGTCCGTGGGGGCCCCTGAGTGGATTGACTTCATTGTCTTCAGTGTGTCTTCGGTGGTGAGGGCTGTCCAGTCATCAATTGCTGGTTTCCGGGTGTCGGGGGTGGTTGGTGAGGGTTCAGTGTGTTGGTTGTCTTTGTCGAAGTTGTCGTAGATGCTCTTGATTTTGTGGTGGAAAAAGGTGCTGAGTTTGTCGCAGAGGTCTTGTGAGGGAGGGATGTCGGTAGACTCGCTAGTGGGTTGGGCGAACTCCTTGATGATGCTGAAGAGTTCCTTGCTGTTGTGCGCGTGGGTGGAGATTCTGTCTTCAATCGCTTTTTCCTCGTTTCTCTGATGAGTTGATGGTGGGCATTGGTGGCGGCTCTGAAGTTGTTGTGGGCTTCTGTGGATTTGGTGTTCCTCCAGGCCTTTTCGAGGCGGCGGCATGTGCTTCTGGACTCTCAAAGTTCGGTGGTAAACCATCTGGCTTTCTTGGCGCGGGTATTGTTGTTTTTCTTGAGGGGGGCTATGGTGTTGGTGCTGTCCGAGATCCATCTATGCAGGGTTCGGGCTGCGGTGTTGGGGTCATCGTTTTCCGCGATGGTTGGGGTGGAGTTGTTGAGTGAGGAGGTGAGCTGGTCGTTGGTGATTTTGGTCCAGTTTCTTCGTGGAAGCAGGTGCTGGTGTCTGTGGATGGTGGGTGTTCTGAAGGTGAAGTGGACGCAACGATGGTCGGTCCACGGGAGTTCGGTGGTGTGGCTGAAGGTGATGGAGTTTCCTGTAGTGAAGAGGGGGTCAAGGGTGTGTCCTGCTGAGTGCGTGGGCTCGGTCACGATCTGGCGCAGTCCAATGTTGTGGAGGTTGCCCAGGAGGGATGTGCTGTTGGGGTCCAGTTGGTTGTCGAGGTGGAAGTTGAGGTCTCCCAGCAGGGTGTAGTTGGTGGATGCGATGGCCGGCGGGGAGATAATGTCCGTGATGGAGTTGGCGAAGGGTCCGCGGGGTCCAGGGGGTCGGTAGATGAGGGTTCCTCAGAGGGTGGCGGTGGGGCTGGCCAGTATCTTGAAGTGAAGGTGTTCCATCAGTTCTGTGGGCTCGTCAGGGAGTGTGCTCAGGCGGAGGCTGGATTTGTGGACGAAGGCGATTCCTCCTCCTGGGCGGGTGGGGCAGTCCTTCCTGGAGATCTTGTATTCTTGGGGGATGGCGATGTCCGGTCCCGAGGTGGTGTTGGTCCAGGTTTCGGTGAAGAACGCTACGTCCGGGGTGGTGCTGTCGAGGAGGTCCCAGATTTCTGTGGCGTGTTTGTGGAGGGATCGGACGTTGAGGAGGATGCATTGCAGGGTCTTTGGTTCGGTTGTGTTCTTGTTGGCGGGTTGTGCTGGATCCGTGTTCTTGGCGGTGCTGCAGGTGTGCCGCAGCGGTGACAGCTGAAGGGTCCGTGGGAGTCGGCTGGTGATGCTAGCTTGCAGTTGTTGTTGCGGCCTGGGTTGAGTGCGTGGAGTGCTGCTGGGTCGTAGCGTTGGCGGGGCGGAGGTCCAGGGTTCCTGGCCTGGTCGCGGTCGGGTCGTGGACGAGCGCAGATGGGCTTGCCTTTGACGCGCCTTCGGCAGTGGCCGCTATTAAGTAGGGGTCGGGGAGGGCTGGACAGCTGGGAGGCGGGAGGGGAGCTGGATTGGGCCGGTCGCGCTGGGGGGGGGGCCGCGGGGGCAGCAGCGGCGGGGAAAGGTAAAGGGAGGAAATAAGGGATAAAGAAAAAAGGGAAAATAGGCAGAAATAAGGCACAAAAGAGCAGAGATGCAGAAAAGTGCAGAAAGGTGAAAGATAAAAGAGGGTAGAAAACGAGTGAAAACAAGTGAAAGGGCAGAGCGAGAGGAAGGGAAAGTCAGCAGAATTAAGGCACAAAAGAGCAGAGATGCAGAAAAGTGCAGAAAAGTGAAAGATAAAAGAGGGTAGAAAAACGAGTGAAAACAAGTGAAAGGGCAGAGCGAGAGGAAGGGAAAATCAGCAGAAATAAGGCACAAAAGAGCAGAGATGCAGAAAAGTGCAGAAAGGTGAAAGATAAAAGAGGGTAGAAAAACGAGTGAAATCAATTTTAATGGCAGAGCGAGAGGAAGGGAAAATCAGCAGAAATAAGGCACAAAAGAGCAGAGATGCAGAAAAGTGCAGAAAGGTGAAAGATAAAAAAGGGTAGAAAAACGAGTGAAAGAGCAGAGTGAGAGGAAGGAGACAGAGGTCCACTGGACCACCAGGGATGAGGCGCAGGGAAACCTGCGGGTGGAGGAGGGCCTCGATCACCAACACTCGAGAGTGCTGGGGCAGGGGCAGGCCTCACTTAATGGTGGAGCTGCGAGGGTGGGAGAGCAATTTCACTGACAATGAGTCAGTGGTCATGCTCGCCTGTCCCCGCAGTGGCCGCCATTAAGTAGGGGTCGGGGAGGGCTGGACAGCTGGGAGGCGGGAGGGGAGCTGGATTGGGCCGATCGCGCTGGGGGGGGATGGGCCGCGGGGGCAGCAGCGGCGGGGAAAGGTAAAGGGAGGAAATAAGGGATAAAGAAAAAAGGGAAAATAGGCAGAAATAAGGCACAAAAGAGCAGAGATGCAGAAAAGTGCAGAAAGGTGAAAGATAAAAGAGGGTAGAAAAACGAGTGAAAACAAGTGAAAGGGCAGAGGAAGGGAAAGTCAGCAGAAATAAGGCACAAAAGAGCAGAGATGCAGAAAAGTGCAGAAAGGTGAAAGATAAAAGAGGGTAGAAAAACGAGTGAAAACAAGTGAAAGGGCAGAGCGAGAGGAAGGGAAAATCAGCAGAAATAAGGCACAAAAGAGCAGAGATGCAGAAAAGTGCAGAAAGGTGAAAGATAAAAAAGGGTAGAAAAACGAGTGAAAGAGCAGAGTGAGAGGAAGGAGACAGAGGTCCACTGGACCACCAGGGATGAGGCGCAGGGAAACCTGCGGGTGGAGGAGGGCCTCGATCACCAACACTCGAGAGTGCTGGGGCAGGGGCAGGCCTCACTTAATGGTGGAGCTGCGAGGGTGGGAGAGCAATTTCACTGACAATGAGTCAGTGGTCTTGCTCGCCTGTCCCCGCAGTGGCCGCCATTAAGTAGGGGTCGGGGAGGGCTGGACAGCTGGGAGGCGGGAGGGGAGCTGGATTGGGCCGGTCGCGCTGGGAGGGAGGGGCCGCGGGGCCAGCAGCGGCGGGGAAAGGTAAAGGGAGGAAATAAGGGATAAAGAAAAAGGGAAAATAGGCAGAAATAAGGCACAAAAGAGCAGAGATGCAGAAAAGTGCAGAAAGGTGAAAGATAAAAGAGGGTAGAAAAACGAGTGAAAACAAGTGAAAGGGCAGAGCGAGAGGAAGGGAAAGTCAGCAGAAATAAGGCACAAAAGAGCAGAGATGCAGAAAAGTGCAGAAAGGTGAAAGATAAAAGAGGGTAGAAAAACAAGTGAAAACAAGTGAAAGGGCAGAGCGAGAGGAAGGGAAAATCAGCAGAAATAAGGCACAAAAGAGCAGAGATGCAGAAAAGTGCAGAAAGGTGAAAGATAAAAGAGGGTAGAAAAACGAGTGAAAACAAGTGAAAGGGCAGAGCGAGAGGAAGGGAAAATCAGCAGAAATAAGGCACAAAAGAGCAGAGATGCAGAAAAGTGCATAAAGGTGAAAGATAAAAAAGGGTAGAAAAACGAGTGAAAGAGCAGAGTGAGAGGAAGGAGACAGAGGTCCACTGGACCACCAGGGATGAGGCACAGGGAAACCTGCGGGTGGAGGAGGGCCTCGATCACCAACACTCGAGAGTGCTGGGGCAGGGGCAGGCCTCACTTAATGGTGGAGCTGCGAGGGTGGGAGAGCAATTTCACCGACAATGAGTCAGTGGTCTTGCTCGCCTGTCCCCGCAGTGGCCGCCATTAAGTAGGGGTCGGGGAGGGCTGGACAGCTGGGAGGTGGGAGGGGAGCTGGATTGGGCCGGTCGCGCTTGGGGGGGTAGGGGCCGCGGGGGCAGCAGCGGCGGGGAAAGGTAAAGGGAGGAAATAAGGGATAAAGAAAAAAGGGAAAATAGGCAGAAATAAGGCACAAAAGAGCAGAGATGCAGAAAAGTGCAGAAAGGTGAAAGATAAAAGAGGGTAGAAAACGAGTGAAAACAAGTGAAAGGGCAGAGCGAGAGGAAGGGAAAGTCAGCAGAATTAAGGCACAAAAGAGCAGAGATGCAGAAAAGTGCAGAAAAGTGAAAGATAAAAGAGGGTAGAAAAACGAGTGAAAACAAGTGAAAGGGCAGAGCGAGAGGAAGGGAAAATCAGCAGAAATAAGGCACAAAAGAGCAGAGATGCAGAAAAGTGCAGAAATGTGAAAGATAAAAAGGGTAGAAAAAGCGAGTGAAAGAGCAGAGTGAGAGGAAGGAGACAGAGGTCCACTGGACCACCAGGGATGAGGCGCAGGGAAACCTGCGGGTGGAGGAGGGCCGCGATCACCAACACTCGAGAGTGCTGGGGCAGGGGCAGGCCTCACTTAATGGTGGAGCTGCGAGGGTGGGAGAGCAATTTCACTGACAATGAGTCAGTGGTCTTGCTCGCCTGTCCCCGCAGTGGCCGCCATTAAGTAGGGGTCGGGGAGGGCTGGACAGCTGGGAGGCGGGAGGGGAGCTGGATTGGGCCGGTCACGCTGGGGGGGAGGGGCCGCAGGGGCAGCAGCGGCGGGGAAAGGTAAAGGGAGGAAATAAGGGATAAAGAAAAAAGGGAAAATAGGCAGAAATAAGGCACAAGAGAGCAGAGATGCAGAAAAGTGCAGAAAGGTGAAAGATAATAGAGGCTAGAAAAACGAGTGAAAACAAGTGAAAGGGCAGAGCGAGAGGAAGGGAAAGTCAGCAGAAATAAGGCACAAAAGAGCAGAGATGCACAAAAGTGCAGAAAGGTGAAAGATAAAAGAGGGTAGAAAACGAGTGAAAACAAGTGAAAGGGCAGAGCGAGAGGAAGGGAAAATCAGCAGAAATAAGGCACAAAAGAGCAGAGATGCAGAAAAGTGCAGAAAGGTGAAAGATAAAAAGGGTAGAAAACGAGTGAAAGAGCAGAGTGAGAGGAAGGAGACAGAGGTCCACTGGACCACCAGGGATGAGGCGCAGGGAAACCTGCGGGTGGAGGAGGGCCTCGATCACCAACACTCGAGAGTGCTGGGGCAGGGGCAGGCCTCACTTAATGGTGGAGCTGCGAGGGTGGGAGAGCAATTTCACTGACAATGAGTCAGTGGTCTTGCTCGCCTGTCCCCGCAGTGGCCGCCATTAAGTAGGGGTTGGGGAGGGCTGGACAGCTGGGAGGCGGGAGGGGAGCTGGATTGGGCCGATCGCGCTGGGGGGGGATGGGCCGCGGGGCAGCAGCGGCGGGGAAAGGTAAAGGGAGGAAATAAGGGATAAAGAAAAAAGGGAAAATAGGCAGAAATAAGGCACAAAAGAGCAGAGATGCAGAAAAGTGCAGAAAGGTGAAAGATAAAAGAGGGTAGAAAAACGAGTGAAAACAAGTGAAAGGGCAGAGGAAGGGAAAGTCAGCAGAAATAAGGCACAAAAGAGCAGAGATGCAGAAAAGTGCAGAAAGGTGAAAGATAAAAGAGGGTAGAAAAACGAGTGAAAACAAGTGAAAGGGCAGAGCGAGAGGAAGGGAAAATCAGCAGAAATAAGGCACAAAAGAGCAGAGATGCAGAAAAGTGCAGAAAGGTGAAAGATAAAAAAGGGTAGAAAAACGAGTGAAAGAGCAGAGTGAGAGGAAGGAGACAGAGGTCCACTGGACCACCAGGGATGAGGCGCAGGGAAACCTGCGGGTGGAGGAGGGCCTCGATCACCAACACTCGAGAGTGCTGGGGCAGGGGCAGGCCTCACTTAATGGTGGAGCTGCGAGGGTGGGAGAGCAATTTCACTGACAATGAGTCAGTGGTCTTGCTCGACTGTCCCCGCAGTGTCCGCCATTAAGTAGGGGTCGGGAGGGCTGGACAGCTGGGAGGCGGGAGGGGAGCTGGATTGGGCCGGTCGCGCTGGGGGGAGGGGCTGCGGGGGCAGCAGCGGCGGGGAAAGGTAAAGGGAGGAAATAAGGGATAAAGAAAAAAGGGAAAATAGGCAGAAATAAGGCACAAAAGAGCAGAGATGCAGAAAAGTGCAGAAAGGTGAAAGATAAAAGAGGGTAGAAAAACGAGTGAAAACAAGTGAAAGGGCAGAGCGAGAGGAAGGGAAAGTCAGCAGAAATAAGGCACAAAAGAGCAGAGATGCAGAAAAGTGCAGAAAGGTGAAAGATAAAAGAGGGTAGAAAAACGAGTGAAAACAAGTGAAAGGGCAGAGCGAGAGGAAGGGAAAATCAGCAGAAATAAGGCACAAAAGAGCAGAGATGCAGAAAAGTGCAGAAAGGTGAAAGATAAAAGAGGGTAGAAAAACGAGTGAAAACAAGTGAAAGGGCAGAGCGAGAGGAAGGAAAAATCAGCAGAAATAAGGCACAAAAGAGCAGAGATGCAGAAAAGTGCAGAAAGGTGAAAGATAAAAAGGGTAGAAAAACGAGTGAAAGAGCAGAGTGAGAGGAAGGAGACAGAGGTCCACTGGACCACCAGGGATGAGGCACAGGGAAACCTGCGGGTGGAGGAGGGTCTCGATCACCAACACTCGAGAGTGCTGGGGCAGGGGCAGGCCTCACTTAATGGTGGAGCTGCGAGGGTGGGAGAGCAATTTCACCGACAATGAGTCAGTGGTCTTGCTCGCCTGTCTCGCAGTGGCCGCCATTAAGTAGGGGTCGGGAGGGCTGGACAGCTGGGAGGCGGGAGGGGAGCTGGATTGGGCCGGTCGCGCTGGGGGTAGGGGCCGCGGGGCAGCAGCGGCGGGAAAGGTAAAGGGAGGAAATAAGGGATAAAGAAAAAAGGGAAAATAGGCAGAAATAAGGCACAAAAGAGCAGAGATGCAGAAAAGTGCAGAAAGGTGAAAGATAAAAGAGGGTAGAAAAACGAGTGAAAACAAGTGAAAGGGCAGAGCGAGAGGAAGGGAAAGTCAGCAGAAATAAGGCACAAAAGAGCAGAGATGCAGAAAAGTGCAGAAAGGTGAAAGATAAAAGAGGGTAGAAAACGAGTGAAAACAAGTGAAAGGGCAGAGCGAGAGGAAGGGAAAATCAGCAGAAATAAGGCACAAAAGAGCAGAGATGCAGAAAAGTGCAGAAAGGTGAAAGATAAAAGAGGGTAGAAAAACGAGTGAAAACAAGTGAAAGGGCAGAGCGAGAGGAAGGAAAAATCAGCAGAAATAAGGCACAAAAGAGCAGAGATGCAGAAAAGTGCAGAAAGGTGAAAGATAAAAAAGGGTAGAAAAACGAGTGAAAGAGCAGAGTGAGAGGAAGGAGACAGAGGTCCACTGGACCACCAGGGATGAGGCACAGGGAAACCTGCGGGTGGAGGAGGGCCTCGATCACCAACACTCGAGAGTGCTGGGGCAGGGGCAGGCCTCACTTAATGGTGGAGCTGCGAGGGTGGGAGAGCAATTTCACCGACAATGAGTCAGTGGTCTTGCTCGCCTGTCCCCGCAGTGGCCGCCATTAAGTAGGGGTCGGGGAGGGCTGGACAGCTGGGAGGCGGGAGGGGAGCTGGATTGGGCCGGTCGCGCTGGGGGTAGGGGCCGCGGGGGCAGCAGCGGCGGGGAAAGGTAAAGGGAGGAAATAAGGGATAAAGAAAAAAGGGAAAATAGGCAGAAATAAGGCACAAAAGAGCAGAGATGCAGAAAAGTGCAGAAAGGTGAAAGATAAAAGAGGGTAGAAAAACGAGTGAAAACAAGTGAAAGGGCAGAGCGAGAGGAAGGGAAAGTCAGCAGAATTAAGGCACAAAAGAGCAGAGATGCAGAAAAGTGCAGAAAAGTGAAAGATAAAAGAGGGTAGAAAAACGAGTGAAAACAAGTGAAAGGGCAGAGCGAGAGGAAGGGAAAATCAGCAGAAATAAGGCACAAAAGAGCAGAGATGCAGAAAAGTGCAGAAATGTGAAAGATAAAAAGGGTAGAAAAACGAGTGAAAGAGCAGAGTGAGAGGAAGGAGACAGAGGTCCACTGGACCACCAGGGATGAGGCGCAGGAAACCTGCGGGTGGAGGGAGGGCCGCGATCACCAACACTCGAGAGTGCTGGGGCAGGGGCAGGCCTCACTTAATGGTGGAGCTGCGAGGGTGGAGAGCAATTTCACTGACAATGAGTCAGTGGTCTTGCTCGCCTGTCCCCGCAGTGGCCGCCATTAAGTAGGGGTCGGGGACGGCTGGACAGCTGGGAGGCGGGAGGGGAGCTGGATTGGGCCGGTCACGCTGGGGGGGAGGGGCCGCAGGGGAGCAGCGGCGGGGAAAGGTAAAGGGAGGAAATAAGGAATAAAGAAAAAAGGGAAAATAGGCAGAAATAAGGCACAAGAGAGCAGAGATGCAGAAAAGTGCAGAAAGGTGAAAGATAATAGAGGCTAGAAAAACGAGTGAAAACAAGTGAAAGGGCAGAGCGAGAGGAAGGGAAAGTCAGCAGAAATAAGGCACAAAGAGCAGAGATGCACAAAAGTGCAGAAAGGTGAAAGATAAAAGAGGGTAGAAAAACGAGTGAAAACAAGTGAAAGGGCAGAGCGAGAGGAAGGGAAAATCAGCAGAAATAAGGCACAAAAGAGCAGAGATGCAGAAAAGTGCAGAAAGGTGAAAGATAAAAAAGGGTAGAAAAACGAGTGAAAGAGCAGAGTGAGAGGAAGGAGACAGAGGTCCACTGGACCACCAGGGATGAGGCGCAGGGAAACCTGCGGGTGGAGGAGGGCTTCGATCACCAACACTCGAGAGTGCTGGGGCAGGGGCAGGCCTCACTTAATGGTGGAGCTGCGAGGGTGGGAGAGCAATTTCACTGACAATGAGTCAGTGGTCTTGCTCGCCCTGTCCCGCAGTGGCCGCCATTAAGTAGGGGTCGGGAGGGCTGGACAGCTGGGAGGCGGGAGGGGAGCTGGATTGGGCCGATCGCGCTGGGGGGGATGGGCCGCGGGGGCAGCAGCGGCGGGAAAGGTAAAGGGAGGAAATAAGGGATAAAGAAAAAAGGGAAAATAGGCAGAAATAAGGCACAAAAGAGCAGAGATGCAGAAAAGTGCAGAAAGGTGAAAGATAAAAGAGGGTAGAAAAACGAGTGAAAACAAGTGAAAGGGCAGAGGAAGGGAAAGTCAGCAGAAATAAGGCACAAAAGAGCAGAGATGCAGAAAAGTGCAGAAAGGTGAAAGATAAAAGAGGGTAGAAAAACGAGTGAAAACAAGTGAAAGGGCAGAGCGAGAGGAAGGGAAAATCAGCAGAAATAAGGCACAAAAGAGCAGAGATGCAGAAAAGTGCAGAAAGGTGAAAGATAAAAAAAGGGTAGAAAAACGAGTGAAAGAGCAGAGTGAGAGGAAGGAGACAGAGGTCCACTGGACCACCAGGGATGAGGCGCAGGAAACCTGCGGGTGGAGGAGGGCTTCGATCACCAACACTCGAGAGTGCTGGGGCAGGGGCAGGCCTCACTTAATGGTGGAGCTGCGAGGGTGGGAGAGCAATTTCACTGACAATGAGTCAGTGGTCTTGCTCGACTGTCCCCGCAGTGTCCGCCATTAAGTAGGGGTCGGGAGGGCTGGACAGCTGGGAGGCGGGAGGGGAGCTGGATTGGGCCGGTCGCGCTGGGGGGAGGGGCTGCGGGGCAGCAGCGGCGGGGAAAGGTAAAGGGAGGAAATAAGGGATAAAGAAAAAAGGGAAAATAGGGAGAAATAAGGCACAAAAGAGCAGAGATGCAGAAAAGTGCAGAAAGGTGAAAGATAAAAGAGGGTAGAAAAGCGAGTGAAAACAAGTGAAAGGGCAGAGCGAGAGGAAGGAAAGTCAGCAGAAATAAGGCACAAAAGAGCAGAGATGCAGAAAAGTGCAGAAAGGTGAAAGATAAAAGAGGGTAGAAAAACGAGTGAAAACAAGTGAAAGGGCAGAGCGAGAGGAAGGGAAAATCAGCAGAAATAAGGCACAAAAGAGCAGAGATGCAGAAAAGTGCAGAAAGGTGAAAGATAAAAGAGGGTAGAAAAACGAGTGAAAACAAGTGAAAGGGCAGAGCGAGAGGAAGGAAAAATCAGCAGAAATAAGGCACAAAAGAGCAGAGATGCAGAAAAGTGCAGAAAGGTGAAAGATAAAAAAGGGTAGAAAAACGAGTGAAAGAGCAGAGTGAGAGGAAGGAGACAGAGGTCCACTGGACCACCAGGGATGAGGCACAGGAAACCTGCGGGTGGAGGAGGGTCTCGATCACCAACACTCGAGAGTGCTGGGGCAGGGGCAGGCCTCACTTAATGGTGGAGCTGCGAGGGTGGGAGAGCAATTTCACCGACAATGAGTCAGTGGTCTTGCTCGCCTGTCCCCGCAGTGGCCGCCATTAAGTAGGGGTCGGGAGGGCTGGACAGCTGGGAGGCGGGAGGGGAGCTGGATTGGGCCGGTCGCGCTAGGTAGGGGCCGCGGGGCAGCAGCGGCGGGGAAAGGTAAAGGGAGGAAATAAGGGATAAAGAAAAAGGGAAAATAGGCAGAAATAAGGCACAAAAGAGCAGAGATGCAGAAAAGTGCAGAAAGGTGAAAGATAAAAGAGGGTAGAAAAACGAGTGAAAACAAGTGAAAGGGCAGAGCGAGAGGAAGGGAAAGTCAGCAGAAATAAGGCACAAAAGAGCAGAGATGCAGAAAAGTGCAGAAAGGTGAAAGATAAAAGAGGGTAGAAAAACGAGTGAAAACAAGTGAAAGGGCAGAGCGAGAGGAAGGGAAAATCAGCAGAAATAAGGCACAAAAGAGCAGAGATGCAGAAAAGTGCAGAAAGGTGAAAGATAAAAAGGGTAGAAAAACGAGTGAAAGAGCAGAGTGAGAGGAAGGAGACAGAGGTCCACTGGACCACCAGGGATGAGGCGCAGGGAAACCTGCGGGTGGAGGAGGGCCTCGATCACCAACACTCGAGAGTGCTGGGGCAGGGGCAGGCCTCACTTAATGGTGGAGCTGCGAGGGTGGGAGAGCAATTTCACTGACAATGAGTCAGTGGTCTTGCTCGCCTGTCCTCGCAGTGGCCGCCATTAAGTAGGGGTCGGGAGGGCTGGACAGCTGGGAGGCGGGAGGGGAGCTGGATTGGGCCGGTCGCGCTGGGGGGAGGGGCCGCGGGGGCAGCAGCGGCGGGGAAAGGTAAAGGGAGGAAATAAGGGATAAAGAAAAAAGGGAAAATAGGCAGAAATAAGGCACAAAAGAGCAGAGATGCAGAAAAGTGCAGAAAGGTGAAAGATAAAAGAGGGTAGAAAAACGAGTGAAAACAAGTGAAAGGGCAGAGCGAGAGGAAGGGAAAGTCAGCAGAATTAAGGCACAAAAGAGCAGAGATGCAGAAAAGTGCAGAAAAGTGAAAGATAAAAGAGGGTAGAAAAACGAGTGAAAACAAGTGAAAGGGCAGAGCGAGAGGAAGGGAAAATCAGCAGAAATAAGGCACAAAAGAGCAGAGATGCAGAAAAGTGCAGAAATGTGAAAGATAAAAAAGGGTAGAAAAACGAGTGAAAGAGCAGAGTGAGAGGAAGGAGACAGAGGTCCACTGGACCACCAGGGATGAGGCGCAGGGAAACCTGCGGGTGGAGGAGGGCCTCGATCACCAACACTCGAGAGTGCTGGGGCAGGGGCAGGCCTCACTTAATGGTGGAGCTGCGAGGGTGGGAGAGCAATTTCACTGACAATGAGTCAGTGGTCTTGCTCGCCTGTCCCCGCAGTGGCCGCCATTAAGTAGGGGTCGGGGAGGGCTGGACAGCTGGGAGGCGGGGAGGGGAGCTGGATTGGACCGGTCGCGCTGGGGGATGGGCCGCGGGGGCAGCAGCGGCGGGGAAAGGTAAAGGGAGGAAATAAGGGATAAAGAAAAAAGGGAAAATAGGCAGAAATAAGGCACAAAAGAGCAGAGATGCAGAAAAGTGCAGAAAGGTGAAAGATAAAAGAGGGTAGAAAAACGAGTGAAAACAAGTGAAAGGGCAGAGCGAGAGGAAGGGAAAATCAGCAGAAATAAGGCACAAAAGAGCAGGGATGCAGAAAAGTGCAGAAAGGTGAAAGATAAAAAAGGGTAGAAAAACGAGTGAAAGAGCAGAGTGAGAGGAAGGAGACAGAGGTCCACTGGACCACCAGGGATGAGGCGCAGGGAAACCTGCGGGTGGAGGAGGGCCGCGATCACCAACACTCGAGAGTGCTGGGGCAGGGGCAGGCCTCACTTAATGGTGGAGCTGCGAGGGTGGGAGAGCAATTTCACTGACAATGAGTCAGTGGTCTTGCTCGCCTGTCTCCGCAGTGGCCGCCATTAAGTAGGGGTCGGGAGGGCTGGACAGCTGGGAGGCGGGAGGGGAGCTGGATTGGGCCGGTCACGCTGGGGGGAGGGGCCGCGGGGCAGCAGCGGCGGGGAAAGGTAAAGGGAGGAAATAAGGGATAAAGAAAAAAGGGAAAATAGGCAGAAATAAGGCACAAGAGAGCAGAGATGCAGAAAAGTGCAGAAAGGTGAAAGATAAAAGAGGCTAGAAAAACGAGTGAAAACAAGTGAAAGGGCAGAGCGAGAGGAAGGGAAAGTCAGCAGAAATAAGGCACAAAAGAGCAGAGATGCACAAAAGTGCAGAAAGGTGAAAGATAAAAGAGGGTAGAAAAACGAGTGAAAACAAGTGAAAGGGCAGAGCGAGAGGAAGGGAAAATCAGCAGAAATAAGGCACAAAAGAGCAGAGATGCAGAAAAGTGCAGAAAGGTGAAAGATAAAAAAGGGTAGAAAAACGAGTGAAAGAGCAGAGTGAGAGGAAGGAGACAGAGGTCCACTGGACCACCAGGGATGAGGCGCAGGGAAACCTGCGGGTGGAGGAGGTCCTCGATCACCAACACTCGAGAGTGCTGGGGCAGGGGCAGGCCTCACTTAATGGTGGAGCTGCGAGGGTGGGAGAGCAATTTCACCGACAATGAGTCAGTGGTCTTGCTCGCCTGTCCCCGCAGTGGCCGCCATTAAGTAGGGGTCGGGAGGGCTGGACAGCTGGGAGGCGGGAGGGGAGCTGGATTGGGCCGGTCGCGCTGGGGGTAGGGGCGCGGGGGCAGCAGTGGTGGGGAAAGGTAAAGGGAGGAAATAAGGGATAAAGAAAAAAGGGAAAATAGGCAGAAATAAGGCACAAAAGAGCAGAGATGCAGAAAAGTGCAGAAAGGTGAAAGATAAAAGAGGGTAGAAAAACGAGTGAAAACAAGTGAAAGGGCAGAGCGAGAGGGAGGGAAAGTCAGCAGAAATAAGGCACAAAAGAGCAGAGATGCAGAAAAGTGCAGAAAGGTGAAAGATAAAAGAGGGTAGAAAAACGAGTGAAAACAAGTGAAAGGGCAGAGCGAGAGGAAGGGAAAATCAGCAGAAATAAGGCACAAAAGAGCAGAGATGCAGAAAAGTGCAGAAAGGGGAAAGATAAAAAAGGGTAGAAAAACGAGTGAAAGAGCAGAGTGAGAGGAAGGAGACAGAGGTCCACTGGACCACCAGGGATGAGGCGCAGGGAAACCTGCGGGTGGAGGAGGTCTCGATCACCAACACTCGAGGAGTGCTGGGGCAGGGGCAGGCCTCACTTAATGGTGGAGCTGCGAGGGTGGGAGAGCAATTTCACTGACAATGAGTCAGTGGTCTTGCTCGCCTGTCCCCGCAGTGGCCGCCATTAAGTAGGGGTCGGGGAGGGCTGGACAGCTGGGAGGCGGGAGGGGAGCTGGATTGGGCCGGTCGCGCTGGGGGTAGGGGCCGCGGGGGCAGCAGCGGCGGGGAAAGGTAAAGGGAGGAAATAAGGGATAAAGAAAAAGGGAAAATAGGCAGAAATAAGGCACAAAAGAGCAGAGATGCAGAAAAGTGCAGAAAGGTGAAAGATAAAAGAGGGTAGAAAAACGAGTGAAAACAAGTGAAAGGGCAGAGCGAGAGGAAGGGAAAGTCAGCAGAAATAAGGCACAAAAGAGCAGAGATGCAGAAAAGTGCAGAAAGGTGAAAGATAAAAGAGGGTAGAAAAACGAGTGAAAACAAGTGAAAGGGCAGAGCGAGAGGAAGGGAAAATCAGCAGAAATAAGGCACAAAAGAGCAGAGATGCAGAAAAGTGCAGAAAGGTGAAAGATAAAAGAGGGTAGAAAAACGAGTGAAAACAAGTGAAAGGGCAGAGCGAGAGGAAGGGAAAATCAGCAGAAATAAGGCACAAAAGAGCAGAGATGCAGAAAAGTGCAGAAAGGTGAAAGATAAAAAAGGGTAGAAAAACGAGTGAAAGAGCAGAGTGAGAGGAAGGAGACAGAGGTCCACTGGACCACCTGGGATGAGGCGCAGGGAAACCTGCGGGTGGAGGAGGGCCTCGATCACCAACACTCAAGAGTGCTGGGGCAGGGGCAGGCCTCACTTAATGGTGGAGCTGCGAGGGTGGGAGAGCAATTTCACTGACAATGAGTCAGTGGTCTTGCTCACCTGTCCCCGCAGTGGCCGCCATTAAGTAGGGGTCGGGGAGGGCTGGACAGCTGCGAGGCGGGAGGGGAGCTGGATTGGGCTGGTCACGCTGGGGGGATGGGCCGCGGGGGCAGCAGCGGCGGGGAAAGGTAAAGGGAGGAAATAAGGGATAAAGAAAAAAGGGAAAATAGGCAGAAATAAGGCACAAAAGAGCAGAGATGAAGAAAAGTGCAGAAAGGTGAAAGTTTAAAGAGGGTAGAAAAACGAGTGAAAACAAGTGAAAGGGCAGAGCGAGAGGAAGGGAAAGTCAGCAGAAATAAGGCACAAAAGAGCAGAGATGCAGAAAAGTGCAGAAAGGTGAAAGATAAAAGAGGGTAGAAAAACGAGTGAAAACAAGTGAAAGGGCAGAGCGAGAGGAAGGGAAGATCAGCAGAAATAAGGCACAAAAGAGCAGAGATGCAGAAAAGTGCAGAAAGGTGAAAGATAAAAAAGGGTAGAAAAACGAGTGAAAGAGCAGAGTGAGAGGAAGGAGACAGAGGTCCACTGGACCACCAGGGATGAGGCGCAGGAAACCTGCAGGTGGAGGAGGGCCTCGATCACCAACACTCGAGAGTGCTGGGGCAGGGGCAGGCCTCACTTAATGGTGGAGCTGCGAGGGTGGGAGAGCAATTTCACCGACAATGAGTCAGTGGTCTTGCTCGCCTGTCCCCGCAGTGGCCGCCATTAAGTAGGGGTCGGGGAGGGCTGGACAGCTGGGAGGCGGGAGGGGAGCTGGATTGGGCTGGTCGCGCTGGGGGAGGGCCGCGGGGCAGCAGCGGCGGGGAAAGGTAAAGGGAGGAAATAAGGGATAAAGCAAAAAGGGAAAATAGGCAGAAATAAGGCACAAAAGAGCAGAGATGCAGAAAAGTGCAGAAAGGTGAAAGATAAAAGAGGGTAGAAAAACGAGTGAAAACAAGTGAAAGGGCAGAGCGAGAGGAAGGGAAAGTCAGCAGAAATAAGGCACAAAAGAGCAGAGATGCAGAAAAGTGCAGAAAGGTGAAAGATAAAAGAGGGTAGAAAAACGAGTGAAAACAAGTGAAAGGGCAGAGCGAGAGGAAGGGAAAATCAGCAGAAATAAGGCACAAAAGAGCAGAGATGCAGAAAAGTGGAGAAAGGTGAAAGATAAAAGAGGGTAGAAAAACGAGTGAAAACAAGTGAAAGGGCAGAGCGAGAGGAAGGGAAAATCAGCAGAAATAAGGCACAAAAGAGCAGAGATGCAGAAAAGTGCAGAAATGTGAAAGATAAAAAGGGTAGAAAAACGAGTGAAAGAGCAGAGTGAGAGGAAGGAGACAGAGGTCCACTGGACCACCAGGGATGAGGCGCAGGGAAACCTGCGGGTGGAGGAGGGCCTCGATCACCAACACTCGAGAGTGCTGGGGCAGGGGCAGGCCTCACTTAATGGTGGAGCTGCGAGGGTGGGAGAGCAATTTCACTGACAATGAGTCAGTGGTCTTGCTCGCCTGTCCCCGCAGTGGCCGCCATTAAGTAGGGGTCGGGGAGGGCTGGACAGCTGGGAGGCGGGAGGGGAGCTGGATTGGGCCGGTCGCGCTGGGGGAGGGGCCGCGGGGCAGCAGCGGCGGGGAAAGGTAAAGGGAGGAAATAAGGGATAAAGAAAAAAGGGAAAATAGGCAGAAATAAGGCACAAAAGAGCAGAGATGCAGAAAAGTGCAGAAAGGTGAAAGATAAAAGAGGGTAGAAAAACGAGTGAAAACAAGTGAAAGGGCAGAGCGAGAGGAAGGGAAAGTCAGCAGAATTAAGGCACAAAAGAGCAGAGATGCAGAAAAGTGCAGAAAGGTGAAAGATAAAAGAGGGTAGAAAAACGAGTGAAAACAAGTGAAAGGGCAGAGCGAGAGGAAGGGAAAATCAGCAGAAATAAGGCACAAAAGAGCAGAGATGCAGAAAAGTGCAGAAAGGTGAAAGATAAAAAAGGGTAGAAAAACGAGTGAAAGAGCAGAGTGAGAGAAAGGAGACAGAGGTCCACTGGACCACCAGGGATGAGGCGCAGGGAAACCTGCGGGTGGAGGAGGGCCTCGATCACCAACACTCGAGAGTGCTGGGGCAGGCCTCACTTAATGGTGGAGCTGCGAGGGTGGGAGAGCAATTTCACTGACAATGAGTCAGTGGTCTTGCTCGCCTGTCCCCGCAGTGGCCGCCATTAAGTAGGGGTCGGGGAGGGCTGGACAGCTGGGTGGCGGGTGGGGAGCTGGATTGGGCCGGTCGCGCTGGGGGGATGGGCCGCGGGGGCAGCAGCGGCGGGGAAAGGTAAAGGGAGGAAATAAGGGATAAAGAAAAAGGGAAAATAGGCAGAAATAAGGCACAAAAGAGCAGAGATGCAGAAAAGTGCAGAAAGGTGAAAGATAAAAGAGGGTAGAAAAACGAGTGAAAACAAGTGAAAGGGCAGAGCGAGAGGAAGGGAAAGTCAGCAGAAATAAGGCACAAAAGAGCAGAGATGCAGAAAAGTGCAGAAAGGTGAAAGATAAAAGAGGGTAGAAAAATGAGTGAAAACAAGTGAAAGGGCAGAGCGAGAGGAAGGGAAAATCAGCAGAAATAAGGCACAAAAGAGCAGAGATGCAGAAAAGTGCAGAAAGGTGAAAGATAAAGAAGGGTAGAAAAACGAGTGAAAGAGCAGAGTGAGAGGAAGGAGACAGAGGTCCACTGGACCACCAGGGATGAGGTGCAGGGAAACCTGCGGGTGGAGGAGGGCCTCGATCACCAACACTCGAGAGTGCTGGGGCAGGGGCAGGCCTCACTTAATGGTGGAGCTGCGAGGGTGGGAGAGCAATTTCACTGACAATGAGTCAGTGGTCTTGCTCGCCTGTCCCCGCAGTGGCCACCATTAAGTAGGGGTCGGGAGGGCTGGACAGCTGGGAGGCGGGAGGGGAGCTGGATTGGGCCGGTCGCGCTGGGGGGGAGGGTCCGCGGGGGCAGCAGCGGCGGGGAAAGGTAAAGGGAGGAAATAAGGGATAAAGAAAAAAGGGAAAATAGGCAGAAGGCACAAAAGAGCAGAGATGCAGAAAAGTGCAGAAAGGTGAAAGATAAAAGAGGCTAGAAAAACGAGTGAAAACAAGTGAAAGGGCAGAGCGAGAGGAAGGGAAAGTCAGCAGAAATAAGGCACAAAGAGCAGAGATGCAGAAAAGTGCAGAAAGGTGAAAGATAAAAGAGGGTAGAAAAACGAGTGAAAACAAGTGAAAGGGCAGAGCGAGAGGAAGGGAAAATCAGCAGAAATAAGGCACAAAAGAGCAGAGATGCAGAAAAGTGCAGAAAGGTGAAAGATAAAAGAGGGTAGAAAAACGAGTGAAAACAAGTGAAAGGGCAGAGCGAGAGGAAGGGAAAATCAGTAGAAATAAGGCACAAAAGAGCAGCGATGCAGAAAAGTGCAGAAAGGTGAAAGATAAAAAAAGGGTAGAACAACGAGTGAAAGAGCAGAGTGAGAGGAAGGAGACAGAGGTCCACTGGACCACCAGGGATGAGGCGCAGGGAAACCTGCGGGTGGAGGAGGGCCTCGATCACCAACACTCGAGAGTGCTGGGGCAGGGGCAGGCCTCACTTAATGGTGGAGCTGCGAGGGTGGGAGAGCAATTTCACTGACAATGAGTCAGTGGTCTTGCTCGCCTGTCCCCGCAGTGGCCGCCATTAAGTAGGGGTCGGGAGGGCTGGACAGCTGGGAGGCGGGAGGGGAGCTGGTTTGGGCCGGTCGCGCTGGGGGGATGGGCCGCGGGGGCAGCAGCGGCGGGGAAAGGTAAAGGGAGGAAATAAGGGATAAAGAAAAAAGGGAAAATAGGCAGAAATAAGGCACAAAGAGCAGAGATGCAGAAAAGTGCAGAAAGGTGAAAGATAAAAGAGGGTAGAAAACGAGTGAAAACAAGTGAAAGGGCAGAGCGAGAGGAAGGGAAAGTCAGCAGAAATAAGGCACAAAAGAGCAGAGATGCAGAAAAGTGCAGAAAGGTGAAAGATAAAAGAGGGTAGAAAAACGAGTGAAAACAAGTGAAAGGGCAGAGCGAGAGGAAGGGAAAATCAGCAGAAATAAGGCACAAAAGAGCAGAGATGCAGAAAAGTGCAGAAAGGTGAAAGATAAAAAAGGGTAGAAAAACGAGTGAAAGAGCAGAGTGAGAGGAAGGAGACAGAGGTCCACTGGACCACCAGGGATGAGGCGCAGGGAAACCTGCGGGTGGAGGAGGGCCTCGACCACCAACATTCGAGAGTGCTGGGGCAGGGGCAAGCCTCACTTAATGGTGGAGCTGCGAGGGTGGGAGAGCAATTTTACTGACAATGAGTCAGTGGTCTTGCTCGCCTGTCCCCGCAGTGGCCACCATTAAGTAGGGGTCGGGAGGGCTGGACAGCTGGGAGGCGGGAGGGGAGCTGGATTGGGCCGGTCGCGCAGGGGGAGGGCCGCGGGGCAGCAGCGGCGGGGAAAGGTAAAGGGAGGAAATAAGGGATAAAGAAAAAAGGGAAAATAGGCAGAAATAAGGCACAAAAGAGCAGAGATGCAGAAAAGTGCAGACAGGTGAAAGATAAAAGAGGCTAGAAAACGAGTGAAAACAAGTGAAAGGGCAGAGCGAGAGGAAGGGAAAGTCAGCAGAAATAAGGCACAAAAGAGCAGAGATGCAGAAAAGTGCAGAAAGGTGAAAGATAAAAGAGGGTAGAAAAGCGAGTGAAAACAAGTGAAAGGGCAGAGCGAGAGGAAGGGAAAGTCAGCAGAAATAAGGCACAAAAGAGCAGAGATGCAGAAAAGTGCAGAAAGGTGAAAGATAAAAGAGGGTAGAAAAACGAGTGAAAACAAGTGAAAGGGCAGAGCGAGAGGAAGGGAAAATCAGCAGAAATAAGGCACAAAAGAGCAGAGAAGCAGAAAAGTGCAGAAAGGTGAAAGATAAAAAGGGTAGAAAAGCGAGTGAAAGAGCAGAGTGAGAGGAAGGAGACAGAGGTCCACTGGACCACCAGGGATGAGGCGCAGGAAACCTGCGGGTGGAGGAGGGCCTCGATCACCAACACTCGAGAGTGCTGGGGCAGGGGCAGGCCTCACTTAATGGTGGAGCTGCGAGGGTGGGAGAGCAATTTCACTGACAATGAGTCAGTGGTCTTGCTCGCCTGTCCCCGCAGTGGCCACCATTAAGTAGGGGTCGGGAGGGCTGGACAGCTGGGAGGCGGGAGGGGAGCTGGATTGGGCCGGTCGCGCTGGGGGGGAGGGGCCGCGGGGGCAGCAGCGGCGGGGAAAGGTAAAGGGAGGAAATAAGGGATAAAGAAAAAAAGGGAAAATAGGCAGAAATAAGGCACAAAAGAGCAGAGATGCAAAAAAGTGCAGAAAGGTAAAAGATAAAAGAGGCTAGAAAAACGAGTGAAAACAAGTGAAAGGGCAGAGCGAGAGGAAGGGAAAGTCAGCAGAAATAAGGCACAAAAGAGCAAAGATGCAGAAAAGTGCAGAAAGGTGAAAGATAAAAGAGGGTAGAAAAACGAGTGAAAACAAGTGAAAGGGCAGAGTGAGAGGAAGGGAAAATCAGCAGAAATAAGGCACAAAAGAGCAGAGATGCAGAAAAGTGCAGAAAGGTGAAAGATAAAAGAGGGTAGAAAAACGAGTGAAAACAAGTGAAAGGGCAGAGCGAGAGGAAGGGAAAATCAGCAGAAATAAGGCACAAAAGAGCAGAGATGCAGAAAAGTGCAGAAAGGTGAAAGATAAAAAGGGTAGAAAACGAGTGAAAGAGCAGAGTGAGAGGAAGGAGACAGAGTTCCACTGGACCACCAGGGATGAGGCGCAGGGAAACCTGCGGGTGGAGGAGGGCCTCGATCACCAACACTCGAGAGTGCTGGGGCAGGGGCAGGCCTCACTTAATGGTGGAGCTGCGAGGGTGGGAGAGCAATTTCACTGACAATGAGTCAGTGGTCTTGCTCGCCTGTCCCCGCAGTGGTCGCCATTAAGTAGGGGTCGGGAGGGCTGGACAGCTGGGAGGCGGGAGGGGAGCTGGATTGGGCCGGTCGCACTGGGGGGAGGGGCCGCGGGGCAGCAGCGGCCGGGAAAGGTAAAGGGAGGAAATAAGGGATAAAGAAAAAAGGGAAAATAGGCAGAAATAAGGCACAAAAGAGCAGAGATGCAGAAAAGTGCAGAAAGGTGAAAGATAAAAGAGGGTAGAAAAACGAGTGAAAACAAGTGAAAGGGCAGAGCGAGAGGAAGGGAAAGTCAGCAGAAATAAGGCACAAAAGAGCAGAGATGCAGAAAAGTGCAGAAAGGTGAAAGTTAAAAGAGGGTAGAAAAACTAGTGAAAACAAGTGAAAGGGCAGAGCGAGAGGAAGGGAAAATCAGCAGAAATAAGGCACAAAAGAGCAGAGATGCAGAAAAGTGCAGAAAGGTGAAAGATAAAAGAGGGTAGAAAAACGAGTGAAAACAAGTGAAAGGGCAGAGCGAGAGGAAGGGAAAATCAGCAGAAATAAGGCACAAAAGAGCAGAGATGCAGAAAAGTGCATAAAGGTGAAAGATAAAAAGGGTAGAAAAACGAGTGAAAGAGCAGAGTGAGAGGAAGGAGACAGAGGTCCACTGGACCACCAGGGATGAGGCACAGGGAAACCTGCGGGTGGAGGAGGGCCTCGATCACCAACACTCGAGAGTGCTGGGGCAGGGGCAGGCCTCACTTAATGATGGAGCTGCGAGGGTGGGAGAGCAATTTCACTGACAATGAGTGGTCTTTTTCACTGTCAGAACATAACAAACACCTCAGTTTATGTACTGCCTTTTACCTACAATGCACCCTGCCCAGGGGTTACCTGGGACCTACCACAGGAGTGCCCATGTGTATGTAAAAGGGAAGGTCAGGCCTGACAAGTGGTTGCACTTGTCAGGACAACATCCTAACTTAGCATTCTGCGTGCAGGCCCTACACTGAAGGCCTGAGTTCCCTTCTCTGCGCGCCCTTGCATTACTAGCCCTTGGACACACAGTGCACATCACTAGGGACTTTTACTAGTAAGGCAAACATACCAATCATGGCCAACCAATCACCATTACATTTTACATATGGAACTCCTGTACTTTGACACTGATCAGCAGTGGCAAAGTACCCAAAGCTTCTAAAAGCAAAGGTGGTAGGGGCAAAAAGTCAGGGGTAATCACGCCAAGATATGCCAGGTTTAACACGCGTCCCCTCCAGCCGAAAAGTGGGGGGGAACTACCCACCCGCATGGGAGTTCTCCTCACTAAGGTGGAAAAATCTGGACAGACCGTCAGCATTGGCGTGTTCTGGTCCTGGACGGTGTTCCACCGTGAAGTCCATCCCCTGTAGGGAGATGGACCACCTTAACAGCTTAGGGTTCTCACCCCTCATCTGCATCAACCATCTGAGGGGCTTGTGGTCGGTCTGAACTAAGAAGTGGGTCCCAAACAAGTAGGGCCTCAGCTTCTTCAGCGCCCAGACCACAGCAAAAGCTTCCCTTTTAATTGCACTCCACCTCTGTTCCCTGGGAAGTAGCCTGCTGCTAATGAAAGCTACCGGTTGGTCCAAGCCCTCATTGTTCAATTGTGAGAGCACTGCTCCCACCCCATGCTCTGAAGCATCTGTTTGCACTATAAACTCTCTGGAGAAAGCTGGTGCCCATAACACGGGTGCAGTGCACATGGCAGTCTTCAGGGCATCAAAGGCGGTCTGGCAGGCTTCGGTCCAGACCACCTTCCTGGGCTGTTTCTTGGATGTCACTTCCGTTAAGGAGGCAACGAGGGTGCCATACCCTTTCACGAACCGTCTATAATACCCAGTGAGTCCTAAAAAGGCCCTCACTCCTGTCTGGGTCTTGGGGGGTACCCACACCAGGATGGTATCAATCTTTGCCTGTAGGAGCGCCACCTGGCTGCTTCCCACCAGGTGTCCCAAGTACACCACGGAACCCTGCCCTATCTGGCACTTACTTGCCTTGATAGTTAGGCCCGCCCTCTGCAAGGCCTCCAATACTTCACTGAGGTGCCGCAAGTGTTCCTCCCAACTGGAGCTGAACACTGCAATGTGGTCCAGGTAAGCGGCGCTGAATTCCTCCAGCCCACTCAGCACCTGGTTAACCAGTCTCTGGAAGGGGCAGGGGCATTCTTCAACCCAAAGTGCATAACCCTGAACTGGTAGTGCCCCTCTGGCATTGAGAACGCCGACCTCTCCTTGGCCCCCTCGGTCAAGGCAATCTGCCAGTACCCCGATGTCAAATCAAATGTACTGAGGTACCGGGCAGCCCCCAGCCGATCCATGAGCTCATCAGCTCTGGGGATGGGGTGCGCGTCAGTCTTAGTGACCGCATTGAGCCCATGGTAATCCACGCAGAACCGAAGTTCGGGAGTGGCACCCGGCACAGCAGCTTTTGGCACAAGGACCACTGGACTGGCCCAGGGGCTGCTGGATGGCTCAATCACCCCTAGCGCCATCATCTTGGAAACCTCCTCCTTGATGCTGGCCCTGACCTTATCAGGTACCCTGTATAATTTTTGTTTTACAGGCAGGCTGTCTCCAGTGTCCACATCATGGACGCACCACTTGGTGACTCCTGGGGTCAGGGAGAACAGGGAGGCGAACTGATCCAATACCTGGTGACAGTCCCTCTGCTGTTCCGGGGTCAGGGTAGGCGAGAGGTACACCCCATCCACTGACCCATCCTTCTCCTTGGCTGACAGGAGGTCAGGAATGGGTTCACTCTCCTCTTCCACCCAGTCGTCTGCAGCCAAGAGCATGGTCACCTCAGACCTCTCAAAGTGCGGTTTGAGGCGGTTCACATGGAGAACCCTCAAAGGATTCCTAGGAGACCGGAAGTCCACCAGGTAGGTCACTTTGCTCCTGCGCTCCACCACCTCATAAGGCCCAGTCCACTTGTCCTGGAGCGCGCAAGGCTCCATTGGTGCCATTACCCACACTTTCTGCCCAGGTTGAAACTCAACGAGAGTGGCATTTTGGTCGTACTACCATTTCATATCCTCCTGGCTAGCTTCCAGGTTCGCCTGAGCGAGCTGCCTGAAACGCCTAGTTTGGTTCCTGAAGGCCAGCATGTAGCTGTATACATCCTGGGGGGTTTACTAGGAGCCTTCTCCCAGCCCTCCTTCAGCAAACTCGAGGTCCTCTGACCCGGTGCCCATACAGGAGCTCAAAGGGACTGAACCCCAATGACTTCTGTGGCACCTCCCTATAGGCAAACAGTAGGCCTGGCAAGAGGCCATCCCACTTACGCCTCATGGGTTCTTCCAGACCCATAATCATGCCCTTCAAGGTCCGGTTACACCTCTCAACCAAACCATTGCCCTGGGGGTGGTAAGGTGTGGTGAACTTATAAGTTACACCGCACTCCTTCCACAGAGATTTCATATACCGTGATATGAAATTAGTACCCCTGTCGGACACCACCTCTCTGGGGAACCCCACACGGGAGAAAATCCCCATCAATGCACGGCCCACCACGGGGGCCGTCACCGTCCGGAGAGGGATGGCTTCCGAGTACCAGGTGGCATGGTCCACCAAGACCAGGATGAATCTGTTGCCCATGGCCGTCTTGGGATCCAGAGGCCCCACAATGTCAATGCCCACCATCTCAAAAGGTGTGCTGACCACAGGGAAAGGTTGGAGGGGAGCCTTTTGCTTCTTTCCACTCTTACCACTCGCCTGACAAGTCTGACAGGTCCTGCAATGAGTATCAGAACTCTTGCGCATCTGGGGCCAGTAGAAGTGGGTGACAAGCCGCTCAAAGGTCTTGTCCTGCCCCAAATGTCCCGCCAAAGGTACATCATGAGCCAACCCCAATAGGAAGGCTCTGAAGCGCTGGGGCACCACCAGCACCCGGGCTGACCCCGAATCAGCCACCCTTGGCTCACTATACAGGAGATCGTTTTCCCAGTAAATCAAGTGTGATCCCGACTGATCACCTGCTGCCTGGTTTGCTGCCTGCTGCCACAAACCCACAAGAGGAGGGCATTTCTTCTGCTCCTCACAGAATTCCTCCCTGGAGGGCCCCCCATCCTGCTGCCATTCGGTCAGCCCGGGTAGGTTCCCTAGTTCAGCCACTTGTTCCCCCTAGGCTCCAGGGCATCCCCCTCAAAGGGTGCCTCCTCCTGTACCATGGGAACCGTGGGGGCCGATTTCCCGCGCCCCCTGCCGCTTCTCTTACTGGCAGGTACCTGGGCTACTGTTTCAGGCTCCAGGTTCTCTTGAATACCTTTACTGGCTACCATAGACCGAGTGGTCACACAAGCCCACCCAGGTAGACCCAACATCTCCAAATGCGCCTGGCGCTCCACCTCCTTCCAGGGGGAACTCTCTAGGTCATTCCCGAGCAGACAGTCTACATGCATTGACGGACTTACCACTACCTTCAAGGAACCTGAGACCCCTCCCCATTCAAAGGGAACCAGCGCCACCTTGCAGAGGCGCACTGAATTGTCTGCGGACATTATAGGGTGAAGCACATCGGGAATTACTTGCTCTTCAGACACCCACTGACACCTGACAGATGTCAAACTGGCTCCAGTGTCCCTCAGAGCCTCCACCCTCCGTCCATTGATGGTCTCCCACTGCCGGTATTTTTTAGTGTTCTCAGGCAGAGGGATTTCCTGGACCATCTCTCGGTCTCCCAAGGAGACCAGGGTCATAATTGCTTGCTCCTCCCCATTCCAAGGACTCAGTTCCTCCCCCAACGCTACACTCACTAAACCAGGTGTTGGAGCACCAGTGGGTGCAGATGACTTTTTGGGGCATTTAGGGGAGATATGACCCACTTCCTTACAGAAGTAACACGTAGGTGGACCTCGGGGCTCCTTCTTGCCCTTGAAGGCCCAGGCCCTCTTGGCCTTGGGAGACTGGGACCCTTTCTTGGGGGAACTACCTTAGGGTCCTTTAGGGGACTCCTTGTGGTTAACCTTGTCCTCCCCCACCTTCGGTGGGGGACCCTGCGCACTCTTGGCAGTGGTACTACCAATCCCCTTGTGGACCCGGGTACTAGTCCAATGGTCTGCCTCCTTAGCAAGCTTACTGGGATCAGTCAACTTACTATCCAATAGAAGCTGGCGCAGCTCTGGAACACACAGGCTACTCAGGTGATCCCAACTGATTAAATTGCATAGGCCCTTAAAATCATTGACCTTGCTGCCCAGCATCCAACCATCCAGTGCCCGTGTGTATCCATTCACACATTCTACCCAAGTACGGGATTCTAGTTTCTTGGAGGCCCTGAACTTCTGCCGGTATTGTTTAGGAGTGAGCCCATACCGGAGGCATAAAGCCTCCCTCATGTTGGCATAGGTCAGGGTTCCCACCCTCTATAAGGGTGTCAGAACGTCCCTCCCTGAAGCCTCAAAGTGTTTCCATAGGCCTGCCCCCCAATGCTTTTCAGGTACCTCATTCATCCCTAGTGCGATCTCATATGCCGTGAACCACGCATAAACGTCATCACCACTCTGGTAATCTCGCACTAAATCCTTGGGAATGTACACCTTCCCTCCTGGAACTGGTGGAGCGCTGCCACCAGTCACACTGGACTCTGCTTGTCTACCCTTAATGTCCAGTTCCCTCATGGTTAACTCATGAGTGAAGAGAAGCTGTTTCTCTTCCAACTCGAGAGCGTTCCTTCTTTCCTCTGCTTGAGTTTTAAGTTTTAACACCTCCAACTCATGCAGCCTGACCCTTTGGTTTTCCTCCAACTGCTCTGGTGAAAAACACCTCCCTGAATGGCTACTACCAGCCCCTCCGGCTGGTCTCTCCACTGTCAAATCTTGTGGACCAAATCCATTCCCTGGGTCATCCTCATCCACCTCACCATCACCTGTCTCCTGAGCCTCTTTGGCTTCCCACAAGGCCCTCAAGGCCACCTGCAGCTCCTCCTTCTTGGCGCTACTCTTCATGGGACATCCCAAAGCCCTGCAGAATTTCCTCAACTGATCAACCTTGTAGGTAAACAGTGCCTCAATGTCAAACTCCAATTCTGCAATCTCAGCCTCACCGGCTATCTGGCTCTCCCCCTGAGACATGATGTGTGGATTAAAGGTTACTCAACACTAGAACCACCAAATCAAAAACAATATGTTGTTGTGTCGCGGTCTACAATCAATTTATGATGAACACCAATTACTGTGAGTGATTTTGCACATACATGTTTACTTTCTATTAGGATCGAATCCCACCGCTCTGCCGCCAAATGTTGGAAGTGGAGGTCCTTATCGCTTACCGCCGCCACAAAACGCTGGAGGCGTGCGTCCCGACCCCTCGCTTCAACGTTAGGCTAAGTAAGGACACCGTATGAGATAGCCCTGCTCACCCCCTTAGTAGCTTGGCACGAGTAGCCAGGCTCATCTCCAAGGCAAGAGTGTTCCGTATGTGCAACCACGCTCACAGTAACCCCATGATGTCATCACAAATAGACTCCACGCGAGTATTGATAAAAGGAGTATAATCTTTATATAAGAAAGTATACGATACAACACACAATACAAAATGAACATATATAAGAATGCATAGTATTCTTTCCGGTGGATTGGTAGGTTCTAATCCCAACCACCGCTTCTAACCAACAGTTAAGCTCTTTTCTAACCGTTTCCAAAAAAGGTTAGGCAAGTCGTATTGCTAGAATAACACACGTTGCAAAAGGAAACAATACTGCAATGCGTAACGATATTCTCTTATACTGTGCAACAGAGAAACAATGCCATACGTAGCGCCACAATCATGTACTTTGCAATTGAAGGAATAATCATAATGCAATGCGTATCACCACCAGCATGCCCTGTACCAGGAAGAAACAAAGCAATGCGTCACGCTACAATCCTGTGCAGTGCAATGAAGAAATAATACACTGTGCCACGCTATACTCAGATACTGTGCACTGAAGAAATCATGCAATGCGCCACATTACAATCAGGTAATATGCAAAAGAGAAATAACGCAGTGCGTAGCGCACCAAGCATAAAGTTCGTCAGGCACAAATGAGGTCAGGCGTCATACGACAGTTCGATAGTTCGTTAGCAGCAATAATGCACAGTGTAATACGACAGTTTTACATGCTCCATTAACAGTGCCCCCGTTATGGATCAAATGATGACACAGAAAGTACTGCTTCCCACTCCGGCCCCAGTACTGCCCCGTCTTGGGTCAGCACGGGCCGGGATCCGAGCCGAAGCAACGGCTCGCGCAGCTGATGGAAGCAGGAGGCCAAGAGAGTGTCCCTCCGGGCACGCGCCCCACCCCAGGTGTTGATCCACGTTACCTAGGGGGGCGCGATCCCACTCTCCTCCCCGACGTCAGCGACTTGGGCCTATATCCAGAACTCCTTCACGGGTTGCGGCGGACTTGGGCCGGCGGCTCAGCTCGTCTGTGACTGACGGTCCGGGCCGCTGCTGATTGACTCCGAGGGCCCCAATGACTTGGCCCTCACTCCGGCGGTCTCAGTCCACACCGAGACCCACCCTCAGCACTGTGGAGACTTCACTTCAATTCGGTGCACACCCTCACCAGGCACTCCTCACCAGCACCTCTGGTTGCACCTCAACACGCACCCTGCGCGTTCGAGCCTCGCCTCTTCTCCCGGTGCACACGATGTCCAGGCGCTCTTCACCAACGCCCTGGCTGCACCACGACACGCACTTTTGCGCGTCCGAGTCTCACCTCTTCTCCCGGTGTACACGATGTCCAGGCGCTCTTCCCTAACGCCATGGCTGCACCACGACACGCACTCTTGCATGTCGGAGACTCACTTCTTCTTTTGGTGCCTACGAGGACCAGGCGCTCCTCACCAACACCCGGGCTGCACCACGACACGCACCCTTGCGCATCCGAGACTCACTTCTTCTGTTGGTGCACACGATGTCCAGGCTCTCTTCACCAACACCCGGGCTGCACCACGACACGCACCCTTGCGCATCCGAGACTCACTTCTTCTGTTGGTGCACACAAGGCCCAGGCGCTCCTCACCAACACCCGGGCTGCACCACGACACACACCCTTGCGCGTCGCAGCTTCGCCTCATCTTTATGATCCTGTATTTCCAAACAGGGAGCCAGCTCACCTCGGGCCCTTGGGGTTACAAGATACAGCACAAAGCACAGTCTCCTTCAAGCAGGGGGACCCAGCGCCTCCAAGAACAGTCCCAACAGCCTCTTCCTTAGTTAGAACAGAAAACTGCAGACCAGCCCCAGATCACGAAGCAAGGATTGATCTATCCACAGCAGTCTCTTCAGTTGTTCCTTCTTTAGCAGAGGTTCCTCTTGACCACAGAATGGGTCCAAGCCTTTTCAGTCTCAATCCATATCTGTTTCATTCCAACGTTCAGGGGCTGCAGCTCTCATAGTTATACCCCTTAATGTCTTTGAAGTTTGTATGTGCTCAGGGGTCCCTGACCCCTCCCTAAATCAACTCTGGGTGGCTCCCTCCCAGTGTCACCTCTCTCCCTTTGATACTGGGGGTCTGGATCCTTAATCACTCAGCAGGAGATGGGTCAATTGGTTTATAGCACCAGCCCAGGCCTTTTCACCTCCCGGGCTTCTCCTCCCACTACTCTCCAGATGCAGGGCAGCCTGGTGCCATCTCAACCCCTCCCTGGGTCAAGACCTCTCCCAGCTCCTCTCACCTTTCAGTTCCAGACAGACAATCCACATTTCAGAGACACACAGAAATGCTCAGAGCACAAAACTCAGCCACTTTCTAAAAGAGTGGCTTATAAACACACAGTGACAAAACCACCTTCACAGAAAGATGCATTATGACACTGTGAGTTCATACATACCAAACTTCACCTCTCCATTATAAACTGACAGGAAACTAGGCTAACAAACACAACACCCAGCCTCCCCCATTCTGTCCTATGGGCAGAATGGCCTTTCAGCAGTGAAAAACGAAATGGAGAGTCTTTCACTGTCAGAACATAACAACACACCTCAGTTTATGTTCTGCCTTTTACCTACACTGCACCCTGCCCAGGGGTTACCTGGAACCTACCACAGGGGTGCCCATGTGTATGTAAAAGGGAAGGTCAGGCCTGACAAGTGGTTGCACTTGTCAGGACAACATCCTAACTTAGCATTCTGCGTGCAGGCCCTACACTGAAGGCCTGAGTTCCCTTCTCTGCGCGCCCTTGCATTACTAGCCCTTGCACACACAGTGCACATCACTAGTGACTTTTACTATTAAGGCAAACATACCAATCATGGCCATCAATCACCATTACTTTTTTACATAGGGAACTCCTGTACTTTGACACTGATCAGCAGTGGCAAAGTACCCAAAGCATCTAAAAGCAAAGCTGGTAGAGGCAAAAAGTCAGGGGTAATCACGCCAAGATATGCCAGGTCTAACACTAATTATTTCTTATTCTGAAAAAATTGTCATTGTTCATTTACAATCAGAACACGGGAAACACATAATTCTTCCCACATTTGAACATAAAATCAACTCATATTGTGAAAAACAAAATAACCAAACTTTTACAAAAGACATGATACAAATGACAAAAATGATTTACATGAAAGAAAGTAAAGTGTGAGCTCTTAGACCAGTCATGATTTCAGAAAAGAAGAAGCAACCATATAGGGAATTCATTCACCATTTTATACATTCATTATAAGGTTGCTGCCAAAGGGAACACTATTTGAACTCATAGGGAAGTTTTATTCAAATTAACATCAATTTCCTGCGAGTGGATTTGAATCTGTTGGATGTGGCCCCCTTGGTTGAGAAGTGCCGATGCGTTTCGAGGCCCCATACAATTCTTGGGGTTCTCTTAAGGGCTGTGACTGGGTACAATCTAAAGAGTCAAAAATAAAAAATACTTGGAGGTTGTGATTTAGCCTCTCCTTAAATCCTTATAAGAATTGTTAAAGATATGTGATTAAAGATATGCGAGAATGGTGCTTGTGATACCTGCTAATAACAATCTGGGAGGTGGACGCCTGTGTCGTAGCTTCGTGTAATCATTGCTTGTAATTATCACCGTTCTGTAATGCGAGAATAGAAATAATTGGTATCCTTCTGTTTTGGACAAATAACATAGATTTTTGAAGAAACAAAGGCAAGCCGAATGACTTACTTGCCAATGATTCGAACTGCAGTTCAATTGAAAGATGCGAACTTCGATTCTGGTTTCTGCCGCCGTCTGATATGGTTTCGGTATGCTTCTGAAATGAATGGATGGAATTTACAAATTGAGTGCCTGGTTTCCGACAGTAATTGGAGTTTGGATGTAAAATGCGCGTTGGAATTTCATCAACTTACACTCTGGTATTATTCCTTCTGCGTTCCTCGTGTGAATCCCCAATTCAGCTGAGTTCCGGATATCCGGTTTCTTAGTTATTTGTAGTCAGCAAACCAGGCTACTGTTATGTTGCATTCTGGGATTTGGTGTGTCTCCACCACAAGTGAAGGTGCTTCTAAGACATCAGAATTGTAAGTGATTGTATTCAAACCATCAGGTGAAAACCTAAAGGAAATCCTTAGCATCTTTAGGTTCTGCCTATTTCAGACAATACATTCAAGCCGCTAATAGTGCTATTGTACCTCAGGATTAAATACGCCTCTTGTCTTAACAGTGTTACCTCAGCATCCCCTCCTCTTGGATTTGGATTAAAAACACTTAGCACTGTCCATTTGAATTCTTTTTCGCTGTGTTTTTTTACTATGAAGTGGCTGGCCATAGGCGCATTGGCTGCCTTTGTTTTGATTCTTGACCGGTGTTGCACAATACGTTGTCTGATTTCTTGGTTTGTCTTCCCAATGTACAGTTTTTGACATGGGCATAAGATGGCAATACTACGTTTTTTGTTTTACAATTAGAAAACTCTTTCTGTGTCCATTTAAGTTTGTTGTGAAAAAACTCAGTTCCTTCTATGGTTGTTTCACACACCGAACAATTACCGTACTTGTGGTGTTCCGTGATTGGTTTGAGGTTCCATTGGGTCCTTAGATCTTTTTTTCTTTCTGGACGGGGGCAATCTCAGCCCACACAATTTGTTGTCCAATACTCGCACTTTTCTTCATTGCGAACAATGGCGGTTGAAGCTGATGTTCCAAATTCTGCATGAGATGCCAATTTATTTAATGATTTGTCTAAATTTATTAGTGTCAGGGCCATAGGTTGATACACAAACTAATTTGTCCAACTGCTGTTTCGTTTTCTTTGGTAAGAGACTTTCTCTGGGTGTGAACCACGCTCGCTTCATCGCATGTTTGAGTAACTTTTTGGGGTTGCCTCGGTCTATAAGTTGATCACATAGAGCGCTTGCATGTATTTCAACATCTTTCTTTCGTGAACAGTTCCGCCTAATTCTCAACAGTTGTCCATAGGGCAAATTATCCTTTAAACATCTGGGATGAAAAGTTTGATAGGGTAGTATGGTATTCTTATCCATTGGTTTCTTATGGAGTGACCTTGTCAATACATTGTCAATGGACTTTACCTCCACATCAAGGAATGTTAGACTTGTAGAACTTTTAGTGAGGCTGAATTGAATATCAGGATGTTTGCGGTTCAGCCAATCATGAAATCTATCAAGATCTGTTTCAGTGCCTCTTCATAGTCACCAGATGTCATCGATGTAGCGATACCACTGTGATAACTGTTGAGAAAAAGGATTGTTGTTCAAGATTAATTTGTCCTCAAAATGGGTCGTGTATGGTACGGCCATCTCTGGGGCAAAGGGTCCCCTTTGTTTGCAAGAAGAAGTTGTCTTCAAACTTGAAATAGCTCTTTTGTAGTGCTAATGCTACTAGTCGTATCATGAACTCTGTCGGTACTCGATGGGGTTGTGGTCTTGTTTCCAAGTAGAACTCAATAGCTTCAAGTGCCTCATCCTGTGGAATTTGGGTATACAATGAGACTACATCAAATGATACGAGCCATTGCTGCAAGGGATCAAAGTGTGAGCCTTCAATTTTGGTAATGAAATCCATGGTGTCGCGCAAGTACGATGGAACTTCTTGGAGAAACGGTTTTAAAAAGATATCAACGTATCTAGAAATTGGTTCCAATAGAGAATCACATCCAGACACGATCGGCCTTCCTGGTGGCTCCATGAGTTGTTTATGGATTTTGGGTAAAAAGTAGATTACGGGAATCCTGGGGTGTTTTTTGACTAAGAATTCAGATTCCTTTATTCCCAATACTCCTTGTTCAAAGCCATCACTTATAGTTCTTTTGACTACCTGTTGTAGTTCGCATGTAGGATCCTCCTTGATTTGTCTGTACCATGTTTGATTCTGTACCTGATCTCTTCCTTCTTTTAAATACATCTCTTTGGGCCAAATTACCACGGTGCCACCTTTACTTGCCACCTTAATGACTATCGGCTCATCCCTTCTGAGTTCATGGATGGCTTTTTGTTGATTTGATGTGAGATTATTCTTGATGTAGGACTTCTTATTTTCAAGTTGAATAATGGAGGAGAGCACCACTTGTTCAAATGGTAAAATATCCTTCGGAACCATGTGTGCAGGAAGAATAAAATTCGATTGGCAAGCCCTGAAGGTTCTTGTACCATTCCAATGTCTCTTGTGGAAAAAAGTGCTTCAACTTTATTTTGCAGAATATTTTAACTGCCTCAATCTTCATTCGGGCGAAATCTGTGCATTTACTGGGTACACATTTTTGGCCTAGCTCCAAAACTAGTTCCTCTTCTTTGGTTAGCACTTTGCTGGACAATTCGACAATAGATGATGAAGTTATGTTTTGTAAAACTGGCGCCTTGTGCACATTTCCCATGGTTGTGGTTTGAAACAAACTTTTTTCTGTTGGCCTTTTTCTAAAAAGGAATTGGATCTTTGTTGATTCCTGTTGGATGGGCCTTCACCTAAGTCAGAGTCACTGGTTGAGTCCAAAGATGATGTCTCTGAGAACTTCAAGAATCTATTTCTGGATCTTCAAGGATATTCCGACAGAACTCTGCATGAATCAGTCTTTGTGTAGAAATCCTCTTTTAAGTAGGGGTATACCGTCTCTAAATTGAATGTTTGTATATCCTTTTCCAATTTCGCGGATTTGAAGTTAATAGTATTGGCTTTGAATGTGACAAGTTCCTTCTCGATCTTATCAAGTAGAGTCTTGGCCTCGGCTACTGAGTGGTTGACTCTTATGGCCTGAATTTGTTCCTCTAATTCTTCAGCCTGTTTTTTGCAGATTCGTTGAGCTGTTTCAATAGTGTGTACCATCACATCCCTGCTGCACTTCGTGCTGATACAGATATATCCCTTTTTGTATTCAGGATCATCTGTGAAGATTACAGGAATGTTTTAGAAAGTTAGCATTTTCTTACTTTAGCCATTCTGTGCCTCTGCCTGTCTCTGGAAGGCAAGCCTGGGTTCGGTGATAGCTGGGCTTTGTGCATTCCCTCTAGACAGTCACACACAAAGGCAGCTGAGGTGTGCCCTGCATATCCTGTTGGCCAATCACCTGATGGGTCTTCCTGAGCTAGAGTGAGAGGGAGGAGCTGAAACTTGCACCTGAATAGGGCTGTGCCTGTCCCCACACAAACAGTTGCATACCCCCCGTAGTGTGTCTGGAGCCAGGGCATGGAAAGGCAGGGTCTTGTGCACCACAAAGACCTTTCTTTGAAGTCTCTCTACTGAAAAGGTTAAAATGGGTATAAGTACTTGACCTTTGACACTATATACTCAGAACACTTTTGAAGCTGCGGACATTCTACCAGGAAGAAGACCTGTTGTGCTGCCAGGAGGGACTGACCCTTTCCTGCTTTCTTTTCTGTGTTGGCCTGCTGCCTGCTGCTTCTTGCCTGGGAGTTAGAAGACTTAACTTTACTCTCTACATCCTATATCTCTAAAGATTCTACAAGTGCTTGTTGGGCTTTCCTCCTGTTTCTGAAGTCTCAGGGATATCAAAGACTTCACCTGCAACTTGCTACCAGCACCTGGGCTCCTCTGCTGTGGGTCCTGCTCTGCCAAACGGTGCCAAATCCAGTCCTGAGGCCTAGGAAGTGAGTGTTTGGTGCTGGACCCAAAGAAACCAATGAATCAACACTGAAGCATCGATCGGAACTGGCGCATTTCCCTGCAATCCTGATGCATCTCTGCTGCCTGCACCAGAGCTGCTGACTGCGATGCAATGACCGTGACTTATAATGCAGCCCGACCTTGCTGATGCAGTGCCTTCGCATCACCACTGTAAACCGGGCCTCGGAGACTGCGATGCCAGGGCCCTGGACACCGTTTAGCTGATGTCGGCAATGCACCGTCCTTGGACCCCGACACAACTCAGCGGTTCGACATTGATGCATTGGCCCAATGCACATCAACTCTTGACATTGACTCATCAATAATGTTGCCCGACCTTGGAAACAACGCATCGACTTCGGCAGCTATGCATCACCTTCTCTGTACAATGCATTGTACTGTCAGTGAATCTGTGTGACTCCTGTACCCGGCCCGTGCTCCTTCACGGTTGGAATGAACTTTTGGATTTGCCCCAGTCAAGCGTAGCCAGATAGCTCAAGTTGGAACGGTTGATTTCTGAGCACTACATTTTGATTTAATCTTACAAAATTCATATCTTGACTTGTGTATGTTGGATTTTTGTCATTTTGATCTTGTTTTACTCAGATAAATATTAGCTAATTTTGTAAACTGGTGTGGAGTTATTTTGTTGTGTCTTCAATGTGTTACTCTGTGTGTGTTCAATATATGTAGAAATACTTTTCACATTGCCTCTTCAGTTTAGCCTGACTGCTTTGTGCCAAGCTACCAGAGGGTGAGCACAGGTAAACATTTCAATCTTACTACACTTACCCTAACTAGGATTGTGGTTCTTGAAGGGATAAGGTGCATACCTCTGACAACCAGAAACCCAACTTCTAACATCTAGGTTAATCCCTTGACAGCCTAGAGGGTAGGGCTGCATTGTATTTAAAATGTTGGACATTTACTTTCAGGTTTTACATGTCCTAGTGATGAAAAACTCATAAATTCATTTTTCACTACTGCAAGACCTACCTCTCCCTTAGGATAATGTTGGAGTTACCATATAATAAGCTGTAACTTCCAAATGGGAACAGGTACCCAGTTCATATTTGGTGTCCTTGGAATTGTAATGAAAAATCCTCTCTTATGGTAAAGTCAGATTATAAATTACATTTTTAAAAATGCCAGTTTTAGAAATATGACTTTTTCCTGCCTTAGCCATTTAGTTCCTGTAGCCTGACTCTGGCATGGCATATAGGGCAAAACAAAACCTTTGATAGGCTTGTCGCCCTTGTTTATTTGATCCAGATGAGGACAACCCCAGATGCATTCTGCAGGTCATGCCCTTCGTGCAAGGCCAGTGGCAAGTCAGGAGGCATGCGCAAGGCTCCCCTGCAGCCATTATCTGTCATTGGCACCCCCTTCGAAAAGGTGGGCATCAACATTGCTGGGCCTCTAGACCCCAAGACAGCCTGGGCAACGGGTTCATCCTGGTCTTGCTGGACCATGCACCCTATACACAGAGACTATACCTCTGAGAACAGGGACTGCGCCCATGTTGGCCAGGGCACTGATAGGGATATTTACCAATGTGGGGTTCGCCAAGAAGGTACTTTCTGACCTTGAGGCCAACTTCATGCCTGCATTCATGAAGTCCATGTGGAAGGAATGCGGAGTAACCTATACGTTCTCTACAACCTAGCATCTACAAACTAATGGGCTTGTTGAGAGGTGCAAGACCCTGAAGGGCATGATCATGGGCCTATCGGAGCCCTTGAGGTAAAGTGGGACGTCCTCTTGCCATGCTTGCTTTTTGCATTCCGGGAGGTACCACAGAAAGGGGTTGGATTTAGCCCATTGGAGCTTCTATACGGGCACCCTCTGAGAGGGCCTTTAGGAGAGAATGCAGCTGCAGTGCTGTCCTTTTAGGTTGTTATAATTCAGGGGGGCCATACCCCCTAAGCCAGGGATCTCCAACCTTTTCTGTAGTGTGAGCTACTTCTGATCAGTGAAAATCATTGTGAGCTTCTGAAGGCCAAACAACTGATGCATTGTTGCCAGACACCCCCACGCCCAGCATCATTGACTTTAAGGCTAATGTTCATAGAGTCAGATACTATGACAGGGCTTGTGCCAGTGAGAGTGTGGTATTTGAGAATGTATGAACATGTGTGCACATGAATGGGATACGTGTGTATGAGTGACTGAGAGCTTGTGTTGTATATGATTGTGACACAGGACATACCTTTTGCCATATGTGGCACTGTTACATATATAATACAAACATAGAATCATTTTTTAAATGGGAGAAATTTAAAGAGCAGAAAATGTTCTGCAAAAATGTTCAACATATGAACATATTTTCTACACTTCAAATTTATCCCATTAAAAAAAATTACAGAATTTTTCAGTTCTACATATGGCACAGTGTCTACTGGCCATTAGAAACAAGAGGCTTGCTTTTTGTAAATTCAACAATGTTGATGGTCAGAAAATCTGGATTTTATTAAAGACACGGAGGCTAATATTATTGCAATCTTATTTAGCTACCCCACAGGCACTTTAAAGAACTTGGGGGCCCATTACGATGTCGGGCGGAAGCACGACCGCGTTGGCGGCGGTGCAGTAAAATGCCTTTTATCGCACGCCAGCCGCGGTCTTCACGCCCGCCATATTAGGATGGGAAAACATAGGCATTTACCGTCCGCCGCGGTGTGACGCCGACCGCCATCGAACAGCGCCCGGCACCGTGGCGGAGTTAGCCAATCACCACACACCGCCGTGCAGAATGACGTCCCGTACGCCGAGGATATCACGATGCCGGAAACAGGGCAGCGCACCGCGACGGAGAAACCGCACAGCGAAAGACGGCGGAGACATCACAGCGGAGACAGAAAAAATAACACCCGGGACACACCGCGATGGATCCTGCCCTACACGCACTCCCGGTGCTGTACATGATCCACTACCTGCAAGTCATCCACCGCCACGGACGCCTCCGCAGGTACGTACAGACACAACAGTGCAAGTAACACAATACACAGCTCCAGGGGGAAAAACATCGCATGGGAACACCACACACCCCTGTGGGGACAGGCACACAGCCAGCACTGCACACACACATGTCCCACCTGTCACAAAAACATCGCGCCACAAACTGCCCACCCATGTACCGCATTCATGTACAAATGTCCCGGTCACGTAACCACCGCGGTCAGTGTGCATGAAAACATGCACACATTGCAGAGCACAGGGCCAGCGCATACCAAGGGCAATGTACAAATAGCACAGAGCCACAACTACATCCACAACACACCAGCAACCGCCCTGAAGGGACACAATATGTGTCTCACAAGTGCCACTTCTGCACAACAACAACACAACTACAGCCACACCATTCCCCACGTCCCAACAACTGCGTATACAGCCACAGCAGGACCCTATGCAAAGGAACACATAGCACAGAAGGCCAGGCCCCAGCCAACACACACACCACAACAACATCACACACAAGCCAAGAACACTGAGGCCAGGCACAAAATGTACACACACACAGATGAGGACCAAACACTTCACTTCACACACCACCTGACAAGTCACATACACACACCACCCAGAGTCACAGCTACATACACACACCACATGCCAGCAGTAATGGAGGACAACATATAGGAAAGCCAAAGTGAGGTGCCCACAAATGGAAGGGCAGTGACTAAACCATCAAGCATGTGTGATGCACATGCAAGACAAGACACATGTGAGAACACACACAGCCCATCACAGCACACATGGCTGACACAGTCAGTCAACACAAACCACGGTCACCCCAATGCCACAACTCCTGGAGACAGCAAGGACACCCATGTATAGGCACAGGGATGTAAGGAAGGCCCTGAACACAAACACTGACCAGCCACACATAGGCATCCAAATACTGGACAAGACAACGTCTGCTGCACAACACACAGGGCCCAGTGACACACTACATGACAGCCAAGCACAAGTAGGATATGGCACACATACCTCCTCCCACAACAGCAACACACAATACTGCCATGTGCACAAAACACAACCACAGGGCTAAACAAGTACACATACAGGCACACCACTCCAGGGTCACACATGGCAGTAGTTGACAATGCATGTGCACACACATCCACAGTCACAACAAAGTCACCCCCTTCACACCACACACTTCTCCACCACCCAAGTGCACACATTGGAAGTAAGCCATGGGACCTGGATAACTCATCACCACAAGATGTCCATACACCGACACTGATTGACACACAGAAAGGAAGCTCACACAGACCCCATGACCCTGGCCTGCCTGCCTGCCTGCCTGTAAGCCTGTGCCCAAACTCCCACCCTGTGCTGCCATTGCCCACAAACCTGACATGTGTCCACCATAGATAACATGAGCCAAGAAGGAAGATGACTACAAGACTTCATTGCCAACCACCTGCACTGCACCCATAAGTATCACAGTCATGTAAAAATGAAGTGCCTCCCACCCCTGCAAAAAAATGAAATGTGACACAACCCATTGGCAATGTCGAAGTGGCATACTGAGCCTGTGACACAGTTAACCATGCACACACAGAAACAACATTATTCAGGAAGGACACTGACACAACTCACTGCAGGACCAACTGTGTTTATTCACAATTTGCATATAGAGCCAACAAATCTGGGCAACAGCAAAGCCAGTGGGCATTTCAATATACACAGTATTTACATGAGAAGCTACATAGGCAGGGGGCAAACAGCAGTGAACAGCAAGGCCAGTGGCCAGTCCAAAGTGCAGGTGAGGTACATGAGAAGCTGCACAGGCAGGGGGCAAACAGCAGTGAACGACAAGGCCAGTGGCCAGGACACAGTGCAGCTGAGGTACATGAGAAGCTGCACAGGCAGGGGGCAAACAGCAGTGAACGACAAGGCCAGTGGCCAGGACACAGTGCAGGTTAAGTCCATGAGATCCTGCACAGGCAGGGGGCACACAGCAGTGAACAACAAGGCCAGTGGCCAGGACACAGTGCAGGTTAAGTCCATGAGATCCTGCACAGGCAGGGGGCACACAGCAGTGAACAACAAGGCCAGTGGCCAGGACACAGTGCAGGTTAAGTCCATGAGATCCTGCACAGGCAGGGGGCACACAGCAGTGAACAACAAGGCCAGTGGGCAGGACAAAGTGCAGGTGAGGTACATGAGATCCTGCAGAGGCAAGGTCTAGGACATCAGTCGAACAACAAGGCCAGTGGCCAGTCCAAAGTGCAGGTGAGGTACATGAGATCCTGCAGAGGCAAGGGGCAAACAGCAGTGAACTGCAAGGCCAGTGGCCAGTCCAAAGTGCAGGTGAGGTACATGAGAAGCTGCACAGGCAAGGGGCAAACAGCAGTGAACAACAAGGCCAGTGGCCAGGACACAGTGCAGGTGAGGTACATGAGAAGCTGCACAGGCAAGGGGCAAACAGCAGTGAACAACAAGGCCAGTGGGCAGGACAAAGTGCAGGTGAGGTACATGAGATCCTGCAGAGGCAAGTCTAGGACATCAGTCGACAACAAGGCCAGTGGCCAGTCCAAAGTGCAGGTGAGGTACATGAGATCCTGCAGAGGCAAGGGGCAAACAGCAGTGAACAGCAAGGCCAGTGGCCAGTCCAAAGTGCAGGTGAGGTACATGAGAAGCTGCACAGGTAGGGGGCAAACAGCAGTGAACAGCAAGGCCAGTGGCCAGGACACAGTGCAGGTGAGGTACATGAGAAGCTGCACAGGCAAGGGGCAAACAGCAGTGAAACACAAGGCAAGTACAATGTGCAGAGTAGTCACATCAGAAGCTACACAGGGAATGTATGCAACTCTACCATGCCATGCCCAGCAACAGAGTAATGGGTCTGACAATGGGCATCACACGCACCCCTGTGGACAGACAGGTGTGTGAGGGTGACCACCACTCAGATGGGGCTGTCTGTCGGACTTGGAGCTGACTGTGTGTTGGGGTCTGTTGGCGGACTACCCTGGGCAGTGGGAGTAACAACTGTGGAAGAGCCAACTGTGCATGTGGTAGCTGGGGGCTGCTTGGACCAGGTGGGGTGGTGGCCCGGGGAGGTGGACTCATGCCCTGGTGAGACACAGTGTGTGCCGGAGAATGTGGAGGGGTGCCTCTCCACTTCTTGGGGATCCTGAAATGGCTTCCCTGTCAGGGGATTGAGGGGAACTGGGGCAGACACAACAGGTGACCCCAACACCAAAGCTGATTCTGGTGTGGATGGTGACCCCCCCTCTGGGGACATGCTGGAACCCGCTGTGCGCTTGCCTGGTGTTTGCTGCCGCCCTGCCTCCCTCTGTCCACCAGCTTTGCCCCCTACAGTGTCCTCCCGTGCTGGCTTCACAGGACTTGGGATGGGAGTGGAGGTCAAGGATGGATTATCCATGGGGCCCTCATCCTGTGTAATGTTTGCAGGCAACACCTTCTCAGTGGGTGTAGAAACTGTCTTTTTGCCTCTGCGAGACGTCTTTGGGACAGGGGAGTCTTTGGCAGGGGAGGAAGGTGAGGCCTGTGACCCTGATGCTTGTTTCTTTGCTTTGTGGCCCTTGCTGTCGCCTGATGGGCTTTTCTCTCTGCGCTTTGGGGTGGCCTTACTCTTATGTGGGGATGGTGTCTGTGCCCTAGTACGCTTGAGTTGCTGCTGCTCCTGTGTGCTGCGGGTTCTGTATCGGGACTTTGGGGTCCATTGGGCATTGTCACTGTCGTCAGAGGTGCACAGTGACACGGGGCCGGACCGAGTGCTGGGAGTCGCTCCCTGACTATGTGCCTGTTGCAGGGCTGCTGTCACAGTTGATGACAAGGACTGCACAGTGCGGTGTAGCCCACCAACGTCGGAATGTAAGCCCTCCATGAAAGCTATAACCTGCCCCAACTTTTTGTCGTGCTCTTGGAAGGCATTGAGAAGTGCTGTCTGCCCCACACACATCTGGCACAATAGCTCGACTGCTTCTGCACTGAGGGCAGCAGGGCTGACATGGGCTGGGGCAGCTGTGCCTGGGGTGAAGGTGACTCTACCCTTCCTACTTGTGCGGACACGGGCAGCACCAGTGGAGGTTGAAGGGAGGCTGGGCACTGGACGCTGTGTGGCGGAAGAGGAGGCAGATTCCCCGTTCCCTGTACCCCCCAACATGGATGTGTCACCGCTGGCGTCAGATGAGGTAGAGCTTTGTGTCTCCAGCTGTGAGTCCTCTAGCAGACTCCTGTCCCCCTCCTCGGCGCTGGTCACATCTGTGTCAGTCAGCTCCGGTGCGGCTGTAGCAGTGGAAGCCTCACCACTGGTGTCCGTCCCCTCTCCCTCTGCAGATACGGGAGCTGCTGCATAGGAGAGAGAAGTACTGTGAGATGAGTGGCATCAACAGAACTAACACGTGCCAATACATCTGCATTGTAGAAAGAGGAGTGCAGCACATTGCATGCCACCCTGTGCACACATATATCTTGACACCCAAAATTTCGACACAACGATGCATGTCCGCCACACGTCCTGCCATAAGTGACCCAGGTGATTCACACAGCACTCCATCCTGCAATTGGCTCACATCAGACACAGCCCCAAAATGGCCTGTGCACACACACTGTCCCGATGTTGGCAAGGATGAACACCACGACATGGTGCACATCACCTACATGTGTGGAGCAGTAGGGGACCACACAGACTACAACATACCAGCCCACAATGACCCTGCACACATGCCATCCACCATATCGAGGCCATGGGCACATCTACTGTTGCACATTGGCCTCAGATGTCTGACTGGCAGACATCTGAGGTCTGGAATTGCACACATTCATTGAAACGCATTCACAGTTGGCACACTGGCATTACCATCCATCAGAATTCACACACTACCCCACAGCAGAAGGTACCTGAAGGCCACAACTCCAAATGTAAGAGAGATGCACAGTGCTAAAACTCACTTCATGAAGCGCCGTTTGGGCAAAAGCATGGCAAATACACCCAGCACAGAGGCCACTCACAAAACATTGCACCACACAACCAACGTCACACAGCTGACAATTTGCACACTCTGTAGACACATGCACCCACTCCCAGCCAAAGGCAGCCTGCAACACATACTCACCCCTGTCTCGCTGCTGATGCTCCCTCAGTCGTCTGTCCAGCTCAGGTTGTGTGACAGCCAGGATGCGGGCCATTAGTGGTGTCATGCTGCGCCTAGCCAACCTGCCAGTCCGAGGGAGCAGCCCCAGCGTCATCTCGGCCACGTTCTTGCTCAGCCGGCAGATGTCGTCCCACCTTTTATGACAGTGGTTGCGCCTTCGGTTTGACACACCCAGATCCCGGACTCTGGAGGCAATGGCCCTCCACACGGCTTTACGCTGGTGGACCTTCAGCTGCAGGCATGGGAGACAAGAGGGGTGATGTGCCAGTGACACAGTGCACAATAACAACACAACGAAAATGCAGTAGCACGACAGTGACTCATCCAAAACTCAAGCTACAACTGTCACATAGCCAACAATTGCTCTGAACATGATGCAATGTCATTGGTCAATCAGACGTACAGGCATGCATGTTCGATGGTGGACACAGTACCTCCACACCCCATTCACATGCAGGATACCAACACACCAAGCAACGTGTAGTCTGCCTGCAGCTACTGTCTGCAGTTACCTACAACTACACATACAGAAGATAGCAAAACATGTGTCATGTTGTTGGACTCACTGTGTCCAACACTGCGCAGACCTAAGTGTCCTAGCCCTGTGAAAGCCTCACTGTGTCTTGGGACTCACATAGAGTGACAACGACTGTCATACACACACCCTTCTCCCACGCCTGCTCCTGTGCAATCTACATGGCAGAGATGGGACTTAGATGAAGAGGCGTGAGACAAACACACATGGTACACACTGTACATGCAGTGATGTTGACATGTGGCATTCGGTGGGGACTGTGCAGGGCAGGTCGACTGACACTGAGTGGGTCAATTGGGAGCAACACAGCCATGCACACAAACGCTAACTGGCCAGACTCCTGCATCACCAAAATGCAGCTGCACTGTATGGCTGACACTACAGGACATGTCCCTCTACTCTGGATAGGCATGCAGGGTAACGTGTGAAAGAGCCCACCAAGCCCTTCCCGCATGTAGCAAACATGATGGGCAGTGCATGTCAGAGCCCCACAACCACTAACACATACCGAAGCACCTCCACCCCACGTGTGCACACCCTGCACTCTCACTCACAGTCTGGGAAACTTACCACAACATTAGGTCCGCCATAAAGCATTGGGTACTGTGCAAGCACCCCGTCTACCAGGACCCCAAGCTCCTCACTGGTGAAGGGACTGGCACGGATCTTCTGAGTCCTCGACATCACAATGGACATGTGGCAGCAGCAGCACGTTGAGGGTGGCAGTCAGCAGTCCCTTGAGGCAGCAGGTGCAGGGTGGCAGCCAGCAGTCCCTTGGGGCAGCAGCAGCAGGTGCAGGGTGGCAGCCAGCAGTCCCTTGAGGCAGCAGCAGCAGGTGCAGGGTGGCAGCCAGCAGTCCCTTGAGGCAGCAGCAGCAGGTGGAGGGTGGCAGCCAGCAGTCCCTTGGGGCAGCAGCAGCAGGTGCAGGGTGGCAGCCAGCAGTCCCTTGAGGCATAAGCAGCAGGTACAGGGGTGTCAGTCAGCAGTCCCTGGTAGCTGTGGGAATGTGGTGCGCCCTCCCACACATATATAGGCCCCTGGGGCTGTGTCAGTGGTCCCAGGGTGCTGCAATTGGTGTACGAGGTCTGCCTCATTCAAATACATCCAATGTCCGCCTCCGCGGTGGCGGTGCACGCCTACCGCGATTTTCAAACTCGCATCAGGCTACCGCGAGTCTGCTTCCCATTGGCTGCAGGGGCATGGTCCATGCCGGTGAGACACCGTAGGATGCATGTGCGCGCTACCGCGGTGGTGCATCTTTTGAATGCCTCCAGTGACCGCCTCCGCGGGGGTGGTGCACACCCACCGCGATTTTCATACTCGCATCAGGCTACCGCGAGGCTGCTTCCCATTGGCTGCAGGGGCATGGTCCATGCCGGTGACACACCACAGGTTCCAGGCGGTAGGCACTGCCATATGTCTTGCAGACAGTGCCTGGAGTGACCGTGATTTGGGTAGCGGTGCATGGTGACCGCAATTGTCACATACATAACTGGCGGTGTCTCCCGCGATCGTGCATGGGTTATGTGCGGTGCCGCACCTCAGTGGCCAGGCGGTAGGCACCGCCACATGTCTGGCAGACAGTGCCTGGAGTGACCGTGATTTGGGTAGCGGTGCATGGTGACCGCAATTGTCACATACATAACTGGCGGTGTCTCCCGCGATCGTGCATGGGTTATGTGCGGTGCCGCACCTCAGTGGCCAGGCGGTAGGCACCGCCACATGTCTGGCAGACAGTGCCTGGAGTGACCGTGATTTGGGTAGCGGTGCATGGTGACCGCAATTGTCACATACATAACTGGCGGTGTCTCCCGCGATCGTGCATGGGTTATGTGCGGTGCCGCACCTCAGTGGCCAGGCGGTAGGCACCGCCACATGTCTGGCAGACAGTGCCTGGAGTGACCGTGATTTGGGTAGCGGTGCATGGTGACCGCAATTGTCACATACATAACTGGCGGTGTCTCCCGCGATCGTGCATGGGTTATGTGCGGTGCCGCACCTCAGTGGCCAGGCGGTAGGCACCGCCACATGTCTGGCAGACAGTGCCTGGAGTGAGCATTAATGGAGTTGTGGAGTAGCTGTGCTGCACCTAACGTGTCCTCCAGCTCTCTGCATAGGCCAACATATACAGTGCCCAGGGTCTCAACAATTGAAGGGTCCTCATGAGGGCAAATGCACAAAAGGGACATGTCACTCCACGTCACCAACACATACCATATATGGGTCGCCAATACATTGCATGGGCACATACACTCGCACATGTCACATGTGCTGTGTAATGAAATGTAGACTGTCCAGTTACTGTGTTGCATAGCATATGGAGATAATGGTCAATGTCTGTGTGTGCAATGTAACGCACAATGTCGTCTCATTGACTGGACTAGGGGCATCAGCAACTGGCACATTGTCCAATGCACATGCACACACGTGTCCCCCACGCTCAGCCGGTGGTGAGTGTGTAGTTGATGTGTGCCATGTGCAACCTGTGTTGGGAGGTGTATCAGGGCCAGCAACATGGTGTGTTCGGCTAGTATTGCAATTATCAACATATGCTGGGGGTCAGACTCACAGGTATGCACACATATCTGTTAGTATATCACACTGTGCATGCGAATGAGCCGGAGGGGTGCACAGATAATTGCTGCTGGTAAGGGGACAGGTGTACGAGTAGTGTGCCTGATGTGAACCTAGTTGTGAAGTGCCCTGTCGGTTGATGGTGCATGTTGTAAGACTTGGGAATGTGTCTGTAGAAGTAATTGATGTGATGCACATTTCATGGTCTTCTGCATTGACATCTGTGCACTGTGATCTGTCCTAGGAGGAGGAGGCACAATATCCATCGTCCGTTCACAGTCCTGGCAGACATGGAGAATGAGGAAATAATCCGCAAATTCAGGCTGGACCGACAAACCCTGCAGAACCTATGTGCCATGTTGGAGCCCCACCTGCAGCCACGTCGGACATATCCAACAGCTTTCACCGCAACAGCTAAGGTGATGGCATGCCTGCATTTCTTTGCAACGGGCTCATTCCAGCACACGGTCGCAAGTGCAGGCGGGATGTCACAGCCGATGTTCAGCATGGTGCTGAGGGATGTCCTGTCGGCCATGATGCTGTACAAAGACAGATATATCCATTTTCCCAGGGGGCCTGAGTTGGTGGCTGTGAAGGGCGATTTCTATGCCCTTGGACATATCCCACATGTCATTGGTGCAATTGATTGCACACATGTTGGGCTTGTGCCACCACAGGCACGTGAACAGGTTTACCGCAATAGGAAGCATTCACACTTGGTAAATGTTCAAGTGGTGTGCCTGGCGGACATGATCATCTCACACGTGTGTGCCAAGTTTCCCGGCTCAGCCCATGATGCCCACATCTTGCGCAGCAGCATCGTTCCTCAGTTGATGGCCAATCTGCTTCCTGAGCGTGCATGGCTTGTGGGTGAGTATGTATAGTGGATTAGAGTGGTGTGTGTGTGTGACATGCTGTTGTGTAGCATTTTGAGCACTGCAAGGTTAATCTGTGTCTCTCACACACAGGTGACTCGGCATATCCAAACCGCCCGTGGTTGCTGAGCCCATTGCGGAACCCCGTCACGCCAGCTGATGTGCGATACAATGATGCCCATGGGAGGACACGGCGTGTGATAGAACAGACATTTGGTCTCCTAAAGTCAAGATTTCGGTGCCTGGACCGTACTGGAGGGGCCCTTATGTACTCGCCAGGAAGGTGTGTCAGATAGTGGTGGCATGCTGCATGCTCCACAACCTCGCCATTCGCAAGGCAATACCCCTGATCCTGGATGACGATGATGAGCAGCCAAGGCCGCCGCCTGCAAATCAAGCCGGATCCAGTGACGAGGGCAGTGGAGAGGAGGAAGGGGTCGACATGCGTCGTCAGCTCATCACCCGCTACTTCACTTGAAGGTGAGTGACGATGTAGAAGGGACAAAATGGTCTGATGGTGTTGCTGTTGCTGTGTGGGTGTATGTGAGCTTGCTGACTGCAGCTTGGTGTTGACTCATTGCTGCCTGCCAATGTATGTGTGATTGGTTAGTGTGGAACAGATTGTCTCTATGGTGACTGTTGCTCTGTGTAAAGTTTGTAGATCTGAGTACCTTGTTGACAAGTGTCGTGTGATGTGTGCAATGCCACACCCATACAAGTGACTCTTGTTCTGCTGTTTTCCGTAGGTCCCTTCAGCATCTCACTTGTTACCTACATTCCATTCCCCTGGACCATGTCCTACACGGTGTAGGTTGCACATCCTGTATTAAAGATGGAGCAGACACAACAACATGTGTGTAAGGTGTATTTATTAACAACTGTGACATGCAAGGGTGGAGGAAATGTGAAGGGGGTAATTGAAGAAGTGAGTTGACAGTCAAGGTAAATGAGATACTTGAGTAGTCCCCACAATGATGTGGAGACCCAGTCCAACAGATGGATGCCATTCACATGGCAGTGTGGTGAAGGATAGTCCAAAAGGTCAATGCAGTGGTGCAATGGTCTGCCATCATGGCTGGTTTGGGGACTAGCGTTTGGCAGGTGCTTGGGCACGTGAGTCCCCCTGGCCTTTCCTTGGACGGCCCCTCTTGCGCTTCACTGGAGGGGCCACTGCTGCAGGGGCAGTGGTGTCTGAGGACTCACCCCCTCTGTGGACGCAGGGGAGGATGATGAAGTGTCATCCTGCTGCCCAACGGGGGGAGGCAGAGGGGTAGGATGTTGTGCTTGCCTGTCCCTCAGAACCTCCACCAGCTGCCCCAGAAGATCCACAATCTGTCCCATGCATGTGTCCATGGACCTCCGCAGCAGGAGGTGCTCCCGAGATTCTTCCTCTAACCGGCCCATTCGTCCCTGGGCCTGTTGGTATGCCCCAAGGACTCTGTCGATGTGGCCCAGGGCTTCCGTCCCCGGATCAGTCCCCCTCTGCATGAGCCTGTCCCGACCAGCTGCACTGCTGCCACGGTCCTGTCCGGTCCTCACATTGGCCTGCTGCATCCTCTCCCTGGCCTCCGCAGTCGATGTGGTGGGCTGCTCAACCCCTGGGGCAGGGTGGGTGTTGCGGACAGCTGTGGTGGTGGTGGTGGTGGTGGTAGTAGTGGGTGACACACAGGCCGTGACAGCAGCTGTCAGAGGATGGTCAGGGGCTGCAGCTGATGTGGTTGGGGGGACAATGGGTGCCTGGGACTGGTTGCGGCCTGCCACACCAGATGGGCCAGCGTGGAGCTCCTCATCCAAGGAATCCAGGGAGTCCTCATCCAGTTGTCTCTGTCCCGGGGGGGACTGGCTCTGCAGGGTGGTGTCATCCTCTGCAGTGAGTTCTTGGTCACCTGTGGGTCAGATGTGAAATGGTCATTGTGTTGCACCCATCAAAGTTTGTGTTGGCAGTGTTACATCAACTGTTTGTACATCCAGCAGTTGTTCACTGTACAAATTAGCATTGACCGACATCCAGTGATGCATTACAAGCTGTTGTGGTACATACATTACTTGTCCATATTGGGAGCTGTCAAGACATGACATGCACAATATATGTTTTTTGACATTGACAGTCTCATGTTGGCATCCTGTTATTGATCAATCATATGTCATCCATTTACGCGTATGTGTCACTTGTAGAGCCCTTGTAGCGGTTCTCTCTGCACAGTGAGTGAGCATTGTAGTTTCATGCATACCTTATCATTGTGGTGTAGATATCTGTATTTGAAATTCCAGACATGCTTAAGTTTGCTTTCAGTAGATCCTAGGTGGTCTGGTACACTGCTACTGTCAGATGGCATATAGTGGTGTGCATGGTTGTGCTCGGAGTTCCATCGACATGTGTTTCAGTCATTCACACTTTGGTCGCTGTCACAGTTTCATTTTCTTAGGTGTGCACACACTATAGTTGCCAATGCTATCTGGGTGTGCAGTTGTGAATTGAGTGGCCTGGTGTCCTATGCCGACATGTTTTATTAAATGCATATCTGGCTTTATGTTGTGGCTGTGGATATGTTGTGTTTGCTGTGTTTTCCTTGTATTTGTGAGACCTCTCTGTGTGTGTATGATGATGGCTTCCATCTTGGTCCAGTGTGGGACAGGTCAGCATGATATGTCCACATGCCAGCTCTTTTGAAGTGTACATTGCAATGACTGACACATGCATGTTGGTGCCAGGGAGTAATGGGTCTTGTGTGCTGCCGGTCAGGTGGGCCCGTGTGAGTTGTTGTGCAAGCTTTCCAGCCCCACACACCCCGACCTGTGAGATGCGGTTACCTACCTGTGAGTTGGGTGGGTAGCATACATTGCCTGCCACATGCTTCTTATTGGGGGTGTAGTGTCACATCCTCCATAGTGGTGGGACAGCATGCATGTAGCATTTTGTGGGACGGATAGCCAAACACACTGCACCGTCTTCCTGTGGAGATGGCTACCTACCTGTTAGGTGAGGGTGTAGCACACAATGGCTGAGGCTTGCTTCTGGGTGGGGGAGGGCTACATCCTGCTCAGCTGTGGGACAAGGGGGCCTGGTGGGAGTTGTAGTGCAGGCCTCCCAAACACCCACCCACCTCCCTGAGATGATGGCTACCTACCTGTTAGGTGAGGGTGAAGGACACAATGGCTGCCACATGGTTCTGGGGGAGGGGGTGCTCCATCCTGCTGAGTGATGGGGCAGGGTGTGCCTGGTGGGAGTCGTAGTGCAGGCCTCCCACACACACACCCACCTCCCTGTGAAGATGGCTACCTACCTGTTAGGTGAGAGTGTAGCACACAATGGCTGAGGCTTGCTTCTGGGTGGGGGAGGGCTACATCCTGCTCAGCTGTGGGACAAGGGGGCCTGGTGGGAGTTGTAGTGCAGGCCTCCCAAACACCCACCCACCTCCCTGTGATGATGGCTACCTACCTGTTAGGTGAGGGTGAAGAACACAATGGCTGCCACATGGTTCTGGGGGGGAGCGGGTGCTCCATCCTGCTGAGTGATGGGGCCGGGTGTGCCTGGTGGGAGTCGTAGTGCAGGCCTCCCATACACACACCCACCTGCCTGTGAAGATGGCTACCTACCTGTTAGGTGAGAGTGTAGCACACAATGGCTGAGGCTTGCTTCTGGGTGGGGGGAGGGCTACATCCTGCTCAGCTGTGGGACAAGGGGGCCTGGTGGGAGTTGTAGTGCAGGCCTCCCACACACACACACCTCCCTGTGAAGATGGCTACCTACCTGTGAGGTGAGGGTGTAGCACACAATGGCTGAGGCTTGCTTCTGGGTGGGGGAGGGCTACATCCTGCTCAGCTGTGGGACAAGGGGGCCTGGTGGGAGTTGTAGTGCAGGCCTCCCAAACACCCACCCACCTCCCTGTGATGATGGCTACCTACCTGTTAGGTGAGGGTGAAGGACACAATGGCTGCCACATGGTTCTGGGGGAGGGGGTGCTCCATCCTGCTGAGTGATGGGGCAGGGTGTGCCTGGTGGGAGTCGTAGTGCAGGCCTCCCACACACACACCCACCTCCCTGTGAAGATGGCTACCTACCTGTTAGGTGAGAGTGTAGCACACAATGGCTGAGGCTTGCTTCTGGGTGGGGAGGGCTACATCCTGCTCAGCTGTGGGACAAGGGGGCCTGGTGGGAGTTGTAGTGCAGGCCTCCCAAACACCCACCCACCTCCCTGTGATGATGGCTACCTACCTGTTAGGTGAGGGTGAAGAACACAATGGCTGCCACATGGTTCTGGGGGGGAGAGGGTGCTCCATCCTGCTGAGTGATGGGGCAGGGTGTGCCTGGTGGGAGTCGTAGTGCAGGCCTCCCACACACACACCCACCTCCCTGTGAAGATGGCTACCTACCTGTTAGGTGAGAGTGTAGCACACAATGGCCGAGGCTTGCTTCTGGGTGGGGGGAGGGCTACATCCTGCTCAGCTGTGGGACAAGGGGGCCTGGTGGGAGTTATAGTGCAGGCCTCCCACACACACACCCACCTCCCTGTGAAGATGGCTACCTACCTGTTAGGTGAGGGTGTAGCACACAATGGCTGAGGCTTGCTTCTGGGTGGGGGAGGGCTACATCCTGCTCAGCTGTGGGACAAGGGGGCCTGGTGGGAGTCGTAGTGCAGGCCTCCCAGACACCCACCCACCTCCCTGTGATGATGGCTACCTACCTGTTAGGTGAGGGTGTAGCACACGATGGCTGAGGCTTGCTTCTGGGTGGGGGGAGGGCTACATCCTGCTCAGCTGTGGGACAAGGGGGCCTTGTGGGAGTTGTAGTGCTGGCAGCATGTACACATGTACCCATGGTGATGTTGCTTACTACCTTTGGAGGGCTTTATGGGGAGTGTCTGTTGTATCTGTGAGAGATGTGTTGGGAGGAGTGTTGTGCACATGAATGAATTTGTACCTAGGAGGTATTATTTTGTGATTGGGCAAGACAGTACATTTGTGTGATGTTAGGCATTTGTTTGTGCTTACCAGCCTCCACTCCCCCGGGTATTCCTGAGAGACTCTCTGGATGTAGAATGCCAAGCACCTTCTCCTCCCATTCAGTGAATGTTTTGAGTGAAACGGGAGGGCCACTGCCTGTCCTGTGAGCCAGCTCATGGTTCTTGGCTCTCCTCTTTTGACCACTGCCTTCAGATCGTGCCACCTCTTCATGATTTCATCTCTATTGCGTGGCACGGTCCCTACTGCATTGACCTTCTCTACTATCCTTCTCCACATTTGCGTCCTTGTTGCCAGTGGTGTCTGTTGGACCTGGTTACCAAACAATTGTGGTTCTACCCTGATTATCTCATCGACCATGACCCTCAACTCGCTCTCAGTGAATTTGGGCATTCTCTGTGGTGACATGGTGTGTGATGTGTCAAGGTGTTTAGGGTGCAGGTTTGGGAGTGGTAGTGGTGGTTGTGATGTGTATGGTGGGTGCTGTGCAAAGGTGTTAGAGGTGCAGGTGTGGAAGTGGTGGTGGTGGTGGTGGTGATGTGTGTGTGTTGTGCAGATTTGCCTCTCCTGTCATCTGTGGTGGATGTCCCCTCAGTTGTGGAGTTTTGCAAAGGATTGTGGTCTGTTGAGTGCTGGATTTATACTGGTGTCTGTGGGTCTGTCAGGATGGGGTGTTGGTTGCAGGTGTGGTGTGTGTGTGTACCTGGGATTTGTAGTTTTTGTGTTTCCCATGGGGGTGTGTCTTTGGGCTGTGTTGGCTATTTTTGGGTACATGCCTTGTGTGGTTGGTGCACTTTGTGGCCATGTTGTGTGTTTTTCTGGCGACCGCCATTTTTTTTGCGGGGCGTCCGCAGTGGTGGCTCGGCTATGGCGCTTCTGCCGTCTCACTGATTCTTCACTGTTGTCGACCGCGGCGGTCGGTAGCAGCGCACTGCACCGCGGGGGTGTCGGGGATATCATAATTTTGATGGCGGTGTCTCCGCTGTGGTTGCGGGCGTTTGGCCTGTTTCCGCTGCGACACCGACCGCCGCGGACGGTTTTGTGCCCTTTTCGCAGGCGTACGGTGGATTTTCGTGTCTCCTTTCCGCCGCGGTTGTGGTTTTACCGCTGGGGATCCTAATCTAGCCGTCGGTTTTCCCGTAGCGGCGGGCGGTATTTTCCCGCTACCATGGCGGTCGTTTTTTTTTCCGTCCGCCATCGTAATGACCTCCTTAGAACACTTCCAAGAAAAAATTCCAACCTAATGAAAGGCCAGAACACTGTGATCTCTTCCTTCTTTTTTAAACTTTCCAAACAATACTTTTTCGTAAACTATTCTTCAAAATAGCATCAAGAAGAAATTAGGAAAAATTAAGTCAAAGTCCAAATCTCCTTTCGTGGATGGATTCTTCTCCAACACCACAGTTTTGCAATATAGGAAAAACTCCATGATCCTTATCCTCCTCTTCAATTGTTGACCACGTCCTACAAAGTAATATGAGAAAATGTAAATGTGGGTTGGGTTCAGGGTGGGAATAATAGTAGCCTCCGTGTCTTTAATAAAATCCAGATTTTCTGACCATCAGCGTTGGGGAAAAACTACATTTTATGTCACGACGGAGACTAACATTATTTGAAGTTTAAAGCTTTTTTAACAAACAACAGGCTGCATTCTCAACAGGCTTGAAGTAAAATATGCGTAAGACTACATCATTCGACCAATCGGCACATCTCAAAATGTCTGGTAAGGCACCTCCTTGCATATAAGCTTGTGAAGCAGATGCTCCTCTTACAGAATGCGCTCCAAACATACTCACCTCCACTCCAGAATTCCTCATCACCTCTTTCACTCATCTTGCCAAAGTTAGAGATGATACCCCTTTATGGGGTTTTCTGACAGAAACCAATTACTGTTTTAAATTCACCGTTCTCAAAAGTAAGGCTCTCCTTTCGTACTCCCTCACACAGCGGACCACACACAAATTTACACAATCATCGAAATAAGTATAGAATATAGTCTGTGAATTGGTCTTGGTTCTTCTAGTTAAATAGAAACACACACCCTCAGGAGAAAAAATTCTGTTTGTTGTTTCCAATGTGCTTACATCTGAAACTCTTCTAAAAGATACTAAACATAACAAAGTTGTTAACTTGTGTGACAATTGCTTCAGACATAATAAGTCATTAGCACCCAAGTCATCTTAAGTTCCTCAGTACTTTTGATACATCCCATAAAGAATGATATCTAGAAATCAGAGGTTTTGATAATCCTTTACTCCTCATAACTCTCGTCACCAATAAATCCTGTCCTACAGAAGCACCATTTAATAAAATATGACCATCAGAAATCGCTGATCGATGAACATTAATAGTTCTATAAGATAAAACTTTTTCAAACATTTCTGACAGATAATTTGCTATCTGTACGGTATCCACTGAACCCGAATCAAATTTCCTTTCCACACACCAGCAAACCCATTTTTGCCATGCCAATCTATGCATTTTAGGAGTTTCTTGATAGGATTTGATGCTACCTGTGAAAGTCCTGGCACCTCCCAGATTCTCTTGAAATTCTCCATGCCATCATTCTCAATTGACCCTCTAGCACCAAGTTGTCCAGTTCTCCTGCTGGGCCTAATAAGATTAAGATTTCCGAGCCATCATAGCTACCTGTGTTATCATTGAAAATGGTGGGAAGGCATATCCCATCAGAACCCTCCAGTCTTGACTGAAAGTGTCTAATCCCGCACACTCCGGGTCCGGACGCCAACTGAAAAATGTCTTCAACTGGGTATTCTGTCTGTCCGCAAACAGATCCACCTGAAAAGGACCCCAAATGTCCATCAATCTCAAGAAAATTCCTCTGTCCGGAGACCAATAGCTCGAATCCATGTGATTCTTTGAAAACCAATCTACCTCCACATTGTTCAGACCAGGAATATGTTCCGCCTGAATCACAATGTTCTGCCTCAAACAATAATCCTAGAACACCTTGGCCAAATCTGCCAAATCCTTTGATTTTGGACCCCCTAACCTGTTGACATATCTCACAGCCGACACATTGTCCATTCTCAAAAGAATCGAACACCTTGCAGTGTTCTGTGTAAAACTCTTTATTGCAAAGGATCCCACCAGAAGTTCCAAACAAATTATGTGCAGGTTCTTCTCTCTCTCTGTCCACAAACCTCCTGTAGAAGTTGAACCATAGTTTGCTCCCCAACCTGACAAGCTTGCATCTGATTCTATGACCAAGTCTGGCAGTGACCCAAAAATAGCTCTCCCATTCCAAGCTTCCATATTTTTTAACCACCAGTCCAATTCTCCCCTGGCCTCCTCTGAAAGAACCACTTCTTCTAAATATTTCAACCCTTGCCTCAGATGTTTGCTCTTCAAACGTTGGAGAGCACGATAATTCAAAGGTCCTGGAAAAATGGCTAGAATTTACAGAAGGTACAAACCTGTCACCCTTGCTAGCATTCTCAGCGATATTTTTCCTATTCATACACTTCAATTTCTCCTTTGGGAGTCTCAATTGTCCCTGTACTGTGTCTATCATGAATCCTAGAAATTGAGTCACTTGGCTTGGAATTAGGCACGATTTTGGTCTGTTCACCACAAACCCAAGGTCCTCCAGTAAGGTTATTGCCATAAGAGTATGATCCAACACCTTTGATCTCTTCTAATCTATTAGAAGGATATCGCCTAGACCGCAACCGGTCGCAGAACCTTGGTGAAACACCAGGGGGCCGAGGAAAGGCCGAAAGGCAGACAAACAAACTTCCACATTCTTCCACCCCACCTGAACCGAAGGTATCTTTGATGATGTTCCAAATAGGAAGTGTCAGATACGCATCCTTTACATCTAACCTTGTTAGCCAATCCCCTGATTGGAGAACATCCCTTATTAAATGTAAACCTTCCTTTTTGAAGTGATGATATTCTACCCAGTTGTTCAAACTCTTCAAATTTATAACTTGCCTCATACCTTTGTCTTTTTTCTGTACCAAAAAAATATTGCTTACAATTCCTTCTAAAGCAGGTCTCGCCTCTATAATGGCACTTTTTTCTTTCAGATCCTGTACTTCCTTGTTCACCAATTTTGTTAATTCTTAGTTGAATCTTATTATTTCTGGAATATTATCCTGAACCGGTTCTCCCACAAAGTCTATGCGATAACCCTTTACCATTTCCAACACCCAATGGTCTCTTGTTACCCTTAACCAGTTGTTGAAAAACTGAGCAAGTCTGTCTCCCAGTTTTATATTTTATAGGGGGTAACAGAAAGTTCTAGACTTACCTCATCCATGTGTATGACGTTCTCCTCATAATCCTCTTGCTTTATATCCTTTGAGTGGCGTCACTAGAGGGGTGCGGGGGGTGCGGACCGCACCGGGTGACACCATCACATGGGGTGACACCTTTCCCAAATAAGACTATTTACTAAATAGTCTCATTTTGGGAAAGGTGTCACCCCATGTGATGGTGTCCAGGTGACACCATCACAGGGGTGACACCTTTCCCAAATGAGACTATTTACTAAATAGTCTCATTTGGGAAAGATGTCACCCCATGTGATGGTGTCATGGGAGTAAGTTACCGCACTGGGTGACACCAACCCTAGTGACGCCGCTGTATCCTTGTCTTTGATGGTAAAATCCTCCAGATTGATAAAGGTTTGGTTTAAAACCCCTATAAAATGAGGTCCTAGTAGTGTCTTGGCCTCGGCCGGGGAACCAACCTCTCGTTCACCAGGCCCCACCAAAAACACGTCTGTCAAAAATCTTTTTAATCTCCCTATAAGATTTTTGTAGACAGCTGAAAGCCCCCACATACTTCAACATCTCCTTGATGAAATCATCCCCAAAAACTAGGCCATTAGCCACATGCACCTCCTTGTTATTGGCTAACTCCACTAGTTTAGGGTCTATTTTTAGAAGGATGCCTTTCCTTCTTTCCACAGAAATGGCTGTATTAGCATTACCTAACAGACAGACTGCACGCTGTATCCATTGTCTCAATTCTTCTACTTTGAGGGATGATTTTCCCACAAAAGCCTCCTCAGCCATGTCAACATTTTTTGTTAATGGACCTGGTAGATCCAGTAGCCTATCTTGACACATACGTAGTCCTTATCAAGGCCTTTCCTGGGGTCATGTCCTCCCTTGCCAATAAATGCTATAATCTTAGCCTCCAACTCTGGGGATTGCATACCTTATTGGCTAGCATGGGTCTTGGACACTCAGACCAATCTTACATCTTTAGGAATTTGCTTCCTAATCCAGAATTGCATGTACTCAGCCACATGAGCAGCTGGCAACCATTGAGGAGAAAGAGGGCATTTTAATAATGTAGGATCAATAATGAAACCCCCAAGGGGGTCAAGTAGTGCCCCATTCTGCTCATCTCCACCTTTCTCCAAAATGTTCATCTTCTGTGTCATAATCCCCTCAGAATTATCTGAATCAAAGTCTGATGAGCAGCTTAGGTCCCCTTCCGCGCTCCCCGAGGAGTCATCATAGTGCACAACCGTATGTTTGCGTGCTTTAATATTTTTATTACTTTTCTCTGGACCCTTACATTGGTTCCCTTGTGTGTCCTCGACACCACCAATTTTCATACGTACGGAAATCTTATTTTTGGAGTCTGTAAACTTCCCTCTTTTGATATTAGACATGGAGTATTCAACATGCTTACGTTTTCTATTCACCTTACCTCCTTTCTTACTATTGAAACCTTTCCCAGCTGACCAAAATCTTTCTTCATGAGAAATAAACCTCCCTTCTTGTAGCAGAGCGTCTAACTCTTTATCCATTTTAGCATCTAAATCCTGCGAGAATCTCTCTAACATGGTCTCAGAGTTATTTTTCTCACCCATCTAATGTAAATAGTATATCTTTTAAAACTAAAATTTTCCTCACAAAAGGACCAAATACCTATTAAATCTCTGTTTGTACAAAACCTATTAAATCTCAGTTTCTTCTCATAGTAATCATTATAACCATCCCCTTAAGTGTACCCAAGGTAACTGACAGCTGATTCTGACATAAACACTGAAACTGTCAGTTTGTATTCATTCGTTTTGCAATATAATGTAATTAGAGGTTTCCCAAGCCTCTAAAATGGCCGTCTGAGCAACATGTCACAATGTAGAAGGACGTGCCAAGGAAAAAAACCCTTTCTATTTTCTCTGATTGCATAGACTGTGGAAACTTTACTTCCATTTCAGTCCGAAATTCAATACTTTAAATTTTTTTTCCCACTAAGCGGAGGTCAGGAAGACACCCTCGGAAGCAGCGACTTCCCTTGAGCACCGTCTGCCGACCTCCGACATCGATACGTCCTCCCGCGGCCAGCAGTGTGAGAACGCTCACCAGGCTTCGCTCGCTCCCGGAACGAAGGACGGTCTTCATAGAGCGTGCGGCTCACATACCCAACCGTCACCCAAGGAGGGAATCAAGTAAATCATCCAAATTATTCACTTCCACAAGTGACACAACCAACTGTGTGTAGCGACAAACACTAACCAGAGAAAACAGTACTAGTCTGCCAAACCCTGCAAAGAGGTCAAGCGGCAAGGTCACACACAAGTTAAAATTTCAGTAAAAATCCAGAATTACGTCAAGTTTAGCTATTAGCATAAATACTTCCCAAACATACAAGTACACACCTCAGTCATGTCGCATGGTACATCCACACCACTAGCATAATCAAGCGGTTAAACTTATCTGATCTGCAGCAGCCAATAAAATAAGGAAGATATCACATTGTCCTGGCCTTTTATTAGGTTGGAATTTTTTCTTGGAAGTGTTTTAAGTTCTTTAAAGTGGCTGTGTGGTAGCTAAATAAAGAAGATTGCAATAATGTTATCCTCCGGTCTTTACATAAATTAAAATGAACAGTTAAACTTAATCATTAAGGTAACTTTACATTTTAATTTTCTCCCATGTAAAAGCATTTAGAAACATCCTTTTGTTCTCATGCTCCAATACTGAGTTGACAAGGACTTTTATTTAGGAGTTAAATACCTTAGCACTTCAAGTCCTCACCTCTGTGCCCCAGCCCCAGCCTGGGTTATACATCCGACTCTGCACTGCTCATTATCAGGCCCTGCAATGTGCAGCCTGATGATAATACTGTAAAATAAACACAACCTTCCCTTAACTTCAAAAGGAAAATGTGGTCCTGTGTTTCTTTTAAAATTAAACCAAGGCTGCAAGCTACTCTGAAGGTGTTTGAGAGCAACTGGTAGCTCTCAATAAACTGTTTGGAGACACCTGCCCTAAAACAATATTCTTGGCCACGGGCCTCTGCTCCCATTGCGTTCTATTTACGGCTGTGATTTAACACAGGCAGCATGTAGGTGTATTGGGAACAGGGAGTGGAACATTTGCATTACCTTCATTGGAGCACATGGGGCGCAATGCCTTTTTTAAACATCGCTGCTGATAATTAAAGATATAGACACATTTGGTGCTCATGTTTATTGCATTACAAAAGCTGGTGTAGTGCACATCAAAGCTTTCAATACAATTTCTGAAAATCAAAACTACCATAATAGTCGTGACATCTCAGTTGTGCTGTTGTGTCACAAAAAACTGGCTTAATAAATACAGTGTGGGTAAATTCTGTTTGTATTTCCCATCACATTTGCATTTATTAACATCTGCTGTGGATAACCAATATTTTCCATTATTCTTTTTACTTCTCAAACATTGAATAATACTATTTTAGCAGAGTATGAAATTTTACCCACTTTTATACATTTTCAAATGAGCAGGAAGCAAGTATAAAATGGTGGGTATAATGTGGTGGCATTTTTTGGATCATAACAATTGTGCAGAGCAACGGACAGTCTCTGAATGCGCTGAACTATCTAATATGCTCACTTTAAATTGGTTTTGGATAAAAATAGGTAATATTTATTAGACAGCATTCTTTCCGGGCACAATTTCATATGAGCACGCTCCTATGCGGTATTACTGAGCCAGAAAATATTTCCACCAAGACAGTTCATCTTTCCAGTCATTGTGATGAGGAAGAAGAAGGTTGACAGGTACTTCAGGTCTGTCGCTAATTTCACATACTGGCCAGATGCAAGCAATCTGTTGCACCTCGCTCATCATAAAAGAGTGTCTGCGACGGTAGCGAAACATACACATCCATGGATATTTTAAACGTTTTAAAGACTGGGCAGTCAGTTATCTAGAATGATATAAGCTACACAACGCACCTCTTATGCATTTAATGCCTTTTTCATTATAAGCTTCTGTCTACACATTAGAAAAGTAGGTAACCTCATAACATGAAGAGATTCATGCATCTTTTTATAGACATTAAGAGGCTCTACATGGGTATGGAAACAGTGTTTATGACTATAAATGGACTGGCAGCAAGCCAGGCAATGAAATGCTGAGCCTTCTCTCCTGTCTTCATGCTAAAATGTTTCAGATATGCAGTGGTATAACATTAGCCCGTGTGGTGGAGGAGGGGGCATGAGCTCCAGGGGTCCCCTTGGCATATTGCACTGACTGGGTCTGGGACCAGTTAGTGTTAGTTTGATATGCTCGATTATTTGGCAGTGGGACAAAGTGGTAGATGGTGGGCTGGGAGCGCACCTTCCATGTACTTTGCAAGTGGAACCCCTCAAGTTTTGTAATGCCACTGCAGATAATATTTTGGATGTATTTAGGCCATAAAATGCTGGCTATGATAAAATAAAACTAGCACAACGATGACATTAAGGGCCAGATGTATGATCATTCCATTTTGTGAGTCACAAATTGTGACGTTTTGCGTCTCACAATTTGCGACTCACAAAATGGAATGTACAACCACGTCTCAGACACTGTTTGTGATTCCTAATGGGGTCGCTAAAGACCCACCTCAATAATATTAATGAGGAAGATCACAATTTGCTACCCCTTAGGAATTTCACAAATCACAGGGATTGTGGCCTTCCAGTGACAGCAGACCACCATGTCTGGGTTTGCTTTTCTAAATAAAGCAACTTTTTTTTTTAATGCAGCCTGTTTTCATTAAAGGGAAATGGAATGTGTTTTAAAGAAAAAAAAAGAAGTTTTATTTTCATTTTTTAAGGCAAACACAGGTCTGTGGGACCACTGTCTGATCTTAAAAAATATTTTCGCATACATTCACAAAAGTGAAGGGGTCCTCTAGGGACCCCTTCCTGTTTGCGACTGGCTTACCACCTACTTAAAGTAGGTGGTAACAACAATTGATATGCAACCGCATTTGCGGTCGCAAAACAGTGATACATACCAGTGCGACTCACTATTAGGAAGGGACGCCCTTGGCACACTCCTTCTTAATAGCGACTTGCAAACCATATTTTGAGAGTCGTTAATAGGTTACTGACTTGCAAAATAGGTTTGTACATACCACAACCCTTGTTAGTGGTCACAAATAGGCTGATTTCCCTTTTGGGACTGCTAAAAAGGGTCGTACATCTGGACTTAAATGCATATTCTCAATAAAGAAGCTTCCAAGATTTGAGATACCATCCAGAAATGTCTGTTCCAAAACAATTCTGTTTTAAACAGTAAAACGTTGCTGGTAACATTTAGTGGTGGAGTCAAACTAAAATTCAGAGAACTGGTGTGAATGGTGCTCGTCAAGTGGAGTAAATATAATAATAAAAAGAATGATTTAAAAAGATGAACAAATCAACATCACACTCACCACCACAACCAACAACAGCAATTGCATTAAGAATGAGAATAAGAATAAGAATCTAGAAAACCTCTCTGCCACATTATACAAGATTTCTCTGCCACATTATGCAAATTAAATCACCTATTACTGCTAATTACGGTGGTAATTCTCAGAAAACAGAAAGTAAAATAACTCACGAAGAGAAATACATGTGTACAAAGTCACAGAGCGTTATATACAGACAATCAAAATGAATCCAATATGCTGCTTACAGGATGATAGGGCTACCTTCCCAAAACTCCACCTTGCCTATTCCCAAACTAATTAAGAGCAAGCGTGATGAAGTTGAGCACTGGGGTCAAATTCACTAATAGCCAAAGGAAGACATTAGATTGTGAGATGGGGAGGATTTGAGACTTTCCCAAGTAATAAGTCCAAAGTCATGTCAGGTTCAACACACAAGTTCAATAAAATAAGACTGGGCTCAACCCTGGTAGCCATGGCACAAAGGAGACAGGCTTATCTTGAGGAAAAGTGTGAAAAGTATTTAGTGGTAGCAAAAACGTTAAAAAGTAAAAACACACTACAATCAAAATCCCAATACCAATTATTAATAATAATAATAATAATAATGACACTTATAAAGCGCATGGTTACACCAGCTGGTGTGTCCCCGCGCTGAGGCTGCTATTTAGACCAAACCAAGGGTAAACGGCGCAGAAAAGGGGTCTAAGAGGAAACAGGAAATGTGGAGGAGAAAGTGGCAGATCTTATAGTTGAAAAAGCCAAGTTTTTAGTCTTTTCCGAAAAAGATTCTCGGATGGTTCCGCACGGAGAGCCAAAGGAAGCGCATTCCCACTTTTTCGCTGCCAGAAAGCTAAAAGATCAAGCGCCCATACGTGCTTTTTTAATCTTGGGAACTCTAACCAGGTGAGTCCCGGTGGATCTGAGATGTCGGCCTGGGCTGTAAGGAGTGAGGAGGTCCCACAGGTAGAGGGGGCCTTTATTCTGTAAGGTGCGGTGGCAAACACACAGGGCCTTAAAGAGAATCCTCTTAGCTATAGGTATCCAGTGTAAGGACACAAGTGCTTTCTTAGAGGAAGCTTTCCTGGGTAGATTGAGAACCAGGCGTGCTGCTGCGTTCTGTATGCATTGTAATCTGTGGAGATATTTTATTGTTGTGCCTAGATATAGCACATTACCATAATCCAGTTGAGATGTCACAAGGGCGTGGACCAGGGTTTTCCTAGCATTTTCAGGATTCCGAAGCACTTGCCTGCAACTTTCCTGGTCGGAGTTTCGAAGGAGAGAGTAGAATCCGGCCAGGCTCCTAAGTTTTTCACCTCTGTTTTGGGGCTGGGGACGGGACCTAGAGTTGTTGGCCACCAGGCTGAAGACCAGATCGATGGAGATTTCCCTACTACCAGGATCTCGGTTTTGTTGCCATTCAGTTTCAGACAATTGCATATGATACGATGATGACCCCATGGTTCTCCACAATCTCCGCTAAGGGGGAGACGTAAAGATTGAAGAGGGTGGGGTTCAAAATTGATCACTGAGGCACCCCCTGAGATAAAGCAATGCTTTTGGAGGTGTATGGTTGAGTAACTCAGAAACTGCGATCCTGTAAGTAGGAGGTCATCCACTTAAAGGCAGCACCGCCCAGTCCTGCTAATCTGAGACGGTGTAGTGGGATTGTGTGGGATACCGTGTCAAACGCTGCACTAAGGTCCAGTAGGACCAGTGGAGTCGTCAGGCCTTCATCCACCCGCATGCGTACTGTCTCTGTTGCAAAGAGTAAGGCAGACTCCGTCGAGTGGGATGCTCTAAAACCTGATTGGAACAGGTGAAATAGATTGTGTTGGTTGATGTGTGCCACCAGTTGTGTGTTAGCCACCTTTTCTGCTATTTTTGAAAAATAAGGGAGCAGTGAGACAGGTCTCAGGTTCTCCAGTAGATTCATGTCTGCTGAGGGTTTTTTTTTCAGGGGGAGAACAATAGCTTGCTTCCACGTGTCAGGTACCCTCCCAGTTTCAAAGGAGGTTTCTAACAGCTGCTGCACACAGGGAATTATACTCTCTAGCCCTACGCTGATGACTTTAGGCATGGTTGGGTCTGACGGGGAGCCAGATTTAATGCTTAACCCCTTCAGCGCGGCGCCGATTTTCGCGCTGTGCGGGGGGTTAACGTTAATCTACGGGACCGTGACGGAACGGTTCCGTCATCCGCACAGCCCAACCGATGCGCATGACGGAACCGCTCCGTCATGAGCGTCGAAGGGGTTAAGGCTATCTTTTTCAGATCTTCTAGGGAGGGAAGGGAGAATCCTGAAAGACAGTTATCCCCCCACTCCGGGATCCATGAGGTTATACAATCAGTGCCATTGTGAGCCACATCCGGGAAGGCATCGTAGATTTTTGATACCTTTGCGGCAAAAAAGTCGGCAATTTCGTTACATGATTCCTGCGAACTGGAGGCTGGAGTCACTGTTCTCTCTACAGATGATAGGTCCTTGAGAATAGCAAAAAGTTCTTTAGTGGAATTATCTGCTCGCTCAATCCTATCATTGTAGAATGCAGCACGTGTCTTCTTGATAAGGGAGTGATAGTGTTTTAAGTTCATCTTGTAGGCAGCCTTGTTTATCTCCGAAAAGTCTGTCCTCCATTTACATTCTAAGAGTTTGCAAGATTGCTTAGCCATCCTCAAGGTTTCATTAAACCAAGGTGCAGATTTCGTATGTCTGCGGGGGGCACTGGATGTCCATGGAGCAACTGCATCCAGTGCTTCAGTAATCCATTTATCAGCTACTCTATTTGCCTCAATAATGCCCTTACCTAGGGAGGGTTGGTTCAATTGTAGAGCCCGAGTAAAGCTTTCAGCATTAAATTTGGACCATTTCCTGTGAGTGGCATTAGGTACTGTTATAACTTGAGGGAGTGGTTTGGATAGGGGGATATAAAAGGTCACAAGGGGTGATGGTCGGACCAGGGGACAGCCGTCGGGGGGTCAACAATCAGATCAGCGCAGTTGGAGAAAATAGGGTCTAATATGTGCCCTAGTTGGTGTGTTGGGTACATGGACTTAAGTGTTAGCTGGAGGCCAGCAAGTTCTTGCTGTAGAAACTGGGCTTCGCCACAAGAGTGGTTATCAAAGTGCAAGTTTAGGTCTCCCAGGATAGTTAGATTGCTATGTTGTAGTACCGGTTGGACCATTAATTCTACCAGTTGGGAAATAAATCACGAAGCTACTCCTGGAGGTCGATATATCAAAAACCCATTGACTGTGTGGTTCTCAGATGCCTTAAGAGTGAAGGAGGCTGCTTTGCTTTGGTCTAAGTCTACTGCAAGCATAGAGCATGTTAAGGACCATTTGTGGATTATCGCAATGCCCCCTCCACGCTTGTCTATGCGGTCCTGTCTGAGGATCCCGTAGTCAGGTGGCAGTGCTTGTAGTATGTCTGGAGCGGAGGACTCGTGCAACCAGGTTTCTGTAAGGAATAGTGCATCGGGTTGGTATTCCAAGATGCAGTCGTGAATTTCCACCTTGTGCTTATTCAGTGACCTACAGATCAAGAGTAGAAGTTTAAGATTGTGCCGCCCTGCTCGATCTATCTTATGTGTGTTTGTATAGAATGAGCAGTGCAAGCATTGACGTGGCATTGACTCTGCAGAAAGCGAGTGCCTACATGCTGTTAAGGGTGGGGACTCTAGTGCTCTGAGTTGATCTCCTGAGTACCTTAAGTGTTGCTCCCTCTAAAACGATGCAGGAGTTCTGGCCCCTTGCCCCGGCCAGCCGCGGACGGGCGCAGACGGGCTTGCCTTTGGCACGTCCGCTGCGCTTCCGCTTTGTGTCCTCGCTGGCATGCAGATTAAATAGGCGGGGAGCCACCGGAAGCTGAGTGCCAGCCTGCAGAGTCAGACGGAAGTCTGGAGACAGTCACTTGACCTGGCCACGCCCTCCGCTCAAACGGCAATGCAGCCGCGGCGGAACAGGGCAGGAGGTCACCGTAACAGGTGAGAGTGCGGCGCAGAATAAAAGAAGTTAAAGTTGGTACTTTTTTAAAAGTACTTCAAGTAAAATGTGCAAAGTGCAGTGTGCGTTTAAAAATTAACAGTGTTTACCGCAGGTTAAGGTGATTAAAAATAAGGAGAACCAGAAGTCTGAGGGCCAAAATTGCCAAGAAAAGGTGAAGCGCTAATCAGAAGGCATTGTTTGCTGTTCACCGAGATCTAGTGCCAATTTCAGGCCAGCCAAAATAGAGAAGAGGTCAAATACACCAAATGGGTTGTCTTGGTCAATGAATGGTTCTTCTGACTTAGTCTTTGAAAGGGAAGTGGAAACCATTGAGCTGGTCAAGGTTGAAGTTATATCCAGCGAAGCACTCTTAAAGTCAGATAGCAGTTGGATGAGGTCCTACTGAAGCTATTGGTTATGGCCAAGGAAGTTCTGAGATAAAACATTTTCCCTTTGTCACTGCCAAAATCCTCTTGTAGGGTGAATACTTTTCATGCTTCCACCCAATCAACATTTCAACCTTTGGACTTAGGGCCTGATTTAGAATCTTGTGGGACTGGTTACACCATCACAGGATTAAATGGGACTTATATTTCGGCGGACGGGATATCCGTAACACGTGCAATGGAGTAACCCATCCGCCAAGATCTAAATCAGGCCCTTATTCTCTGTTTTTGGATCTCAAAATCGTCCAGTGGGGGAAGCCTGAGGCTGTAGCCAATGAAGCCCCCCCAAAACCAGGCACCTTTGCTGTGAAACCCCACAGAAACTCTGGAAGTGTTAGAAGTACAAAAACGTTCTAAGTGTCGACTTTTCAAACTTTCTGAAGCAGTTCCCCTAGTCATGTCTAAGGCTCCCAGAACCTCTGGGACTCACTCCAGCTGAGCCCACCAGCAGGGTCAAGCCAAAGGGCCTGATTACGACTATGTCAGTCCATTCGACCACTGTAGTTGCGGTGGCAGTCCATGGATTACGCTTGCTGTATTACGAATTTGGTGGTTGGATCAGAACTGGACTGCTGCTGCCGCCAGGGATCAGCAATCTTGCAGCAGTGGTGCAGCGGTCTGAGGAAGTAATAATCTGGTGGTGGTGCTGCAACACCGCTGAGCATATTACAAGTTTCCTCATGTCCTTCTATTCATGCCGGTGAGCCTGCCATGAAAAAGGTGGCAGTGAGGAAACTATGCCTCTGTGCATATCGGTGGAGGCAGGGGGGCACATGCTGTGCACCCCCTATATTTCTGCACCCCCTGTTCGTGCACGTGAAGAAATGCACAACATGGTGCATTACTTCCTGTGCAGGAATGCGCTGTGGACCTCCCACAGCAGTGCCTTCATAAGGCTTTCTTTTAAGCCCTAGACTTTGGTACCCCTTAAATAGGCTTATACACTGGATGCTGTACTAAGAAAATACTTTTAATAAAAATTCTTTTCATACGAAGGATGTTTTCTTTCTCTAATATAGTGTCAATGACCTCTTTTTTTATAAAAAATATCCTTTTGATAACATTAATATAGAAATAGTCTCATTGATTGTTTTTTTCAAAACAAATGAGATATTCTGGTTTTCCATTGTGAGATTGGACTTTTATAATCTTTAAGTGACCATTCCAAGATGGCGGGATCACCATGGCGGTTAATTAGGGTGACCTGCCTTATCTTTGGCCCCTGATGTGTCCATATGATATAGGAAGTACTCGTACTCCTGTTTCTGAGGTGGGATTATGTGTGGCCGCAATAATAAATAACCTAAATGGCTTCTTAATGAGAATAGTGATACAGTTGGTTTAGATGTACTTGCCATGGTTTTTAGGTTTTAATCAGCTTTGCGGGTCTCGCGATCCTTAACGAGCAAGGTAGGAGTACCTGTTCCAACATGGTGGGTCCGTAACGTGGGTTATGCAAGTGTGCCATGGAGCGTTGAGTGCTCGCCAGGAATGGTTAAATAGCGGCGGTGACTCACTTTTACCGTTGCAACCAGAAGGATGCGTGGAAGAGCCGACAATTTATGACTGAGGTAACTTTATCTCCTTTACCCATTTAGCAATATGCCGACTAACTGGATAGCGTCATACATTAGGATTTGTGTTAGGGACAACTGTTATTGGCATGTTATTCCACGTACATTAAGGGAATTTTTATCAAGAAGTGAGGGACTTTTTTATAGACAGTCTTCCTGACAGCCACCTGATTTCTAATAGAGACTGTTTTTTCTTGTTTCATTTATTCTTACAGGCCCAATTGATGATGGGCAGTATCTGTAGACCACAGTGATATATTCTTAAACTTTTGAGAGCTACAACTTACAGACTATTACTCCAATTGAAGGACAGTTTAGAAGGTATGTGAATGTTTCCTCTAAACTATAAATAGATACATGATGCACATTGACAGAGTGAGGATACTACAATAAGAAAAACACAATGTTATTTTTGTTTTTTTGTTTTATTTTATAGATTGATTATCCCTATTGGTTTATCTCTATCTGGGAGAACCTGTAACTAGGAATCTGTGTATTCCCCAGGAGCTATCCCTGGATTTACTCAAGGATTATTAGCAATACCGGACGGTCTAGCCCGGAATGTGAGCAATGGTTATAATAGCCAGCTTAATGAAGTGATAGACCCAACTTTGGATTATATACTAATTCTATAATCCTCATTTTAGAAACAGAACTCAATATGTTTGGTGGGTAGTATGTGTATGTATATTTACATGTGGTGTTATTTTTGTTAAGATTATTCGCCATATATTGGTGCCCCAACCCATGATGTTGGATTCAAATTATGTTGTTAATACTTTGAGCAGGAATTCTATGTTAACAACATCTTTGTTTAATCTCTTTGGAATATGTACAAATTGTTACCACATTTTCGATGTTTTTTGTAATTTTATGCACGTGCTGGTAACAATACATTTTAAATATTTTGGTAATTAATTGCATGTGTCTGTGATATGGAGTGGTCTTTTTAGTTTGTTGCAGTAATTATATCTCTTTCACATACAGGTGTATAATATTGATTGTTTTTATATACACACGCTGAGAGTCAATATTACAGTCTTGATAAAGATGGTTTTAACTAGGATGATACCATCGAAACGCATCAACGACATTGACCCCTAATCCGTGACGTTGGTTAGCACAACAGATGAAATACCTATAATTTATTGAGTTTCCGCCTTAAGTGAACCACATCATGGATAGGTTTTATTGATGACAAAGTGTATTGTCTTTTTGATACTCTCTTTCTTTTATTCTTTCTATGCTCTTTTGCTTATTATGTTCTGTATTCTATACATGTAGCACTTGTTGGGTATCCCTCTGTACCTGTATGTAACATGTGGGATTCGATTCTCTCTGATCCCGGTTTTTATTGTAATGAATTGATTATATATTTTTTTAAATGTTTCAAATAAATCCATTTGTACAACTCCATAAGTGCATCTGCATAGTGGCACACTATATTTGCAAAATATAGTATTTTCCATTCTGCGCCTTTTTGTATGAAGTGATGTATGCGTGATAGATGAATGTGGAGGATAGTTAGTAATATATGGTCCACCAAAGGAAAAACAGACGTTTTTTGAGTCAAGCCGTAGAAAGGCACCACCATGGGACCTCCGCAACACTCACCGCCCGCCAGGATTCAACTCGTAATCATGCACCTTCCTGCAAAAAAACAATCGTAAAAGGTGTTTTCCTCTTTCCATGGAAAGAGTAAAAAATTTAGGAGAAGTGAAGGTATTTCCTCTCATTACGCATTACCTCCGGAGGCATATGGATTTGGTGCTTCCCCAGGTATACATGGTTAACCCCTTCGATGCTCATGACGAGCTCAGCTCGTCATGCTGCGCGGTTGGCGTGTGCGCATGACGAGCTGAGCTCGTCATGACCACACCCGCGATCGGAATGTCCAGCACCTGGGCGGAATTCCGATCGCAGCGAAGCGGTTAAGTAAATCTGGGGCAGCATGAAACTCCATGGGTGTTGAACATGAAAACCCACTGCAATGCCCATGGAACTCCTTCTGGGCGCAGAGTAAGGCAACAAAGTGATTTGCGCTGCGTCGCCTTACTCATTATTTATGAGGCCACTCAAAGCCACGCAGGGTGGCTTTGCATGGCTCCATTTATGAGAGCCCTGTGTCTTGCATATACCACTTTACAAGGGGCATATGTGACGCAGGGCTATCATAAATAAGCCCCGTAGTGTTTACTTTGAGGATGATGCTATTTTCCCTATATGAATCGCAGTGTGGAACTTTATTTCCTTCTTGTACCTCTAAGGCCTTCAAGGGCCACATGTAGCATTTCCAGCACCAGAGTTTAACTCAATATTCCATTTAGTAAATACGTTCAAGCATTTCCAGCACCAGAGTTTAACTCTATATTACACTTCGCAAATTACGCTCAACTGCTTCTCAGGCTATGCTCATTTGCAACAATACTTTCTGCTAAGGATGGGCTGCGCTCAAGAGCTATAGCCCTTAGTAGCTGGTGATGATGGTGTCTCATTTGCCTTTCCCAGAGAGCTTCACATGGAAGTGTTACATCCAAAATCTTTAACTTTGATCTTCTGTAGCATCTGCCACCTGCGAGTTTTGCGTGGCAGGTTTTCCTGTGGGTTCTAGAGGCTTCTAGATCTTTGAAGCAAGCTTGAGCATGCTGCATTGGAAGACCCTTCTGCTTGCCACAATCACCGGTCAGTGTATATCTCCTTCTGCAGTGCAGTGTAAATTAGTCTGTGGCAGTTCAGAAAGGAATTGTAGCAAATACGCAGAAGCTGCGACTAAAATAGGCACATGACACAGATGCGCCTCTTCAATGTCACTGCAGCCATTGGGGGATAATGGTGCAAAATAGTACATAACAACGATAATGGACGTTGAATGGGTTGAGACTTATTTTAAAGAAGTTCCCAACTCCTGAGTTAGACTTTAAACCACATACCCACAATACACGTTTGAGCAGGTACAATATGCAATGGTGTTTTTAGTTTATTCAGAAATTGGACATGCCTCCTTAATGTCATTCCTACAGAGTCCCAGAGCAAAATGGGAGTGTGAGCTTAATGAGGTTCAAGTCATTCCTTATAATTCCTTTGCAGAAGAATACGAAGAAGGAATTCGGTGACCAGAGATGCTCTCCAGGGAACACTGAGGACGGAGACAGCTGTGCTCTGTAGCTAGCTACTATCTTCCCACACACAAAGCCCATCAGAATAACACATACACAAATTAATTTTTCCTCATGGGTCCACACGCCATTTGGTCTTTGTATTAAATCTTTATTTGACTACATTTTTGTTTGCATATTTCTTTTTATTTATTCGTTTTTACAGAGCCTAGTAAATTTGACAAAAACCTTATTTTCCCCTCTCCGTGTATTACTAACACATTGCTACATCCTACAGCTTTCTCTTTTCTAAATTCCCTTTGCACATACGCATTTCCTTCCAAGACTAAAATACCCTCATTTCCGCGTTTTCAGATTTCCTACTAAAATGTGGCCATTATTTGAGCCTTTATTGTAATTGTACGGACTCAACATCGTGTCATACGCAGACGACACCCAGCTCATCCTCTCCCTATCCAACGAGCCCAATGCCGCCAGACCCAACTTTCGAGAAGGCATGGAAGCCGTCGCCAAATGGATGAAAAACAGCTGCCTACAACTAAACACCAACAAAACAGAAGTACTCATCATGGGCCCAAACCCCGATGCCTGGAGCGACACCTGGTGGCACCCCGCCCTCGGAAACCCGCCAACCCCCACGGACCACGCACGCAACCTGGGAATCATCCTGGACTCCGAGCTCAAAATGGACCGCCAGATCAACTCTGTCTCGTCTTCCTGCTTCCACACCCTCCGCCTCCTTCGTAAGACCTTCAAATGGATCCCCTCGAACACCGAAAGACCGTCACTCACGCCCTGGTCACCAGCAGACTCGACTACGGCAACGCACTCTACGCCGGAATAAACAAAAACCTCACCGCAAGCTACAGAACATCCAGAACGCCGCTGCAAGACTGGTCCTCAACCTGCCAAAACACTGCCACATCTCCCAGCACCTGCGCACACTCCACTGGCTCCCTGTCGAGGCGAGAATCACCTTCAAGATGATCACCCACGCACACAAGGCCCTCCACGGCACCGGACCAGCATACCTGAACAGCCGACTCAAATTCCACGCACCCCAAAAGGACCCTACGATCAGCCCAGCTCTCCTACGCCGTGGTCCCCCGCACCAGAAAGACCAGATCGGGAGGCCGCTCCTTCTCCTTCCTCGCGGCCAAAGCATGGAACGCCCTTCCGCTCCACCTCAGACAGACAACATCGCTCCCCATCTTCGCAAGAAACCTCAAAACCTGGCTCTTCGACAGACCCCCTCCTTGATGGATGGAACCTGCACCCACCCTCCCCCGCTAGCGCCTTGAGACCCTTACGGGTGAGTAGTCGCGCTTTAACAAACCCCTGATTGATTGATTGATTGTAAATTGTGTTACGATCAGCACGTTTCTACTCAAGTATGCGATTTAAAACCAGTGGGTAATGTTTTTGTGAAACACATCATTTCGAATTGAAGTTCTGACCTTAAAAAAAGTCATGCAGAACATTTGCATTTTGAAAGCATTATGTCAAGTTGACACTGAAAACTACCCTGATCTTACCAAAGCAGAAGTATGAATCACTTTACTATTAACGTGTTTATTTTGTTGCCTTTTTCCATGATATTATTGTGTCGACAATGTGGTGTCAAACAAACTACTTGCTGCAGCTTAGCAGCTTCCAAACCACGTTTTTCAAGAGGTTTTTATATTAAGTTACTATGTATAATTGGTTATAAGTTTTCCTTTGCTTTTTCAGTGAAGAATTGTTTGTCTTTGTTCATTCCCCAAAGAATCGTTGGTGATAAATGATCCAACCAGTGTAATATTTTCATTTTATTGACTACTGACATTAAAGAATGAGGGAGTCTGCCCCCAGACACAATACAGACAACTACAGCAAAACATTTGTCTATTCCTGATAGATTTGTTGGTTTCAGTTACACAGGGTATTCTTTCCACAGCCTAATACATGCTCTATGATGTATTTTTTATTTCTATTTCCTATTGTAAGCTTGCGGGTTACTGAAAATATTTTAGAGGGCGCATTCAAAACAGCTATTGAAAATAGTTTTATTTATTGCATGTCAAAATGTGGGTTTCCTGGACAAATATACTGAGCATAGATGTACATTCTCATCTTTATCTTGTGTGGGAATTATATGTGGCAATTATCTCATTAGAACATTTCACAATGTACAAGAAATATCATCCCAAGTATAATTTATCTATTCCAATTTTTCTGTCAACCCTTGACAATCGGGCATTATTTTCAATATTTAAATTACTTCTCATTAACGGCAAAATAGTTACACTCTTGGGGAGCACGTGTAAAAAATGGCTAACACACAGGTAAGACAGCAAATGGAAACTGGTCTATTTATTATAATTTTTGAAAGAGATGTAAATTGGTTGAGACCATGGATACTCAATGTATGGTGTTCCAGACCATTTTATGCGCCCCCCTTTGTAAACAGAAGCACACTGCTTCTGTTTGTGTTTATTGTCACTGATAATCAAGAGGACTTTGAGAAAATAAGGGTGGACTGCAAAGAGAACCCCTTGGCAAAGCACTTCACTCAGCCCTGCACGCTATGAGCAGGAGCTTTGAAAGGTGCTTGTGAGGGGTCAGCATTTATTTTCATGTTTATTGGGATTATGGTGCTGCAGCACTGAAGTGTCCCTTGCAACATAGGCTAAGAACGGCCAGAGCTGCTGACCTGGACAGTTTTATTTGAGTTCTGTTGTTGGCTTGTCGCTGTGTGATTCTGGGTGAATAACTTGGGCCCTTATTCCGAGTATTGCGGCCCACTGCTGTACACATGGTGGCGGTCTGACGAGTGTCACACTGAGGTACCACCTGCAGGATTACAACTGCCGTTGTCGGACCACCACGAGACCGCTGGCACCACAGGGGTCAAGGATCCCGCTGGGCCAATTGTCTTTCACTGGCAGGAATATGCTGACCTTCCACAGCTGACACGGCAAGCATATTCCAAGTTGCCATTTCACTGCCCTTTTCATGGCGGTGAACCTGCCTCGAAAAGGGTGGCGCAATGTCATCAGGCCCCCTGCCAGCTTTGGGCCTGGGGGTGCATGCGAGGGGGGCACATGTAGTGCCCTCCTGGATTTGCACCCCCCTTCCTGCAGGAAGATGCAGTTGGCACTCTGAATGTGGCAGTATGCATGATATGCTTTTCTATGACCCTAGCAGACCGCCGCCATCTGACTGCCGCAGGACCGCCTGCCAGACCAGGGTTTAACTCCTAATCTGGCGCACGGTTACACTATGGCTTTGGCGGTCTTATAGCAGTCGAGGCGTTGCATCGTCCGCTGTAGGACCACCAAACATGTAATAAGGCCCTTAATCTCCCAGTGGCTAAAAAGTACTCTTGAGCCAAGTTCATGCTATGTAAAAAATATATATATATATATACATCTATGGTAAAAGGTTAAAAAATAAGTGCCATGGCACTCATTAGGAGGCCACTTCAGCTTGCACCATCCATTGCCCGTGCCAGCACTGCCATTTGCAACACAACTACTAACAACCATACTTTTACAAGTGTGACAACTCAGTCTAGTCCACTACCTTAAAACGATAAGAATGGCTTGCGTGACAGATATTAGTCTTTTTAATGTATATTGAATTAATAAACAACTGTTGTTGTGCTCATCTCTAAATTAGACAGACAGCACCACCATGTGGCATACTATCATAAGTGCAGGTGTTGTCAATTAAGTGCCGGTGCAGAGTACGGGAAACAACAGGCACAAACTGAGCACTGGAATAGCTCATCCAGGGGCTAGTAATGAAGCCCTCATACCATTTGTTAAGTATACTTATGATTTTTCATCAACTATGCTAGAAGGTGGTATTCCCTTGCATAGGCAAAATGTGAATTTAAACAGTAAGACTAATGATCTGTTTTATTAATATAGCAATTCACATTGCACTTCTGCTGTCTCAAAGCACATTAAATAACTTCTGTTACTATTAACTAAATCAAGGTACTACATTTGACAAATCTTGAAGGCCGGAAGGTAAGTCTGCCTTGCTTGCATTTGAAAAGTGGACCTTCAGATCATCCCATTTTCAGTAGTGGCTACTCAACTCTTGCGCAATAAATAGTGTATTATAGTGTTTAAATTATAATGTACAGTAGTGGTCGAGATAGTCATTACCTGTCTAGTATACACATTCAAATATGCAACCAATTAAAACAAAGTCCTGTATGATTGATTTTTGTTTGTTTTGATAAAATGGCTCTGGCCTCAATTAATACTCAGCCTCTGCCTTCCCCTAATGCACCCAAAACTACTGGCAATACTTAAATCATGCTGCAACTATGCTACGTGATTTGGTATCACTGCCACTTGGTGTAATAACAATAATGCATTCTGAAATACCACGTCCATCAGCCCATTTGTCCCGGTTCAGGACTATCCTGTGCTGGTCTCAAAGGGCAGGTGCTTGGAGATAGTTTGGTTTCATGTGAGGCATGACACTCGTAGAGTCACATTAATGTCAATACCAGATTCTGAATCGGGTTAATCTGGTTACTCACAGCTACTATTCCACAGGAGTGGGAAACAAAAGTTGTTTCGTACTGCTGTGACAACATAAGAAAAATAATTTGCGTCACCTGGCAGCAAGTGTCATAGTCTCCTAAATTTGCAGGTCCCAGGTCTCCTCAGCTGCCCCGACAGGGTTCTCAGAGACCCAGTCAGCATAGCACTTGTTTTGCTCTCTGCTCCATGGAAAACAGACAATAGCAACACAAAAAAATTATGAGCAGAATGCTGAACATTGCCAAACATTCAGACCCAGTCACAGATCTGGGTTAAATCCATAAATGTTTTGCTCACCATGCCACCCTCGTTTGGACCCAGATATATGCAAATTAGTCTTGACCCTGCTTCCCATGGGAACAGTCCAGCCTGAAGTGCCAGGCCAGGTCCTCCTTAGACTGGAAATCAAGCATCCTGGGACCGGCTTAGGGGTATAACTCCTCATCAGCCAGGCTAGCTTTAATCCAGAGGCATAGCTAGCCATGACCCACATTTGGGCATACCCTTCCCACTTAGGATGACTATAGCAACGCAACAATACGATGAGCAGAATGATGATGATTGTCAAACATTCACCCCAGTCACAAATCTGGGTTATCCATTGATTTTTTGCTCACCATGCCACCCCAGGGTGGGTAAATGTTAGTATGTATATGTGTGTTTGTGTGCGTGGCCTGCCTGCTCAATTAATGGTCGCAACCATTATATTGCCCAAACCATTTCACCCAAGCATACTCACACATTACTGTGATGTAGAGTTATGGAACAACCTTTGACTAATATACTTGCAGCTCCTAAGTCCACCTCCAAGCGTTGGGAAACAGCGTTTACAACGCAGACAGAACTATGCAGTGCCATTACAACGCAGGCACTACAACAAACGTGTCTTTACCACGTGTTCCATTACAACACAATTCGTTACGACATGCTTTAGGGAACGCATTTTTGGATTTTAAATCCAGCACCTTCCCTACTGTTGCACAGACTGGAGTTGGAACAGTAAAATATACTATTACAAAGTCCAGGGCAATGTAATGAAACGTGTGGTAACTATGCATTCGTTGAATTGCCTGCATTGTAAAGCATGTGTTGTAAAAGTATGCATGAATACGTCATACATCCCCAAGCGTTAGTCATCATACAATGGAGTGACTGGTCTGAAACCTCTTGATTTAAAAAGTTTAAATTGTTCTTTCCTTCCTTACCAATTACATTAATTCATGTAGAAACAAAAGTGTATAATTCAACATCCCCTAATGTGTCGGTCTTCTATATCCTTCACTCTTAATTATTACTTTGAAGAAACCATGTCTTGAAAGCTATCATTACTAGGGTATGCAAAGGTGAAAAGCTTTGTTTTTACAACTTTGAGAAAGGTATTTAGAAAATGTTTCAACTTTGTGTAATTACAAAGTCTTTGGCTATGAGACCTCAGTGTAAAAAAGGTGTCTTGTAAACTGTTGTCAAGAGTTTTCTAAAGCGGGCATGATTAGGCTCGAACTACAAGTATGTTCTAATCTCGACCACTTTTTGAATATGTTTACTTTGCATTTAACCTTGCTGAGCACAAAGAAAATCACTTCGCAAAAGCTATACCTCAAACTGTGGTTTTATCCATTACAATGCCATTGTACAGAGAAATTCTCAGCAAGATATAATCTGCATGTATTTCCAGAATAGAATTGGGAAGAGCGAATCTTACACTTTGGAGTTTGGAATGTGGTTAAATATTTAGGGCCTCAATTATGGAGTTTGGGGATAGGACAGTGCAGTAAGGTGCCTTGCTGTGCTACCTTAGGCCAAAGTGAAAGGACAGGAATGCACCGTACTTAAGCAATGCGTTGCAGTCCTTTCTGCCTGTGCGGGCGCCAACTTAGGCACCCTAGCACCGTGATGCAAGTGTGCCTCTGTTGCATGCAGGATTGTTTTTGAGCAGGAACAAAAACAATTCAACTAGGTGTTTTCCTCTTTCCATGTGTGCTGCATGTGTGCTGCATGCAGCACACATAGAAAGAGGAAAAAAACGAGGAGAAATATACATATTTCTCCTCGTTACGTCTCACCTCAGGAGGTGTACAGATCTGATGCTACCAAAGGTTTACATTACTTTGTAATTCTGGGGTAGCACTCAAATTCCATGGGTGTTGCGGGAGAAAACCCACCGCAACGCCCATGGAATGTCTCCCGGGCACAGAGTAAGGCGATGCAGCGATTTGCGCTGCATCTCCTGATGCATGGCTCTCATAAATAAGCCCCCTATTTTGTAGACATTTTTTAAGACAGTCTTCATTCATAAGCAAATCGTTCTTCCCTTAATTTTCTCCTGTTCCTTTAGTTGTATAAAACTGCCGGACACCTTGCTCTCCAGGTGGTGATTCTTCAAAGAAATACTGAATATTCACACAAGCTTTCTTTTCTGAGTTTGGTCTATTTGATGTCTTTCCTTTTCCCATCCTTCAGCTCTGAAATGACTTGCAAAAAAAGAGATATTATAGATCCAGTAGAAAGTAGCCGTTTGAAATGAGTATTATGCTTGCTGAAAGGATCAATGATCCAAAGTTTACATTATGAACTTCATTTATTAGCATGGCCACATATGGCAGGTATCCTTTTTTTAAATTTTACAATAAGTTGTCTTTGGAAGTTGAAGTATTGAAGTTATCAACCATCTGTTGGTTGGAAGCCCAACATAGTGAACTTAAGTGGGTGAGGAAAAGTTTGAAACATATTAAGGATACCAAGGATTATTTCTCAGCCTCAGAAGCATTTGGAGGATGGGACCAATTCTCCCACAAAAAGCGATTAAAGGAGGTTTCCCTAATCAGGTCTCTGCAAAAGGATAGGACATATTTATCTCATAAAATTCAATCACTTTGACATTGCAGTCTTTAGGTAAGTTTCCATACCAATTTTGTTCAGCAGATCCAACTCCTCGATCAGAAATGTAATGTTTAGATTAGGATGTAATCCCGTTATGGGGGTATGGAGTATGGTGGTGATAGTTAAGGAATCGGAGAATTTGTGTTTCCGACCAGAAAATGAAATGTACAAGTACACATGTTTTAATGGATTGTCCTGTATTTTTAAGGTTGCGTTCAAAAAGTTCAAAGCTGTGTTTTTAAAATACGAGATTTATAGGAGACATGATGCTTCTGATCTACTAGCCACTATGCACTTTTTTGCTGTTGCTGTGGGGATGGGACATCTTTTAAAATCAGTGTAGAATCTTAATAATCTTGATTTAATATGATGTGAAAACTGTTTTAATTTTAATTCCTTGTATTTGTTTTAAGGGCAAAAGTCTTAAAAAACTATTTCTTTTCTTTTAAAAGTATCATTATGGATGCCTTTTCTTTATTTCGCTTCCATTGGCCCACTCTCTACCAGGATATCAATATCTACATCTCTATAGAATCAAGAAAATAACCGATTAGAATCTCTCTAAAAAAACATATTTCCCTTACCCCGTTCATCACCTTACTGGTTTTGCTACTGTCCTCTGAGACTTTGGAGGGATTTTACGTTCCACTGAGAATGGAAGCCACCACCACTCCTTATCCAATTGTTGATATCTTCTTCCCCATCTTCAGGATCAGGTTTTGATTCTATCTGACTCTCTGCATCTGAATCTGGTGGTATAAGGGTTCCAGTGGTGCACTTTAGTGCCCACTTCTGGAGGATTTGTGTGCCCAGCTCGGACCTTCAACTCTTGGAAGTCTACAGTGTACTGTCACTCAGGGAAAAGAACGTTGCCCTGTGGGAAGGCACACTAGATTGCTAAGGCTGCCAAATAGTGGTCTTGCTGTGAATTAAGATGTAGCAATTGATATCCTGAACCCTAGCCTTTTATTGGGGCCTGGCATGACAAGGTAAGATTTTATGCCAAGATACATAATCTATGGTGCCAACTATTCTTTTTCCAAAGGACCTGGTGCGCTTCTGCACTACAAGCCCCAGATACTCTTGAGTGGCGGCCATCTTCGGTGAGGCTTGTGTATAAAACTCGCCTCGCCCCGAACCGCGTGCTTACTATTCCGGAGAAGAAAGAGGAGAATGGTCTTCTCCCAAAGAGTCCTGCCTGAGGTGAGGCATTCCTGAGCAGTGGGAGTCGGCTGACTGCTGCTGCTCTTCAAGGTACAAGGTCGTGATTTCTCCTGCCGAAAACCTGTGATCTTCAGACAGAGAAATACCGACCTGTCCTTCACCGATAAGGGCCTTGTTGGCCAAATTGTTTTAAATTTAAGTTCTGAACCTTGCTGGATTAAAAGGCTGCATTGATCATTAGTGCTTCAAAATCTGCTTTTAAGATAAGAGTACTCGGTGTGTAAAGACTGCATTGTTCATCAGCGCTCCATGATAAGGACTTCTTTGTAGGAGAACATTTCTGGGATGTTAATGGCTCAGACTTATTGATAACGACACAGGTCGAATAGAATTTAGAACTGGGGTTTAATATCATCTACAGTACTATTAATGTCATTATCTCTCTCTCACCAGGTGACATAAACTTGGGTTTATTGGACAGTTTTCTGAAGAGAGTGAGAGAGAGAGAAGTATAGAAAACTTTCCGGTATGCCCGTCTGTTTCAGTTTCAAAGAATGAAGAATATTTAATGGTGCTAGTAACTCTGTGTGAATGAGTGGCTTCACCCGACCTTGTCTTATATTACAGCTACTTCTTATAGAGATCCTGTATAATGTATAAATCGAAGAGAAGGATTAGAGTGATTGAAAAACTTGCTCTACAGTGTAAAAACATAGTTTAAAGGGGAGCTCCACGGGCTAACAACCTGGGATCACGGTCTACATATCTTGTTTTCTCTTTCAGATCTTCCTCACCACTGTTCCTATCCCAACTAATTTTTCCTCATCTGGCCACTCCACTGGTATAGCATTCAGAGTTGGTGGTGCTGATGGAGCAGGATTTCGCAAAAAGAAACCTGCTCGAATTTTCACCCCCATAATACGTACTAACAGTGTGCAGTAACAGTTTAATATACACATTACATAAACACGTGGGAAACCGCTTTGCGCATACATGTGCTAATATGAACTAATGCATGAAAGAACTAGGCCGCATACTAAAATACGTTTCGAAAGAAATAGAATTAATGCATGTTTAAGCTGCAATTTATATTTTGCGTCTTGCATCTTGCTATAAAAATAAATGAATAATGCCGCTTTTGCCTTAAGCTTCTGCTAGGAAAACATGTAACAGGGAATAGTGCAAAGGTGGGTGGTAAACAGTGAAAAGTGCATTTCTATGTAATTAATGAATGCTTATGTTCTATTTGCCGTAGGGAGCTGAAATGGACTTCCATTATTCTTAAGTTGACCAGATAGAGGAGGGGTTGGAGTGAGAACGAGAATGTCATGACAGAGCAGCCAGAAGTGCTGTGCGCTGTGGATGATGAACATCAGTTCAAGGCTAAATCAGTACGGAGAACATTGATAACCTGCCAAAAGGATGTGACTGACCATGGGACTAAAGACTGCTTCTGCGGACATTGTTGGAAAAGATGTGCGAAAATGTATCAAATGTATCACATAATAAACCATGTGAACGAGTCAGTATGAAATCATGGGAAAGGATGCAGACTTATATTCATGAACAACTAATAAATGAAATCCCGGTGGTGTGATGCACCACCTCCACGAGCATCCAATAAACTGTCGAGTTTCGTGAAATGTTTCAACTAATGTGGGTTGGACATGTAGGTTTTAGGGTATAACTGGGGTGCCTTTAGGGGTGTGGTATTGGAAGCAGCGGTAGGAGATTGAGAGGGGAGATGCGTCGCTGTCCGTCGGTTTGCAGAGAGGCCTAGCTGTTCCTGTCCCTGTTCTGTTCCTCTCTCTTAAATCTTTGTTCCTTGACTCTAGTTCGGGGAACCCCCACTGTCCCCTCGGCCAAGGGGGTGGTATTTCACAGATCCTTTGGGTTTGTATTATTCTGAGTAGTACTTTGCATAATTATTTGCAAATGTATTCTCGTCTCTGAATCGGATGTCTCTTCAGCTATCCACTCCGATATATGTATTTTGTTTCGCATTATTTTTGCTGAAACTTATGTCTCTTCATCTATCCACTCTCTCGAATGCATATTGTTAATTGTGATGAATTTGATATCGTTTGCATTGCTGTTTGATTTCTCTCCCATGTGTGAAATTCTTTGTTTGCATTGTGACCTGTGTACTAAGAGCATAACCCTTTTATTGAGATAAAAACGTTGTTTAAAACTTACAGAGAGTTTGGAGTTATTTAGCTGTTTAGATAGTCAGTTAGTCCTATTATTACCATCAACTTCTCAACTAATTGGTCCATCGACCGAGAGGAAAGAGAGTTGATATAATGGTCTAGTTATGTATTTAGAATTGTTAAACATGAATCTGTAAAGGAAACATTTTTCACGTCTTTTAAACTTGACCCTCAGCGCATCAGGGATTTGGGTGAATGTGTATGGGCCATTGTATGCAATATTGATGAGTATTGATCCCTGAGTCACGCTGGATCAGTTTTCTGATAGCAGAGGACGGTTTAATTATTGATTAGTTTGGTAATAATTATTGATTATTGATTATATGTTTTAACAAGAAAAAGTTTGTGTCCTGTTCTATGTTGTCTAGAAGTACAGGTACGGAGGTACCCGAGGAATCATGGAATTTAGCCTGAAGTAGGCAGAAGAAGAGTGTGGATAAAGAAATCACACTGCAGAAGTACTTTGTCTGTTGTAATAATACTATACGGCGGAAGGCTGTAGGTGTTATATTTAGGGACAATTTTGTTTGTGAGAAGAGTATTTGAAATAGCGAAGGGTCCACTTTCGAAACTCTGGCCTTATCCCCAGAGGAGTACCAAGACCTCTTTTACACCAAAAAGTCCTCTTGCGAAACTTTGGCCTTATCCCTAGAGGAGTAATAAGTCCATCTGTAGCTTGTTTGAAAGGTAAAATAACGCTGGTCGTCGTTTTGCCTGAAGTGAAAGAACTTCTCGAAGGAAAGTGAAAACTATCTCTTTATTTAGTGGAGCAGACAAGGTAGCATTGTTTTGTGTTGTTACTAACAGAATTTTTGATTAAGAAAATATAGAAAATATTGCCGTATTCTTTTGTAAAGGGAGGGTCAGTAGAAGGAGTAATACTGACGTCAGAAAAAGCCGCGCTGGCATTGGTCAGGCAGCGGGCGTGTACCGAGCTATGATTGGTTAGTTGGTGTGAGCCCCGCTGACATTGGTCGAGATAGCAGATACGTAGAGAGCCGTGATTGGACGGTTGGTGTGAGTCGCGCTGGTATTGGATGAGAACTAGCAAATAGAATAAGAAGAACTACAGAAAGGATTCTTTGTGTGTTTTGTTGTGATACATTTGCTTAAAGAGTCAGAAAAATGAACTGTTTAAAGAAAATAAAGAATTTCTTTAAGAAGGTTAAACCAATAGTGACTAGAGAGGGAATTCTTATTCTCCCTCCAGGAATGCATGCTTCTTATATGATGTTAGAGCGAGGATACCATACGTGTACATGGTTAGAGAATTGGGTGGGATATACAAAGGATGATGTTGTTATAGCTTTTCCAGAGCATGGTTCGTTTAATATGAGGATTTTGCAGAAATTGAGAAATCGAATGAATTCATTAGAGCCAAATCCCAGACCTACACAGTATGAAGCGTTAGAGGAATGGGAAGTAGAAGCAATGGAAAGAGAGAAATATCGAGGGGGTAGGAGATATAGGAATTTAATGACTAGGTACCCTTTTGAGAGAAGAGAGGACTCAATAAACGATGGAGGAGAGCTGTGGTAACCGAGGGTTTGTACCCAGTTTTAGTTGCTAATGACCAGACAGGAGGTAAATGTAAAGAGAAAAAGAAAAATATAGAGACTTCAAGTTTAAGAGATGATGCAAACGATTCTGATGATGAGTTGTTGGAGGACATTATGACCAAACGACCTCTGCCATACCAAGAAAGTCCAAGTGAGGTAGCCCCAAGTGCGCCACTAACTCCAGAGGTTACGGAAATAGCTAAAGTGGTGCAAGAAAAGAAATTGGACATACTAAATAAGGCAAGAATAGAACAGGTCCAAAAATTAAATCAGTTAAGTCTGAATGCAGAAGCATTAACGGTACCGGTAACAATTGGTCCCGTAGTTCCATTGTATGGAGAAAAACAGAATGTATCAAAAGTACATACGTTAGCAGTTCCTAGGATTAGTGTCAGGAATGGAATAGTGACGGTAGCGGATGAGGATGGACAGGCTGACACAAGTACTACATTGTTAGATCTTCCAGTTTGTGAGATGATAACAGAAACCCCTAGAAGAAGTATGCAAATAGATCCATGGAGAATAGGACCGAATGTCATTACAGCGACAGGGAGTTATGCAGGTCCTTCCCCAGAGCAATTGAATGATTGGATTCAGGGAATGGAAAAGCAGAAACCTCAACCACAGAGTATAAATGTGAGCCAATTGAAAGTGGATTTGGAAGAGATGATTATTGGTACGATAAGTCCAGACAGATTAGGGACTTACCGAGATGATGAACTGTTGTTTTTATGTAAAAGCAATACTTGGAGAGCGAGGAATCTACATGAGAAAATATCAGAGGCCGCTAGTGAGTATGGAATAGACATAGAAAAATCGAAGGTATTGCAAAAAACATACAGATTGGCTTTCACTGAAAAGGATTTAGAGAGGTTGAATGCGTCTGGAAAAAGGTTACAACTAAAAGAGTTGATGAATATTTTGAAGAAATGGGGAGATGTGGAACGATGGAAGGGTAGATGGACGAGAAAGAAGAAGAAGCTGCTGGTAAAAGAGTGTCTATGTTTCCGTTGAAAGAAACAGAACAAGTTGAAAGGGCATGTCCGATGAGAGAGGTTCCAGGTGGGGGATATGTTCACGTTCCATGGTCAAGACAGGATATATTGTCCTTTACAAATGATTTTCCCAGATTAAGAGAGAAACCAGTTGAGTGGTATAAACAGGTGGAGAGGTTTGTAAAAGTATCAAAGGTTTTGTTAAAGGATCTAGATGGATTGTTTGAGATTGTCGTTCCAGCAGATTTGTGGACAGAATGTAAAATCACTGTTGACTGGCCAAAAGAAGAATATCCTAAAGATCCTAAAACAGGTGCACCATCCGATGAGGTGATGAAAAAGTACAATCAGGTGATCACTTTCTTGAAAGAGAAAATTTCCCCTAAAGAAACAGATTGGGTTAAAATAGACAGAACGACCCAAGAACCAAAGGAATCAGTTCATGCTTATTATGAAAGGTTATTACAAGTATTTAAACAGTGCAGCGGATTTGAGAATATTGGTGACACAGATATGGGACATTTTGTGTATTGTTTTGTGTTTGGATTGAAACCGGAGATTAGTAATATGATTCAGCAACATTTGATCTGTTGGCAGAGTAAAACAATTGATGAAATTTTGAGGTATGTGAAGTATTGTAGTGATGACATTGAATCAAGACATAAGAAATTAAAGGAGAAAATGATATGGGCACAAGTGAAGGTAGCAGAGCAACAAGAGGTAAATAATAATTCCCAGGCAGGTTATCAGATGAATGGTCAGAATCAAAATGGTCAGGTACCCAACGGAGGTAGAGGTAGGGGTAAAATGAGTAAAGAAGAGGCTAGGATGAAATTTCCTTGTCATGCGTGCGGAAAGATTGGACATTGGAGGAACGAGTGTAGATCTGCTCAAAAGAATAATGGGGTAAATCAAAATTTAAATACACAGATGCAGGATGAGGTGGTTGTGAACCAACAGCAGCAGCAGTAGCAGGTAGTTACTCCACAGTTACAGGTGCCACACGCTCCCATGCCAAATAATGTGAATGCTCAAGTACAGAGGTACGGTGCGAACACTGGATTTCACGGAGGTGACCAGATTGGTAAGAATCAAAGGGCCATATTCTCAAGAACGGCGATAACATTATCGCCGCTTTAGCGGCAGTTTAGGAAACTGCCGCTTTAGCGATAAGGGGCTTTATCGCCACTTTAGCGGCAGTTTCCTGCCGCTAAAGCGGCGATAATGTTATCGCCGTTCTTGAGAATATGGCCCAAAGTGTGCAAATGGTTCCACAATATTGGTTGCAGTGCAATGAGAATGATTCAGACTCATCTCAATGACAGTGCCTGAGGGGGGAGGAAGAGTGCGTACTTGGCACATCTTTAGCGGTAAATCAGTCAGGTCCATTTGTCGAAGGAAAAGTGCAAGGTAATGATATTACATTCCTGGTGGACACTGGTGCTACCCGTTCTACTGTGAGAGCAGCAGAAATCCCAAATCTACCCCTCTCGGGAGAAACTATCCAAGTTGTAGGAGTCTCAAATAAGCATTTTGGAACACCAGTCACAAATCCAATAGAAGTTCATATTGGAAGTTTCAGAGACATGCATCGTTTTGTGATATGTGACTCAAGTCCAGTAAATCTCTTGGGAAGAGATTTATTGTGCAAAATGAATTGTACCATCTATTGTACACCAGATGGTATCGCGTTTCAGACACCTGATGAGGATGTTGAATTCAAGATGATGTTAGGGAAACAAGGGACAGAAGTGGATGAGTTGTTTTCACTTCTCACAGAAGAGAGTTTGCCTGAAGAATTAAAAAGTACAGTGAGGACGGATGTATGGGACTTTACGGGAAAAGAGATTGGCCTAATGACAAATGTAGATCCGATTGAGGTTACAGTGAAAGAGGGTGCTGTGTATCCAAACACACCTCAGTACAAAATGAGTCCAGAAGTAATTGCAGGAGTCACTCCTGTGATTGATCAAATGACTGAAGAGGGAATTTTGAGAGAGATAATGAGTAGTCCTTGTAATTTGCCCATTATAGGAATTAAAAAGCCAAGCGGAAAGTATAGAGTAGTGCAAGATTTAAGAAAGATTAATAAAATTGTAGTACCCTGTTGTCCGGTAGTACCAAATCCGGCAGTAATCCTTTACTAAATTCCATGTGATTCAGAATGGTACACAGTGATTGATCTGTGCCAAGCATTTTTCTCGATTCCTCTACATCCGGAAAGCCAGTATTTGTTTGCATTCCGGTTCGGAGACCGTGTTTTGGCATGGTGCCGAGTTCCTCAAGGGTATACAGAGAGTCCTTCAAACTTTAACCAGACTCTGAAAAGGTGTCTGGAGACTTTGGTCATGCCAGGAAATTCAGTCTTGGTTCAGTACATTGATGACCTACTTGTGGCATCAAAGACCCGAGAGGCATGTGTAACAGATACCATTGCCTTACTGAACCATTTGGCAGAAGGAGGACACAAAGTGTCACCAGCAAAATTACAATTTTGTAAAAAGGAAGTCCAATACTTAGGGACACAAAATAGAAAAAGGGGTCAGAAAGGTGACACCAGAAAGAATTAGTGTGATTAAACAGATGAGCCCACCTACCACTCAGAAAGAAGTCTTAATGTTTTTGGGAATGGTTGGAATGGTTGGATACTGTAGGATAATGTAGGCAGTGGATCAGTGGTTTCTCACTGATTGCAAAACCTTTACAGAGGTTGACACGAAAAGATGTGAAAGATCCGATTGTGTTGGATGATGACAGTATGGAAGCTTTCACTAAACTGCGAAACAGTCTTTGTCGAGCACCTGCATTGGGAATGCCAGATTATGCATTGTACTGTTGTGAAAGAGATGGGTGTGCACTTTCAGTCTTAACTCAAAAACATGGAATGGCACGACGTCCAGTAGCATATTTTTCTGCTACTTTGGATTCAGTAGCTGCAGCGTTGCCAGGATGTTTAAAAGCAGTAGCTGCAACTTGTGTAAGTCTGGAACAGAGTGAAGCAATTGTGATGGGACATCCAGTCAAGGTGTATGTGCCACATTCAGTTGAGATCCTTTTGACACGTACGAGGACCCAGTGCATGACCTCTAATCGGCTGACTAAGTATGAAAGAGTGATCTTGGGTGCTGAAAATGTGACGGTGGTAAGGTGCACTACAGTGAATCCTGCAACTCTGTTGCCGAATTCATATTGTGAGGAAGTGAGAGAGGAAGCAGATCATCATTGTCTGGATGTGACAGAGCTGTGCACGAAGCCCCGGCCTGATATTGAGGACACTCCCCTAGAAGAATCAGATTGTGAGATGTTCGTTGGTGGATCATGTTTAAGAAATGAAAAAGGAGAATTGTGTTCTGCCTTTGCTGTTTGCACCATAGCAGGAGTTTTAGAAGCATCCTGTCTAAAAGGGGTAAACTCTGCTCAAATTGCTGAATTGATAGCTCTGATTAGAGCATGCAAAATTGCCAAAAGTCTGAGGGTAACCATATTTACGGATAGTCAATATGGTTTCGGGGTTGTCCATGATTTTGGGCAGCTATGGATGCAAAGGGGATTTCTGACTCCTTAAGGTTCCCCCATTAGAAACAGCAAACTGTAAAAGATTTATTGGATGCTTTACAAATGCCTAAAAGAATTGCAGTGATCAAATGTTCCGCACATAAGTCAGGAGATGACTATGTGACGAGGGGCAGCAGATACGCAGACCAAGTAGCACGTTTCTGTGCACGAAATTTAATTGCCCTAAACAGAGGAATTGAAAAAGAAAATACCAATTGCCATCTTATGTTCTCTTCATCTTTTGAAACTTGGGATGAGGATAGGCAGTTGCAGGAAGAGGCGAGTGATGAGGAAAAAGAAATCTGGATAAATTCAGGTTGCAGAAAGAGAGCAGAAGACGAAGTGTGGGTCTATATAGATGAAATACCAGTCATGCCAGATGGTTTACTATCCCAAATGGCAAGGGTATACAATGGAATTGCACATGTTGGAAGAGATGCAATGATCAGGCTCTTCAAGCAATCATGGTATAACCCAAAGTTCAGGGTCATTGCAGAGAGTCTTTGCCAGAGGTGCGTCACCTGCCAACAAAAGAATCCAAAAGACACACAATTGATGGACGGAATGCAGAACAAATCAAAACATTCACCCCCAGTCAAGAGATCTGGGTTAAATCCATCATTTTTTTGCTCACCATGCCACCCCAGTTTAGACCTGGCCATAAGCAAATCAGTCTTGACCCTGTGCCTCATGGGAACAGTCCAGCCCGAACTGCCAAGCCAGGTCCTCCCTGGACCAGAAACAAGTATCCTAGGACCGGTTTCGGGGTTTCACCCCTCTTCAGCCAGGATAGCTTGATTCCAGTGGCACAGTGAGCCCAGGACCCACGTCTGGTCATACCTGGCACACTTAGGGCGAGAAAGCAAAAGACACACAATTGATGGACGGAATGCAGAACAAATCAAAACATTCACCCCCAGTCAAGAGATCTGGGTTAAATCCATCATTCTTTTGCTCACCATGCCACCCCAGTTTAGACCTGGCCATATGCAAATCAGTCTTGGCCCTGTGCTGGGTCCAAACTGGGGTGGTGTGGTGAGCAAAAGAATGATGGATTTAACCCAGATCCTTGTGACTGGGGGTGAATGTTTGCATTGCATTGTCCAGCATTCCGTCCATCAATTGTTTCTTTTGCATTTGTCGCCCTAAGTGGGAAGGGTATGCCCAGACGTGGGTCCCGTGCTCACTACACCACTGGATTCAAGCTAGCCTGGCTGAAGAAGGGTGATGCCCTGAAACCGGTCCCAGGATGCTTGTTTCCGGTCCAGGGAGGACCTGGCTTGGCAGTTCGGGCTGGACTGTTCCCACAAGGAACAGGGTCAAGACTGATTTGCATATGGCTGGGTCCAAACTGGGGTGGTGTGGTGAGCAAAAGAATGATGGATTTAACCCAGATCCTTGTGACTGGGGGTGAATGTTTGCATTGTCCAGCATTCCGTCCATCAATTGTTTCTTTGCATTTGTCGCCCTAAGTGGGAAGGGTATGCCCAGACGTGGGTCCCGTGCTCACTACACCACTGGATTCAAGCTAGCCTGGCTGAAGAAGGGTGATGCCCTGAAACAGGTCCCAGGATGCTTGTTTCCGGTCCAGGGAGGACCTGGCTTGGCAGTTCGGGCTGGACTGTTCCCACAAGGAACAGGGTCAAGACTGATTTGCATATGGCTGGGTCCAAACTGGGGTGGTCTGGTGAGCAAAAGAATGATGGATTTAACCCAGATCCTTGTGACTGGGGGTGAATGTTTGCATTGTCCAGCATTCCGTCCATCAATTGTTTCTTTTGCATTTGTCGCCCTAAGTGGGAAGGGTATGCCCAGACGTGGGTCCCGTGCTCACTACACCACTGGATTCAAGCTAGCCTGGCTGAAGAAGGGTGATGCCCTGAAACCGGTCCCAGGATGCTTGTTTCCGGTCCAGGGAGGACCTGGCTTGGCAGTTCGGGCTGGACTGTTCCCACAAGGAACAGGGTCAAGACTGATTTGCATATGGCTGGGTCCAAACTGGGGTGGTGTGGTGAGCAAAAGAATGATGGATTTAACCCAGATCCTTGTGACTGGGGGTGAATGTTTGCATTGTCCAGCATTCCGTCCATCAATTGTTTCTTTTGCATTTGTCGCCCTAAATGGGAAGGGTATGCCCAGACGTGGGTCCCGTGCTCACTACACCACTGGATTCAAGCTAGCCTGGCTGAAGAAGGGTGATGCCCTGAAACCGGTCCCAGGATGCTTGTTTCCGGTCCAGGGAGGACCTGGCTTGGCAGTTCGGGCTGGACTGTTCCCACAAGGAACAGGGTCAAGACTGATTTGCATATGGCTGGGTCCAAACTGGGGTGGTGTGGTGAGCAAAAGAATGATGGATTTAACCCAGATCCTTGTGACTGGGGGTGAATGTTTGCATTGTCCAGCATTCCGTCCATCAATTGTTTCTTTTGCATTTGTCGCCCTAAGTGGGAAGGGTATGCCCAGACGTGGGTCCTGTGCTCACTACACCACTGGATTCAAGCTAGCCTGGCTGAAGAAGGGTGATGCCCTGAAACCGGTCCCAGGATGCTTGTTTCCGGTCCAGGGAGGACCTGGCTTGGCAGTTCGGGCTGGACTGTTCCCACAAGGAACAGGGTCAAGACTGATTTGCATATGGCTGGGTCCAAACTGGGGTGGTGTGGTGAGCAAAAGAATGATGGATTTAACCCAGATCCTTGTGACTGGGGGTGAATGTTTGCATTGTCCAGCATTCCGTCCATCAATTGTTTCTTTTGCATTTGTCGCCCTAAGTGGGAAGGGTATGCCCAGACATGGGTCCCGTGCTCACTACACCACTGGATTCAAGCTAGCCTGGCTGACGAAGGGGGATGCCCTGAAACCGGTCCCAGGATGCTTGTTTCCGGTCCAGGGAGGACCTGGCTTGGCAGTTCGGGCTGGACTGTTCCCACAAGGAACAGGGTCAAGACTGATTTGCATATGGCTGGGTCCAAACTGGGGTGGTGTGGTGAGCAAAATAATGATGGATTTAACCCAGATCCTTGTGACTGGGGGTGAATGTTTGCATTGTCCAGCATTCCGTCCATCAATTGTTTCTTTTGCATTTGTCGCCCAAAGTGGGAAGGGTATGCCCAGACGTGGGTCCCGTGCACACTACACCACTGGATTCAAGCTAGCCTGGCTGAAGAAGGGTGATGCCCTGAAACCGGTCCCAGGATGCTTGTTTCCGGTCCAGGGAGGACCTGGCTTGGCAGTTCGGGCTGGACTGTTCCCACAAGGAACAGGGTCAAGACTGATTTGCATATGGCTGGGTCCAAACTGGGGTGGTGTGGTGAGCAAAAGAATGATGGATTTAACCCAGATCCTTGTGACTGGGGGTGAATGTTTGCATTGTCCAGCATTCTGTCCATCAATTGTTTCTTTTGCATTTGTCGCCCTAAGTGGGAAGGGTATGCCCAGACGTGGGTCCCGTGCTCACTACACCACTGGATTCAAGCTAGCCTGGCTGAAGAAGGGTGATGCCCTGAAACCTGTTCCAGGATGCTTGTTTCCGGTCCAGGAGGACCTGGCTTGGCAGTTCGGGCTGGACTGTTCCCACAAGGAACAGGGTCAATACTGATTTGCATATGGCTGGGTCCAAACTGGGGTGGTGTGGTGAGCAAAAGAATGATGGATTTAACCCAGATCCTTGTGACTGGGGGTGAATGTTTGCATTGTCCAGCATTCCGTCCATCAATTGTTTCTTTTGCATTTGTCGCCCTAAGTGGGAAGGGTATGCCCAGACGTGGGTCCCGTGCTCACTACACCACTGGATTCAAGCTAGCCTGGCTGAAGAAGGGTGATGCCCTGAAACCGGTCCCAGGATGCTTGTTTCCGGTCCAGGGAGGACCTGGCTTGGCAGTTCGGGCTGGACTGTTCCCACAAGGAACAGGGTCAAGACTGATTTGCATATGGCTGGGTCCAAACTGGGGTGGTGTGGTGAGCAAAAGAATGATGGATTTAACCCAGATCCTTGTGACTGGGGGTGAATGTTTGCATTGTCCAGCATTCCGTCCATCAATTGTTTCTTTTGCATTTGTCGCACTAAGTGGGAAGGGTATGCCCAGACGTGGGTCCCGTGCTCACTACACCACTGGATTCAAGCTAGCCTGGCTGAAGAAGGGTGCTGCCCTGAAACCGGTCCATGGAGGACCTGGCTTGGCAGTTCGGGCTGGACTGTTCCCACAAGGAACAGGGTCAAGACTGATTTGCATATGGCTGGGTCCAAACTGGGGTGGTGTGGTGAGCAAAAGAATGATGGATTTAACCCAGATCCTTGTGACTGGGGTGAATGTTTGCATTGTCCAGCATTCCGTCCATCAATTGTTTCTTTTGCATTTGTCGCCCTAAGTGGGAAGGGTATGCCCAGACGTGGGTCCCGTGCTCACTACACCACTGGATTCAAGCTAGCCTGGCTGAAGAAGGGTGATGCCCTGAAACCGGTCCCAGGATGCTTGTTTCCGGTCCAGGGAGGACCTGGCTTGGCAGTTCGGGCTGGACTGTTCCCACAAGGAACAGGGTCAAGACTGATTTGCATATGGCTGGGTCCAAACTGGGGTGGTGTGGTGAGCAAAAGAATGATGGATTTAACCCAGATCCTTGTGACTGGGGGTGAATGTTTGCATTGTCCAGCATTCCGTCCATCAATTGTTTCTTTTGCATTTGTCGCCCTAAGTGGGAAGGGTATGCCCAGACGTGGGTCCCGTGCTCACTACACCACTGGATTCAAGCTAGCCTGGCTGAAGAAGGGTGATGCCCTGAAACCGGTCCCAGGATGCTTGTTTCCGGTCCAGGGAGGACCTGGCTTGGCAGTTCGGGCTGGACTGTTCCCACAAGGAACAGGGTCAAGACTGATTTGCATATGGCTGGGTCCAAACTGGGGTGGTGTGGTGAGCAAAAGAATGATGGATTTAACCCAGATCCTTGTGACTGGGGGTGAATGTTTGCATTGTCCAGCATTCCGTCCATCAATTGTTTCTTTTGCATTTGTCGCCCTAAGTGGGAAGGGTATGCCCAGACGTGGGTCCCGTGCTCACTACACCACTGGATTCAAGCTAGCCTGGCTGAAGAAGGGTGATGCCCTGAAACCGGTCCCAGGATGCTTGTTTCCGGTCCAGGGAGGACCTGGCTTGGCAGTTCGGGCTGGACTGTTCCCACAAGGAACAGGGTCAAGACTGATTTGCATATGGCTGGGTCCAAACTGGGGTGGTGTGGTGAGCAAAAGAATGATGGATTTAACCCAGATCCTTGTGACTGGGGGTGAATGTTTGCATTGTCCAGCATTCTGTCCATCAATTGTTTCTTTTGCATTTGTCGCCCTAAGTGGGAAGGGTATGCCCAGACGTGGGTCCCGTGCTCACTACACCACTGGATTCAAGCTAGCCTGGCTGAAGAAGGGTGATGCCCTGAAACCTGTCCCAGGATGCTTGTTTCCGGTCCAGGGAGGACCTGGCTTGGCAGTTCGGGCTGGACTGTTCCCACAAGGAACAGGGTCAAGACTGATTTGCATATGGCTGGGTCCAAACTGGGGTGGTGTGGTGAGCAAAAGAATGATGGATTTAACCCAGATCCTTGTGACTGGGGGTGAATGTTTGCATTGTCCAGCATTCCGTCCATCAATTGTTTCTTTTGCATTTGTCGCCCTAAGTGGGAAGGGTATGCCCAGATGTGGGTCCTGTGCTCACTACACCACTGGATTCAAGCTAGCCTGGCTGAAGAAGGGTGATAACTGAAACCGGTCCGAGGATGCTTGTTTCCGGTCCAGGGAGGACCTGGCTTGGCAGTTCGGGCTGGACTGTTCCCACAAGGAACAGGGTCAAGACTGATTTGCATATGGCTGGGTCCAACTGGGGTTGTGTGGTGAGCAAAAGAATGATGGATTTAACCCAGATCCTTGTGACTGGGGGTGAATGTTTGCATTGTCCAGCATTCCGTCCATCAATTGTTTCTTTTGCATTTGTCGCCCTAAGTGGGAAGGGTATGCCGAGACGTGGGTCCCGTGCTCACTACACCACTGGATTCAAGCTAGCCTGGCTGAAGAAGGGTGCTGCCCTGAAACCGGTCCCAGGATGCTTGTTTCCGGTCCATGGAGGACCTGGCTTGGCAGTTCGGGCTGGACTGTTCCCACAAGGAACAGGGTCAAGACTGATTTGCATATGGCTGGGTCCAAACTGGGGTGGTGTGGTGAGCAAAAGAATGATGGATTTAACCCAGATCCTTGTGACTGGGGGTGAATGTTTGCATTGTCCAGCATTCCGTCCATCAATTGTTTCTTTTGCATTTGTCGCCCTAAGTGGGAAGGGTATGCCCAGACGTGGGTCCCGTGCTCACTACACCACTGGATTCAAGCTAGCCTGGCTGAAGAAGGGTGATGCCCTGAAACCGGTCCCAGGATGCTTGTTTCCGGTCCAGGGAGGACCTGGCTTGGCAGTTCGGGCTGGACTGTTCCCACAAGGAACAGGGTCAAGACTGATTTGCATATGGTTGGGTCCAAACTGGGGTGGTGTGGTGAGCAAAAGAATGATGGATTTAACCCAGATCCTTGTGACTGGGGGTGAATGTTTGCATTGTCCAGCATTCCGTCCATCAATTGTTTCTTTTGCATTTGTCGCCCTAAGTGGGAAGGGTATGCCCAGACGTGGGTCCCGTGCTCACTACACCACTGGATTCAAGCTAGCCTGGCTGAAGAAGGGTGATGCCCTGAAACCGGTCCCAGGATGCTTGTTTCCGGTCCAGGGAGGACCTGGCTTGGCAGTTCGGGCTGGACTGTTCCCACAAGGAACAGGGTCAAGACTGATTTGCATATGGCTGTGTCCAAACTGGGGTGGTGTGGTGAGCAAAAGAATGATGGATTTAACCCAGATCCTTGTGACTGGGGGTGAATGTTTGCATTGTCCAGCATTCCGTCCATCAATTGTTTCTTTTGCATTTGTCGCCCTAAGTGGGAAGGTTATGCCCAGACGTGGGTCCCGTGCTCACTACACCACTGGATTCAAGCTAGCCTGGCTGAAGAAGGGTGATGCCCTGAAACCGGTCCCAGGATGCTAGTTCCGGTCCAGGGAGGACCTGGCTTGGCAGTTCGGGCTGGACTGTTCCCACAAGGAACAGGGTCAAGACAGATTTGCATATGGCTGGGTCCAAACTGGGGTGGTGTGGTGAGCAAAAGAATGATGGATTTAACCCAGATCCTTGTGACTGGGGGTGAATGTTTGCATTGTCCAGCATTCCGTCCATCAATTGTTTCTTTTGCATTTGTCGCCGTAAGTGGGAAGGGTATGCCCAGACGTGGGTCCCGTGCTCACTACACCACTGGATTCAAGCTAGCCTGGCTGAAGAAGGGTGATGCCCTGAAACCGGTCCCAGGATGCTTGTTTCCGGTCCAGGGAGGACCTGGCTTGGCAGTTCGGGCTGGACTGTTCCCACAAGGAACAGGGTCAAGACTGATTTGCATATGGCTGGGTCCAAACTGGGGTGGTGTGGTGAGCAAAAGAATGATGGATTTAACCCAGATCCTTGTGACTGGGGGTGAATGTTTGCATTGTCCAGCATTCCGTCCATCAATTGTTTCTTTTGCATTTGTCGCCCTAAGTGGGAAGGGGTATGCCCAGACGTGGGTCCCGTGCTCACTACACCACTGGATTCAAGCTAGCCTGGCTGAAGAAGGGTGATGCCCTGAAACCGGTCCCAGGATGCTTGTTTCCGGTCCAGGGAGGACCTGGCTTGGCAGTTCGGGCTGGACTGTTCCCACAAGGAACAGGGTCAAGACTGATTTGCATATGGCTGGGTCCAAACTGGGGTGGTGTGGTGAGCAAAAGAATGATGGATTTAACCCAGATCCTTGTGACTGGGGGTGAATGTTTGCATTGTCCAGCATTCCGTCCATCAATTGTTTCTTTTGCATTTGTCGCCCTAAGTGGGAAGGGTATGCCCAGACGTGGGTCCCGTGCTCACTACACCACTGGATTCAAGCTAGCCTGGCTGAAGAAGGGTGATGCCCTGAAACCGGTCCCAGGATGCTTGTTTCCGGTCCAGGCAGGACCTGGCTTGGCAGTTCGGGCTGGACTGTTCCCACAAGGAACAGGGTCAAGACTGATTTGCATATGGCTGGGTCCAAACTGGGGTGGTGTGGTGAGCAAAAGAATGATGGATTTAACCCAGATCCTTGTGACTGGGGGTGAATGTTTGCATTGTCCAGCATTCCGTCCATCAATTGTTTCTATTGCATTTGTCGCCCTAAGTGGGAAGGGTATGCCCAGACGTGGGTCCCGTGCTCACTACACCACTGGATTCAAGCTAGCCTGGCTGAAGAAGGGTGATGCCCTGAAACCGGTCCCAGGATGCTTGTTTCCGCTCCAGGGAGGACCTGGCTTGGCAGTTCGGGCTGGACTGTTCCCACAAGGAACAGGGTCAAGACTAATTTGCATATGGTTGGGTCCAAACTGGGGTGGTGTGGTGAGCAAAAGAATGATGGATTTAACCCAGATCCTTGTGACTGGGGGTGAATGTTTGCATTGTCCAGCATTCCGTCCATCAATTGTTTCTTTTGCATTTGTCGCCCTAAGTGGGAAGGGTATGCCCAGACGTGGGTCCCGTGCTCACTACACCACTGGATTCAAGCTAGCCTGGCTGAAGAAGGGTGATGCCCTGAAACCGTCCCAGGATGCTTGTTTCCGGTCCAGGGAGGACCTGGCTTGGCAGTTCGGGCTGGACTGTTCCCACAAGGAACAGGGTCAAGACAGATTTGCATATGGCTGGGTCCAAACTGGGGTGGTGTGGTGAGCAAAAGAATGATGGATTTAACCCAGATCCTTGTGACTGGGGGTGAATGTTTGCATTGTCCAGCATTCCGTCCATCAATTGTTTCTTTTGCATTTGTCGCCCTAAGTGGGAAGGGTATGCCCAGACGTGGGTCCCGTGCTCACTACACCACTGGATTCAAGCTAGCCTGGCTGAAGAAGGGTGATGCCCTGAAACCGGTCCCAGGATGCTTGTTTCCGGTCCAGGGAGGACCTGGCTTGGCAGTTCGGGCTGGACTGTTCCCACAAGGAACAGGGTCAAGACTGATTTGCATATGGCTGGGTCCAAACTGGGGTGGTGTGGTGAGCAAAAGAATGATGGATTTAACCCAGATCCTTGTGACTGGGGGTGAATGTTTGCATTGTCCAGCATTCCGTCCATCAATTGTTTCTTTTGCATTTGTCGCCCTAAGTGGGAAGGGTATGCCCAGACGTGGGTCCCGTGCTCACTACACCACTGGATTCAAGCTAGCCTGGCTGAAGAAGGGTGATGCCCTGAAACCGGTCCCAGGATGCTTGTTTCCGGTCCAGGGAGGACCTGGCTTGGCAGTTCGGGCTGGACTGTTCCCACAAGGAACAGGGTCAAGACTGATTTGCATATGGCTGGGTCCAAACTGGGGTGGTGTGGTGAGCAAAAGAATGATGGATTTAACCCAGATCCTTGTGACTGGGGGTGAATGTTTGCATTGTCCAGCATTCCGTCCATCAATTGTTTCTTTTGCATTTGTCGCCCTAAGTGGGAAGGGTATGCCCAGACGTGGGTCCCGTGCTCACTACACCACTGGATTCAAGCTAGCCTGGCTGAAGAAGGGTGATGCCCTGAAACCGGTCCCAGGATGCTTGTTTCCGGTCCAGGCAGGACCTGGCTTGGCAGTTCGGGCTGGACTGTTCCCACAAGGAACAGGGTCAAGATTGATTTGCATATGGCTGGGTCCAAACTGGGGTGGTGTGGTGAGCAAAAGAATGATGGATTTAACCCAGATCCTTGTGACTGGGGGTGAATGTTTGCATTGTCCAGCATTCCGTCCATCAATTGTTTCTATTGCATTTTTCGCCCTAAGTGGGAAGGGTATGCCCAGACGTGGGTCCCGTGCTCACTACACCACTGGATTCAAACTAGCCTGGCTGAAGAAGGGTGATGCCCTGAAACCGGTCCCAGGATGCTTGTTTCCGGTCCAGGGAGGACCTGGCTTGGCAGTTCGGGCTGGACTGTTCCCACAAGGAACAGGGTCAAGACTAATTTGCATATGGCTGGGTCCAAACTGGGGTGGTGTGGTGAGCAAAAGAATGATGGATTTAACCCAGATCCTTGTGACTGGGGGTGAATGTTTGCATTGTCCAGCATTCCGTCCATCAATTGTTTCTTTTGCATTTGTCGCCCTAAGTGGGAAGGGTATGCCCAGACGTGGGTCCCGTGCTCACTACACCACTGGATTCAAGCTAGCCTGGCTGAAGAAGGGTGATGCCCTGAAACCGGTCCCAGGATGCTTGTTTCCGGTCCAGGAGGACCTGGCTTGGCAGTTCGGGCTGGACTGTTCCCACAAGGAACAGGGTCAAGCCTGATTTGCATATGGCTGGGTCCAAACTGGGGTGGTGTGGTGAGCAAAAGAATGATGGATTTAACCCAGATCCTTGTGACTGGGGGTGAATGTTTGCATTGTCCAGCATTCCGTCCATCAATTGTTTCTTTTGCATTTGTCGCCCTAAGTGGGAAGGGTATGCCCAGACGTGGGTCCCGTGCTCACTACACCACTGGATTCAAGCTAGCCTGGCTGAAGAAGGGTGATGCCCTGAAACCGGTCCCAGGATGCTTGTTTCCGCTCCAGGGAGGACCTGGCTTGGCAGTTCGGGCTGGACTGTTCCCACAAGGAACAGGGTCAAGACTGATTTGCCTATGGCTGGGTCCAAACTGGGGTGGTGTGGTGAGCAAAAGAATGATGGATTTAACCCAGATCCTTGTGACTGGGGGTGAATGTTTGCATTGTCCAGCATTCCGTCCATCAATTGTTTCTTTTGCATTTGTCGCCCTAAGTGGGAAGGGTATGCCCAGGCGTGGGTCCCGTGCTCACTACACCACTGGATTCAAGCTAGCCTGGCTGAAGAAGGGTGATGCCCTGAAACCGTCCCAGGATGCTTGTTTCCGGTCCAGGGAGGACCTGGCTTGGCAGTTCGGGCTGGACTGTTCCCACAAGGAACAGGGTCAAGACTGATTTGCATATGGCTGGGTCCAAACTGGGGTGGTGTGGTGAGCAAAAGAATGATGGATTTAACCCAGATCCTTGTGACTGGGGTTGAATGTTTGCATTGTCCAGCATTCCGTCCATCAATTGTTTCTTTTGCATTTGTCGCCCTAAGTGGGAAGGGTATGCCCAGACGTGGGTCCCGTGCTCACTACACCACTGGATTCAAGCTAGCCTGGCTGAAGAAGGGTGATGCCCTGAAACCGGTCCCAGGATGCTTGTTTCCGGTCCAGGGAGGACCTGGCTTGGCAGTTCGGGCTGGACTGGTCCCACAAGGAACAGGGTCAAGACTGATTTGCATATGGCTGGGTCCAAACTGGGGTGGTGTGGTGAGCAAAAGAATGATGGATTTAACCCAGATCCTTGTGACTGGGGGTGAATGTTTGCATTGTCCAGCATTCCGTCCATCAATTGTTTCTTTTGCAACAACAGAATCCAGGCAGGAAGACAATTGTTAGTTGGGGATGAATTGGGAAAGCAGCAGGTCCATTCACCCGGCTCCAATTGAACTTTATTGAACTCCCACCGTGCAATGGGCTGAAATATGTGTTGGTTGTTGTCTGCTTGTTTTCTCGTTGGGTGGAAGCCTATCCAACAAGAAGGAATGACAGCCTAACTGTCGCAAAGCTGCTTCTAAGAGAACTGATACCTAGGTTTGGATTTCCAGTCACTTTAGAAACAGATAGAGGAACACATTTCAATAATGAGATAATGCGGATGATTTGTGCGGCATTACAGATTGAAGAGAAGCTGCATTGTGCCTAACGACCAGAAGCATCTAGAGTGGTTGAGCAGTTAAATGGCACAATAAAATCTAGGTTAGGAAAAGTGTGTGCATCCGTAATACTGAAATGCCCTGATGCTTTACCCCTTGTATTAATGAGTCTTAGAAGCATTCCTGACAAAATGACGGGTTTGAGTCCACATGAAGTCCTGATGGGAAGAGCAATGAGACAAGCATTTATACCAGCAAACAAACTGATGAATATATCTGATGATCTAGTGCTTGATTATTGCAGAGTATTAGCTGATCTGGTGCGTTCTGTGTCTCGCCAGGTTGGAGAAGATGCTACTACGACACAGCCGAATCAAGCTCATGATCTGAGTCTTGGTGAGTGGGTTCTTGTCAAGAAACACGTGAGGAAATCGTGTTTAGAACCTAGGTGGAACGGACCTTACCAGTTGATTCTGGTGACGACAACAGCAGTGAAGTGTGGTGGTTTGCCAAATTGGATACATGCCAGCCATACCAGACGAGTCCCAAGTCCCCTTGAAAGACTAGAAGAGCAGCAACTGGTAAACCAAAGCCAAAGACCAGAAGCTGAAGTGTGTGAAGCTGAAGAATCTAGAATAACAGATTCTGAAGAACAAACGGATGATGAACAGCCAAGCACAAGTCAAGTAGAGTGGGCACCAGTTACTGGGTCTCATAAGACTGCTGTTGAACCAGAAGAAAGATGAGTTACTGAAAGTCAAGAAGTAGAACAGATAGAAGAAAGGTCAAACAAGAGAACTTGTGAACCAGATGGAGAAGGTGAAAAAGTAGTTCTAGTTAAATGTCCAAGAAAAGGTGACAATTGGCCAACCGGAGTGAAAAGACTGAAATATACTCTTGTAAGAAGAAAGTCGAAAAGAAGACCAGAGCAAATCAATGAGGTCACAAGTCAAACAGAACAAGAAGAGTCAGAAGAAGAGTCAGTACAAAAAACAAGGAGAGTAAGAATTCCAAGCAGAAAGTACAAAGCACCAGAATGGACGTATGTGATCTTGGAAGAAATTAAAAACTCAGATCCAAGTGAAGAAAAAGATGGTACTGACACTGAGCAAGTGGATGAAAGCAAACTAAGACTGCCTTAAAAGAACTCTGAAATATTTTTAAGATGAAACTTTGTCAGACGAAATGAATGGAAAGACTCAAAAGATTCTAAAGAAAAAGTAAATAAAAGAAAGGGATAAAAGAAGAAAGCCTTAAAGTGTAGGATTACACTATTTTTCAGAAAATAATTTTTAGTAAATTTAGAGTTTTTATAGGTTTATATTTTTATATTTTTAGTAGAATACAAAAATGGCTGAAGCAAAAGTGACTGAACATCCAAAGTCTAAAACGTAGATGTATTAAAGCTTGCTTATGTAGTGTCTTTTTCCTAACATTTATGTGGATAATATTAACTGTCATCGTACCTATTCTAATAGTAACTAATAATGAAAACAAAACTAATGACGTAATAAGTGAAAGAATGAATGATGTTACTAAAGAAACCCCTAATACTAACATAGAACGAATAGATGGAAGAAGCACCTGCGCGCCAGTGAGAGGTACTTGACCTGATGCAATGTTTGGCAGCCTACTCAGCAAACCCCAAATCTGAAGTCTTAATCTCTACTGATGACGGTTAAAGAACCAGAAACACGTGTCTAGAGATCAGCACTATCTGCGCCAACTCTGGCGAAACACTCTGAATACTAGAGCAAGGCAAGCAACAAGAGACTGCATTAACCAGAATGCCAGGGGCGAACCTTGCTGGGAGGTGAAGCGGTGTGCTCCCACCCCTGTTCCTATAGAACGAATAGATGAAAGCATTCTCCATCATGATAAATCAATTAGTGATTTCTCGTTAAATGTCTTTACTAAATTGTTATATGAATATGTGAATACCACGAATGTGAGTAATTGTTATGTGTGCATGCAATTAGCCTTCGTCTGTCTCAGAAGGGGTGACTTATCACCACCTTCCTTTAACATATGGTGTGTCTTGTAGTGTCTTGTAGCGTCTTATCCAGCCTATTCTACGTGACGGGAAAACTGGAGTATCACTATTCTAATATAGATTTAGTATTTTCAGCGATACCTATTATAAAGGAACTAAATAAGGTTGCGAGTAGTAAAAATGCATGTTATATGGAAGCATTTTTCCATATTACTAAGACACTAGATATAGGATATGCTTACAAAAACAATCTAACATGCAGTTTACGGTTAGAAGAAAAAGTGTTCATAGATATGGTAGAATATAGAAGAGAAAGTTTCCAAAAGAAAGCTGCTGAACAGAAGTTACAGATACCACCATGGGCATTTAGAGAAGGAAATTATGAGAAAGGCGAGACATATGCTGCAATGTCCCTGGACTGGCATAAAAAGGGGAACATCTGTTTGCTTAGAATGAAAACTAACTATATTAATTATTTCATTGGTTCTAGTGAATGTGAACATACTTACCAAATTACTGCAGGTTGGGGATTGAAGGGTGGAACTGATCCTGTTTTCCCAGGAATCTATTATGTGTGTGGTAAGAAAGCATATTACAGGTTACCTGCACATTGGTATGGAAGTTGTTTTTTTGCAATTGTTTTTCCAAAGGTCTACCACGTAGACAAAAGCCACAACAGAATCAATGAAATAAGACAGGGACTAACACGTAAGAAGAGAGCGAGTTTCTCAGAAATAGTAGGTGATATTTTTGGTGCACTGATACCCTCAGTTGGAGTCATTATAAATTCACATACAATTCGAAAATTATCCACAGTGGTTGATCGTTTATCGACAGATACTGCTGGTGGCTTCTTGATGATTGACACCGAAATGGTTGCGATCAGATCAATGGTGTACTTATATGCTGTACTTATATACCTGCAAAAACAACAGTTGATGGACAGAATGCAGAACAATGTCATACATTCACCCCAGTACAGAGATCTGGGCCTGAATCCATCGTTTTTTTGCTCACCATGACATTCCAGTTTGAACCCAGTCATATGCAAATCAGTCTTGACCCTGTGCCTCATGGGAACAGTCCAGCCCGAACTGCCAAGCCAGGTCCTCCCTGGACTGGAAACAAGCATCTTAGGACCAGTTTCGGGGTTTCACCCCTCTTCAGCCAGGATAGCTTGATTCCAGTGGCATGGAGAGCACGGGACCCACGTCTGGGCATACCCGTCCCACTCGGGGTGACAAATGCAAAAACAACAGTTGATGGACAGAATGCAGAACAATGTCATACATTCACCCCAGTACAGAGATCTGGGCCTGAATCCATCGTTTTTTTGCTCACCATGCCATTCCAGTTTGAACCCAGCCATTTGCAAATCAGTCTAGACCCTGTGCCTCATGGGAACAGTCCAGCCCGAACTGCCAAGCCAGGTCCTCCCTGGACTGGAAACAAGCATCCTAGGACCGGTTTCGGGGTTTCACCCCTCTTCAGCCAGGATAGCTTGATTCCAGTGGCATGGAGAGCACTGGACCCACGTCTGGGCATACCCGTCCCACTCTGGGTGACAAATGCAAAAACAACAGTTGATGGACAGAATGCAGAACAATGTCATACATTCACCCCAGTACAGAGATCTGGGCCTGAATCCATCGTTTTTTTGCTCACCATGCCATTCCAGTTTGAACCCAGCCATATGCAAATCAGTCTTGACCCTGTGCCTCATGGGAACAGTCCAGCCCGAACTGCCAAGCCAGGTCCTCCCTGGACTGGAAACAAGCATCCTAAGACCGGTTTCGGGGTTTCACCCTCTTCAGCCAGGATAGCTTGATTCCAGTGGCATGGAGAGCAAGGGACCCACGTCTGGGCATACCCGTCCCACTCGGGGTGACAAATGCAAAAACAACAGTTGATGGACAGAATGCAGAACAATGTCATACATTCACCCCAGTACAGAGATCTGGGCCTGAATCCATCGTTTTTGCTCACCATGCCATTCCAGTTTGAACCCAGCCATATGCAAATCAGTCTTGACCCTGTGCCTCATGGGAACAGTCCAGCCCGAACTGCCAAGCCAGGTCCTCCCTGGACTGGAAACAAGCATCCTAGGACCGGTTTCGGGTTTCACCCTCTTCAGCCAGGATAGCTTGATTCCAGTGGCATGGAGAGCACGGGACCCACGTCTGGGCATATCCGTCCCCCTCAGGGTGACAAATGCAAAAACAACAGTTGATGGACAGAATGCAGAACAATGTCATACATTCACCCCAGTACAGAGATCTGGGCCTGAATCCATCGTTTTTTTGCTCAGCATGCCATTCCAGTTTGAACCCAGCCATATGCAAATCAGTCTGGACCCTGTGCCTGATGGGAACAGTCCAGCCCGAACTGCCAAGCCAGGTCCTCCCTGGACTGGAACCAAGCATCCTAGGACCGGTTTCAGGGTTTCACCCCTCTTCAGCGAGGATTGCTTGATTCCAGTGGCATGGAGAGCACGGGACCCACGTCTGGGCATACCCGTCCCACTCGGGGTGACAAATGCAAAAACAACAGTTGATGGACAGAATGCAGAACAATGTCATACATTCACCCCAGTACAGAGATCTGGGCCTGAATCCATCGTTTTTTTGCTCATCATGTCATTCCAGTTTGAACTGGGGTGGTGGAGTGAGCTAAAGAATGATGATGGATTAAACCCAGATCAGTTGACTGGGGGTGAGTGTTTGATTAGCTCAAGCGCTCTGTCCATCTTCCTCTTTGGTATCGCTTTGTTCGCCCCAAGTTGGCATGGTATGCCCAGACGTGGGTCCCTTGCTCACTTTGCCACTGGATTCAAGCTAGCCTGGCTGATGACGGCTGAATAGCCAGAAACCGGTCCCAGGATGCTTGTTTCCGGTCCAGGGAAGACATGGCTTGGCAGTTCGGGCTGGACTGTTCCCATGAGGCACAGGGTCAGACTGATTTGCATATGGCCATGTCTGAACTGGGGTGGTGGAGTGAGCTAAAGAATGATGATGGATTAAACCCAGATCAGTTGACTGGGGGTGAGTGTTTTATTAGCTCAAGCGCTCCGTCCATCATCCCCTTTGGTATCGCTTTGTTCGCCCTAAGTTGGCAGGGTATGCCCAGACGTGGGTCCCTTGCTCACTTTGCCACTGGATTCAAGCTAGCCTGGCTGATGACGGCTGAATAGTCAGAAACCGGTCCCAGGATGCTTGTTTCTGGTCCAGGGAAGACATGGCTTGGCAGTTCGGGCTGGACTGTTCCCATGAGGCACAGGGTCAGACTGATTTGCATATGGCCATGTCTGAACTGGGGTGGTGGAGTGAGCTAAAGAATGCTGATGGATTAAACTCAGATCAGTTGACTGGGGGTGAGTCTTTGATTAGCTCAAGCACTCCGTCCATCACCCCCATTGGTATCGCTTTGTTCGCCCTAAGTTGGCAGGGTATGCCCAGACGTGGGTCCCTTGCTCACTTTGCCACTGGATTCAAGCTAGCCTGGCTGATGACGGCTGAATAGCCAGAAACCGGTCCCAGGATGCTTGTTTCTGGTCCAGGGAAGACATGGCTTGGCAGTTCGGGCTTGACTGTTCCCATGAGGCACAGGGTCAGACTGATTTGCATATGGCCATGTCTGAACTGGGGTGGTGGAGTGAGCTAAAGAATGATGATGGATTCAACCCAGATCAGTTGACTGGGGGTGAGTGTTTGATTAGCTCAAGCGCTCCGTCCATCATCCCCTTTGGTATAGTACTTATATACCTGACAAAAGTAAAGGTATTGAAGGATATATTAAGAATATTATGAAATTACATGAAGATTTGACCCAACTGGAGGTTGACAGTGTTTGGGAGAGACTTGGTAAGAGTTTCTCTTCTGTAGGTAAATGGTTTTCTACCTTTGGAAGTAGTTTATTAGGAAAGATAATAATGCTAATCTTTTCAATAGCTGGAGTAGCCTTAGTGATAATAACAATATATAAATGTTGTAAGTGTAAATGTGGAAGAAAAGAGATGACAGGATCAAACAACAAATGAAAAGCAAGAAAGAGAAAAAGGGATGAAATAGAACTAGAAGATATGAAAGGAGGTTACTATGACGAAATGAATAAGTTAGATGAGAAGATGATGAAAGAGAAAGGAACACTGATCTTTAGATAGATAAAGATGGTACTTGGTATGATGGCTCCAGGAAGCCATCAGAGGGGGGATTGATGGAGCAGGATTTCACAAAAAGAAACCAGCTCGAATTTACACCCCCATAATACGTACTAACAGTGTGCAGTAACAGTTTAATATACACATTACATAAACACATGGGAAACCGCTTTGCGCATACATGTACTAATATGAACTAATGCATGAAAGAACTAGGCAGCATACTAAAATACGTTTCGAAAGAAACAGAATTAATGCATGTTTAAGCTGCAATTTATATTTCGCGTCTTGCATCTTGCTTTAAAAATAAATGAATAATGCCGCTTTTGCCTTAAGCTTCTGCTAGGAAAACATGTAACAGGGAATAGTGCAAAGGTGGGTGGGAAACTGTGAAAAGTGCATTTCTATGTAATTAATGAATGCTTATGTTCTATTTGCCGTAGTGAGCTGAAATGGACTTCCATTATTCTTAAGTTGACCAGATAGAGGAGGGGTTGGAGTGAGAACGAGAATGTCATGACAGAGCAGCCAGAAGTGCTGTGCGCTGCGGATGATGAACAGCAGTTCAAGGCTAAAGCAGTACAGAGAACATTGAGAGCCTGCCAAAAGTATGTGACTGACCGTAGGACTAAAGACTGCTTCTGCGGACATTGTTGGAAAAGATGTGCGAAAATGTATCAAATGTATCACATAATAAACCATGTGAACGAGTCAGTATTAAATCATGAAAAAGGATGCAGACTTATATTCATGAACAACTGATAAATGAAATCATGGTGGTGTGATGCACCACCTCCCCGAGCATCCAATAAACTGTCGAGTTTCGTGAAATGTTTCAACTAATGTGGGTTGGACATGTAGGTTTTAGGGTATAACTGGGGTGCCTTTAGGGGTGTAATATTGAAAGCAGCAGTAGGAAATTAAGAGGGAAGATGCGTCGCTGTCCGTCGGTTTGCAGAGAGGCCTAGCTGTTCCTGTCCCTGTTCTGTTCCTCTCTCTTAAATGTTTGTTCCTTGACTCTAGTTCGGGGAACCCCCACTGTCCCCTCGGCCAAGGGGGTGGTATTTCACAGATCCTTTGGGTTTGTATTATTCTGACTCGTACTTTGCATAATTATTTGCAAATGTATTCTCGTCTCGGAATCTGATGTCTCTTCAGCTATCCACTCCGATATATGTATTTTGTTTCGCATTATTTTTGCTGAAACTTATGTCTCTGCATCTATCCACTCTCTTGAATGCATATTGTTAATTGTGATGAGTTTGAAATTGTTTGCATTGCTGTTTGATTTCTCTCCCATGTGTGAAATTCTTTGTTTGCATTGTGACCTGTGTACTAAGAGCATAACCTTTTATTGAGATAAAATCTTTGTTTAAAACTTACCGAGAGTTTGGAGTTATTTAGCTGTTTAGATAGTAAGTTAGTCCTATTATTACCATCAACTTCTCAACTAATTAGTCCATCGACCGAGAGGAAAGAGAGTTGATATAATGTTCTAGTTATGTATTTAGAATTGTTAAACATGAATCTGTGAAGGAAACATTTTTCACGTCTTTTAAACTTGACCCCCAGTGCATCAGGGATTTGGATGAATGTGAATGGGCCATTGTATGCAATATTGATGAGTATTGATCCCTGATTAAGAGTCGCGCTGGATCAATGCCTAGAGGTGGATCTCCGTTCAGACCCTGAGAAAAACCGCCATTGACAAGTGCCCTGCATCAGCTACAAAGATCCGACAGGCTTTTCTTTGGCTCTTTTTATTCTTGCTGCCACCACCTTTCTGTCCTCAGCTTCTTCCCAACCTGCTTAGAAAGAGTCCCCTCTTTTAATTCTTCTTTCCTTTTACGTGCCCTCCACTCTCTTGCTCTGCCTCTCTGTCTTTCTTCCCTGTCCATACTGTTCTCAGCTGTTGTTGTTGTGAAGCTCTCTGCCTGGTAAGTGTACCATGTTACATGAGGGTCACCATTGGCTACAATGGGCACTTATATGTAGGAAAAGTGCAATGCTTTGCTCTAGAGAATCTTCATGTGAGTAAAGGAAAACTGGGAAACTATGCATCTTTAACAAGTAGAAAAAATTGAAACTTTGATAAAGTTTCAGTGAAAAACATAAGTTTCTACACCCCTAATAGTTACATTTATTTTCCAAAACTAGAAATTAAATGTAATCATGAGGCTGTCATTACAAGTGTCAACATTTCCCCTGTGACAGCTCAGCTCAGAATCCAAGATCTCTCTAGTCCTGGAATTATCTGGTCTGCAAACTCTAGAAACAATAATTCCTTGTTTGGAGTCACTGGGCCTTTTTTATTTTTACTACTGCAGGGACTCCAGGCAGTACCACAGTCAAACCCCTGCTCGACACCTCCAGCAGTATGAGCTGAGAAGACAATGCTCACCTCAGACAGACACATGCCTGCCCTGACTACCATCCTGGCTGCTTTCCAGACATTTTCCACCTTCAAAAAGCAGCCGGAAAAGGCCTATTTTCACACTAGAATCAGGTAAAATGACACAGAAAAGTATCCTTGGGGTCTGTGTGGTTATTCCTGTTTCTGCGGAGAAAACTTGCTAGTACCAGAAGTTGGTGTGGTAGTAATGGCTGGAGTTCAACCTGAAGTCCAGCCTCTTGGCATCCTTGCATCATATTCTGGTAATTTTGTATTGAGTACTTTACATTGTAAACACTAGGGCCCCAGTTTAATTGTTGGTGGAAGGAGCAATCTCTATTGGCCTGGCAGAGGACTTAACATTAGAAACTACATTGCCCGTCAAATTTAGAAATTACCACCAAGCCAGTGGTCATAAGGAACCCTTGTCATGGCGTGCCTGTGAATGCTGTTTACAGTTTGGTGCAGGGCTCCGTCATGTTGATGGAGCCCTGCACTAAACTGTTTTCTTTTTAAGAGGAAGAGCCCGATGCCGGATCTTCTTCTTGAAAATAAAAAATAAAATGCTCCCCTTACCATGGGAATCCTCCCCCATGGCCATGGAAGTATATATCAGTTTTCACTGCCACTTACCGCAAGGGTCTCCTGGCGGTGACAGGAAGTGAAAACTGACCTGAAACTTCCACCCATCTAATTTCGGAGGAATTGGACATCAGCCTCCAAAGGCCCTTACATGATATAAATTAGGCCCTTAGTAACCTTTAATAAAGTAGGTGTAAATACCTTAATGCACCAATAAATTTAATAATGTGCTTAGGGCATACTTACATGTGCAAGGAGACAAGTAGTATTTCTTCTAATCTCAAGGTGCAATGTTTGTTTGCTTAGAAACAATGATAAAGAGTGAAAAAATAAATAGGTTTTTTAACAACCACGGTGGTATTCAATTGGGTGCATCACGTGTTCATAATAAAAGTAAATCCGCATATGCTGTGATCAGTAAGGAATAAAAATCAGCATTTAGGTGGTCCCATGCCTACTGCACTGATGGGTAATGTATCACTGGTAGGAAGTGCAGTTTCGTAGCTGACCGGAGAAACACCGGTGCCACAGCAGCGACCAGCGAGGCCCACAGGGAGAGAAGGTCTGCCGCTGTGCAGAAAGAGACAATGGAGCGGAGGGGTAGCCCACCCCACGTTTGATCTGCCTGCAAAGCCCGGCAGGAGTAAGGTGAGCCCGCGGGTTATGGGGAGAACAGCGAAGGGGTGCCCCCCGTGTAAAGCAGAGCGAGAGAGATCTCCCTACGCCCACGCAGTGAGCCATCCAACAATGGAAGGGTGGAGTGGCGTGAGGCGGGTGCGCACAGTGGCGAGTCCCGCTGCGAGGGAGGAAGGGGCACTGGAGATTCCGAGGCGGCAGCTCCAGCCCCCCGTGCAGCCCGTAATGTGAGAGGGCCTGCTACGAGGGGCGGAGTTTACAAAGTGACTGTGTGCGGCCAGCGCCGCGAAAATAAAATAAACTGAGGAATCGTTGGGACTTGGTAGAAGTGTCCCTCGCCAACGCCACTTAAGGTGCATGTTGCGGCGCAGCCCCAAAAGAAAGAAGAGAAAAGACACTCACCGCGGTGTAGGGGAAGTCCTCCTACAAAGTCCGGCTGCCGGCGCGTGTCACGGGTGGCAGCCGTCAGGAAAGGTGCACGCCCAGGAATGTGGCAGTCTGAGAGCGATCCTGAACGGGCTGGCGAGGAAGAGAGCTGGAAGTGCTGGCGCTCCACGATGCTGGCACTCCACGCTGCACAATGTGGTGGACATGGGACTGGTTCTCGGCCCAAAAGAAAGAGTTGGACAAAGCCTGCAGCGTGGCGAAGCTGCAGAGGCTACAGAGATTTCAACCGTAGCTCGAACAGTGCCATCTAGTGGCCGATGAGCAATATTGCACCAGCTACCCAAATAAAACAGCAACATTTGCCTAGTAAATAGTGAAGGCTACCCGTGCATAAAATAATGCAAAAGGATGGTGCCCAGTAAAACTGCCTGCAAGCTGCACCAGTCTTAAAGCCAAGGGAAGTGAATGTAAAGGTAACTGGGCAACAAAAGGAGATGAAGGAGCAGCCATTACTGCAGTGTTTTCCCCATTTAGAGGAAGCTCCCACAGGGCACAGAGCAAAGGAAACTGCGGCAGCAGAAGGACAGTTGCAGCTATCCAAAGTTGAGGGGAGGAAGTGCAGACAAAGAGACTAAAGCGAGACAGTGAAGGGGTAGTGACTAAGGTGTCAGAGAACCCCCAAGACTTTGTCATGCAAAGTGAGAAGAAAGGAAGAAAACCCCATTCAGCAAGTGACATGAGAAGGGAACCCCAAGAGGAGAAGCAGATACGGCTGGGGAGGAAAAAGCATTGACACCTAGTGGCCATAGGTGGTCACCGCAGCCGTGAGGAGAGCTCTGGGACACTATGACGCTGAACTGCCATGTGCAGAGGGGAAGCAGAGAATGCACTGTGGTTTTGCCTGGAAGGAGAAGCTCTAAATAGCCAAGACTGGGAAAGGTGCGTCCAGTGAAACGAGGATGGCACCGCAAGAGAACTGACCGAGAGCACAAGACATGAGCAGTGACCGAAGAAGAGGTCCAAGAAGCAGCGACCTGAGCAGAGGTCGAAGAAGCGGCGACCGGAGAAGAGGTCGATGAAGCCGTGACCTGAGAAAAGGTCGGCGAAGTAGTTGACCTAAGAATAGGTCCAAGAAGAGGCGACCAGAGAAGAGGTTGAAGAAGCTGTGACCTGAGAAAAGGTCGGTGAAGTAGTTGACCTGAGAAGAGGTCCAAGAAGAGGCGACCAGAGAAGAGGTCGAGGAAGCCGTGACCTGAGAAAAGGTCGGCGAAGTAGTTGATCTGAGAAGAGGTCAGAGAAGAAAGACCTGGATTAAAGGAATAAAAGAATGAGCATGAGTACTGACTAGAAGAAGGTTGAGACGTCAGGTCTGGTCATCGGAGGAAAAGAATGCATTGTCCGAGGGGTAGGACAAGACCAGGGAAACACATGTGGAGTGCACGCCACACGGAGAGGCCTGGTTAGTGAAGAGAGCAAGAAGATGGGACTACACCGCGTTGCGAAGAAATGAACAAGAAGGAGGAAGTGGAGTGGCATGACGCCACCGCGAAGAAAGGCGGAAGAAATCTCAACAAGAAGGAAGAAGACGAGAGGAGTATGTGAGCTGACAACTCGCACACCAGAAGGCAAAGGTGACAAGTGCGAGAACATCGGAGCACATGGAGCACAGGGCCTGGAGTACATCGGTGGCACTGGGAGAAAAACATCTATCTGCGAGTCTTCACAACGCCTGGGGACGGCAGAGGTGAGCCGGCTGGACCGATGGTGACATCCACCTTTGGGGTCGCATGGGAGACTGGACGGTGAGACTGCTCGGACGTCCTGAAGAGTATCCGACCACTCCACACCAGACCGTGGCAACCCAGGGGCAAAGGCCTCAGGGACGCCAGTGAGAGCGGGTCCCGCCACGAGAGATGGATCCACAGCCGCTCTTCTGCAGGTCCCGGGAGGACGAAGATCTCGTGCGAAATGGCAGGAGCCAACAACTACCCTTCAGGTGGAGCTAAGGACAAGAAGGTGGGACTTGTAGCAATTCCTTCACACATCCCGAGGGTGCGTTGGAGAGACACGACGAAGTGCACCAGTCCAGTGGAAGCCTGGTGAGGAGGGCCTCCGGGACATCCCGTGAGAGGGGAATACCTGCGAGAGGGGCATCCTAGTGAGAGGGATGTCTTACAACTACTCCGCCATTTAGAGAGAGAAGCAATGCTTCCTGTGTGGAGAAACCACGACAACCACGACTCATTGGTGGATAGTAACATCCATCCGATCCACAATCACTTTACCTGTTTCGTCACCACGAGAGCGATGCCGACAAAGACTGTGAGGACAACTTCCATGCACAGAGTCGATGAAGACCGGACCCGCAGAGCTCCCATGAACTGTGCCAAAGAGAACTAGTGGTCCAAGCTGTGGAAACACGCCGAGGTCAACCCCCTCCTAAAGAAACCCTCAGCGGACCCCACCGACCTCAAAAACTACAGACCCATCTCCCTGCTCCCGTTCCCAGCGAAAGTCATCGAGAAAGCCATCAACATCCAACTCGCCACATTCATTGAAGAACACAACATCCTCGACTCCTCCCAATCCGGCTTCAGAAAAAACCACAGTACGGAAACCGCCGCTCCTCCTCCCGCAACAGACGACATCCGCACCCTACTGGACAAAGGAGAAACAGTAGCCCTCATCCTCCTCGACCTATCAGCGGCGTTCGACACAGTCTCCCACCGCACCCTAATACGCAGACTCTACGACGCAGGAATCCAGGACAAGGCCCTCGACTGGATCCGCTCCTTCCTCTCCGGCAGGACGCAGTGGGTCAGACTCCCCCCTTTCCTCTCGGACCCCACACCTACCACCTGCGGAGTCCCCCAGGGCTCCTCCCTCAGCCCGACGCTCTTCAACGTCTACATGGCTCCACTCGCCCCCATCGTCAGAACCTACGGACTCAACATCGTGTCATACGCAGACGACACCCAGCTCATCCTCTCCCTATCCAACGAGCCCAACACCGCCAGACGCAACTTTCGAGAAGGCATGGAAGCCGTCGCCAAATGGATGAAAAACAGCTGCCTACAACTAAACACCAACAAAACAGAAGTACTCATCATGGGCCCAAACCCCGATGCCTGGAGTGACACCTGGTGGCCCCCCGCCCTCGGAAACCCGCCAACCCCCACGGACCACGCACGCAACCTGGGAATCATCCTGGACTCCGAGCTCAAAATGGACCGCCAGATCAACTCTGTCTCGTCTTCCTGCTTCCACACCCTCCGCCTCCTTCGTAAGACCTTCAAATGGATCCCCCTCGAACACCGAAAGACCGTCACTCACGCCCTGGTCACCAGCAGACTCGACTACGGCAACGCACTCTACGCCGGAATAAACAAAAACCTCACCCGCAAGCTACAGAACATCCAGAACGCCGCCGCAAGACTGGTACTCAACCTGCCAAAACACTGCCACATCTCCCAGCACCTGCGCACACTCCACTGGCTCCCTGTCGAGGCGAGAATCACCTTCAAGATGCTCACCCACGCACACAAGGCCCTCCACGGCACCGGACCAGCATACCTGAACAGCCGACTCAAATTCCACGCACCCCAAAGGACCCTATGATCAGCCCAGCTCTCCTACGCTGTGGTCCCCCGCACCAGAAAGACCAGATCCGGAGGCCGCTCCTTCTCCTTCCTCGCGGCCAAAGCATGGAACGCCCTTCCGCTCCACCTCAGACAGACAACATCGCTCCCCATCTTCGCAAGAAACCTCAAAACCTGGCTCTTCGACAGACCCTCTCCTTGATGGATGGAACCTGCACCCCCCCCCAACCCTAGCGCCTTGAGACCCTTACGGGTGAGTAGTCGCGCTTTAACAAACCCCTGATTGATTGATTGTCTGTGGGTTCCAAGCAGCTAAAGAGACTCCGTGGAAGTTTCTGTTATTGTGTTGTAATTTTGTTATATTCTCTCCCACAGTTTGGACTTTAATGTTTCCAGTTTGAATAAAGTTTGGGAGGGATGTAGTGATCTGCTGATCACTGGTCTAGTTGTTTTAGCACCAGCCACTCCCCGAGGGCTGGCTTACACCCCACCCCACACCCATCCAGCACAGGTGTCACTGGTCATGTGACCCTGCCAATAAAAGGGGCTGGGCGCACGTGCCCTGGGCCAGTTCTACCATCTCAGTACTGTGTCTGTGTCCAGTCATTATGAGTGCATGAGGGCCTAGGGCCCTGCACCATTACAGTAACCAGGCGAGGATGTGGCCTAACAGCTAAAGCGGTCGATCTCAAATGTGGGGAACCAGGTTCGAGTCTCGGCAATGACGCTCAACATCCTGTGATTTTGGGCAAATCACTTATCTCCCCCTGCCTAACAAAAATGAATGTGTCCTTGTGTAACGCAACTAGTGCGCATGTAAAGCACTCTGATACGCATGTAAAGCACTCTGATACCTTCGGGTCAAGTTTGCGCTATATAAAACTCCGAAAAAAAAACAAACAGTTCAATAAGATGTACCTGATGGAGAGCATGAAGAGAAAGTTTGCAACGAACATCAGTGCACAGTACAAAGTCCGTCTTTTAATATTAAATGTGGGCTGTAATTCAGTTCTAATGGGCACATTTTCTAGTACAGTATTTTGTAAATAATGAAGGAAGATAAATTGCTCTTAATCATGTCGTACTTCTGAGCAGAATTAGCACGGAGTTGTGTGCATGAAGTCGTCACTGTTCCGTGTCAGTAGCTTCTGTTTGACGAAGCCGTGATTCGAAGACCAAGTACTCGAATAAGCACTGTGATGGATTGGTCTGTCCAAGGGGGCTGGAAACCTTTCAAGTAATGTCACAAGCTGTTTTATTTTAAATGAATCGCCGACCAAGACTGGCTGTTACATCTGAATGCTTTAAATAAAGAAGGTAACTGCAGCCAGCAGTAGGTTCTGTATTTTACAATATATGCAATTTCGGTAAAGTCAAGCATCTTTAATTTAAACTGGACACGGCACACATTTTGCAGAAATGCAAACATATCTTCAGAGCACTCGCCAATGTTTGGTGTAAAATATTGGCCTGATGTAGACAGCCATTTTGCTGTCGCAAAGCCCGTGATTCGCAAAATCTCAGAGTTTGTCAAGCAAAAAATGGCTTTTTGTAATGGACTAACCCAATTTTCCAATTGAGTAACATGTTACTGAATCCCAAAACGGGTTTAGAAACCCATAATCAATAGTTATTTGAAGGGGGTGCTTAGGGCGATCTTTGCAAATAGCGATTCATTATAGTTTGTATCAATGTTTTGCGACCAATATTCGGTTGTCTAAACATTGACATTTTAGCAACTCTTCAAGTGAGGTGTTAATCCATTTGCAAATGGTAAGGGGTCCCATTTTTATTGGTGTAAGAAAAAAGGTTAATAAATATATTTGGGCGGTAGGCAGTGGTAGTTGTCACCTGGTCAGGACTTTGTGGATGTTCCATTACTGTGATACGTTGGCATGTTCTGATATCCAGGTTTTAATTGCTCCTCTGACCTCTGAACTATGAAAAGCCTGTACAAGTCCTGTAGTGGTGGAACAATTTTCAGAGTGGGGGTGCTTCCATCAATGTAATGGCACTAAAGTAATAGGGATTGTGAAAATTCCAAGCATCACACAAAGAACAGGTGTAGCAAATATATTCAACAGGACTGTGGTGAGGGTGTAGTACGTAGCTGGTGGTGGATTTTGGAGAACACTGGCACAAATATATTACTAAAGCATGCAGTGATAGTGCACTCTCATTTACAGACAGCACATATTCCTTTGAAATAGCCATTAAATTTACTCAGACATACAGTTTTTACCTAATAAAAAGCACACAAGTCATCATGTGTGGAAATCAGGTTTCAGGAAAAAAGTATGTCTTGATTTATTTTGACCGCATTAAAATCTTTGTTTACATCACACTTCAGAATTATTAAGAAATATTGTTTCATTTGTACTTTCCGAACTGCTGATATAATCTGAAACCTTTATACAGCTCATTTACAGGTATTTTCATTTTGTGTGAGAAATAATTACATTTACTGTACCCTTGCAAGATTGCCAAATAGTTCACTTTTCAAAATCATCTCGCTTTGCAGTTAGAGAAAGTAAACACCAATCTCATTTGACCTCTGTCTTTGAAGCAAAGCAAATGTTACCAGATAAAAACAAAATTTAAAGGCATCTTTATTGCCTATTCACCTTCTGAACTCCCGCATGGTAATTTTGGTGGTGATGGAGTGCCCTCAACACCCATACTTCCAGCACCTATGTGTGAGTCCTTTTTCATAGGTACAGTAGTCCAGCATCCCTAGTGGACCACACTATTGCCCCACCCATCTACCAACATCAGGGGACAGCCTGTAAGCAGAAATATTCACCTTTGCTATCAATTGGTCAGATATATATGTGGACCTTGCCCATTCACCTCAAAGTGGACCCTTCTGTGTCTCATTCACCCCTTTGTCATTTGTAGCACATATGTACACAACTTTGATGATCAGTAACTATGTACTAAATACCCAAATGGGACAGATGATAATGACAGGCCCTCATAAACATACATTATCATTATGTAATTGTCAACTTTAAAGGCCTTGTGTTGCTAGACCCTCATCTACCTGCCACAACTTCCACTGCTGTAACTCTGCCTGCTCTACCACGTGAAGTGGCCTCTCACACAAGCCTATTGACAGAGCCTTGTAAGTCAACTTCCATTTCAAAGTATCATTTCCTATGCATGTATACATTTCATAAGAGGAAATAAATAAAGCAATTCTCTCACAACGTAGCATGGGTTACCTATTTGTCAGCAATGGATGTCATGAGTGACCAAATATATTTGAAGTCTAGCACCTCAGTACAGGATATACCTACACCCTTTACCTTGTCAATATGAGCTTTGGGGGTGCCAAGACTGTACTGACACAAATGGGTGTATCAACCTGATTCTTTTCTAAATGACAACTTTGGAATGTATTATATGATTGCACGGGTAGCTTTCATTTGCCACAGCAGACTAATTGATATATAAACATGATGCTCAATGCCATGGATGTTTGCCAAGTAAATGTAAATATCTCCTGCTACCCACCCACTGCACCAGTGTCCTAATTTCTTATAATTATTGTGTGATATGTCTTTTGTTGGCATGCCTACCACTGTGTCATGCTGTGTCACTCTCCCTCTTATTGCCCCATTGTCTCAGTAAATGCTTACTGTTAGGTCTTTGTGGATGTTCTATTAGTGGGGTGCATTGACATGTTCCAATACCCACATCACAATAGTTCCTCTGAAGTATGGTAAGTCTATATTTGTACCTATTTACAGTTACAGTAGACCAACATCCATGGGTGTCCACACTTTGGCCCACCCATCTGCCAAAATAGGGGTCAAGTAGGCCTGTGGCGCAAGTCCATGCAGCACAATGTGGACATCTCTCCATCTCATTGACCTACTTTGCTATTAGTAGAACATACGTATACAAATTTAATGTTGGGTAACCATGTACTAAATACCGCTTTGACATTTTTCATCATTGATACAAGTCATCAGAACCATCTCTGTTGTTTACAGTCACACTAAAATGACTCAGATGAGTCACATTTTTCAATTTGCTATCTGCTGTATCAATGTCCATAATTCATCATCCACCTGGAGGCAATATTGAACAGTTGGTGACGTTGCAGCGTTTATCCAGACACAAAGCATCTGTGGCATGGCAGGTAATGTGCATGGGCCCATTCCAAGTGGCAGCTACCCATAAATGATAATATGTTCAATATATATATATTGATGTGTCAAATGTGCCAAAAATGAAATATCAGATCATGTGTGGCTGTCTGAGTCGGTATGTTTCTACACACCCATAAAAGTCAAAGGTGTATCAGATATTTTTCTTCTGTTACAGCCACTGTACACATTGAGCATGACAAAGATGCTCTTCCATTTGCAAGTGTCGGATGGTGTGTGATTCTGTGAGAAAATCTCCATTCTTAGCAGATGCAAAATCTACAAAGGATTAAGGTGATTGTTGGTATAATGCAGGTGGTAAGCTCACATAACACCTCACTGCTGGACATCACTCTACCTGTTGGGAGGTCTTTCAATTGCAAGTACCCACTGACAAGAACTAATGGCAAGCATACTAGTTCTAGTTAACATTATTGACTTTCATCGACTGCCCAGCCACATTATAAATTTTCATCCACTGTACAGCATGCAGGTACACTGTGTGCCTTCGTTGTTTCAACCACCACCAGGGGTAACTCATATCGTCTTGCATAATTGCACAAAGAATGCTCCCAGACAATCGGTGTGTCTCCGAAAGTCAACAAACCCAATGCCACTACTTTCTAGGTGTCAACTGTCACAGAGAAATGCAACAAGGTTTCTGAATGAGATGGACAAAGCCACATATGAATAGGGAATAGGCTTGTGAAAGAGCTAGTCTGTGGAAGGACACATTATTTGACTATCAGTACTCTATCAAGCACAACATCCAAGAAGTAGGGAAATATGCACACCATCTCCATCCATCTGGGCAATACTGGCATACACCAGCAGTACATTCTAAAAATGATGGAGAGCAGATGCAGGCCATCAGGCCAGGATCTCACTGATTTGCACCAAGACCATCCCTCTAATGTTAATGTCGAGAAAGGAGGATGCAAAGCTGCATGGTATGTTCAGACAGCATATAAGGCTCTTGCAGGCAGGAGACCACCTCAAGCTGCTAAGCCAAATCATGTGCCGCAGACAACTGGTGGTGAACAACCACCTGCAGGGCCCACCAAACTTACTAACCCACCTGCCACTAGTGCACAAACTGATCCTGATCCCCCTTTAGGATATAGGATATGGACAACAGCCTCCCATTGTGTATAACATATACCACTCCTATAAACAATTCATGGACCAATCTCTGCCCTGTCTCACACATCCCGCAACTGCATGGTATTTCCCTTCTCAAGACCTGTTAAAATGTGTTGAGACCATACATGCTCTCATTTAAGCATTACATACCTTACTGTTGGACTGTGTGTGTGCCTACTCATGAACATCTGTGCCTAAATATGGTATGGAATGTATGTATCATTCTTGATTAGGAGATAAATACAATCAGAATATCACTGATACACATTCATCAATAGGCATATTCACAATAAATGCATACAATGAAAACATATATCGTTGCATAATGTCACTCAAAGTATTCAACTAAAGAAAAAATGTGGACAGTCATATGTTATGGAACCCCTGCAACTGTTAAAATGTTGATGACATTATGTCCCTAAGGAGAGTATTAGCAACTACCTAGTTTCGGAGCACAAGGGGGAAGACCGCACTTGAATGGAGGCAAAGGAAGATAAATGCTTGGGGTTGCAAAATAAATGTCCAAATAGAAGTCTAAATGTCCAGAATCAAAGTCCCATGGAAAGAAAAGGCTACAAACGACATACAAGTGTAAAATCAATTCTCCAACCCAAATACATCTCATTGTCACTGTACTATGTTGGTAGCAAAAGTTCCCGATTACTCTTCTAGTCAATGGTCAGGGGGGACAGCACATCCATATACTCTAGCATACGAACCTCTTCAGGAAGGTTAGGAATCTATAACACCTTATTGCTGGGACACATTGGGAGAGATGCAGGGGTGGCAATTAATGATGGAAAGATAATTACACTTATTGGGAGAAAAGGGTTGGTCAGGGGATGATGTGCGGCTGACCTGACAGACATCTCCTAATGGTAGAGTCCCTGAATATGAAGCACATTCTGGAACCACTTCTCAATCATCCTAAAGTGTTGTTTAAGGACTTGAATAATGGCCAGTTGGCCAGCATTTAACCATTTGATGGAATCCAGTATTGGTATCTAACACAAACATGGGAAATGTGGTGACCATAAGGGATCAGTGGTGCCAGGTGCAAAGCTAACTGTTGCCTGCTGCTTTTCTTACAGGTAGATCTAGTTTGTGTGAATGGTGAGGCTGGGTGAGGCAACATCTGACTTTGATGTTAGAGGGGCCAGTGCAGTGAATAGGCATGTGGCCTCAATCAATCAATCAATCAAGGTTGGTAAAGCACACTACTCACCCGTGAGGGTCTCAAGGCGCTGAGGGGGGGTGAGCAGCTCCGTTGGGGTCACAGGAAAAGACAGGTCTTGAGGTCCTTTCTGAACTGGTGCAATGTCGGGCTTTGTCAGAGGTTAAGGGGGATTTCGTTCCAGGTCTTGGCTGCGAGGCAGGAGAAGGATCTATCCCCTGCTCCGGTCCTGTAGAAACGAGGGATGATGGATAGGGCGAGGTTTGCTGAGCGGAGGTTTCTCTTGGGGGTATGGAAGGAGATTTGTTCGATGAGGTATTGCGGTCCGGTGTTGTGTAGGGCTTTGTAGGCGTGTGAGCAGTTTGAAGGTTATTCTTCTTTCGACGGGGAGCCAGTGAAGGTCACGGAGGTGTTGGGTGATGTGGTCATGTCATGGATGAGTCTGGCGGCGGCATTCTGGACGGTCTAGAGTTTGCGGAGGAGTTTTTTGTTGATTCCGGCGTAAAGAGCATTTCCATAGTCCAGTCTGCTGGTAATGAGGGCATGGGTGATGTTTTTCCTGGAGTCGGGGGGATCCACTTGAAAGTCTTGCGAAGTATGCAGAGGGTGTTGATGCATGTAGAGGATACCGCATTCATCTGGCGATTCATGGTGAGTGAAGAGTCGAGTATTATGCCGAGGCTGTGTGCGTGGTCCATTGGGGGGGTGGGTTTCCGAGGGTGGGGGGCCACCAGGTGTTGTTCCATGCAGAGGGGGTGGAGCCTAGGATGAGGACTTCTGTTTTCTCCGAGTTGAGCTTCAGGCAGTTGTTGCTCATCCAGATTGTAGCGGCTTTCATCCCATCTTGGAAATTGCGCCTGTTTATGTTGGGTTCCTTGGTGAGGGAGATGATGAGCTGGGTGTCATCGGCGTAGGAGATGATGTTGAGCACGTGGTTTCTGACGATGGTTGCGAGGGGGGCCATGTAGACGTTGAAGAGTGTGGGACTGAGGGAGGATCCTTGGGGTACTCTGCATCTGATCTCTGTCGGTTCTCAGAGGAAGGGCGAGAGTCTTATTCTCTGTGTTCTGCCTGAGAGTAAAGATTGTATCCAGTCTAAGGCTGTTCCTTGGATGCCAGCGTCATGGAGCCTGGTGGTTAGTGTGCGGTGGGAGACAATGTTGAAAGCTGCTGATAGGGCCAGGAGGATGAGGGCTGCCATGAGGCCTTGGTCGAGGAGGGCTCGGATGTCGTCAGTGGCGGCAATGAGGGCGGTCTCAGTGCTGTGGTTTTTGTGGAATCTGGATTGAGAGGTGTCTAGGATGCTGTTGGTTTCTATGAAGTGTGCTAGCTGGATGTTGGCGGCCTTTTTGGTGACTTTGGCGGCAAAAGGGCGCAGTGAGATGGGCCTGAAGTTCTTGAGATCCATCGGGTCTGCGGAGGGCTTCTTTAGGAGGGGGTTGACTTCAACGCATTTCCATTCGATGGGGAATGTGGTGGTCTCGAGGGAGCAGTTGATAGTTTGGCGTAGCTCAGGTGCGATGGCAGTGGCGGCCCTGTGGAAGCTGTGTGGCGGGCAGGGGTCAGAAGGTGCTCCGGAGTGGTTGCTCTTCATTGTCTTTAAGGTGTCGTCTGTGGTGAGATGGGTCTAGGTGAGAAGGGCCTGTTGGATGGCATCACTGGGGGTGGGAGTTGGGGTGGTGCCGTGGTCTTCGTCGTTGAAGTTGTCATATAGCATCTTGATCTTGAGGTGAAAGAAGGAGCTGAGTTTGTTACAGAGGTCTTGGGAAGGAGGGACATCGGTTGTTTTGCTGTTTGGTCTGACAAGTTCACGTATGATGGCGAAGAGTTCCTTGGAATTGTGGGTGTTGAAGAGAATTATGTCTTGGATGAAGTTTCTCTTTGCTGATTTGATGAGTTGTTGGTGTGTCGTGATGGCTGCTTTGAAAGTGGAGTGAGCTTTCGGGGTTTCGCTGGTTCCCCACATCTTCTCTAGTCATCGGCAGGAGCGCTTGGATTCTCGGAGGTCTGTGGTAAACCAGTTGGCTTTCTTTTAGTGTCATCTCGTGGTGTTCTGGAGGGGGGTGAGAGTATTGGCACAGTTGGCGATCCATTGGTGGAGGTCGCTTGCTGCTGTGTTGGCGTCTGTCTTAGTTGGGGGAGGAGTGCAGGTGAGGGCGGAGGTGAGGTGTTCTTCAGAGACTTTGTTTCAGCTTCTGTGTGGGAGGCGGAGCGTGCGCTTGTGTGAAGTGGGTCTTGTGAAGGAGAAATGGGTGTAGTGGTGGTCTGTCCAGAGCAGTTCTGTGGTGTGGTTGAAGCGAATGTTATTTTCTCTGGCTAAGATGTTGTCGAGTGTGTGTCCTGCTGTGTGGGTTGGGGTTGAGACAAGTTGTTTCAGTCCTATGTTGGTGAGGTTCTCCAGGAGGGCGGTGGTGTTGGTATCACTGTGGTTGTCTAGGTGGAAGTTCAGGTCTCCGAGAAGTATGTAGTCCGTGGAGGCGAGGGTGTGGGGTGCGATGTGGTCTGCGATGACATTGGTGAAGGGGGTGGGGGGTCCGGGAGGTCTGTAGGCGAGTTTTCCATGAAGTGTCATTCTGGGGTTGGGCTGGATTTGGAAGTGGATGTGTTCGATGAGGGGCGAGGCGTCGTCCAAGTTGGTGGTTGTGAGTCGAGGGGAGCTTTTGTAGACGATGGCAAGGCCTCCTCCTGGGAGGTTGGGGCGGTCTTTCCTCAGGATCTTGTATCCGTCGGGGATGGGGGTTACGGGGTCGGGTGCGGAGCTGGCGTTGGTCCGGGAAACATCCTTTACCCTGCATGCAGCACTCCGCAGTGCCATTGCCCCGCAGTTTTAACACCGCAAAATCTTTTGCAACACAGGGCTTTACACCGCAAACTATTACAACACATTCCCCAAAGTAAAGCCACGGTGGCGTTATAACAGTAAATTGCGTTGTAATGGGGAATGCATTGTAATGGAATGCGTTGTAAAGCCCTGCGTTGTAATGGAATGCGTTGTAAAGCCCTGCGTTGTAAAATATTTTGCAGTGTAAAAACTGTGGGGTAATGGCACGTGGAGTAAAAGTGTGCGGGGTAAAGTGTCCTATTCGTTGGTCCAGGTCTCTGTGAGGAAGGCGACGTTGGATGAGTGTTGAGGAGGTCCCAGATTTCTATGGCATGTCTGGGCAGGGAGCATACATTGAGGAGGATGCAGCTCAGTGGCTTGTGTGCGGTCGTGTCCGGTGAGATGGGGTGGCTGCCTGGGTCTGGAGGTGGGTGAAGGTGCGGCAGCAGTATCGGCAGAAGATCAGTCCCTGGGTGTTGATTCAATCAATCAATCAATCAGGCATTTATAAAGCGTGCTACATACCCGTGAGGGTCCCAAGGCGCTGTGGGGGGAGGGGGTGCCGCAGCTAGAGGTCAAAGAGCCAGGTCTTGAGTAGTCTCCTGAAGGTCTGAGGGTCCTCTGTCTGCCGAAGGTGGAGGGGGAGGGAGTTCCAGGTCTTGGCGGCGCGGTAGGAGAAGGATCTGCCTCCGGAGGTGGATCTGTGGATGCGTGGGACGGCGGCCAGGGAGAGGTCGGCGGAGCGGAGTCTCCTGTTGGGTGCATAGAATGACAGTCGGTTGTTGAGGTAGGCCGGGCCGGTGTTGTGGAGTGCCTTGTGTGCGTGGGTGAGGAGCTTGAAGGTGATTCTTCTGTCGATGGGAAGCCAGTGCAGGTTTCTCAGGTGTGGGGTGATGTGGTCTCGGCGGGGGACGTTGGTGATCAGGCGGGCGGAGGCGTTCTGGATTCTTTGGAGTCTGCCGATGAGTTTGGCCGGGGCTCCGGCGTAGAGGGCGTTGCCGTAGTCGAGTCTACTGCTGATGAGGGCGTGTGTGACGGTCTTTCGTGTGTTGGTGGGGATCCATTTGTAGATCTTGCGGAGCATGCGGAGGGTGAAGAAGCAGGTTGATGAGACGGCATTGATCTGGTTGGTCATGGAGAGTTTCGAGTCGAGGATGACTCCCAGATTGCGTGCGTGGTTGGTTGGTGTAGGAGCGGTGCCTAGTGAGGTGGGCCACCATGAGTCGTCCCAGGCTGATGGGTTGGGTCCGAGAATGAGGATCTCTGTCTTGTCTGTGTTGAGTTTGAGTCGGCTTTCTTCTATCCAGTCGGCGACAGCCTTCATGCCGCGGTGGAGGTTGGCTTTAGCGGTGTGGGGTTCGTTGGTGAGGGAGAGGATCAGTTGGGTGTCGTCGGCGTAGGAGATGATGTTGAGGTCGTGGAGTCTGGCGATGTGTGCGAGCGGGGCCATGTAGACGTTGAAGAGCGTCGGGCTGAGGGATGATCCTTGTGGGACACCGCAGACCGTTTTGGTGACTCCGGAGTGGAATGGGGGGAGGCGGACTCTTTGGGTTCTGTCGGAGAGGAAGGAGGTGATCCAGTACAGGGCCTTGTCGCGAATACCTGCGTTGTAGAGGCGTGTACGTAGCGTGTGGTGGCATACGGTGTCGAAGGCAGCAGAGAGGTCGAGGAGGATGAGGGCTGCTGTCTCCCCGTTGTCGAGCAGGAGCCTGATGTCGTCTGTGGTGGCGATGAGGGCGGTCTCGGTGCTGTGGTTCTTGCGGAAGCCTGACTGGGAGGGGTCGAGGATGTTGTTGTCTTCTAGGTAGCGGGTGAGCTGGGTGTTGACTATCTTTTCGATGACCTTAGCTGGGAACGGAAGGAGGGAGATGGGCCGGAAGTTCTTAAGGTCGCTCGGGTCCGCCTTGGGTTTCTTCAGTAGGGGGTTGATCTCGGCGTGTTTCCAGCTCTCCGGGAAGGTTGCGGTCTTGAAGGAGAGGTTGATGATGTTGCATAGGTGGGGTGCGATGGAGCTGTTGGCCTTGTTGATGACGTGGTGGGGAAGAGGGTCGGACGGGGCGCCTGAGTGGATGGAGTTCATAGTCTTGCTGGTGTCCTCGGTGGTGGTGCTGGTCCATACTGTGAGGTGCTCGTGGTCGGTGGGTGTCGGGGGGGCCGGGGTGGTGAGGTTGGCGGGGTCTGGGCGTGGATTGAAGCTGTCGTGAATGTCGGTGATCTTGCGGTGGAAGAAGTCAGCGAGGGCGTCGCAGAGGGCTTGTGACGGGGGGATGTCGTTGGTGCAGGAGCTGGGGTTGGATTGGTTGGTGTCGAGAGCTGGCAGTTATTGTTACGTCCGGGGTTGAGTGCGTGGAGAGTGCTGGGGTCGTAGCAGCGGGGTTATGGGGGAACAGGGTCCCTGGTGGTGGTCGCGGTTGGGTCACGGACAGGCGCAGACCGGCCTCAGCACCCAATATCGAAAAGGTTTGATCTTGGGACACCACAATGTTGTGCTGACCAGGTGGACTGCCAGCATAAATTTCAAGCTTGTGGTGTCAAGGTAGACTACCTGTTCTGTTGCTGATGCTGCCACACAAAGGCAGCTGGGGTGAGAGCATGTTTTTTTCTTGCTGTCCATATTTTCCCCCACACAGGTATTACCCTCCATTTCATCCTCCTAATGACCCTTATTGTCAGATCCTGATCTGCAGAACAGGGCCTCTTCATCATTTGCCCAGATCATACTGTTCCCTGTCTTCTTCCTTGCTGCATAAAGTAGAGTTATAGGAACAGAGGGGAAGGCTCATGAGTGTATTTTTTCAGCACTTCATGTTCATCAAAGATTAACATTTACTTTAGCATTTTATGACATGTGAGCTAGAGTTTCATGATTGCTGTGATTACTTCCCCGTCATCTGCAAAGGTGAATGTAATAACAGCCATTTTGTATTGGTGAACAAAGATACTGATGTAGCACATTCAATATCACCACATAATTCATAAGGTAAATGATTAGCAAATTCCACAGGATGCACAGATATTACTCAAATATCAGAAATCTCCAATTACCCAATCCATTTCCTCCTGGTTGCTCATGCAAAGGTAGGACTACCTCAATAAAACAAATGAAACCAAAGATGTCCCTGGCTTACTTGACTGCTTGCACAACATATCACAGGGGGCAGCTTCACGCGTGTGCTTCAGCATCATATGATATATACCTTTCAATATATGATTGATGCATCATATATGGGAAATATGTCATTAAACATAAGACCTTTAGCTGTTTATCACATTAGATGTACACGCAAGTGTATACTTTGCATAACCAAATAACATAAGATCATCTAGAAGGCAAATGTGATTAAACTCTTCTAATGGATTTATTTGCTTACACTGTTCCTTGCCATTCACTTCTAAAACCTGTATCTTTCAATAGACAAAAAGGACTTGAATATATAGGCTTGAAATTTACATATATGATAGCAAATTACACGATTGGCATCACATCACATTTTCTATATCATTGGGAATTCGCACTCGTAGTCTTTGCCTGAAGTCTATATGGACAATCTTACATCTGACAAAACAAGGCATGACAGAACAATATGATACATCTATGGAATCCTAAATATAAAGTACCAATCAGAGTACTCACACAGTGCTCTTGTTTCTACTGACCTCCAGCTGAGCTTCCACGTCTAGCCAGGGCTTATCCATGACCCTTCTTTGCAGTGGACTGAGCTCTTGGTGTCTGGTGTGGGGTGGAGAAGCCTGCCGAAGATTCCTGGGCAATGCCCCTGGTCCAGCACAAGAGGTCCTCATATCATTTGCTGCACACCATGGCTGTTTTGAGGGAATCTCCTGATCCAGTGCAGTTTCTGGTGAGCTCTGTCCTGATCACCAGGTGTGCCCAGTCAGGTTGCCTGCTCTTTGTAAAGTTGAGGATAATCTCTGAGGTCTCTGTCCTGGTTATTTTACCTTCCGCTTTGGGCACCTGCCTAGTGTGATCCTCAATTATTTTGGGAGGCTCAAGAGCAAACTCAGTAGTAGGATTGGGGTGGATGCTATTGATGTCTAAAAATAGTTTAGGAGTGGTGATTTGGGCACTTATACTATTTAACATTTGTTATATGCATTTTTAGAAGAACTCTAGCCACTACATAGGTCTGCACAAAGAATTAATACAAATTTGAAAAGAGAGGGGTTGTAGGGAATAGCATGTCTGTAATCATGGTTGTGCCCTGATGTGCCAGAAAAGGAACGTAATGTTATAATAGGTACCAATGCATTCCAATCATGCATACAATCAGTTTAACAATAATAGTGATATCGGGACGCGGGGAAGTTGCATGTGAACATATTTGTGTTGCTAATCCAAGGGTAAACGTGCTGTTCTAGTGTAATTCAGATATACTTAAGTAGTGGACACATATTAAGGCAAAAGATGTAGCTGTCATGTGTGCAGCCAGAAAAGACAGTGTACACATCAGTAAATCAGCCTCTGGCATCGGAGACAGTCTACAAATTGATAGAGGGCCAGAGGTGTGTGTTGCGCAATTATTGTTTCAAATACTGAGGTGGTTAAAAAGTCATATGGGTATAATAAACAGCACCTAAGGTTAGCAGGAAATGTAGAATAAAATAGAATTACTGTGCCACACATTGCTTTTCCCACAGTAGCAATGGAGAAGTGATACCCTGGAACACTTGCCTAGTCATCCACCTCAATCCTTAGATCAGGTATCAGAACTGGCTATCCAGTGAGATTCCAAACATCCCCTTGCTGATCCTCTGGAGTGATCTAATGGAGTGGGGCCAATACAGATAAAATGAAAGTGGGCTCTATATGAAGTCAGCTTCTGTTGCCACTGTGCAAGTGTTATTTCCTTGGACATACCAATAATGTCTGATCTCTTTTAAGTAATTATTTCTCAAAATGAGGAGAAGTCAGACAAACACATAGACCAATAAGGTAAAAAAAGTGGTTGGAAGTTGCTTGCTTTTATGTGGGAGCAGATGTATGTGACCAGTCAATTGTGCCCTGGATTTCTCCTACTGATAGGTGTAAATGAGTTATAGTTATTGAAATCTCACTTTTGGCTTCAGTTCTTATACTCTGTGCTGGTAATAAAATTACCTCTATTCATAGGTTTTCATTTTAATACTATTGGAGGACCTGTGAGTGGCCATGATTGGTATGTGACTTACTTCTAGGCTGAGCTGGACTATATTTGGGCAGCAGAGCTTCTTGAGTACATTTGTTGAACTGAAACTAACATACCAAATTGAATGTGTATTTTTATACTTGCATCATCACCCATGTGATCCATTCCCATTTTCCCCTATATCCTCCCATTTAGTGGTAGATATTCTAAATTTTCAGTCACTACTTCTTCCCACTCCCACATTTAAATGTATGGAGTTTGCTGCATAGATGGCTGAAAACTTCAGACATAGGAAATAGGATAGGTACAGGCGGAGATCTACCAGTTGCATTTAGGAGAAGTTGAAGTAGTACTGCAGGAGTCATATTTCTCACACTTGTAAATGCTAATTTGAATCAGGCCCAGAATGTCTATACTTTCCAATATTGGCAAAATAACTCACATTCTTTGGCATCACTGCATGAAATGAGTTTCAGAAATTAGGAGGTTTTGAAAGGTTCCATTTTTTTTTTGTGGGACCACAAGTTCATGAATGTGAAGAGACCTAATATTTCACCTAAAAAGCAAAGCAATGCTAAACTACTATGGGGCAATTCACAAAAGTAGTTCTTCTGTAGGTGTGCCTCATATACTCATGAATGCATTTCACTTAGGTTCTGGTGTAAACTAACGCCTACACCTGTGCTATGTGTCATGGGCAGATTTCTCTGCTGAAAGCATATAGAACTTTGCACAACTGGGTCTATGAATTAGACATACATGTGGGGGTGACATGGGGAACTGGCTGGAAAATGTAGAATATCCATTCAAACTAAGAGAAGGAACAGAAAAAGTAAGGCGTGGCATAAGGGAGGCACATGGAACTCCTAAAAAAAATAGTCACATATATTTTCCGATTCCAGACAACAATAGGAGGCAAATTGGAAGTAAGTTAAAAAAGATTTAAAAAAAACAAAAAAACTTTTCATATATAATTTTAGAAATTGCATGGACTCATACAAATTACATCATAAAAATAGAAACAAAGTAGATGTGCATACTTAGGAAATTTCAGATATGTAAATTGTGAATGAATTATAAAAAACACAGCTCATCTCACATCTAAGATTGCTTTACAAATGCTCATCATAACACATTGGGGGATATTCTCAAGAACGTGTGATAATTATCGCAAAATTAGCTTAACGCAACTTTGCACATCGCAGTCTAGCGCGGGAAAATAACGCAGTGTTAACGTTGTATTCTCAACACGGCGGTACCATGCGATAGTCTCACGAAAACGCGTCAAATTACCGCGATAAAATTACCGTGACGGCCAAAAAACGCGGAACACAAACGCGAAATAAGTTGCGATGTGGCCAACCACGATAAAAAAATCTGCGATAACCAGCGACAGGCCTGCAATTCCCACGCGTCATGCGGGAAAATGCACTATAAAAGCACCGAAAAACACAAACAAAATAATTAAAACTGCGTAGCACCATGGAGGAAGCCGGAGCAAGTACAGAGGACGACCAGAACCCCACAAGCCCCCAGGAGGAACAGCCTGGGACCTCGGGGTCACGGAAGGGCAAGGAGAAGAAGACGAGGTTCAGTCCGCAGGAAAACAAGATCATCATCACGGAGGTGATAGAACACCACCAACAACTGTTCGTCACCTCCAACGTCTCATTGGCAAATAAAAATGCAACATGGTAGTCCATCCTGGACAAGGTGAATGCAGTTGGAGTGAGGAGGAGGACAATTGGAGAGGTCAAGAGGCGCTGGAATGATGCGAAGCGCAAAACCAAGAAGAAACTCGCTGACAACCATCAGGCAGCAATGCAGACTGGAGGTGGCAGTCCAGCGGAACACCAGGAGCTGGATGAGATGGAGGAAATGGTGGCCACAGTCATCAGTGGGGAGACAGTGGCAGGAGTTTGGGGTCCGGACACTGCTCGACATGACCTGACACAACAGCACCAGGGTGAGTACCGAACAGGGACTGGGGAGACGGGGGGAGATGGGCACAATGGCACACATGCACAATTAAGTACAGCACACTGCACACCCACAATGACTCTGGATCATGTCCCTGATCCCCTTGGCACACTGCAGCACACATACAAACAGCAAGTAGGCCCCCGTCCACTATGGGCACTAAGGGGTCCCTCCCCACACAGCACCAATCTCACAACCAACCCATGCACACGTGTTAAAACCTGCAAAGCTGCATGTCTGTGAGCCACACTGACAATGCAAGTGACACTGCATGACGAACACCATGGCTGCAGTAAAATTATCATGACATGGTGCACGCTACAACACTGAGGTGGCTGAGTGTGGAACACATCCGGAAAGGAGCAGGTCACACTCTGACACATCCACGTGCACAAACAACCCCTGACGTCAACAACACATCTGCGGATAAACCATGCCCAAGAGTAGAAAAAAAATAACTAGAGCCAAAATTAGCCAAGTCTGCAACATCTTAGCACTGTAGAAGCACAGAAGTCAAAGGCACACCGCCTCAAAGGGATAAGGGGCAGCAAAATCACAGCTGCAGGGGCGACTCTCCCACAATGCAGCACACACACATAGCAATAACAGCACAACATCATTGACGACAATTTGGTACAAAGTGCAACACTCTCACTACAGAACAGAGGACACAACTGGTTCCGCTTGTGCGTAGAAACTGGCCAATCACATCTGGCATAGCAGGAAACTGTGAGATGATAATGTACGTGTACAACCTCACATCCGTGATGTAGTTCAAATGTCCACTGTCCCGCATCAAATAGTCAGCTCCTCCCAAACAGTCACAATGTACATTGTCATGCAGTCTGTATGTAAACTTGAACAATGCGTCAACATACATGTCAACACAATGTTAAAATGCATCTCCCCTTCACATTGCAGAGGGACAATCAACACCTCCTGCAGAGCAGACCAGACAACTCATCAGTGATGATGAAGAGGACCTCCACACCTTCGACACCGACGCCCTACAACAGCTCATGGACAGCTATGGCAACCCACCTCCAGGAGCAGGGCAGCCCAGCTGCATCGAGGAGACCCCACCCCCTGCACAGACCACACAGCAGGAAGCACCCACCACCACGGCTGGCTCCCAGCACCTCACCGAAGAACACATTGCATTCCAAGGCCATGTGTTAGACTGCCAGAAGGAGGTGGCTGAACAGGTGCAGATGGGGTTCGACCTCATGGCAGCCAAACTAGATGACATACATATGTTTCTAAGTCCCATCAGGGACCACTTACACTCCCTAACGGACACCCACAGTTCGCTCCATGATGTCCAACAATCCATGCCCGACATCGCTGGAGTCATGACTCTGAGAGGAGAACAACTGTCTAGTCAGAGTGGCCTCAGCGATGTCAGCCGAGAGTTGGCACAGATGCTGAGGATAATGGAGAACATGGAGCAGATGCATGCAGAAAGAATGGCTGCCACGGATGCACACCAGCGAAAAGTTGTTGGTATCTTCCATGCCTTGGAAATCCTCATCATCACATTGCTGCCACTAAGGCAGTTGCTGATGAATGCTGCTGGTACTTCTACACACACATCTCCGGCCCCTGATGTGTCAGTGGCACACAGTGCTGCAGACCAAACATCAGCACCTACATGTCAGACAGATGACATAGAGGACGAAGATGCGGGTGAGTCCACCTTTGTAGTAAGAAGGAGCCAGTAGCATTCTTCTCTGCCATATGCCCTGTTTCTGCTTGGTTCTGCCCTCTGCATCATGCCCTGTAACAACACCTCCCACTGTCCCCCGAAACACTCTGCGACACTCACCTTGGACCTCGACATGGACTGCCATATTTTGTTTGCTTACCAATGACACAGCAATCAGACTGCGGACTGTACTCTTCCTCTTCCGATGTACTTGTCAATCCCTAAATGACTTTGGCTGGCCCTCCACTGGGCTACAATGTAATGTGGGGTTTGCATGGCCATGTACTGCTCCAGCTCCGACACTCCACCGAATGTGTATAAATCATTCAAATTCGCACAGATGTGTCATGTCCATAATCAATCAAGTATGATAGTATGGATGAATGTAAGGACATTGATTGCCCAAAAAGGTACACCCTGGGAAATGAAAGCAATGTGCATGTTTGACCGTGACACACATGGGAAGTGGGATGACTGGTAATGTGTGCACTAGCTGTGGCCTCATTGCTCTGAAACAAGAATCGCGCAATTCCTCTACCTTGCCCCACGCAATGTTAGAAATAGGGCTGGGTATGAAATGTCAAAGTCGTTGGCAGGCCTAAAGTAGTGTCCCCCATCACATTTGACAACAGAACATCTCTTCGCATACCTACTCACACCCAACTGGGTGGACACAGCCTGTAGTGATGGATCACATTGATCCACATGGCAGGAATATGGACACCATACTCACATTGCTGAAGACACGTAAGAGCACAGGTCTATCAGCAACTATCCCAACCACTATGTCTGGCTCACAGAGGTGGAGCTGGCAATAGGGACTCACCCCTAAGTGAAATGTGTCAGTCAGACCCTCCCTGTGTACGGACAATGCTCATTGAGGCACACGATTTGTCATTCTAATCAACACTCATCACAGTTGAACACTAGTGAAGTTGCGTGGACTTTATTGCCATGTGCGTGTCAGTACGGGCAAGACAAGGGCCACAACATGCAGACCAATGCATCAGACACTAACAGGCAGCATTCGGTCACAGTACAGTTCCACGTGACAGGCGTTGTTGATGCGCCCGGGATGTTCTGCTATTGCGTTGGTGGCTCTCGTAGAACCGGCACTCTTCTGACCTGCGGCAGTTATGTGGATGATATGCCACAGCTCGGAGCAATGAGTCGTATGTGTGTTAGGCCTGGGCAGAAAACTACGCTACACTCACGTAGTTTGCGTAGTTTGCGCAACTACGCGCTATGCGAATTGCACGTAGCCCAGTGCAAAAACACGTAGCGTAGCGGGCATTCTTTGCTTGCTCGCGGTCCTCAACGTCAAGTTGGCGACCGCGAGCGAGCAAAATGACATCCCGGCGAGACTTTTTTCTCGTTAGCGATCAGCAACATCAAGTTGCCGATCGCGAGCGTGGAAAATAAACCTCCCGGCGAGATTCTCAACGCGGGGAGGTCAGGTTTCTCATTGCGAGTGGTCGCTTATGCTTGCGACCGCTCGCGATGTGAAACTACCAGTCCGCGTTGAGAAAACTGCTGCTCGAGTACAAATCTACTCGAGCGGCAGAAAACGACCGCTTGCACTGTGCAAGATGCCGTTTGCAATGATTGCACAGTGCGGACAAGCATCCAGCACTGTGCAATCATTGCGAACAGCATTTCCTACTGCACTACTGAGTCGCGTAGTGCTACGCGTAGCTCGCGAAGTGCACTTCGCGTAGCTACGCATAGCGCTACTACGTGAACTACGCCCAGGGTTAATGTGTGTGCAATGTTTGGACGTATGCGTTGTTGTGTACATAAGTGTCAAGGGCATTCCATGCAAGAGTACCTCGAGCAAGAACTTCTGTGTGTGGGGTGTGGATACGCTGGTCCTTCATTAGCGCTGTGCGTAGTGTGGGAGTCGTCATCATCTGCTATGGTAACTCTCTCAGGGGGTGCCTGCCACATGCAAGACCAAGGTCGGAGGTGCAGGTGTCCTTCCGCCTCATGTATTGAGACAAAGGAGCTTTCATCCCTAATGTTAGTCTGACTACTGCTTGCATTCTGGAAATGTGATGTGGCTTTCGCGCTGCAATTGAGGCTAGGCCTTAGGCTTATGGTGCACCAATAGCGATACACACACAACAGTTGGCATGCATGAGCCAAGAGCCCGAGCGGCCTTGCGCTCCTTGTACAATCCCTTCGTGCGCGGCCACCCTCTGGGTGCATGCAACATTGCATCATCGTCGATTGCGGGCCATGTGGCGCAGACACTGCAACAGAGACACACGCATCAGTTGGTTTCCTGTCCAGCCCAGAAATGAACCACGCCCAGAGCCCAGGGATAATTATTCACACCCCTACACTGGCCTGGCGTACGCCGAGCCAGCCCACTCGGCTTACGTATAAAGGGGGGGACAACGACGCTACGTGTCCCAGTTCTTCCCCACTTCTGGAGGTGACATGGCTGCGTCTGCCTGGCATATCACGAGACTCAATCAGAAAGGGTCCATGACTTACGTTACACAGAGTTGGTGGCACCGTAAACACTGTGGCCGGCACGGGCCTACCGCCACGGGACGGTGACTTTCGGTGCACTGAGGTAGGGGCACCTTAGGTGCTGAGCGGGTGTGCAGCCTGCGATGATGCGCCATCCTGGCGGTCTGGACTGGTAAGGATTTGTGTGAGCCCTGCTGGACCGCAGTGTAGGCCTGAGCCAGCGGGCAGCGCGGGCCTACCGCCACGTGGCGTTGCCTCGCGGTTCACAGAGTTAGTGGCACCTATAGAGCTAAGCGGGTGTGCAGCCTGCGATGATGCCGTGTGCACTGATATGATCTCTGCCATTGTGAAATCAAGACCCAGAATCACGTGTGTGACCTAGTGGCCCGCGGGGCTGCATGATGTGGAGGCTGCCAAGGTCGCGGACCCCGGGCTTGGAGCTTGCACCGGCACGTGGTGGGCCCTCTTGGAGACACGCTGGTGGCGGAAGTTGAGCAGTGAGGCCTGGGTGCGTAGGGGCGGGCAAACACTGCTGGGTGGCGGGAGGGGCTGGGATGCAGCAGCCAGTGTGCGCAGGGGCGGCCAAGCGATGATGGCGTGTGCAATGATATGTACTCTGCCATTTATAAATCTGGACTCTGTTTCAGATAAGGGACCTGGTGGACTGCAGTGTATACCGGCACGTGGTTGGAGACACACCAGTGGCAGCAGGTGAGCAGTGAGGCCTGGGTCCGCAGTGTCGGCACTCTCTCCCTCTCCCTCTCTTCCTTTCACTGTTTCTCTCTCTTCCTCTGTTACTCTCTCTCTCCTTCTCCCTCTCTTCCTTTCACTGTCTCTCTCTCTCTTCCTCTGTTACTCTCTCTCTCTTTCTCCCTCTCTTCCTTTCACTGTCTCTCTCTTCCTCTGTTTCTCTCTCTCTCTCCTTCTCCCTCTCTTCCTTTCACTGTCTCTCTCTTCCTCTGTTTCTCTCTCTCTCTCCTTCTCCCTCTCTCCCCCTTTCTCTCTCTCCCTCTCTTTCACTCTCTCTCTCTCTCCCTTTCTTTCTCTCTCTCTCTGTCCTTTGATGAGCGCATGACACACCTTCTTAGCTTGTATTTTGTCTTACAGGCTGTGTCTTACAGATTGTCCAGAGAAGACCCGCCATGACTCTTCCGAATAGTTGTTTTGAGTTAAATTTGAATAAAATAATTTGTTTGGAAATTCAAAGATGAATGAATGATTCTCCTTTTTCTGACCACACATGAATGTTAATTGTTGTACTTGTACGACATCAGGCGAATTGTTTTGTTCATGATTTCGTAAAGTTGATGTAATATATCTTTGTCCGGGGTAGGGCCCCGGGGGGGGGGTCCTTGGGGGGGTGGCGGTGGGTGTTGTGGCCCTCTTGGGTGTCCGGCAGCATGAACAGTAGCTCCATGGCATCTGTTGTTCTTCTGGTGTGGCTGAGGGCTGGGCTCCCATTTCTGGTGCAGGTTATCGTCCGACTTAATACCAGGTAGGAGCAGGTGTTAATTCCCTGCTGCTAACGCGCCTTATCACAAGTTTTGTGATCTTATCGCCGATCTGGCTGGTCGTTGAGAATGTTGCGAAGTGGTGTTGTCGCGGGTTTTTGCACGGGAACGCCTACTCAGCATCTCATTAGCATTAGTTGCCGGTGTCATCCGTGGCGATGTTTTTTGCGGCTGCTATCGCGGGAAAACTGGCGATGTCGGCTGTTAGCACCAGCTTGTGAATAGGGCGATAAATCTATCGCCACTTTGGCTGCGATAAAGTGCCGCTAACTCGGCGATAAGTCCTTGAGAATATGCCCCATTGTTTGTCCCAACATACACACTGGCACACAGACACACACACACAGACACACAGACACATACAGACACACACATATACATACACACACACTCACATTGATATACAATTGAAGCTGATGACTGGCTTCACAACATGTTACACAAGCTGAAGAGGCCAGAGCCCAAGATGTTATGTTATATTAAGTTATGTTATGTTATGTTATGTTATAGGCCATTTATACAGTGCACATTTACCATAGGGTCTCTTGGCCCTAGGGTAACAAAAGACAGCAACTGAACTCCAGGTTAAACATAAGTATATTGGAACAGCCAGGTTTTTAAGAGTTTTCTAAAACTTGCGTAGCTAGTAGATGATCTAATATCGGGAGGGAGAGAATTCCAGGTATGGCAAAGCAGAAAGGAGAAGCAGGCTCCTCCAAGTCTCTTCTTATATCTTGAAGTCTAAGATGCAAACTCTCCCTATGTGCTGTTAGTTTCTAGAGGTGATGCCTTTTTCTCTATTCTTTTCAATGTGTAGATCTTAACTGTGTAGTCAAAGGCCTCTCCTAATTTTAATGCAGAACTACATTAGGTGGATTTACACTTGAACTATAATTCAAAAGTTGCCAATTGTAACTTTACTATCATATTTAGAATTTTAATTGTCATGTACATCTACAACTAGGTGTAAACCTGGAGCCTGAGCCACTTAATTGCATCTATGTAGAGATTTACACCCAGATGTATGAATAAATGTGTATGCAGAGATCAGCCTATGCCTGAAGACTTAACTTTGTGAATTTGGCCCTGTGAGAAGTGACCCCATTTTTGTTGTGTTCCCCTCAATTTTGCCTGTCAAATTTTTCTGGTTTTAGGACTGTTAACTCTTTACTGCTAAAGAGTAATAAAGTGTCTGTGTTTCGTCCTAAAACATATGCTATACATTGAATCTCCCTGGTTGCCTCAATACTTCCCTATACATCTGTTCTAAATGGTACCTAAAATGCACCTATGACATGGAAGGTAATCTAATATGTGGGCTGCAGCATGTTTTTATATATGACAAAATATGTCTACTAGCTGCATCACTGTGCCCTGGCTGGGCTGCAGTCTAAATGCACTGCAGTGGAACATGGTAGGAAAGCATGCCTTTACTATATAGGAAAAGCCTATTTCCATGTATTCATAGTCACCACTAAAATGTGCCATGTAAGCCCACTGTGCAGGGTGCCACAGCTAATATATAAATTTGGGACACACTACAGATTGGGGTAAGTGTGCTCTGTAAGTGAAACAAAGACCCAAATCTAATTCCCTGTGTAGGCTTCATTATACTTTTTCTTGAAACAGGCTTAGATCCTGATTCCAAGAGGGCCTAGATGACCACTGAGGACTAGACCCTGCAGAACCCCCTGCTGGAGAGAGAACAGGTGATCTATAAAGGTCCTTTAGACGTGACCAGAAAGAACGTTCCAGAAGCTGGAGGAAAATGCGACCAATTTGTTTCTACCTCCAGTGGACCAGGTCTAGGTGCTAAAGCCTTCCTATGTAGAGCACTGAAAAACAAGACCACCAGATTTGTCCCACTTTGAGTTTTTTTGCCATGTTGAAAAGTGACAAAGGGCTTGATTTAGAGTTTTGCAGAGAGGGTGCTCTGTCGCAATTGCAATAGTATACCCTCCCCACCAAAGTGAAGTTCCACCCGCCTCATTTGGAGTTCAGCAGAACTTCAGTATGTCAGAGACAGGCACTACTCCATCTCCACTGCTGACATTCACCGCCTACATACACCTTTGATGGACCAAGGGCCATCAAAGGTTTGGCCATTTGACTGCCTATCCAAATTTCCATGTGTGATAAAATGTCCTGTTTTCATTGTCCACCATGCCAAGTAAAACTTGGTGGTAATGGGCAGAGAAAGTTGCCTAATGACCCCCAGACAATGGGAGACAGCTTCCACGTGCAGGGGTCTTTAGGTTTTTTAGTTTTAATATCAAAATCCTACTTTGGGATTTTGATTTTGAAAATTTAAACACAGGTTAAAAGTTTGACGGATGGTACTGTCATGTTGACGGAGCAGTTTGTCAAACTTTTATTACATTGACAGTGCAAAGCCCTGGAACAGGCTTGGAGACAACAATATGACCCAGTCCTGAAAGTACAATATTCGGTGGCCATCAAAAAATACCATAAGTCCATTCAGAAAGAAAGAGCTGATTATTTTGCAAATAAAATTAAAAATAGCAGCAATCCTGCAAAATGCATCTTCTCCTTACTTAAGGACCTTAAATCTTCAGGGCAACCTAACACGTCCCCTCTCTCTTCCAATCATCAATGTGAGGCATGGCTGCTTTTTTTATTAAGAAAGTTGAGGACATTTATAAAACCTTCCCCACACTGCGATCAAAGCAGGCCCTGCATCTCAGCCTAGCATCGCCCCTTCACCATCCACTTTTCCTGCGCTCTCCCAGGAAGTCATGTGCATCATTTGCAATAAAATTACATCTGGATCCCCAGCGGATCCCCTCAAACCTGATCAGTTTCAGAAATTTCTACCTCAGCTCCTTCCCCAGTTTTGTGATCTTATAAATCTGTCTATGTCCTCTGCTGTAGTTCACGTTGTCTGGAAACACGGTAAGGTGATTCCATTGCTCAAAAAACACACTTTGGACGATTCCAAGCCGGAGAATTTTCGCCCTATCTCTCTCCTCCCTCTGATATCTAAGGTCACCGAAGCTTATATTAACTCCAACCTCCCCACCTTCATTGAAGCCAATAATCTGCTAGACCCTTCTCAAAATGGCTTCCGTTCACGACACAGCACTGAAACTGCCCTTCGGGCCGTCACGGAACATCTGTGGCGCTCACTGGATGAAGGACGAGCCTCAGCATTGATCCTGCTGGACCTGAGCGCTCCATTTGATACGGTGTCCCATCAGATCCTCTTGCAGCGCTTATAGGATATTGGCATTGGTGGCTTGGCCCTGGGTTGGCTCTCCTCCTTTCTATCTGAGAGATCCTTCCAAGTGATTGCCCCCCCTTCTGCTCTCAGACGCACGCTGTGCGCCACGGGGTTCCTCAAGGCTCTGCTTTGAGCCCGACTTTATTCAATATCTACATCCAAGCCCTGGTAGCAGTCGCTAAGGACAGGGGCCTAACTGTGGTCTCTTATGCGGATGATACACAGTTAGTGGTCACGCTAAATGACACCTCCACACAGGACGCACTCAAATCTAAAGAGGATTTAACAGCTACTGCGGACTGGATGACATCTAACAGTCTTCAATTGAATGCCAGAAAATCTGAGATCCTGTTGGTGGGCAAAAACACTTATCTGTGGAGTGAGCTCTGGTGGCCATCCACCCTAGGCCCCCTGCCTGCTCCCAAACAGACGGTTAAAAACCTGGGCGTATGGGTTGATTCTGCACTGACCTTCCAGGCTCAAACAAAGGCAGTAGTTGGAGTCTGCTTTGGGCTCCTTCGCGGTCTTAAACCCATGTTCGTTGTTTTATGCTAACACCCATCAGGTTATTATCCAGGCCACTGTACTATCCAGGCTGGACTATGCAACCTCTGTGTATCTAGGGGCCAAGAGAGCAGAGAGACATCGCCTACAAAGGGCACAAAATGCTGCCACCCAGATGCTTTTCAGTCTGCCCAGAACTTGCTTTACTTCTGACTTCATCAGCAGACTTCATTGGCTTCCGGTGGAGAAACGAATCAACTTCAAAGCTCTTATTATCTCCCATAGAATTCTGAACGCCCAATCTCCCGATATTCTAGCTGATCGTCTTATACCCTACACACACACCCACCAGCTGTGCTCGTCTGGTCAGCACCTGGCTTCTGTTCCTCGGGTCAAGAGAGCCAGGGATGGCGGGCGCTCCTTCCGAGTTCTTGCTCCAAAACTCTGGAACTCTCTCCCGGTGAGCATCAGAAGCATCCAATACCATGCGGCATTCCGTAAGGCTATAAAAACATATCTCTTTCCTAAGTAATCTACTTCCCTACCTGCTTCCACCCTGCCCCTCTGTCTGTTTGAGATCAGCGCTGGGACGCCCCTTTGCTGGGGCAGTCATGCGCTATACAAAAATTATGACATAACATAACTACCATGATGGCAGTTCCTACCATTGTAAAGAGATGCCTGCTGAGCTGGTGGACATCTCTCGATTCAGAGGAGGGTTTCTCTGTCAGGGTGACAGAGTAATTTTCTCCATCACCCTGACAGAGTAAAGGCCATCCTCCATGGTCTAAATCAGCCCCTAAGTCTGAAGTTAAAGCATTCGGCTGGCGTGAAGCAGCAATTCTATCCCAGCAGTTAAGTGACCTCAACAGCTACCGAATCCAGCTTTGTATTCCTTGATGCTTTTGATGCCGAAATGAGCAGGTTCAGTGGAGGCTTGACGACAATGTACTGACTCTGAAGGAAGTTCACTGGCTTCAGCTTTGGAATTTGCCCTTCTGGAACACTCAGAGCTCCGAAAAGTAGAATATAGCAACAAAGTAGAAACTTTGATAATTATGATCCCCTTGATGGGAGATTTTTGTGTTGTTTTCTTGATTTTAAAATTGTTGGTGCTGCTTTAATTTACGCATATTTATCGGGGGACGTAGTTGCTGCTTTTGCCACAGCTACCAGGGTTTGAGCACAGATTCCCCAAGAACTGTGTTTGAGCCTAAACAGATTATGTTTAATAATTTAGTATGGATACCCTCTCCCAAATTTGATAACCCAATTTCTGAAAGCATGAAGTAAATTACCGATTTTTTATAATGTGCAATGTAATCTAGGAGTATACCTGGAGAGTTACCACAGCCTCAGGTTCTCAGAAATAATCATTAGATTCCATTATGAAATTCACTGAGGTGTTCCAAAAATGAACTTTTCCATAAAGGTGGTAAAGTTAAGTGTACAACCTAATTTTGCCTACCAGAAATGCGTGAAGGGATTCCTGGCACACATGATCCCATTTAAGGGTGCGTGGATCTCCATCCCAAGTTGACTGCACCAGAAATCCCACACATGAGGTGGGAAAATGAGCGTTTGAGCACATTCCAAGACATAATTAGTCTTGGGAGTTTGTAAATGCCCCTTATTTTGTTTGTTGATTGTTTTGATACTATATTCGTGCAGCACTACAGATCTGTAGTTGATATTTTGACATACTGCCATTTTGCTTGCTTGAACATTATGCTCAGTGGATGTCTATGTTATGTTATCTTATGTCATGTTATCTGCATTTTTATAGCAGGGTAATCACCAGCAAGGGTATCCAGAGTAGGTGTTTGAGGGCCACCTAAGAGCTTCTTGTGGAAATCAAGAAGGAGGAGGCTCTAACGTATTGAGGGAGTTTGTTCCAGGCTTTAGGAGCCAGGTATGAGAAGGCGTGACTCCTAATCTGCTTTTGTGTATGCGAGTGGTGCATGCTAGTGTGAGTCCAATAGATCAGCGGTGTCTGAAAGGTTGGTGGAAATGAATGCAGCTGTTCAGGCAGGCAGGGTCTGTGCAGTGAGCGCTGAACGTGTGGGTGAGTAGCTTGAAGTGTGCGCGCTTGTACTTTAGGAGCCAGTGGAGCTGCTTGAGGTGAGGTGTGATGTGTGCCCGGCGTGGGAGGTTTAGGATAGGTCTGGCTGCTGTTTTCTGGATGGTATGAAGTCTTCTTGTGTGATGATTGGTTATTCCTCCATACAGGGTGTTCCCATAATACAGTCTGCTGGTGCTGAGGCCTTGGGTGATCGTTTGTCTAGTAGACTTGAAATCTTCTTCAGCATTCATAGGGTGTTGAAGCAGGATGAAACAACTGTGTTTACTTGGGTTGCCATTTCCTGTTTGTTCCCTATGTTTCTGAGGTTTTTTTGCTTGTAAATTGGGCTTTAGGGTGGTACCTAGACACTTGGACACCAGATGGAGTCACATGGTGAGCCGTCTCTCCCAAATACAACCAATTCAGTCTTGCCCGTGTTCAGTTTGAGGCAGTTGGACTTCATCCAGCTGGTCACTTCGGTCTATGCTATGATTGCATCAGGTAGTTTCATAAATGTTTACTTTTATTATCATCTACCAGTGACAATTCCACAAAACAAAATGTAAAAACCAAAATCATTCCACAGACAAAATTTCAAATTCTCCTCACTAATAAATGAATAAATAATTTCAACCCATCTTCCTGCTTACCTATCCAGCAAACGTGATTGAGAAGGCCATCAACAAGCAACTCACATCCCACCTTGAGCTTCACCATATTGTAGACAACACTCAATCAGGATTCAGAGAGAACCACAGCACCGAAAAAGCACTCATCACAGACACCAACGACATTAGAACGATCCTGAACCGAGGAGAAACACTGGCCCTCATTTACATCAAAGGGTGAGACTGCCACCCTTCACATCACAGACCAAGAAACTGATAGGCGGAGTCCCACAGGGATCATTCCTCAGTCACACGCTTTTCAACATATACATGAGACCGCTTGCCAACATCATCTAAGTACAAGACATCATCTTTATATCCTACACCAATGACACCCAACTCATCCTCTCCATGATGGATAAGCTAACCACCATCAAAACCTTCTTCACCAACTGCATGACCATGGTTGCAGACTGGATGCAAATGAAATGCCTGAAGCTCAACTCCGACAAGATGGAAGTACTGGTATTCGACAACAAGATCTCCTCAGGGGACTTCACCTGGTGGCCATCGGAGCTAGGACCAACACCCACAGGCCATGCAAGAAATCTAGGGGTCATCCTGGATGACAAGCTCAATACGATGGCTTAACTCAATGCATTGTACCCCTTCTTCCTCATCCTAGGCATGCTGTGAAAGATCTTCAAATGGTTGCCTCAGAACACCAGATGGACTGTCATGCAAGCACTCATCGCCAGCTGGTTGGACTACGGCAGCACTCTCTCTGCCAGAATCCACAAACAACTTCTACACAGACTCCAGACCAACCTGAATGCTGCTGCAAGACTCATACTCGGCCTACTGCACCGCACCCACATCAGACAGCACCTCTACAAGCTTCACTCGCTCACCATTCACAAGGGCAGCCAATTCAAAGTTCTTATGTATACATACAAAGCTCCACACAACACAGGGCCAGAATACCTGAACACCCGTATACACTTTTTAGTAACCTACCACACACCTAAGCTCTGTCTCACTCACACTCTCACACAATTTGTGTATCTGCAAGAGTAAACCAGGAGGTCGCGTATTCTCCTACATCACAACCAACACATACAATGACCTCCCTCAACACATCAGAGCCTCCTCCTCACTTCTTGAGTTCAGCAAGGCACAGAAGACCTGGCTCTTCATATAAGCGCCTTGGGGTCCACACACCCACACACTGGCCCAAGTGCCTGGATACTCTCTCAAGTGATTAGTGCGCTATACAATTCAACATAATATAACATAACATGACATAACATTAAATAAAACAAATAATAGCATAACTACAGCAGTAAAATTGTGCATAATCAATTAGCAATTAAGCAGTTACATATAAATAACCATTAATATACAAAATTGTATAACTTTAACATTTCCCACCCTATTCCCTGGCAAAAAATGACATAGTATCAAAAATACATGCATAAAAAACATATACAAAGTCAAATATACATTAAAATTAATTAAACAACACAAACATTGAACAACAGTTAAAAAATTAAGTACATTATATAACTGATATTACATTAAATATTTAACTAACAACAAAAATAAGTTAATATTAAACTATAATATATTTCATTTCAAGTAGTTTCCCACTCTATTTCCCAATAAACCCAACAACCCACTGCTAAAATATAACAGGATTTCTAATAATAAAATTGAAATTCACATTAAACTTAACAAATGAAACCAAAAAATTCTAATATAACGATTGAAGAATTTTCATAATTAGTAATCAATTGTTAAAATGACTGGGGAACAAGTGGGAGATTATACTAAGCGGTTTGATGATTTTACAAGTTTTTAATACGTTTTAACTTAATAGCTCATTTCCACAGTGCACGCTAGGCAGCACAAGTAAATCCTGCATATTTTGCACTTGCACATCCAGGCCGTGTTTAGAGCCGGGGCTGGTCATGTGGGCACCATTTTGTTTGGCAATCTCGTCTTCGTTCCGGGCTAATTATTTAATGAGCCTGAGAACACGGACTCACTGGGGCATATTCTCAAGGAACTATCGCCGAGTTAACAGCACTTTATCTCAGCCAAAGTCGCGATAAAATTATCGCCCCATTCACAAGCTGGTGCTAACACCCGATACCACCAGTTTACTTGCGATAGCAGTCGCAAAAAACATCGCCACAGATGACCCCGGCAACCAACGCTAATGATATGCAGAGTAGGTGTTCCCGTGCAAAAAGCCGCGACAACACCACTCCACACCATTCTCAACGACCAGCCAGATCGGCGATACGAACACAAAACATGCGCTAAGGCGCGTTAGCAGCAGGAAACTAACACCTGCTCCTACCTGGTGTAAAGTCGTACGACAACCGGCACCAGACAAGGGAGCACAGCCCATAGCCACACATGAAGAACAACATGAAGAACAACAGATGCCCTGGAGCTACCGATCATGCAGCCCGGAGCCCCAATAGGTCAACAACACCCACCGCCACCACCCCCAGGACCCCCCCCCGGGGCCCTACCCCGGGCACCCCCCACACACCCCCGCCTTCGGACAAAGATATTGCACCTCAACACCACGAAATCATGAACCAAACAAATCGCCTGAAGTCGCACAATCACAACACCCAACATACATGTGTGGTCAGAAAAAGGGAAATCATACATCCATATCATAATATCCAAACAATACGTTTATTACAGAAGAAACAAAAAAAAACAAATCTGAAGAGGCATGGCGGGTCATCTCAGGACATTCTGTAAGTCACAGCCTGCAAAACAGAAATCTGGATCAGAAGGTGTGCCATGCGCCCATCAAAGTACAGAGAGAGAGAGCGAATGAGAGAAAGAGAGAGGGAGAGAGGGAGAGAAAGAGAGGGAGAGAGAAAGAGAGAAAGAGAGAGAGAGAGAGGGAGAGAGAAAGAGAGAGGGAGAGAGGGAAAGAGAAAGAGAGAGGGAGAGAGGGAGAGAGAGGGAGAGAGGGAGAGAGAGGGAGAGAGGGAGAGAGAAAGAGAGGGAGAGAGAAAGAGAGGGTGAGAGAGTGCCGACCCTGCAGACCTAGGCCTCACTGCTCACCTGCTGCCACCGGTGTGTCTCCAACCACGTGCCGGTATTCACAGCAGTCCCCCAGGACCCTCATCTGAAACAGTTTCCAGAGACAGGAATGGCAGAGTCCATACAGTTGCACAGGCCATCATCGCTTGCCTGCCCCTGCGCACACAGGCTGCTGCACCCCAGCCCCTCCCGCCGCCCAGCGGTTATTGCCCGCCCCTGCGCAACCAGGCCTCACTGCTCACCTTCCGCCACCGGCGTGTCTCCAAGAGGGCCCACCACGTTCCGGAGGGATCTCCAAGCCTGGTGCCCGCGACCATGGTACCCTCCACATCATGCAGCCCGCACCGCGGGCCACCAGGTCACACACATGATTCTGGGTCTTGATTTCACAATGGCAGAGACCACATCAGTGCACACGGCATCATCGCAGGCTGCACACCCGCTCAGCAATTTAGGTGCCCCTATCTCACTGCACCGCAAGACACCGTCCCGTGGCGGTGTGCCTGTGCCTGCCGCAGTGTATTCGGTGCCACCAAGTCTGTGCACCGCTAGCCATGGACCCTTAATGATTGAGTCCCGTGGTGCGGACGCCATCATGTCACCCCCGGCACTGGGCAATTTGAGGTGGCAGGGCCCTAGGCCCTCATGCATACATGAGAACTACACGGAGACACCCAGTCAGAGAGAGTGGAAATGGCGTCCAGCACGTGCGCCAGGCCCTTTTCATTGGCAGGGTCACATGTCCTGTGACGTCTGTGCTGGATGGGTGTGGTGTGGGTGTACACCAGCTTTGAGGGAGTGGCTGTGGCATGCTGACAACTAGACCTGTGAGCTGCAGATCCCAACAGTGAAGGCTTGGGACATGTATCATTTTTGTCCCCCCCTGTGTGCGTAATTGGAGTGGGCTGTCCTGGCGTATGCCAGTCCAGCGTAAGGGTGTGAACAATGACCCAGGGGCTCTGGGCGTGGTTCCGTCCTGGGCTGGGCAAGGAAGTGACTACTGGATGTGTCTCTGTTGTAGTGTCGGCGCCACCCGGACCGCAATTGGCAATGTGTCACCCTGTGACAAAAGTCCCACAACATGGGCAACATGGACGTAAGGGGGAATCACTGACCCTACATTCATCCATACTTCCACACTTGAAAGATCATAGACATGACACATCTGTGTGAATAAGAATGTTTATTGCACATTCAAGGGAGTGCAGCTGGAGCAGTACAGGGCCATGCCAACCCCACTTCACATTGTCGGCCCGTGGAGGGCCAGCCAGAGTCCTTCAGGGAATGACAGGTACTGCGTCCTCCTGACCACAATGGCAGATTCATCCGCATCTTCGTCCTCTGCTGTTGCATGTGCTTCACATGTGGCTGGTGGTGTTCTGTCTCCAGCACTGTGTGGCACTGACACATCAGGGGCCGGAGATGTGGATGGGGTGGTAGCAGCAGCATGCATCACCGCCAGGCCTTGTGGCAGCAATGCCATGAGGAGGGTCTTCAGGGCATTGAGGGACCCAGCTACCTCTCTCTGGTGTTGCAGCCGTGGCAGACGCTCTTTCCGCCTGCGTCCGCTCCATGTTCTCCATGATCGTCCGCATGTGTCCCAACTCCCTGGCGAGATCGCTGGAGGCACTCTGACTAGACAGTCGTTCTTGTCGCAGAGTCAGGACTCTAGCGATGTCAGCCATGGTCCGTTGGAGAGCATGGAGCAGACTGTGGGTGTCCGTTAGGGACTGTGAGTGGTCCCTGATGAGACTTAGACACACACGTATGGCGTCTAGTTTGGCTGCCATGAGGTCGAACCCCACCTGCGCCTGTTCAGCCAGCTTCTCCTGGCACCCCAACACACGGCGTTGGAAGGCCATGTGTTCGTCGTGGGGGTCCTGGGAGGCAGACATGGTGGTGGGTGCTGCCTGCTGTGTGTGCTGTGCAGGGGGTGGGTTCTCCTCTTGGCAGCTGGGCTGCCCTGATCCTGGAAGTGCATTATAGAAAATAGGGTAACCCAGTTAAGTGTCAAAGGACCTGGGTGTCGATCAGTAAGGAAAACTGTTGGTCCCTGACACACCTGAATATACTTCAATTAGTAAGTATATTTATGGAATTCAGTACACAATTTCCAAATGCAAACACATCCAACAAACAATTCAATGGTCACCGGAAATAAATTAGTTTACAAACATCAATTTATTCTTTATATCCAAAACATGGAGAACATACATGGGATATGCTATGTTGCACGGTTATTTTCAAAAAAGGGAGAAAAGGGTGAGAAATAAGTGCTCATGTGTGAGATAGCAAGGAAAGGTAACAGTGCATCAAAGGATATTTGAAAAGTACAGGTTAAAATATTCCAAAAGGAGGGATCCGACCAAATTATTATTGATAAAGCCTGTATCCCTACAGCTGTGGGCCTACCCCTAATTACATTCACAATATCACTTTTAAATCTGTAGGTTGAGACTTAATCTCTGATGGCAGTGGTGGTGGGGGTAGATGTTGGGTGTAGGCCCCTGGGGGGATTTGTCGACGTTTCGACCCTAATGCCAAAGGGTAAGTAGACTCCTCAGCTACGGGTCTTCCTCAGGACAGGGAAATGGGGGAACCCGACCACGGTCGTGGTCTGATGGATAGGAATCAATCAAATGAGTCAAAATTCAATCAATGAAGTAGGAAAATACAGGGGACGAATCACCCCGGAATTCCGCTATGGTCCTGCGGCGTGAGCCCTTCTATCAAGTTGCTACCATCAATAAAATGAGGCGCTGAAATCTGTCAATCTTAAGTCAAGCCCGAGAGAGATTGACCGCATCTGTTGGTATCTCTCAAAGAACGCCTCACCCGCTGGGGTCATGCGGTGTGAGACCCATGAGGTTCAGGCGCTGGGTTCTTGAGTTGAACAAGAAGGAGACGAACCGCATCCGCCAGTATTTAGTTGTAAGCTATTTACCAAATCTATTTTCAATGGACTGCTGATCTACAGGCCACCTGGCCCGAAAGTGAGTTTCTTAGACAGCTTAGGAGATATTCTAGAAACATGCATGCAGTATTCTAATTTTACCATTTTAGGTGATTTTAACTTTCATTTAGAAAATGAAAATAACAAAGACTCAGAGCTACTCATGGATATTTTAAGTGATTTTAGTCTTTCTCAGCGGGTGAATTTCACTACCCATGTAGCAGGTCATATAATGGATGGCATCCCAACAATTCAGACTGAAAGGTTGAAGATATCCTACCTATTACATGGTCATATCATAAAGCCGTCAACTTTAGCCCTGAATCTGTCCCGCCCACCAATGCTACTAAAAACTGTGTGTAAAGCAAGAAAGTTCAAGCATGGAATCAAATTATTAAAACAACCCTGGCAAACGTTTTAGACAGTTCTCACTCCTTAATTATGAAATATTCAAATTTAACAGTAGGGACATATTCTGAGTGGATAAGAGTAGCAGTTACCAAGTTTGCCCCTGTTAAAACTAATAAAAACCACAGAAGAAGACCCTCTGCTCGCTTGTTCTCCCTTCAGCTCAAGGAACTAAAACAGAAATGTAGAAGGCAGGAGAAAATTTGGAGGAAAAACTATCTGAGGGTAAAAAGGTCAGATACAATGAATATATTCAAGACTACCAAAAAAATGTATAGAAAAAAGCAAATATTTAAAAAAAAATATATTTTTCCAAAGAACTCCACAAGAAAACTTTTTAAAACAGTTCAGATCTTTTCCAGTCTATCATCAAATTATACAATGGTTCCCTGTCAACTTTTCTGTGATCAACTAGCAGAATTCTTTAGAAATAAAGTGGAAGAAATCCATGGCAAATTAAATGCTAATGGTAGGCCCTCAGCTCCGGCCTCGAGTTCAACTAGTACAGCTCAAGTTAAAAACACCTTCTGCATGTTTCTCCTCTTAAGGAGGAAAGAGTAGTTTCCAACTGACCCCTGTTCCCCTATAATTGTCCATGATATAGCAGGGGCAGTTGCACCTCCCCTTACCATGCTACTGAACTCCATAATTAACTCAGGACCTTTTCCTATGGAGTGAAAAATGCCTTCATCCTTCCATTGTTGAAGAAACCTTCTTTAGATCCAAAAGAGGTGAAGAACTATCGTCCCATATCTCAGTTACCTTTCTCGGCAAAACTTCTTGAAAAGCACATGAATATGGCACTTTCTAACTTTTTAGAGGGGAATGAAATCTTAGACTCTGTACAATTCGGATTCAGGCCAAATCTCAATAATGAGTCTGCTCTGGTTGTAGCTACAGAGGAGCTGTGAAGAATCCTAGATAAAGGCAGGAGAATTGGAATTGGATGTTAAGCATTTGAACAGTTTTGCTCTTTTCTCTCTGATAGAGAGCCATCGGTTTCCCTGGGAGACTTTGTATCCAAGTCCTATACACTGATGTGTGGGGGTCCCTTAGGGTTCATCGCTGAGTCCTACACTTTTTAATGTTTATGTGGCACCCGTGACAAGATTGATATGTTCATTTGGTTTCACCCCAGTGGCGTATGCAGATAATATACAAATTGTTGTGTCCATCTTAAATGATGTTGATGAGACTGTACACTGCTTTAATAGTTGTATGGGCGCTATTGAAAATGGATGGACAATAATAGCCTTATGTTGAACTCAGTCAAAACCGAGTTTCTCCTCTTTGGCATAGGACTCTGTTTTTTGGGATCAATTCTGGTGGTCTCAGACGCTTGGCTCTCTTTCCACTCCGGTAACTTCAGTCAGGAATTTGGGATCCATTTTTTACCCCAGTTTGTCCTTCAATGATTAACAAACTCACCTTGTTCTGTTTTTTCCTGTTTGCGCATGATAAGGAAAGGTCTCCCTTTCATCCCATATGAACTCTTAAAATCAGTGGTTACTGCCTAAGTGCCGTCAAGGCTGGACTACTGCAATTCCCTATATCTAGGCATTGACCAGTGCTCTCCGAGGGAACTCCAATGTCTACAGAATGTAGCGGCTTGACTTCTAAAGAAAATTCCTAAGCCAGTGTCTGAGGCACTATGAGAGCTCCATTGGCTCACAGTGAGGAAAAGAGTCAGGTTCAAGGCCTTAGGTATGGCACATAAGACTTTGTATGGGGATGGCCCAGCATATTTGAAAAAAAATCTTTCTTGGAATAGCCCCAGAAGAACTCATCACTCGACCAATTCTAGGACAGTTAATGACTGCAAATCCCGAGGAAAGAAATGGGGAGGTAGGTGCTTTGTCTACACCATAGCACAACTTTAGAATAACCTACCTGAATATCTCAGAGGTCAGTCTAACCTATTTAGTTTCAGGAAACATCTTAAAAACTGGGGGTTCTCCTGCTCAATGTGAGCAGCTAAAGCCCTCTAATAAAACTGACCATTTTCCTATTAGTTGGGATTTGTTATAGACCCTTCTGGTAGTGATATTTAGCTTGGGTTGCTCTCCATCTCTGGGTAGCAGGTATCAGTGACAAGACACCCTTAGCATTTGTGCGCTATACAAACAATTCAATACCAGTATCAGTATCAATTAAAAGATTATTTTACATTAAACTAATTACCATTAAATTTGCATTATTTTAAATTTAATTAACTTGCCATCCTATTCCTTTACAAACCCAACAACTTACAGCTACTCCATAAACTACTAATTAAATGTAGTTATAATAATACATTACAAGAATTATACTAACAGTACTAACACCTTCTACTTGATTTACTAACACCTAAAAGACTACATTAACTAAAACATAATAAATGAATCTATAATAACGAAAATGAAATTATAAGCAACAATATTCCTGGAAATGATATACCAAAACAAAAATGATATTCCTGCTAATGATATCATGTCCCATGATATTTTTGGTAATAACAATATTTTGTGAGAATATTTATGTCCCATGAAAATTAAAACTAAGTAGTCTGCCCAAACACTTTATATACAAAATGAGGAGAAACAAATACATTTTTAAATGTTATTGAAAATAATTGATTTTACTGGATAATTTGATAGATCTGACATTAGGAGGCCTAAAACCTATCAAGTACCATGTGCCAAGTACCTTGGAGTAGTTCTACTTCAGCAGTGTGAAAGTCTAACACATGTCTTGTATTGCCACAAATGGCAAAAGCTACCTTTTGATGTACAATTTTCTTGAAAATCTAAATAAAACAACAAGTTTTCCAGAAACTTGACAAAAGCCAAGCAATTTCATGACATGCACATTAAAACATAAAAAAATAAAGATAATTAAATACAAATAAATCAAAACATCACAATTCTAAAGCATTTCTTGTGTATATTTCCTAGATGTGGGTTCATTTTCTATAAAAACCAAAACATACTTCTATACTGTGATGCTATTAAGAATGATATATTGGCTATTGACCCCATTTTGAAGAACTGACTCCATTTTCTGTGCTGACTCCATCTTGAGTAGCTGACTCCATTTTCTGTGCTCGCACGCAGTTGCAGTGTGGGGAGGGGATGTTTTCGCTCTTCACTTGTAAACTGTAACATGTTGTGTGGGATGCGTGCTTGGTACCTTTCAGGGCAGAGATTGTTGTTGCCAGAGAAATGTGTGGAATGTACAGCTCTGTCTCGGAGTCAAAATACAGGGGCCTGGCCAGCTTCTGTCTTGACCTTGACACAGACCAGTACAGTCAGCTCCGTCTTTCGTAACAGAAGAAAGGGGGCAAGGTTTCTAGAACCTTCTCCTCAGGTTGAGTAAAGGTATTAAAGGTGGGAAATCTTGGTACCCGGAAGGGAGCTCGCTTGTGGAACAGACGTGTTGCCGCAGGGAACTTTTGAGGGTCCCGATTGAGAATTCTGCCTAGGCTGTCAAGGGCTCCTCTAGCCGAGTTTGGCAAGAATATCGAGTGAGCGATCGTGATGTATTTCTTTTACTTACTTCATGTATATATTTTCTAAGCTTATCTGCTCCATGTATATATGCCATAAGTTATTTTGGTTTTGTGCCTAAGTTGCTTGATATTTGAGAGTCTGCATTAACCGATATACTATGCCTTCCTTCTCAAAGTATTGGATTAATAAATATGTGTGCCACTTTAAATGCACCTAAATCTGATTTCTTACCTCGTCTTTTGGGAGTTCTGATATGTATGTGTTATTTAAAGGTGCAACAGTGCATTTGCCTCCTCTCAGGAGTGCTAGGTTTAGGTGTGTCATATTGTTTCAAATCAGAAGCAATACATTTTGGCGTAGTCGGCAGGATTAGAAAATTAAAAGGGGATGAAAAATGTTTTGCAGAAAAACGAAGGCAGATTCCCAGATACCGATTTAAATACCTGGGTCGGAAATAGCCCCCTATGGTATGCTTGCCCACGCGTGCGCTCATTGCGCTGGACTGAGTGAAAATTGGAATGTATTTTTAGCTGACGCTGAGCCAGCACAAGTGGTTGGGTGTTTGCAAAAAGGGCCTGTTCAGAAAGGGAAAGAGCTTAGCACGTTAGGATGAAGAGGCTGGATCCTCTTATATGCTTATCGTAAAATGCATGAAAAATGTGTTCAGCTTCAGCAAGAACATGAAAACATGGAAAAACAGTTTGTTAAAGCCAAGAATACCTCTACGATGTTAACTTGTCAGAATAAGCTATTACAAGATAAGTTGGAAACTTACCAGACTGTAGCAGAGAAGGCTGCAGTACGTATCATGCAATACAAGTATAAGAAAAGGAGGGGAAGGGTTAACAAGAGAAAAGTGCATTTAGCTATCGCAAAGGTAGGAATTGATTGGGACCCTGCGACATTGGATGGAAATTTTTGGGATTCTTCAGAATTTTCAGACTCTATGGGAGAGTGTGATCAGGATAGCAGCCAGGGTGAGTCAGCAGAACGGAAGGTGGTTCAGGCACAGCCCATATATCTACGGAAGATACAGGATGGTCCAAATTATCCACAGGGGGTTGCGATGTATTTTATGGAGGATTTTACTCAGCAGGAGATTAATGACATTCTAGACAGATTTCGACAGAGACCCGGAGAAGATTTGCTTACATGGGTGGTGAGGCTGTTTGATATGGGATGATGTTAGATCATGGAGATGCAGTGAAATGTTGCACGCTTAGTACTGATCCTACTGTGCAGGAGCAGTTTAGGAATTACAGTGACAATAATCAAACCAGCCTGTTACAATTGGCAGTGGTTGTATGTAGTCATAAATACCCAACAGAGTCGGACTGGTCAGTGAATGATAAACCTTGGTATACATTAAGAGATGCTATACAGAGGCTTAACCCCTTCTGTGCTCATGACGGAATGGTTCCGTCCTGAGCACAAGTGCAAGTGTGCTCAAGACGGAACCACTCCGTCATGAGAATACTTGCAAAAAATACCTCTGCTGTAAACAGCAGAGGGTTTTCTTTTTTTTCTTTTTTGCCTTGGGCGGTGGGGAAGAGCTTACCCAACCTCCCAGAGCATATTTTTAGTTTTCCTTGCAATGACGGTCATCATTTCAACGAAACGAAACTGAAACTTGGTTTTGGTTTGACAGTTTCGGTGCTCATGGGGCTATCTCAGCCCCCTGAGCACTGAAACACATGGGAGAGGTATTGTTGGAAAGGGGAGCATCTCCCCTTTACAATGGTGCCATGCCCTAGTGGATCCCTGCTTGGGGATCACCCCAGGAGGGCGATCCCCAAGCAGGGATCCACCTACTAACCACCAGTGAGGGGGGAGCGGCCCCTTGGGCAAGGGCCTTTGCTATCCCCGTTTAATTTTGCCCTAGACAGTCTTTCTGCCCCCCTGGGGGGCAGAAAGCACCATAGACACCAGGGATTTTTTTATAGGCCAGGATTGGGGGCTGCCTAGAATGCCCCCACCCTGCCCCCCCAAAAAAGGCAAAAGACTTTCTGCCCCCCGGAGGCAGATAGGGACAATAACCTCTGATCTGTCCCTTGGGGGGGGGGGGCAGAAAGCCCACAAGGCACCAGGGATTATTTTTTAAGTCTTAGGGGTTGGGGCTGCCCAGAATGGGCATACAAATGCCCCACCCCCAAAAATAAATGCTACAGTCTTTCTGCCCCCCTGGGAGGCAGATCGGGCAACAGCCCCTTAACTGCCCCCCCACGGGGAGGCAGAACACCCACTAGGAACCAGGGATTTTTTTTTCAAAGTTCGAAGTGGGGGCTGCCCAGAATGGGCATGCCAATGCCCCCCCCAAAAAAATGGCACAGTCAATCTGCCCCCTGCAGGAGGCAGATGGGGGCAGGAGCCCCTGATCTGCCCCCCTGGGGGGCAGAAAGCCCACCAGGCACCAGAGATGATTATTTTTTATACGTAGGGGTGGGGGCTGCCCAGAATGGGCATTACAATGCCCCCACCCCAAAAAATAAGTGCCACAGTCTTTCTGCCCCCCCTCCCTGGGAGGCAGATTTGGGCAAAAGCCCACTAGGCACCAGGGATACATTTTATTCAAAATTCAGGGGTGGGGGCTGCCCAGAATGGGTATGCCAATGCCCCTATCCCCCGAAAAAGATGCCACAGTCTTTCTGCCCCCCCAGGAGGCAGAAGGGGGCAGTAGCCCCTGATCTGCCCCCGGGGGGGCAGAGAGCCCACTAAGCACTGACTTTTTTTCGGAATGTGCCTAACTGTGCATTTTGGGTCCTGGCGCAACCGGCACCCAAGGAAACCTAGCAAACCTATACATTTTTAAAAACAAGACACCCAGGGAAATCCAAGATGTGGTGACTTGTGTGGCTCGCACTAGGTTCTGTTACCCAGAATCCCTTGCAAACCTCGAACTTTGTAAAAAAAAAAACATTTTCCTCACATTTCTGTGATGGAAAGTTCTGGAATCTGCACAGATCCACCAACTTCCACCTACCCAGCATTCCCCAAAGTCTCCCAATAACATTGGTACCTCACTTTTTTGGGCAGGCCTACTACCCGCGACAGGAAATGGCCCAAAATGCAACGTGGACACACCACATTTTTACAGTGAAAACTGAACCTTTTTTTGCAAAGTGCCTAGCTGTAGATTTTGAACCCCAGCTCTATCAGCACCTAGCAAACCTATACATTTTTGAAAACTAGACACCCAGGGGAATCCAGGGTGGGGTGACTTGTGTGGCTCTCACCAGGTTCTGTTACCCAGAATACCTTGCAAACCTCAAACTTGGTAAAAAAAACACATTTTCCCCACATTTCTGTGATGGAAAGTTCTGGAATCTGCGTGGGTCTACAAACTTCCACCCACCCCGAATTCTCCAAAGTCTCCCGTTAAAATGGTACCTCACTCGCATGGGTGGATCAAGCACCCACGACAGGCAAGGGCCCAAAACGTATTGTGGAGACATGAAAATTACTTATCTCAAAACAACCTGGTTTTGCAAGGAGGGCACCTGTGTTTTTGGCCCCGGGCTCAGCGGCCGTCTAGGAAAACCTACAAAACCCACACATTTCTGAAAACTAGACATCCTGGGGAGTCCAGTGAGGTATGGCTTGCGTGGATCCCCTAATGTTTCCCTACCCAGAATCCCCTGCAAACCTCAAATTTTGTTGAAAAAAATCATATTTTCCTTGCTTTTCTGTGTGGAAAATTTGTGGGATCACTGGGTTGCCCCAGGTCTCCCGATAAAAATGGTACCTTGATTGTGTGGGTAGGCATAGTGGCTACAACAAGAAATGTCCCAAATCGTACTGTGGAGGCATCAAAATTACCAATCATTAAACTTACTGGTTTTGCAGGGGGGGCACCTGGTTTTTTGGCCCCGGGCTCGCGGCCATCTAGGGAAACCTACCAAACCCACACATTTCTGAAAACTAGACACGCTGGGGAGATTCCCCAACATTTTCCTACCCAGAATCCCTCTTTTTCCACACATTTTTGTGTGGGATCACTATGGCGGCACAAATGTCCTACCACCTAGCGTTCCCCTTGGTCTCCCGAGTAAAACGATATCTCACTTGTGTGGCTGTCCAATGCAGAATCAGCTAAAAACATATATTTTTAAAAATGTAGCGCTTAGAGTTTGCGGTGCTATACACTTAATCCATATGTTTTTGGCCCTTCCCAGTCACAGGCCTTTTGCCCACCCACACAAGTGAGGTATCATTTTACTCAGTAGAACAAGGGGAATGCTGGGTGGTAGGAAATGTGTGCCGGCACGGTGATGCCACAAAAAATAGTGTGGAAAAAGCATTTGTTTCAGCAAAATTTGAGGTTTGCATGGGATTCTGGGTATGGAAACGGTGGAAGATCCACGCAAACCATACCTCCCTGGACTCCCCCGGGTGTCTAGTTTTCAGAAATGTGTGGGTTTGGTAGGTTTCCTTAGATGGCCACCGAGCCCGGGGCCAAAAACCCAGGTGACCCTCCTTGCAAAACCAGGTTGTTTTGTGATAGGTAATTTTGATGTCTCCTCAATACGTTTTGGGCCCTTGCCTGTCGCGGGTACTTGTGCCATCCACACAAGTGAGGTACCATTTTTATCAGGAGAGCTGGGGGAACACTGGGTGGTAGGAAATTTATGTCAGCTTGGTGATCCCACATATTTCCCACACAGAAATGTGAGAAAAAGGTGATTGTTTCAGCAAAATTTGAAGTCTGCAGGGGATTCTGGGTAGGAAAACTTTGGGGGGTCCACGCAAGCCATACCTCCCTCGACTCCCCGGGGTGTCTAGTTTCTAGAATTTTGTGGGTTTGGTAGGTTTCCCTAGATGGCTGCTGAGCCCGGGGCCTAAAACTCAGGTGACCCCCGTGCAAAAGCAGGTCGTTTTGTGTTAGGTAATTTTGTTGTCTCCTCAATACATTTTGGGCCCTTGACTGTCGCGGGTACTTGGGCCATCCACATGAGTGAGGTACCATTGTTATCAGGAGACCTGGGGGAACACTGGGTGGTAGGAAATTTATGTCAGCTTGGTGATCCCACAACTTTCCCACACAGAAATGTGGTAAAAAAGTGATTTTTTACAGCTAAATTTGAGGTTTGCATGGTATTCTGGGTAGGAAAATTTGGGGGGATCCACGCAAGCCATACCGCCCTGGACTCCCTCGGGTGTCTAGTTTTCAGAAATGTGTGGCTTTGGTAAGTTTCCCTAGATGGCCGCCGAGCCTGGGGCCAAACACCTAGGTGACCCCCCTTGCAAAACCAGGTCGTTTTGTGATAGGTAATTGTGATGTCTCCATAATACGTTTTTGGCCCTTCCCAGCCGCGGGCACCTGGCCCACCCACACGAGTGAGGTACCATTTTTATTGGGAGACTTTGTAGAATGCTGTGTGGGTGGAATTTTGTGGCTCCACACAGATGCCAGAACTTTCCATGACAGAAATGTGAGAAAAATGTTTTTTTTTTACAAAGTTTAAGGTTTGCAATGGATTCTGGGTAACAGAACCTGGTGAGAGTCAGACACATCACCCCATCCTGGATTCCCCTGGGTGTCTAGTTTTCAAAAATGTATAGGTTTGCTAGGTTTCCCTAGGTGCCGGCAGAGCTACGGTTCAAATTCTACAGATAGGCACTTTGCAAAAAAAGGGCCAGTTTTCATCGTAAAAAGGTGGTGTGTCCACGTTGCATTTTGGGCCATTTCCTGTTGCAGGCACTAGGCCTACCCACACAAGTGAGGTACCATTTTTATCGTAAGACTTTGGGGAATGCGGGGTGGGTGGAATTTTGAGAATCCATGCAGATTCCTGAACCTTCCATCAATGTGAATAAAATGTGTTTTTTATGACAAAGTTTGAGGTTTGCAAGGGATTCTGTTTAACAGACCCCGGTGAGAGCCAGATAAGTCACCCCATCCTGGATTCCCCGGGGTGTCTAGTTTTAAAAAATGTATAGGTTTGCTAGGTTTCCCTAGGTGCCGGCAGAGCTAGGGTTCAAAATCTACAGCTAGGCACTTTGCAAAAAAAGGGTCAGTTTTCACTGTAAAAATGTGGTGTGTCTACGTTGCGTTTTGGGCCGTTTACTGTCGCGGACACTAGGCCTACCCATACAAGTGAGGTACCATTTTTATCAGAAGACTTTGGGAAATACGAGGTGGGTGGAGTTTTGTGGATCCACGTAGATTCCAGAACTTTCAATCACAGAAATGTGAGGAAAATGTGTTTTTTTTTTACAAAGTTTGAGGTTTGCAAGGGATTCTGGGTAACAGAAGCTGGTGATAGCCAGACAAGTCACCCCATCCTGGATTCCCCTGGGTGTCTAGTTTTAAAAAATGTATAGGTTTGCTAGGTGTCCCTAGGTGCCGGCAGAGGTAGGATTCAAAATCCACAGCTAGGCACTTTGAAAAAAAGGGTCACTTTTCACTGTAAAATGTGGTGTGTCCATGTTGCATTTTGGGCTGTTTCCTGCAGCAGGCACTAGGCCTACCCACACAAGTGAGGTACCCTTTTTCTCGGAGTATCTTTGGAGGATGCAGGGTGGAGGAATTTCGTGGATCCACGCAGATTCCAAAACTTTCCATCACAGAAATGTGAGGAAAATGTGTTTTTTTTTTTTACAACGTTTGAGGTTTGCAAGGGATTCTGGGTAACAGAACCTGGTGAGAGCCACTCAAGTCACCCCATCCTAGATTCCTCTGGGTGTCTAGTTTTCAAAAATGTATAGGTTTTCTAGGTTGCCCTAGTTGCCGGCTGAGCTAGGGTTCAAAATCTACAGCTAGGCACTTTGCAAAAAAGGGTCTATTTTCACTGTAAAAATGTGGAGTGTCCATGTTGCATTTTGGGCCGTTTCCTGTCGCGGGCACTAGGCCTACCCACACAAGTGAGGTACCATTTTTATCGGGAGACTTAGGGGAACACAGAATCGTAGAGCAACTGTTATTACCTATTGACTTTTGATGCATGTCTGCCTTCAAATGTAAGACAATGTGTAAAAATGAAGTCACTTTGAAAAATGTCCTATAATTCACATACTAGTATGGGTACACACAATTTTGGAGATGTGCAAATAGGTACAGTTTCTAAACTCTATATTTGTTTCCATTTTGGAAATACATAGGTGTCTTTCATACCAATTTTTCACAGTTTTTATTTTCCCAAATGAATTGCTATATACGCGGTACACAATAAAAAACCATTGCAAGTGTCAGGGGACACGGCGGCTCCACTCGCACAGGCACGCAATGAGACAGCGGGAGAACTACAATTCCCGGCAGCCTCGAGCAGACGTCTGACGTCAGACGCTCCACCTCACGTGATGCAGGAAGACTCAGGATAAGGCGAGGCTGCGGCTACAGACACTGCCGATTATTCGTGTTGTCAGAGTATGATGATGGCCATTTCTTCCATGATCCTGGTCGGGTAAGGGTGCCTGTTGCACCGCTGGTTCCTTTGTAACCCTTGGAGTTTTCTAAATGCTTTACTTATACTTTGGGAGCATACCAGGCTTGGGTGCTCATTTCCTTTTTCCCTACATTGGTGAGCTCTCCGTTTGTCGTAACCTAAGAGCTCTTGCGAGGGAATAGTATATAGTGATCGTGGTTCATATGTACTTGTTGCCCTTTGGATGTGTTTTATGTGGGTGTACATTACGTGATTTCCCTATGTTGGCGAACTCTTCCCTGTACTTTGCCCACAGAGTTCATGCGAGGGAAATAAAAGTGTTCATAGTATATTCCGTAACGGTGTTACCGTACGTGTGTATCAATAACGGCAAGAGGGTTTTGCTGTTGGTGAGAGTGAAGTGAACTCTCAATTTGGTTTCTTTATATCCCGGAGGTTCCCGGATATAATCCTATTAATGAAACAAGTTACCACACAGACTATCGTTCTTAACAATGCTAATGAGCATGCTTGTCTTGTTTGTTTGTAACTGATGTGGTTCATCCTCTTTGTACGCTCTATTCTTTTCCTCCACAGGGGTGATATAGACAGAGGTTCTTCTGAGCAACTGCCTTAACCCTAAAATACCAGGTATAGATAGGTGGAGTCTAACACATGTACTAGACACCTGAAAAGTAAAGTAACCGCCTTATGAATCCTTTATGTTTTCCAGCACATGGTATGAAGTTTAGAGGTTACAAGCTCATCACCCCTGTTAGCCGGCAAGCTTTTCTTTTGTTACAGGTTAGTGGAAGTATGGGTACAATGGAGGATTAAAGGAGTAGGGGAGGTTGAAAAGGTCAGGGTAGTAATATATTCTTTTGTGTTTTACAGGTCTCCCTCCCCGCTGTCCCCATCCTTCCCTTCCCCCGCTTAACCACCCTTTAGTCTGTGTGAATTCTTATCCAGACTTGGGGCTGTTGAGAGGTGGACCCCTATGAGCATCGGTTCGATCCTGAGGATACGTTCAGGCACGGGACAGAATAATCGGCCCACGAATAGATTTATCCTCCCGGTCGAGCTGATCCTAAGATGGCCACTTTAGACGACGTCATGGCAGCGCTAGCTACAATGCAGGTTGAGCTTACGGCTTCACGTAACGAAACAGCTGCTTTGCAGGCGAGGGTAGATAGGATGCAACGAAATCCTTTTGATTTTGGTAATCCATCACAGCCCACAGCTAGTTCTATGGTGGTGGAGATCCCTACACCCATACCTCTTGCACCACCAGAAAAATTTACAGGAGACATACATAAGGTTCAGGTTTTTATAACTCAAATCCTTCTCCATTTCAACTGTAAGCCTAAATTGTTTTCTACAAACCAGGCAAGAGTAGCCTTTCTCATTTCATATCTGGCTGGAGATGCTGCTCAATGGGCAGTTCCATTTGTTAGAAGAGATGATCTTATGTTACATAATTGGGAGGCTTTCAGGGAGGAGTTCGAAAGAACCTTCGATCGCAGAGCAGACACTTTCTCGGCAGATCGGGAGTTACTCGAATTAAAACAAGGGAATAAAGACTTGATAGGATATCTGAACGTCTTTAGAAGATTAGTAGCGGAAACACAGTGGCCCGAAAGTAAGCAATCCGCTATCTTTTATCAGGGTCTTCGGGAGGAATTAAAGGATGTGATCGCACAAGTGGATCCCCAACCTACTACGTGCTCCGCTTTGATCGAGTTGACGATGCGTCTGGACCATAGATTAAGGGAGAGAAGAGGGGAAGGCAAGAAGAAAGAGAGATATTCCCCCCGTTTCGAAAGACCAAGACCCCTGGATCCAGGGGTAGCCTCCTCCGAACCGATGGAAATCTGAACCGTGCGGGCATCTCTGACTGTGGATGAGAGAGATTATAGAAGAAAAAACGGGATATGATTGTATTGTGGGAAGAAGGGACACTACCTAAGAGAGTGCCCGGTAAAACCCAAATTCAGCCGTTCACGCCTGGGAACATCTGTTGGGAACAGCACTAAGCCCTTGGCGGGAAACTGAAGAGCTCGGGATGTGAAGAAGGGGTGTCTCTGAGCGTGATGTGTATCCCTTCCCTAAAGAAAGAACCTTTTTCGTTTACAGAACATTTCTTCATACCCTTGGTGGTGTATATAAACCAAGAACCTCGTTCCACACAAGCCATGGTGGACTCTGGGGCCACGGGTTGTTTTATGGATACCGAAGAGGCCCGCAGATTAGGGGTACGGCTTGTTTCGAAGTCAATCCCTGAGGGTGTGTTTGCGGTGGATGGCAAACAACTGGAATCTGGTCCCATATGTCAGGCCACCGAGCCGTTTGTAGTGGAATGTGACCAAGGACATCAAGAGCTTCTATCTTTTAATATCATCCAAGCACCATTATATGGAATTATACTAGGATTACTTTGGCTCTCCACACACAACCACACCATCGACTGAGAACAGAAAACCCTGATCATGGATTCAGAATATTGCAAAAACCATTGTTTGCAGGCTTTAGAGCTACCTACTCAAACCTTGGAGAACCAACATCACATTGCTACTGCAGCAGAGAAGGAGACGGATCTACCCTCCTGCTATCAACAGTTTGAAGACGTCTTTGATGATCAGATGGCTGAAGTACTTCCCCCCCACAGACCCTACGATTGCAGGATTGATCTGGTGCCAGGGTCGGTGGTTCCTTGTGGCCGGGTTTATGCCTTAACGGAACCTGAAAACAAACACTTACGCCAGTATTTGGATAAATACTTGGCTTTGGGATTCATTCGTCCGTCCAGTTCACCAGCGGCCTCTCTGTTATTTTTTATACCCAAGGCGAACGGAGAGCTACGAACGTGTATTGACTTTTGTGCCTTGAACGCCATCACCATACGCAACCAATACCCGCTCCCGTTAATATCAGTATTATTGGAGCAGGTGAAAGGGGCGGTGATATTTACGAAACTGGACCTCCGTGGAGCCTATCATCTGGTGAGGATGCGTAAAGGAGATGAGTGGAAGACGGCCTTCAAAACTCGGTATGGGTTATACGAGTATTTAGTTATGCCATTCGGTTTATGCAATGCGCCTGCGGCATTCCAGTTTTTCTCAACGACGTTCTACGAGCATATCTGGACCAGATAGTCGTGGTGTACATCGATGACATCCTGATTTATTCAACACAGGAAGAAGAACACATAAGACATGTGAGTTTGGTTTTACAAGCCTTAAGGGAACACCATCTCTTTTGCAAGATCAACAAATGTGAATTTCATGTTTCTACAGTTGAGTTCTTAGGAGTTATGCTCACCCCCACGGGTCAGGAGATGGCAGAACGGAAAGTGAGAGCAATCACCGAATGGCCTTGTCCTAAGAACGTGAAAGACATTCAGCGTTTTATGGGGTTTGCAAACTTCTATAGGCGCTTTATATCCCAATTCTCCAACAAAGCAGCACCCCTTACTCGCCTAACGAAGAAAGACACAACTTTCCTGTGGAATCAGGAAGCACAGATGGCGTTCGACATTCTGAAGGAAGCATTCATAACTGCTCCCATCTTGATACATGCCAACCCAGCCTTGCCATTTATCCTGGAGGCTGACGCCTCAGATGTTGCGATCGGAGCTGTGCTGTCCCAAAGAGATGCCACCACAGGACAGATGCATCCGGTTGCTTTCATGTCAAAGAAATTAAACAGGGCAGAACAAAACTATACTATAACAGAAAAGGAATTGCTAGCAATCAAAGAAGCGTTTGGGGAATGGAGACATTGGTTGTTAGGAGCACAACATACTGTCACGGTATATACGGATCACCGCAACCTCCAGTTTTTAAAGACAGCACGACAGCTCTCTCCTCGATTACTACGATGGATGACATTTTTTGAAGAGTACAACTTCATTGTAACCTTCCGCCCTGGAAGCATGAACAAAAAGGCGGATGCCTTATCCAGGCAAGAATCCACGGCGGTTCCATTAAGCAACCCCGAGAGAACTATCATGGATCCACAGAAAGTTATAGGAGTAACACACAGTGACCACTTTCTCAGAGACGTCATGAAAGGACTCCAGACCTTTCTATGGAAGGACTGGTTGAAATATCATCCAGAATGGAAAAATAAACAAGGTGTATTCATGAAAGGAACTCAAGTACTTGTTCCCACTCTCAAACTGAGACGGACTGTTTTTCAGTGGTGTCACATAAATCCCAGTGCAGGTCACCATGGCAACGAAAAGACATGTGAAAAGGTCTTGCGGCAGTTCTGGTGGCCCTCTCTTCGACGAGATATTCCTGTATGGATAAAGAACTGCATCGTGTGCGCTCAAACCAAAACTCCTAAAGGCAGACCCCAAGGGCTATTACAACCTCTACCCACTCCAGACGTTCCATGGGAAAGGTTTTCATTGGATTTTATAGTGGGCCTCCCTAGAGACAAGGAACATACGGTTATTCTGGTAATCATCGATTATTTAACGAAAATGGGGCATTTTGTAGCCTGCAAGCAAATCCCTACAGCAGGACAATTAGCCAGACTATTGATGATACATGTGGTGAGATTGCATGGCCTTCCTCGGGTGATTGTGTCGGACCGTGGCGCCCAGTTCACAGCCAAATTCTGGAAAGTATGGTGCTCGGCTTTGCAAATCTCCTCCGCCTTGTCCACCAGTTTCCACCCCCAAACAGACGGGCAGACAGAAAGACTGAATCAGACATTGAAACAATACTTACGTAGCTATGTAGAGAGCAACACCGATGCCTGGGTGGAGTGGTTATGGTTGGCAGAAATAGCGTATAACAATGCTCAACACAGTTCCACTAAACACTCTCCCTTCTACAGTACTTATGGGTATCACCCCCGATTTATACCGTTCCTTACACCAGGTAGGAGTGAACGTATCCCAGAAGTACATGAAAGGATAGTTCAGATACAGAAGATATTGCAACACACAAAAAAACACCTAGTTCACGCTAAGGACCTATACAAAAAACAAGCTGACAAACACCGCATACCAGGGCCCACCTACAAAAAAGGGGATCTAGTGTGGCTATCGACACGCAACATTCGATTTAAAAGGTATAGCGTGTTTAATCCAAGGTTCATAGGCCCCTACAGAGTAGTAAGGATTATCAACCCAGTGGCAGTGAGACTTGCATTACCATCCCATATGAGAATCCATCCAGTGTTCCATGTCTCTTTGTTGAAACCGGCGTGTGGCCCGGCACGCCAGAAACCGGCTCCTGTGTGGATAGATCAGGATGAGGAGTATGAGGTAACATGTGTTCTGGACTCCAAGATTAGTCGCAACACCCTCTGGTTTCTGATAGCCTGGAAAGGGTACGGTGCAGAGGAGAACTCTTGGGAGCCTGAGTCTTCGGTGCATGCTCCAAGGTTAGTTGCTGCGTTTTACAAACGACACCCTGACAAGCCTTGTGCCTGCCTGTGCTCTACAGGAGGGGGATGTACTGTCAGGGGACATGGCGGCTCCACTCGCACAGGCAGGCAATGAGACAGCGGGAGAACTACAATTCCCGGCAGCCTCGAGCAGACGTCTGACGTCAGACGCTCCACCTCACGTGATGCAGGAAGACTCGGGATAAGGCGAGGCTGCGGCTACAGACACTGCCGATTATTCGTGTTGTCAGAGTAAGATGATGGCCATTTCTTCCATGATCCTGGTCGGGTAAGGGTGCCTGTTGCACCGCTGGTTCCTTTGTAACCCTTGGAGTTTTCTAAATGCTTTACTTATACTTTGGGAGCATACCAGGCTTGGGTGCTCATTTCCTTTTTCCCTACATTGGTGAGCTCTCCGTTTGTCGTAACCTAAGAGCTCTTGCGAGGGAATAGTATATAGTGATCGTGGTTCATATGTACTTGTTGCCCTTTGGATGTGATTTATGTGGGTGTACATTACGTGATTTCCCTATGTTGGCGAACTCTTCCCTGTACTTTGCCCACAGAGTTCATGCAAGGGAAATAAAAGTGTTCATAGTATATTCCGTAACGGTGTTACCGTACGTGTGTATCAATAACGGCAAGAGGGTTTTGCTGTTGGTGAGATTGAAGTGAACTCTCAATTTGGTTTCTTTATATCCCGGAGGTTCCCGGATATAATCCTATTAATGAAACAAGTTACCACACAGACTATCGTTCCTAACAATTCTAATGAGAATGCTTGTCTTGTTTGTTTGTATCTGATGTGGTTCATCCTCTTTGTACGCTCTATTCTTTTCCTCCACAGGGGTGATATAGACAGAGGTTCTTCTGAGCAACTGCCTTAACCCTAAAATACCAGGTATAGATAGGTGGAGTCTAACACATGTACTAGACACCTGAAAAGTAAAGTAACCGCCTTATGAATCCTTTATGTTTTCCAGCACATGGTATGAAGTTTAGAGGTTACAAGCTCATCACCCCTGTTAGCCGGCTAGCTTTTCTTTTGTTACAGGTTAGTGGAAGTATGGGTACAATGGAGGATTAAAGGAGTAGGGGAGGTTGAAAAGGTCAGGGTAGTAATATATTCTTTTGTGTTTTACAGGTCTCCCTCCCCGCTGTCCCCATCCTTCCCTTCCCCCGCTTAACCACCCTTTAGTCTGTGTGAATTCTTATCCAGACTTGGGGCTGTTGAGAGGTGGACCCCTATGAGCATCGGTTCGATCCTGAGGATACGTTCAGGCATGGGACAGCAAGACGCTGCTCAATTATTGGTTCTGGGTTCCTCGGGTTCTTGGTGAACCTACAAGTCCTATATATCCCCACAACCAGACCAGAAGAGTCCAGCGGATGTACCAGTATATTGCTTTCAAAAATCTATCATACTTAGAAGAAGTTACAAGTGAAAAAGTTGGCACAAATGGCTGTTTTCTTCAACTCATTTTCAATTTTTCCTATTTTCAGCTGTTAGGATCTACACAAATGACACCTTGCTGAATTCAGAAGTTTATCTACTTTTCATAAATGTATAGCTTTCTAGGATCCATTATTGCTTTCATACTCATTTCTACCACTAACTGGAAGGAGGTTGAAAGCACAAAAAGTAGCACAAATAGGATATGTCCCAGTAAAATGCCAAAACAGTGTACAAAATGTTGGCTTTCTGACAAAAGTCGCCTGTCCCTGAACGCTGGTAAGATGGTGATTTCAGCACCATAAACCCTTTGTTGATACAATTTGCAGGGGAAAAACTAGACGCCTTCTTCTGAAGCACTTTTTCTTCATTTGTTTTTAAAAAACACCTAAATTCAGCTGTATTTTGGCTAATTTCTGGGTCCCCTCCACAAACCCTGGACACCTTTAAAATCCCCATGATGTTGGAAGAAAAGGATGCAAATTTGGCATGGATACCTTATGTGGATAAAACGTTACAGGGGCCTAAGCGCGAACTACCCCAAATAGCCCAAAAAAGGCTTAGCACAGGGGGGGAAAAGGCCTAGCAGCGAAAGGGTTAAGGAGGAAGTAATGGAAACTGCTATTTTTCTGGATAATGCACATAAGTTGATGGATGGGCTGTTGACTGCGTCCATGCGAAATAAAATAATCCGCTTGGCTCCCTCAGCTTACAAACAGGTGATGATGACTTTGCTAATTATCCAGACTGGTAATAATTTGGCACAGGTGATTGAGGCAGTCCATGAGTTGGGAGAGTTGGTGGACTGGATAAAGACTGAAAGAGCCTCCAGGTCTGAGTCTCGTACATATAATAACAAGGTGTCTAGGAGAGATATGTTTATGACTTTGTTGAGTGATGGAGTCAAGAAAGAGTAGATAGACGGAATGGAGACTGGAAGTCTGTTGGAGAAGTATCGGAAAAGAGGGTTGGACAAAAAAGAAGGAAGCAGGAAAGTTAATAAGCAGAATAAAATGCAAGTGAGTCAAAGAAAGCCTGAGGTGGATGAAGAGGAAAAGGAGGGTGGAAACACTGCCCATTAGAAGATGAAGGGAGGGAGAGATTCAGAAAGTGATGGCTCAGTGAGAACCGGAGGGAGGAGGAGTTCCCTCGAGAGTATGACAGGTTGTACCCAGATTTGAGGTGGGCAAGGGTTGAGAGATTGAAAACAGATTAGGAAATAGGTCAAGCTCCAGTACAGAGATGGGCTCGCAAAGATAATAGACCCTATGTTGACATTTAAATTTATTGGAAACATCGCAATGTTCAGAAGACCCGAGCCCTAGTAGACACCGGAGCGGAGGCCACTTTGATATATGGAAATCCGAAAAAGTTTAAAGGCTGGTATTTCACTATTACACGTTTAGGAGGAAAAGAGACACCAGCTGTGCAGACAAGGGTCCAAATGAAAATAGGGAGGATACCAAAAAGAGAGTACACTGTATTGATTGTGCCCCTCTCTGAATATATCATTTGAATTGATATCTTGAAGGGAATGACTCTGTATTTGGAGGACGGGTACTATCAATTTGGATCAAAAAGGTATGTTTCAATTGGCACCGTAAGGGTGGGTCGCTTGAAGATTCCTCCAGTGAAGGTGCCCCAGGCTACTAAGGTAATTCATTTGAAACAGTACAGAATTCCAGGAGGGCATGAGGAGATCAGTGCAACCAAACAAGACTTGATAGAGTCAGGGGTGGTGATTCCAATCACTACCGCCTGTAATAACCCTGTGTGGCCTGTGCGTAAAAGTGACAATAGTTGCCACATTACAGTTAATTATCACGAATTGAATAAGCACACACCTCCTTTGACTGCTGCTATCCCAGATACCGTTACCTTAATTTGTGAAAATACAGAAGCATACTGGGACTTGGTATGCAACAATTGATATTGCCAATGCTTTCTTCTATATACCAATAGCCCCACGAGAATCAAGAGCAATTTGCTTTCTCATGGGCTGGTAGGTAATTCACGTTCATAAAACTGCCTCAGGGGTACTTGCACAGTCCTACTGTCTGTCTCCGGCTGGTAGCTGAGCACTTAGATGAGGTACCAGTTACTCCTAGGGTACAGCTTTGCCATTACAGTGATGATGTGACGATATAGGGGGAGACACAAGAGCAAGTGCAGATTCAGCTGGACAGGATTGTGGAACATTTGCAGAGTAAAGGATGGGAGATAAATCCCGCAGAAGTACAAGGACCCTCTCAAAGTGTGAAGTTTTTGGGTATTCAATGGCATTAGGGACACAGAGAGGTGGTGCCACAGGTGAGACAAAAGATCAAAGAATTTGCTGTGGCTCAAAAAAGGAAGGAAGTTCAGAGGTTCATTGGATTGTTTGGTTTTTGGAAACAGCGTATCCCTTACTTGAGTCAGATTTTGGCCCCTTTTTACAAAGTTACGCGAAAGAAAAAGGAGTTTGAATGGGGAGAACAGCAACAAATTGCGTTTGAATCAGCAAAAGAGGCTATACAGCGTGCTTTGGATTTGTGGCCAGTGCGGGAGGGGGATGATGAGCTGAATGTGACAGTGCAAGGACTGTATGCTAATCGGAGTCTGTGGCAGAAGCAAGAAAAATGAGTGTGGCTTTAGAAATTTGGACAAAGAATTTACCAGATGCTGGAGAGCGGTACACTCCCTTTGAAAAACGGTTGTTTGCATGTTATTGGGCCCTAGTAGATACTGAGCAGTTGACCCAAGGGCACAATGTGATTTTGAGACCTGAGATTCCTATAATGCAATGGGTGATGATTTGCCCCAAGACTCACAGAATAGGACATGCGCAAGAAGCCAGCATAATCAAGTGGAAATGGCACATAATGGACAGGGCCTGAGTAGGTCCCAAAGGCACTGCACTGTTGCATGAGCAGGTGGCACAAGCCCCAATGGGAGATACAGAGGTATTGAATGATGTGCCTGAGAAACCGGAATCTCCTGTGAAGTGGGGTGGGCCGTTTGAAGAATTGTCCTCAGAAGACAGGAAGCATGTGTGGTTTACTGATGGTTCTGCCAAGTGTGTGGGGGCTAAAAGGCACTGGAAAGTGGTGTCATACAATCCCATGACCAAGAAATTGTTGGCTACTACTGGAGAGGGAAAGAGTAGTCAGTTTGCAGAACCATTTGCTGTGTATCAAGCCTTAAAACAAGAATTGCCAGGAAAGTGTCATATATAAATTGACTCGTGGTCCACTGCCAATGGGTTAGCCACTTGGCTTTCCACGTGGCATTCCCATAACTGGATAGTACATTCAAAGGAAATGTGGGGTAAGGAGTTGTGGCAAGAGATCTGGGAAATGTTACCGCAAAGCACAGTTACTGTGTATCATGTAGATGCTCACTGTCCCACCGACTCACTCGACCACTGGTTTAATTCCCTTACAGATGAAAAAGATGCAATTTCCGAGGCCGAGGTGGCAATGCAAGATTTTGATCTGGTTGGAATTGCTAAGTGGACACATCCGAAGTGCGGACATTTGGGAGAAAAAGCCACTAGCAGGTGGGCAGAGAATAGAGGGATACATATTCCCCTAGATCTGATTAAAACTACGATAATGCAGTGTCCTATTTGTCAGCATATTTAACACAGACCAGTCCCACAGATAGTGAGAGGCCAGTTAGGCAGAGGAAAATTACCAGCACAAATCTGGCAGATTGATCACATTGGGCCCATGCCAACTTGTTGAGGATGTCAATATGTGTGCACGGCTGTGGACACATACTCTGGATATTTGATAGCATTTCCATGTAAACATGCTACTCAGTTGAACACATTGAAAACGTTAGACTTGTTGATTTTGTACTATGGAATTCGGCTGCAAATTCAAAGTGACAATGGGTCTCATTTTAAAGGCACATTGGTGCAGGATTATTGTGCACAACACAATATTGAGTGGGTCTTTCACATTCCGTATTACCCACAGGCTGCTGGCTTGATTGAACGAATGAATGGATTGTAAAAAGACCAATTGAGAAAAATGTCTGATGTGTTATTGAAAAATTGGAGAGATCATTTGAACGAAGCCTTAGAAATACTGAACAATAGACTCTTGGCAAATGCAGAAACCCCTCTGATGGGGATGCTAACCCTAGCTTTGCAGATTCAGCCTCATGTGGCCACTAATACAATTCGCTACTGGGAGACAGCTCCCGGAGCCTTTGCTCCGTACCGGGCAACACCAGAGGCTGCAGGTCTTGATTTACATGCTTTGAAACTGTACAGACTCAAACCAAGAGAAATAGCACTCATTGAGACAGGAGTGGGAATCCAGATTCCCCCGAAGCACTTTGGCTTGATCGCCCCTTGATCTGGGTTGGCTCTCAAAGGCATTCAAGTGCTGGGAGGGGTGATTGATACAGACAATCAAGGCGAGATTAAGGTTATTCTGATGAACAGTGGAGACACTGATTTGGTAAACAGAATCGCTCAAATAGTGATTATGGCAGTATGTGGAGGGAAATTCAAGAAGGGGACTGCCCCAGCCCTTATCACCGTGTGAGGGGAAGGAGGGTTTGGCTCAACTGACAAGAATCCAAGGACCAAGGTGTGGGTAGAATCTCCAAATAGTCACCCTGAACAGGCAGAAGTTATTGCAATAGGAAGGGACAACGTCCTGTTAATTATGAAACCAGGGCAGGAAAAGTGGGAACATGTGCCTTCTGATAAATGTTATTTGCGAGAATGAATAATACTTGTTTGTTCTCTGTTCTTTTAGATCACAGCATGGCGTCTTTGTGCTCCGCGTGCACTCTCTGGAGTGTGTTTGGTCGTGTTCGAGTGGGGCTGGGAGGGTCCGGGAGCCCCTTACTCTGAAGTGACCAGCCGACAGCGCAGACTGACATTGTTGCTGAATCGACCTGACAACATGTGGTCCTATCTTGCACAGACAGTCCTTAACAGGTCATACTTTTGCATGACAAACATGAAGAGCACCATGGATATTATTTCCACATGCCTAGTAGGTATACCTACCCTCGTCAATGTACTACAGCAGTTATTCAATGTCGCAAATGCAAACGGGGCAGTGGAGGAAAATGATGTGAGAACTCACGTCACCTTATGAGTTTTGCTGGTTTTGTCCAGAAACTACTGATGATACTTGGAATAATCTAACACAAGTAATAACATACAATGTAATTGAAGGCGACATTTGTTGTAATCTAACCTGCAACCCAATTAACATTTGTAAATGTGCTCAAATAAGACTAGAAGGAACTGATTTCAAGATGATGTGGGAACAACAAACTGTATGCAAAAATCGAAATGAGAGTGTATTTAAAAACATACATAACAATATGTCATGTAAGGATGTCGTATCGGCTGCCAGTGATATCAAACATGTTAAATTGCCTGTAGGGTAGTTATTTTCTTGTGGTAGTGTCACATACACATATATTCCAGCAAATATCACCGGTGGACTGTGTGCCTTTACTAGATTAGGTCTCATGATGTTCCCATTAAATCCAACATCACATGTCCGGAATAAGAGAGAAGCTATTCAACTCAGTGAACATTGTGATTCTGAAGTTCATTTATTATTTAAGTCTGAATATATCAGTTTAGCTGCTTCAATAGTAGTAATTCCAGGCTTAACCATTTATAATTCTAGGGCTGTTAGTGAATCAGCATGTTTGATAGTGAAAAAATATTAATCATACATCAATTGCTTTAGCAGATTTATTATTAGATGTGCGGGGGCAAGAAAAGCTATATTACAGAACAGAGCTGCAATTGATTATTTACTCCTAAAACATGATCATGGAGGTTCAGATTTTGATGGAATGTGTTGCTTCAATCTTTCAGATCATTCTAAATAAATTCAGTCCACATTGAAGCTTTAAACAAGTTGGCTAAAGATGTCAAGCAGGATGTAGAAAAAGGATGGTGTGATTGAGTGTTAGGGTGGTTGCCAGATTTTGGTAAACTTCGCTCTGTTTTAGGTGGGATAATATTAGCAATATGTATCTTGATATCATTATGTTGTTGTATCCAGTGTGTGCCTAGTCTCTTATCTATGCTTCAACCTAAAGCAGTTGATTTCAGACCAGTTTGTTATGAAAGTCAATGGTCCAAGGATGGAATGTGATATATTGAGAATTGACTCAATTTTGTATAACTGACTCCATTTTCTGTGCTGACTCCATCTTGTGTAGCTGAGTCCATTTTCTGTGCTCGCACACAGTTGCAGGGTGGGGAGGGGATGTTTTCGCTCTTGTTTTCGCTCCTCACAGAGCAGAGTAAACTGGAACAAGTTGTGTGGGATGCATGCTTGGTACCTTTCAGGGCAGAGATTGTTGTTGCAGAGAAATGTGTGGAATGTACAGCTCTATCTCGGAGTCAAAATACAGGGGCCTGGCCAGCTTTTGTCTTGACCTTGACACAGACCAGTACGGTCAGCTCAGTTTTTCATAACAGAAGAAAGGGGTCGAGGTTTCTAGAACCTTCTCCTCAGGTTGAGTAAAGTTATTAAAGGTGGGAAATCTTGGCACCCAGACGGCAGCTCGCTTGTGGAACAGACGTGTTGCCGCAGGGAACATTTGAGGCTCCTGATTGAGAATTCTGCCTGGGCTATGAAGGGCTCCTCCAGCTGAGTTTGGTAAGAATGTCTAGTGAACGATCGGTGATGTATTTCTTTTACTTACTTCATGTATATAATTTCTACGTTTCTCTGCTCCATGTATATATGTCATGTGTTATTTTGGTTTTGTGCCTAAGTTACTTGATATATGTGAGTCTGTATTAACCGATATATTTTGCCTTCCTTCTCAAAGTATTGGATTAATAAATATGTGTGTGTCACTTTAAATGCACCTGTATCTGTTTTCTTGCTTCGTCTTTTGGGAGTGCTGATTTACGTGTGTTATTTAAAGGAGCAGCAGTGCATTTACCTCCTCTCAGGAGTGCTTGGTTTAGGTATTTCCTATTGTTTCAAATCAGAAGCAATACATATACTAAATTCAAAATAAAGTTATTAGCAACAAAATATAACCAGATAACTAAAACAGCCATGAAATGCAACCCTACAATGCTTAAACAAATCAAACAGATTAAAGTAATTAAAATAAACTTGTAGATGATGCAATGCTTGCTGAAATCAATCTTTCCAAGCCATGAAATCAATTTGCATGAAATGCTACAACAGAAGACAAGATAATATACAATATCTCATCTGTTAAAACCACACATACCCAGTAAAGCAATGCATAATGTTTTCTTACAAAAAAAATATAGTCCACACTAAAATGAACACAGGTCAAAAATTGAAAATGATTCAAAGATGCCAGAATATTTTTTTAAACTTAAAAGAAACCTTACAAATATGTTTAAATATATGCAAAACTAGGGTGTGCGTCAGTGGGAAATCTCTGAACCACTGTGTCTTTAAAAATAAAATACAGATGCCAATCCTACATTATTCCAAACAGTTCCATATGAACCTATTGTAAACTGTTTTTTTCTGAACCATTTGTAAAATGATTTGTATTTGTACTTTGTAGAATTTTGTGAACATTTCAAAAATGATAATGAGTTTCACCCTCCTTACTCAATGCCTAAATTGGAAACAGCACACATCCAAACTCTAATTTACAATGTAAAATCACACTGTTAATCTTCAATACAATATATTCTAATGATAAAGAGAACATACCTACAATAAAATGACCAATGGTCTCCTGAGCCACTCCCTGTAGCTCCAGCGTACAAACTACAATAGAAACAGAAAAAAATGCATCTCCTATACAGAGTAAAAATATGGCATTATAATAAAGTAATACCATTTTTTTAAAAAGACGTCACGTTGAAAAGAGTTTTCTATTTAAAAAAATTATTAGGTATTCATAAGGTTTATTTATGTTATTTTGTTATTTTATTGAATACTGAACCTATTAAAACACTACACAATGATCTGAAAAATAAATTATACTTGTTTAAAAATTACTCTAATTTTTACCTTCCTCTCACATTGTCTCAAATATAGCACTAGGTTCAAGTAATATCTTCTGTATACACCAAAAAATAATAATTCAGGAAATTGGAAGGGCACAACATTTAAGAAAGTTGCACATGGCTGAAGCTTAGCGAGCAGGTATTGTTACTGCAGAGGTAGAGAGTCAGAGGTACAAACAAATGAAAATCATGAAATTCCTCACATGCCCATTTTTGAGGGAAACATTATTAAGTATTACACCTAAACCAAAAAAGTAAACAAATCGAGGAAACAAGATGCGTTGCCCCTTTCATTTTGATAGTACAGTTTAATAAGAAGTAGTGTCTAGAACAGTTCAATTAAATAAAGCCCTTGATACCTTGAGAGACATTTTGACACACAGATGATTTGTAAATAAGTCTAAGAATACGTTAATTGAACTTTCAGTTTTGTGAAGAACAGTTTAATGAAAACATATACATTATAGTCTATATAGCGTGTACCACTACAAAATAGTGTTACAGCATTAGACCTAGAATGTACTGACATAGGATTTTGGGGACCCAAATGGGTGGAAAGAACAGTGATACTGATAAATGATGTTATTACAGACTAAAATATAATGGATGAACCAATTTGAGGTATAACATATTACAATATCTTGTAATATCATATCATACATTGACCATATTTTAGGGGACATATAGGATCTTTACATGTATTAATGTTGATGCTGTCTTTAATTTTCAATTATTTAAAATCTGTATTTATGTCCCTGCCTGTGATTACGCTGATCACATTGTTTTGGTCCAACTTCTATGTTTTTGGATGTGCTTTGTTGGAATACACCATCTAATGTATCCATTTTCTTCCACCTCAGCTTTATTGCATATTATGTTATGACTACTTATCAGTTAGACCTCTGTGAGAGTAAGAAGAAGGACCTACCCTTGATGCCATTGCTTCTGTATTCCTGGGCAGACCGATCGCAACCTGCAAAAGAAATAAAAAGCATTATGAATAGAAGGAGGACTAACAGGGGACTGAGGCGAGGAGAAACAAAAAACAAAGAATGGATTCTTATTTCCACAGTGGGCGGAGCCATAGGAGAGCAACAAGATGGAACGCAAGAGCAAAGAGGAATAGAGATCTGTAGTGTTTTGTGAGTTTGTAATAATGGAACCTTTGTGGCTCCTGATGGACTCTGTAGAACTATGTATGATGCAAGCATTAAAGCATTGTGAATTGAGTGCAGGTTTAGAATGTTGGGTCTGTGGTTACGCGCAGAAGAATAAAGATGCGTTATACTGAGTTCCGTGTGTGGTGTAGTGATATGGGAGTACCCGTGCTGGGGAGGACGCTACAACTGATGAAGAGATAGGGGATAGGTAACCCGAAGATCAACAGTGCTTTTCCAGAGAGTTTGTCGTGGTCCAGCAAGCTGCTCGTGCGTGCCAGGTATGCCTCAATTGTAGTGTGGAATCGACGTTTCCTAATGTGGTGTCAAAGCGCAGCCCCAGTTCCGTGTAAAGCATTTGAACTTAATGAAAGCTTCTCTGAGAAGTCTACACATCAATGGCCGAGAACCTGCTGGGTAGGCCACACAAAGAGGTACTGTGCTACTATGCAACTCAAAGCCATACATTCATATGGAGTGATAACGCTATAGGCGGATGCGACCAGGTTTTGAAAAAGATGCAAAGTGCAAGATAGCATTGAGAATAGGAGCGCTGCGAGGCAGAGAACTATACTCTTCATGTCAGTAAGTTCCAACAAGGGTTACAATGCTGCCACCTTCTTGAAACCACCACCGTCATTGATACCGCCGAAAAGTTGAATATTGGCGAGAGACAGAGTGCCTGGATAGAGACATTTGATGATTTCATTTCATTGACCCCACCCTCTCCATGACTAAGCAGGTCAACGCCGTTTCCTCATCCTGCTTCAACATCCTCTGAATGCTCCGCAGGATCTTCAAGTGGATCCCCACCGAAACAAGAAAAACAGTCACCCAGGCCCTCGTCACCAGCAGGCTGGACTACGGAAACGCCCTCTACGCAGGAACGACGGCTAAGCTCCTGAGACGGCTGCAACGCATCCAGAACGCCTCTGCACGTCTAATCCTCGACATCCCCCGACGCAGCCACATCACACCCCACCTGAGAGACCTGCACTGGCTCCCTGTCAACAAGAGGATAACCTTCAAGCTCCTCACCCACGCACACAAAGCACTCCACAACTCCGGACCAGCCTACCTCAACAGACGACTCAGCTTCTACACCCCCACCCGCCAGCTCCGCTCGACCAGCCTCGCCCTCGCCACAGTCCCCCGCATCCGGAAAACGACCGCCTGCGGCAGATCCTTCTCCCACCTTGCCGCCAAGACCTGGAACACCCTCCCCACCAACCTCCGACAGACCCAAGACCTACTGGCCTTCAGAAGACTCCTCAAGACCTGGCTCTTCGATCAGTAGCAGCACCACCCCCCTCTTCCCCCAGCGCCTTGAGACCCTCGCGGGTATGTAGTGTGCTTTATAAGTGACATGATTGATTGATTGATTGATTGAAAAAGCAGATATCAAGAAGATTATCAAGTACCTTAAGAATCTTGCTGGTGAAGGTGTAAAAGAAGTTATAAAGAAAATGCTGTTAGCTGACGAAATTACATACGGTCAAATCAAAGCAGCCTTGAGCCTCAAGTTCAGGTATAAACACATTCCCAACTATCTTTAATATCCCCCATTTGGTGCAACCATAATATTACAATAGCTAACAAATGTCCTTAACTTAAGTGGTCTCTCTGATTAGCCAATGGCAATAAAACAATCTCTCAGATCATTTCAAATAATTAGTGTCTTCCTTTTGAGGAATTACGCACTTGCTTCCATATCCCTAACTCATTCAGACCAAAATATGCCTTCCTTTTAGACATCCTCACACAAAATGTCATAGGTCCCCCCTCAGCCCCTCCAAAAGCTTTCTGCGATCCTAGGCTGTGACACACCATGACTTTTTCACAGAAGTTAAAGCCTCTTTTTTATACAAGCAGTTTTCTACTTCCGACTCAGATAGAGCTAAAACCAAAACTGAAGACTTATGGGAACAAGACCTACAGTCCACTTTGTCCATCGCATTATGGAACAAAATTTGGCATTACAAACTTCACATGTCCCACTCTGCCATCCCCACTCAGACTGTCTTTTCCTACTACAATAGGCTGCTTATAACCCCCAGTGCTTTATTCAAAATGGAAATTTGGGATAATAGTAACTGTTGGCTCTATAATATTTCTAATGGTGATTTATGCAATGTTTTTCCATTGACCTAAAGTATCTCCAGTCTGGAAGCAGGCATGGAATACACTTTCCGAGATGTGTTTTATATCAATTCCTTACAACATTGTCCACATCTTTCTTGGTGGATGGTCAGATATATGGTCTGGGGATAGCACCAAAGGTCAGTTTGTGGATCTTCTCCTGGCACTGGCCTTTCAAGTCATTAACTTTATTGAAAGAACTTTAACAATATTGCATTTCTCACATGGTGGAACTTGATTTGTCACAATCACAGACTAGACACCGCACACTTGCCATCACTACAGGTAGGCTTGAAATATGATTTGATATGGTTGCCTTTGACTTCCCATTTATTCAATCCTGATACCATTAACATTAGAAATGTATAAGTTTCCAAACCTCCATGAGCATTTTATTCATTATTATTCACCGCTTTCTTTGATCTCTTTATTTCACTCACTGTATACCTTTTGTTACTTGCCATTTTATATTTCTTTTACCTTTTATCCCTTATGTATCCCTTTATGGGACACATATACACTCTAGGTAGGCTTCCCCCCTTCTTTTCTTTATTTAAAAAACAAAAAAAGCACAATAATGATAATGGTTTTACAAAGCAAATTTGTTTTTATGCTAAGATTTAGAGATATGTCTTTTTTTGCATAGTCAGGATATTGTATTTATTGCTCCACTTGATATTTCTTTGACGGAAAAGGCGTTGCTGTTATGACATCTCTGTTTCCTGTGCAGTTGAATACTTTTGCTATATTGTAAGATATATATTCCTTAATAAAGCCTTTTGAACTTAAAAACAAGATAAGAATAGATAGACTGTTATGTAGTATTAGAATGTAATGGATTGGTCCCTCTTCCGACCACCTACATTTAACATTAGGTACCCCGTCCTCATCTTTTCTTGGAGGTCACACAGTGGAGCGGATGTGGGATATCATTATATGGGACTGAGATGGCCACCATAGCCACATGCCCAGCCAGTCACAACATCAATTTAGTATCCACTACTTCACAGCTCCGCACAGTCCCTACAAAGCTTTATACTTCTCATGTTGCTATCAGTGGACAAAGGGTAAATCTTCTTAGAACTGGGAATATTTTTACCTTGGATGAAGCATTAAGTTCTTCACATCATCATGCTGATATATTATTCATTTACGCACTCAATGACAGTTTATTTAGAGAAACGCTGCCAGTATTGTACCGGCTACAACATCTTAAAAGGATTGCACATCCTGGAATAGATATGTAGTTAATTTATTGATGGATACAGTATAACTCATGATTTCCATGAGTCATAATGCAAAGGATTGGATGTTTGGCAGAATGGCGAACCATTATGGATTTCATCGATTCCATTATCCCTGCAAAAGATAGCGTTTATGTAGTGGAGTCTTTCTGACTGAAGACAGGAAAACAATTTTTTAATTGTTTAACTGCAAAAAACTTAACTAAAGCCTGTCGCAGCAAGGCATTCAAAATTATCTAGAGAAAGATTAAAAAAAATCAAACAACTTTGCTACTAGCATGTATGTAGATTTATTATTCTTGTTCATTAGACTTTTCTGTATTGTTTCATCGTGGAGTGCAAACAGAATATCCCCCATTTTTAATATTCCTGCATATTATACCAATGTGACATGCAGATCGAGTTGCATATCAGACGTGCAAAATTAAATAAAAAAGAAAATGTAAAAAATGCTTCCAATGTTTTAATATATGTTAAGTATTAGCTTACTATCTAGCACACTATGTAATGAAGTTAAAAAACTGAGGGGCATATTCTCAAGGAGCTATCGCCGAGTTAGCGGCACTTTATCGCCGCCAAAGTGGCAATAGATTTATCGCACCATTCACAAGCTGGTGCTAACAGCCGATATCGCCAGTTTTCCTGCGATAGCAGCCGCAAAAAACATCGCCACGGATGACACCGGCAACTAACGCTAATGAGATGCAGAATAGGCGTTCCTGTGCAAAAAGCCGCGACAACACCACTTCGCAATATTCTCTACGACCAGCCAGATCGGCGATAAGATCCCAAAACAGGCGATAAGGCGCGTTAGCAGCAGGGATTTAACACCTGCTCCTACCTGGTGTTAAGTCGGACGACAACCTGCACCACAAAAGGGAGCCCAGACCAGAGCCACACCTGAAGAACAACAGATGCCATGGAGCCACTGATCATGCAGCTCGGCCACAACACCCACCGCCACCACACACAGACCCGCCACCCCCCCCGGACTCCCCCGGACTACCACAGAGGCAGCGCAGACAAAGACAGCGGACCTTCAGAAAATGCACCAGCCTCACAGACTTAACACCAGAGGATGTCATTGCCCACTACAGGCTCAAAAGGACAACCATCCTCTGCATCCTGACCATCATTGACCACAGGCTGACGGTACCAACACAGCAGACAAACAACATCCCTCCGCAGACATAGCTGCTGGCTGTGCTGGACCTGTTGGCCTCTGGTACCTTCCAACCAACAACTGGCAGAGTTGGAGGAGTCTCACAGCCAGCCCTATCCAAGTTCCTCACACCTGTCTTGGATGCCATCATCAGCTTGGTACCCCAGCACCTTCACTTCCCACACACTGCGCAGGAACAGCTGGAGACCAAGCAAGGCTTCTACGCCATAGCTGGCTTCCCGCACGTGTTGGGGGCAATCGACTGCACACATGTACTCCTCGTGCCCCCTGCCGCCACTGCACACAATTACTGCAACAGGAAGCACACGCATTCCATCAATGTGTAGGCAATAGTGGACCACCTGGGACTCTTCACCAATGTTGTCACCAACTACCCAGGCAGTGTGCATGATTCCTTCATCTTCGACAGTCCATCATCAACCAGCGCTTTCAGCACCTATGGGAATGCATTGCTTGTTGGTAAGTACCAAATGAACACACCACACACCTCAACTCCACAGTCATGCAACTCACGACTCTGGGAATGCACACATTACAAACTCACATACAACATGCCCACCTACCAGACGCGACAGCACAACTTACTGTGGTAACCTGGGCTAGCCATGTACACAAGCCATCAACGGCATGGCACCTCAGCCTCACAATAGCAGAATGTGGGGAGAGGTGGGAACATGGCATGTGCGAAGGAGGCAAGTGACCCGTGAATGAGAATGTACACATTGCCAAGTGTGGCTTGGATGTGCTGGCCAGACTGCAGTATGCAGACCACAGACATGTCCATGTCGACATATACTGCTGGTGTTTGGAGTGTAGTGGACAGTGGACGCAACCATGTCACCTCAGGCAGTGTGGAAGACCTGGGACATGTAGCTGTGTCGTACCCCCCTGTAAGCGTAAGCAGAGTGGGCTGGTGTACGACAGTCCAGTGTAGGGGTGTGGATGATCAGCCCGGGGCTCGGGGCGTTGCTATGTGTTGGCCTTGCCAAGAAAGTAACTAATGCTTGTGTCTCTGTTGTAGTGTCGGCGCCACCCGTCCCGCAATGGACAATGTTGCGATGTAGCATGCCCCCGGAATGCGGGATTGGCTGAAGGGATAAATGAAGGAGCGCAAGCCCGCTCGGGATCCGGGATCATACATGCCAACTGTTGTGTGTGTTGCTATTACCGCAGCATAGGTCATAGGACTACCCTCAACCGCATCGCGAGTTCAGCCAGCCATGAACTCTACATATGTGTCCGCCCTATCCTTACCGTAGGCCTACACACACGTAGCCGCCCACCTTCAGCGCACAACATCACAGTGTCGTTGTCAGGCTTGTGGACATGCACAGACAGGCATGACAATGGTATGCCATAGGAGTGCAAGTGATGCAACTGCGCTGCGCACACTAGTGAATAGGCTCGGGGGGAGGGAGGAGCAGCAGTGAGGCTACATAATTCACATTGATGCCGCTCATTTGCTACAAGCAGTACCTGTCAAACAGGAATCACTAAGTCACACATATCACACACCAATGAACTAGTGAGCCTGCCAACACATCATGCAGAACCAACTTTTGACTCATGTCTCTCTGCACTGTCACAGATGATCAAGGATATGCACTCTGCCCTTGGATGATGACACCCCTCCGAGCCCCGAACACACAGGCCCAGAGGCAGTACAATGCGGCCCACAAACGCACCAGGGGCATCATGGAACACACATTTGGCGTGTTGAAGTCATGTTTCAGGTGCCTGGACATCACAGGTGGAAGGCTCCTGTACAGCCCAGGCATCGTGTGCAAGATGATCGTTGCATGTTGTGTGTTGCACAACATATGTGCACGCACCAATGCCCCATGGCTACAAGTGCCAGATGCACCGGACGATGATGAGGAAGATGAGGCAGGTTGACCACACCCCACTGCAGCAGCAGCAGGAACAGCCTGTAGGAACACCCTCATTGACAATTTCTTCACATGAGCACGTCACATTGTCACAATCCTTAGCAGTCCTGGGACAGTACAAAATGACCACAGGCACAGCATGTGCAAATAAATTCATTACAACACACATTCCCTGTGTGCATGCTACTCCTCTGTACAAGCACATCACTCTGACAAGTGGAAGTGCAACATGTAGTGCTAACAATCTCATAAATTGGAAATAGATGGTGGGTGTGTCACCTCTTTACAGAGAGGCTGTTTAGGGTGTCACGTATTCGAAATGCCATTTCTGTGTGTCAAAGATAGTACGGAATCCCACTCATCAGCGTTTCACCTGTGTCCCAAATCATTACATGTAGGCTGTCATTTGTGACCTACAATTGACAACAGGGCTTCTTTTGGGGTCAAATATGTACCAGCATGATGCAGGGATGCACCCTGTGACTCAAGTCCCACAACATGAGCTACATGGACGTAAGGGGGAATCACTGCCCCTACATTCGTCCATGCTTTCATACTTGATTAATCATAGACATGAAACATCTGGGTGGTGGTGTTTGGTTTGCAGCACTGTGTGACACTGACACATCAGGGGCCTGAGATGTGGATCTAGAAGTAGCAGCAGCATTCATCTGCGCAATGTCTTTTGGCATCACTCCCATGATGAAGATCTGCAGGGCATGGAAGATCCCATCTACAGCTTTCTCGTGTGCAGCCGTGGTAGCCATTCTTTGCGCCTGCATCTGCTCCATGTTCTCCATGACCCTCCTCATGTTTCCCAATTCACGGATGACATCGCTGTAGCCACTCTGACTAGACAGTTGTTGTTGTCTCCGAGTCATGACTCCAGTGACGCCAGCCATGGATTGTTGGAGGGCATGGGGCGGACTGTGGGTGTCCGTTAGGGAGTGTGAGTGATCCCTGATGGGACTTAGACACCCACGTATAGCATCTAGTTTGGCTGCCATGAGGTCGAACCCCACCGCACCTGTTCAGCCAGCTCCTTCTGGCAGTCTAACACACGGCGTTGGAACACCATGTGTTCTTCGGTGAGGTGCTGGGAGCCAGACGTGGTGGTGGGTGTCTCCTGCTGTGTGGTCTGTGCAGGGGGTGGGATCACCTCGATGGTGCTGGGCTGCCCTGCTACTGGAGGTGGGGTGCAGAGGTTGTCCATGAACCGTTGGAGTTCGGCGTAGTCGATGTCCTGGAGGTCGTCTCCAACATCGCTGACGTGATGTAGGGTCTGCTCTGCAGGAGGTGTTGATTGTCCCTCTGCAATGTAAAGGGGAGATGCAGTTTCACGGTGTGTTCCATGTATGTTGACGATACGGAGTTTACATACAGACTGCATGACAATGTACATTGTGACTGTTTGTGAGGAGATGCCTGTTTGATGGGGGACAGTGGACATTTGTACTACATCACGGAGGTGAGGTTGTACTCGTACATTGTCATCTCACAGTTTCCTGCTATGCCAGATGTGATTGGCCATTTTGTACACACATGCGGCACCAGTTGTGTCCTGTGTTCTGTTGTGAAAGTGTTGCAGTTTGTACCACATTGTTGTCAATGTTGAGGTGCTCTTATTCTTATGTGTGTGTGCTGCATTGTGGGTGAGTCGCCCCTGCAGCTCTGATTTGGCTGCCCCTTATCCCTTTCAGGCGGTGTGCCTTTGACTTCTGTGCTTCTACAGTGCTGAGATGTTGTGGACTTGGGTAAATTGGGCTCTTGGTCGAGTTGTGACTCTTGGGCATGGTTGGTCCGCAGATGTGTCGTTGACGTCAGGGGTTGTTTGTGCACGTGGATGTGTCAGAGTGTGACCTGCTCCTTTACGGATGTGGTTCACACTCAGTCACCTCAGTGTCGTGGCGTGCACCATGTCATGATAATTGGACTGCAGCCATGCTACTCTTCATGCAGTGTCACTTGCATTGTCAGTGTGGCTCACGGACCCGCAGCTTTGCTGGGTTCAGCACATGTGTATGGGTTTGGTGTGAGATTAGTGATGTGTGGGAAGGGCCCCCTCCGGGCACATTGTCGACGGGGGCCTACTTGCTGTTTCTATGTGTGCTGCAGTATGCCAAGGAGATCAGGGACATGATCCAGAGTCATTGTGGGTGTGCAGTGTGCTCTACTTAATTGTGCATGTGTGCCATTGTGCCCTTCTCCCCCGTCCCCCCAGTCCCTGGTCGGTACTCACCCTGTTGATGTTGTGTCAGGTCATGTTGAGCAGTGTCCGGATCCACTACTCCTGGCACCGTATCCCGACTGATGACTGTGGCCACCATTTTCTCCATGTCATCCAGCTCCTGGTGTGCCGCTGGACCCCCACCTCCAATCTGCATTGCTGCTTTCATGTTGGCATCGAGTTTCTTCTTGGTTTTGCCCTTCACATCATTCCAGCGCCTCTTGACTTCTTCCATTGTCCTCCTCAACTCTGCAATTGCATTCACATGGTCCAAGATAGTCTGCCATGTTTGCGTCTTTGTTGCCAATGACACGTTGAAGGTGACGAACAGTTGTTGGTAGTGTTCTATCACCTCGGTAACGATGATCCTGTTTTCCTGCGGACTGAACCACGTCTTCCTCTTCCTCTTCCTCTTCTCCTTGGCCTTCCCCGTCCCCGAGGTTCCTTGCTGGTCGTCTGTTGGGCTTGTGGGGTTTGCGTTGTCCTCTGCACTAGGTCCGGGTGCATCCATGGTGCTACGCAGTTTCACTTTTTTTTTTCTTTTTTTTTTCAGCTTTTATGGTGCATTTTCCCGCATGACGCGTGGGAATTGCAGGCCTGTCGCTGGTTATCGCTGATTTTTGTATCGCGATTTGGGGCATCGCAACTTTTTTTGCGTTCGTGTTTCGCATTTTTTCTGCTTCGCGTTGATTTTAACGCGGTCATTTGGCGCGTTATCGTGCGACTATCGCATGGTGCCGCCGGGTTGAGAATACAACATTAACACAGTGTTATTTTCCCGCGATGGACTGCGATGTGCAAAGTTGCGTTAAGCTAATTTTGCGATAATTATCACACGTTCTTGAGAATATTCCCCTGAATTGCGTAACTTTTGTTCTTTGCATTTGCATAACACATCACAATTACAGTGCCATCAAGGGGATTCTATCGGAGCAGACTTTATTTCCAAAGAACAAAACTCAGAGTGCTTAACATGACAGCCAGAAGTTTACACTTGAGCAAGTCATTCCTTTGTGGAGAACAAATTGGACATGTGGCGTTTTCACTGCAAGGTTCACACACTCCCGAATATTCTGCAGCACAGGACCCAAACAGTTGAGAATGTCATTTACTTTCCCAATAATTGGCTTATGGGATAACATGAATGTTTTTTCTCAAAATGCAAATGCGTCAAGGCTGCCATGTAGCCACGGCAGACAGCAAGCTGACATTACTCATCTTGACTGAGATCACCAAGGAGACTTGAGCTTAATTAGTGGTTCCTCATCTACTGTTGATGGTTTTGACAGGAGTGTCTGAGACTGCCAATTTTGTATTCAGTATTATGCTGTATAATTTCAGACTTATTTGAAACACAAGTTCGATCAATTTTAACTTTCTTCGGCTCTCATTAAGAGTTTGGTGGATACAGTATTTCAGCATGTTCTACTGATTTTCCGTGATAAAATTGCATTGCACGATTAGAAGTGCAATTTGGCACACATGAAAATAGCGAAGGCATTGGTACAGTAGTGTGCGATAAAACCATATGCGGAAATAAAAAACACATATAAGCCGTTCCAAGGTCTCGTTAAAAAGATTCAGTCATGAGGAAGTCTGAAAACTGGTTCCAGTTCTAAAGAATGTGGTTTAAACGCAACAAACAACGAGTACTGTGAACATTATTCCAAAATCAAAACCCCACAGAAGTATTTTGTACCATAAAAACACATCATGTACGGACTAAATTACCAGAACAGACAATTCCTCAACAGCACAGATCAACTGAGTTCACAGGTCTACACAATCCACAGCAACACTTGGTGGCAAGCACTTCCATCAGCACACTGCTTTTCCATTACTTCAGAGAGCTTCAGCAGAAACAACTATTCATCCAGCGTGTCATTCTGCCGGTAGGGAAGAGCATACTTCCCAGGGCCAAAGGCCACTATAAGTTCCAAGACAGAGGAGGCTTAGAGATGGCAGGCCAAAGATGAATCCACTGAAATGCCAATTTTCTAGATCAGCACACCATAGAGCCGCACAGCGGAGCCTGATTCACAGAACTAACTTACGTCAAAAACGTAAACGTAAAGTTAGTACTTTTTAGGTATTCACAGAATACACTTACTCATTTTGGTATTCACAGAATGAACTTACTCATTTCCGTATTCACAGAAGTTAGGAGTCCTAAAGTTAGGACTACTAACTTCTGTGAATACCGAAATGAGTAAGTTCATTCTGTGAATACCAAAATGAGTAAGTGTATTCTGTGAATACCTAAAAAGTACTAACTTTACGTTTACGTTTACGTTTACGTAAGTTAGTTCTGTGAATCAGGCCCAAAGTAGCTACAGGGCATATTATCAAGGACGGCGTTAAAATTATCGCCGGTTTAGCGGCAGAAAACTGCCGCTAAAGCGGCGATAATGGGCTTGATAATATGCCCTGGAGAATTCTAATAGAAGCCCATGTTCACACCAGAACATGGACTTCTATTGGAATTCTCAAGGGCATATTATCAAGCCCATTATCGCCGCTTTAGCGGCAGTTTCCTGCCGCTAAAGCGGCGATAATTTTAACGCCGTTCTTGATAATATGTCCCTACATTTTCCAGCAGCATGGGCCCGGAAGAATCACAATTTCCAATAGCAGGGGGCCCAATTAACTCTGAGGTTCACACCCTAGCATACCTTATATCAACATCATAAGGGAAACATTTCCCCTTTGTATAAAATGCTCGACATGTAGTATAAACGTAATAAAGCTCACCAGAATCAAGCATAAATGTAATTTAGCGACAATGAATGCTTACTTGGTAGGCGAAAGTCTTTTTTCTATATCAGATTATGCATTTGTAAATGTTTTGAAAGGTCGTCGACCTCTTTTTCTTGACACATTACAGTTCATTATTGTACATTAGAGTCCTATTTATTGTGTCTTTTTCGCTTTACAGTCTTCATCTTTTATTTTCAATTATTTTTCTTGAGTTTAATTTATTCTAATTTAATTTATTTTAAATCTGTACATATGTTCTGTTCATTGTTACATCCTTCTTTTCTAGAATAATCACTTTCTCTGCTTTCCGTTGCGCCTGTCTTGATGATCAGAGCGTTTATTTCAGACTGAAGATGCTCGCATGTGCAAAGACTTATGATTGTGATGGTTGTGCGGTCGCTCGCTGCCAGATTTTAGCTGCATTGATTGCTCTTTTCAGGTTTGTTTTTGTCTACGAGTTACCCTTGTTCTTGGGATACTCCTTTTTTGAGCTAAGGGCATGGCAAGGGTGAGGGTGATAGAGTAGACTCTGGTGCATCAGTCTTTCACAAAGAGCTACCCATTCACCTTCTGCAGTCAGTCTGGACACAGAGCAGGGCTGCTGCAGGGGAAGGCCCGCTAGATTTAGGGGACAGAAATGTCCCCAGCCTGCATTGCTGACCTGCTATTCCATGGTGGAGTACAGTTTTACATTCCCTCCCCTAACTAAGGAATCAAACCTAAATGTAAACATTGACATGTAAGGTCACCTGAAGGCCAGAGCTTGTCCCAAAGATACATTTGATTTCGGGAGGGAAGAGCTGGTCTCATGGCCATTCCCTCCTGGTTCATGGAACTGATGCATAACAAAGCAGCACACAGTGCCATGCTTCATTACTTTGCAAGCCGAAACTATGGGCACGGCACTTGTGCCCCCCATTTAGTTTTAGGTCTCAATTATAAGGCAGAGCCTTCAAAGAAAGAAAATGCACCCACACATTTGCAAGGGAGATGCAGGATCTCATAAACGAATGTCCATAGGAAATCAGGGTTATTATGTCTCAGTGAAATTGTGCATTTTATCTTCAATGCCAAAATAATATATTCGTGATTTCTTCGATCAGATCACCTACATCTCTTCATAAAAAGGGTAACCAGGATTTTATTCAAAATCCTTGGCTACTGTCAACATACATTTTTGATAAGAACAACAACATGAAATGAAAATTTGGCACAAGACAAATGGCAGGTTATTATTTGTGATATCATACATATAATGGCAAAGCCAAAGGAAAAGAAAGACGTTGAGATGGATTTGGTGCATCCTAGCTGATTATTGCTTTCTAAATATCCAATGAACCAGGTTATGTAAAACAACTTTAGCCAACATATTAAGTGCTCAAGAGTTACAATTGTTGGTTTGTATAGTGTTTAGGGAAGTACATTTTTTTTTTCTAAAAAGGCTGTTCAAAGATTCGCAGATTTAGTGAAGATTTTCATCCCCAAATCAGCACTTGAATATATCATATTTAATAAATCAGATTATGACCAAACACGACAGAGTCCCATCAGAAGTACACTGAAGTAAAACTTTTCAGCAAGGCAGACTTTTTATGCTATTGTAATTTTGCTCACGTCACATTAGAAATGGCGGTAAAATCCATCATTTCCTCACTGGGAAAGTAATTCCACAGACGATATTTAAAATATACTTGCGTAAGCAAAGCTTGCTCATTACTGGCATCACAAGGAAAAAGTGAAAGTTGAAGTTCTTGGGGTTTTACATTTGCACTACTGGTGCTACATACATAGTAAGTCAGTTGTGAAAGTGAAAATTTAGGAGAGTGAGGATAGAGAAAATCAGAAAGAGGAATACCGTATATGGGACGTTCATGAAAAACAAATATTTGTGGGATAATAGATGCATTAAAGAGCATCATGATGTCACAGAAGGGGACAACTTAAAGCAAAGTATCAAGAAGTGCAACTGAGTTTTTTCTCTACTGCACTAGTGTTGACTAGTAATTAGTTTGATGGGCTCTTAGTAGTCGTTTTCTGCTTTCTCAGTACTAGATCTTGTACGTGAAGTTGGGAGGGAGGTACCTAGGGGTGGACTGAACTTGCGCAGTTTCACTTTCTGGAATTCAGTGGAGTTAATAAAAAACTCTGCAAGGTTTTGCGGAATTCTGCCAATGGGCAAAAAATATGCAGCTCGCGCTGCAATTTAACACCAGTATAGTGAGCAGCGCTAAAAATCAGTGTGAACGGCACCATGCTTTGCGCGAGAGTATGCAGCCATTCGTGTTGATTTTGCTTCAGCTCGAGTAGAAAGCCTAGTCGAGCAGCAACAAATCTACTCAAATGGCAGTCCTCTGACCGCGACTGCTCCTGAATGCCAGTGATCACATGCAATAGAAAATCACGCTATGGGACTCCAGATGTCTCTTGTGCTTGCCAGCTTGCATAGTAAGGAGCCTTGTAGGAGAAAAAGTCCACTGCACGGCAATTGCCCAAATTTGGCCAGAACTCCTTTTGAAGAGGAACTTAGAATGATCAAAATTCTGCAAATTCTGCAGGCAGAATGGAAAATTCCACCTGCCCCTAAAGGTACCCACTTAGACCACAGATGTACCAGGTGAAGTGAAGATGACCCTTGCCCCAGAACAGCATGGAGCCAGTCAAGGGGACCAGTATTTCAGCCGTTATAGTAGGAACCACGTAATGGCTATTAAAGCTCTACAGGTGACTATGAATGCTAAAGAGAAGAATGTTGGGCCTATGCAGTTTACCCCTGTAGGAACCATTAGACAGTGGATGTTGAGGTGTGTGTTGGGGAGAGTCTGATATTGTTCATTGGAGAGTTAGTTACAATCAGGGCACATGTGGGGGTGTAAATGGGAAATTGGGGTATTGGGCAAGGCTGTGGGTGACATTTGTGGTATGTAGCTGCCAGTTGGTCTTTGTGCATTGCTCCCAGACATTGAGGCAAAGGGGAATAGGTGGTGGTAGGATGAGCAAGCTCTGACTTCATGGGGGGGCAGAGCTGTCACTTACCACACTTGCAGATCACAATTGATCTGCCTCAGCACACTCACAAATGGTGTTATACTAGTCTTTTGTGCCCCCCCGGCAATCTGGGACCAGGGCAGGAAGGCAGGATACTCCAAACAGCTCTGTAGGTAGGAGGGGCTCCAGAAGTTTCTCCCACTTCAAAGTGGGCACCAGGTATAAATAGTGGACACTCAGACCCAACACTTCAATATACATCTGGAACTGTTAAAGACTCAGAAGAAGGACAGGTGTGTTGCTCTGCTGCAACAACGACTGCTAGTCTGCTGCCCTGCTGCCTGAGTGAGAGGAACTGGACCTGCATCTTGTACCGAAGACCACCAGAGTGACTCCAAGGGCTAGTTGGCTGGCCTTCTGATCAAAGCCTTAGGGACTGAAAAGGGTCCATCCATCCTAAACCCCGCACCTGGACTCTGCCTGCTGTGAATTCTAACCCCCCCAAGTGGTGCTACCCCTATCCAGGACCCTTGGATGTGGGCCTAAAGGTGCTCTGAAAATCCCAGCTGGGGTCCTACCAGAACCAATGCAGCTCTATGCATCTCTTATGTGCTTTGCATTTCCTTGCAGGAACGGTTGTTGTGTGGATCCCAGATGCAAGACCATGCAACACCGACACATCCTCGACACGAGGCCTTGCAATTCTCCACAAGCAGGATTTATGGTACTTTTTTAGCGAGCAAATGAGTCCCTGTATCAAACCTGCACTCTATCACGTATCATGGTTGGCTTGAACTTGTTACTTTGTCCCGGTCCGGCACAACCAGACAATCACAGCTGGCGCTTTCAGCTTTTAAGCACTGTTCTTACTTAAACATTTGAAATTGCATATCTCCGGTTCTATTGGTTGAATTTTTGTTGTTTTGGTCTCAAATAATTTATTAAATTCTAATCTAATTTAATAAATTGGTGTGGGATTTCTCTTCAGTTGTACTTTCACTTTATTACTGTTTGAAGTGTTGCATAAATACTTTACTCATTGCCTCTTAGTTAAGCCTGACTGTTTTTGTACCAAGTTACTAGAGGGTGAATCACAGGTTAATTTGGGGCTTGCTTATGTTTCACCTTGACAGAGAATTGTGGCTCTTGCTTGCGTAGGGTTTTATCCCCCTCAACCAGTAACCCAATTTCCTGCAGTCAGCAATATGCCTTAGCCTTCAATGTCAGACCTTTGCCTAAATAATGTAATTCACTGCTTCAATCACTGCTAGGCACTGGAAGTTTTTTCTAACCATGCAAGCAGTGGCAGTCTTTTGTTGCCATACCCACAGGTTACGAGAGCACAACTCAATCGCAACCAAGCGATGTAACGGGAGACAACTTGCAATGGGCAAATATTCTTGAGGGGGACAACACCAAAGATGTTGCTGCCCCCATGATTAGTCTGTCTCAAAATGCAGGATATGGAGGTAGTTGGTCTTAATGCTCAAATTTACTTTTGTATATATTAGAGGATAATTATGTGATTCCGTCAAGAAAAAAGGGCCTGATTACAAGTGCCCTAGAGGGATAATTGGAATACATTGCACTGATAAAATGATTTAGATTTTATCAGGCATGATAAATTTACACCTATTCTGAGTTTTTATTGAATAACATATGAATTTTATTGCTTACTGCACTAAAAACCTCAATTACCAGGCATTTTGTCCGGTTAAATACAACTAAACTTTATTGTACTTGATAATTATAGTGTGCAATAAATATCACAACACATACAAGTGCGATCACTGCTCGAACAAGTGTTGGTGCATGAATCGTGTTGGATGTGGCCCTTTTGCAGGGTCATCCCTGAACTTTTTGCCTTCCTCCTGTATTGTTTCTGACCTGTTTTTGTTGGTTTTAGGACTCTGGGCACTTTACTACAGCTGATCAGTGCTAAAGTGCATATGCTCTCTGTGTAAATTGTTATGGTAATTGGTTGTCCATAATTGGTATGTTTGCCTTACTAGTAAAGTCCCTAGTAAAGTGCACTATGTGTGCCAGGGCTGGTAATGCAAATACTACTAGTGGGCCTGCAGCACTAACTCTGCCACCCACACAAGTAGCCCTAAAAAGAGATCTCAGGCCTGCCACTGCAGTGCCTGCGCTGAGTTTGTTAACTGCCTTGTTGTCCTGACAAGTGCACCCACTTGCCAGGCCTTACCTTCCCTTTTTTATGCACATCAGACACCCCTATAGTAGGCCCAAGGTACCCCCCTGGGCAGGGTGCAGTGTATGTGAAAGGTAGGACATGTACTGAGGTGTGTACCATGTCCTGACAGTGAAATACTGCCAAATTCGTTTTTCACTGTTGCAAGGCCATCTTGCCCATAGGACAGAATGGGGAATGCTGTGTCCCATGTTTCCAGCATATCTTCCCATAGGCATAAGATGGAGAGATGGAGTTTAGTGTGCCTGAACTCAGAATTTAATAACACATCTTTTTGTGAAGTTGGTTTTTGAATTGTGTGTTTAGAAACCACGCTTTCAGAAGTCTCTGATTTCTTGTCTTAAACCATCCTGTGTGCCTCTGCCTGGTTGTATATTGCTTGCCTGGGTTTAGATGTGATAGGGTCTGGGAAGTGTCCTGACCCCAGGGAGGAGAAGGTGAGACAGCAACAGGCTGGCCTGCAATTGATGTGGGGGGGAGGAGTAGCCCCCGGATGTGAAGAGGGCTGTGTTGCTGCTACAAAAGGATGGCTCTACCTCCTGCTGAGCGTCTGGGCCCCAGACCCTGACTATCAAAGGAGGAGGGTGTGCACTGGCAGGAAGACACCCAGGTCTGGTTTGGACTGAGGTCAGAGCACCCTGAACACAAAGACTTCAAAGGCATTTAGTTGTATAAATGTAAGAGCTGAAACCCCTGAACTGAAGACTGAAATCCATATTGAAAAAGGATTGAACCTACTTGGTGATCAAGAGGAACCTCTGCCAAAGAAGAACAGCTGAAGAGACTGAAGAGAAGGACTGCCCTTGCTGTGTGTTCTGGGGCTGGCCTGCAGTTTGCTGGTTTGACTAAGGAGAAGACAAGGGACTTTGCTGTGTTCTGTGTCCCCCTGCTTGTGAGGACTTTGCTGTGTGCTGTGTCCTGAAGTAGCGTGTCTCCAAGGGCCCGAGGAGAGCTGGTCCCCTGTTGTGGAAACTCAAGAACACAAAAGTTTCCAACCGTGTCTCAGCGACGCTGTGTGCGTGGTGCTCTTGCACGCCTGCGACTGCTGTGTGGTCCGTGGTACTGTTTACAAGGTGCCCCGTGATCGCACTGCCCCCGCAGCGTGAAACATCATCCACGCTGCTGCCTTGCTGTTGTGGTCCGAGCCGCCATCGTACCTGAGGCTGTGAGGAAGGATCACCGCCGCCGGCCCGAGCCGCAACGTGCCAAAGGATTGTGTGAAACAAAGAACCGAGTCTCAGCGACGCTGTGTGCGTGGTGCTCTTGCACGCCTGAGACTGCCGTGTGGTCCATTGTACTGTTAACGAGGTGCCCCGTGATCGCATTGCCCCTGCAGAGTGAAACATCGTCCACGCTGCTGTATTGCTGTTTGTGGCCCGAGCCGTCATCGTAACTGAGGCTGTGAGTGAGGATCACCGCTGCCAGCCCGAGCCGCAACGTGCTAAAGGATTTCTTGAAGTTAAGGAAGCTACAAGGTGAAAGAGATCAGGATCGTTGTTCGTCGAAATGAATCTGCCCAAGATCATCAACGACGGAGAAGGCTGCGCCGTAACCTGTCCGGCTACAACGTCGCTTAGCAACAGAGCCGCAACGTGATCGCCCAGCAGGATGTCCGACGAGCGGGGAGAGAGAGAGAGCGAGGCAGCGCACCCCCCCAGGTAACGCTTGGACTCCGGTCGGGAGCCGCAAGCATGTGTGGCCTGGGGAGGCATGCAGGAGGATTACAGGAGTGCTCTGAGCTCTCTCCCGCTGCACCGCGTTACACGCACTGAGTCCCCGAGCGGCCCGGACCTGCCCAGCAGGACCAGGGCCGCCCCTGTAAGCCTATGACCGTTGTCTCTGCTGTTGAGGCCTGGTGGCGCCTGAGTTGACCGTGCAGATTGCATTACGAACCGCATTATTATTGCATTACGTACTGCCTGATTCTTGCATTACGAACCGCATTATTATTGCATTACGAACTGCCTGATTCTTGCATTGCGAACCGCATTATTATTGCATTGCGAATTGCCTGATTCTTGCATTACGAATCGCATTATTATTGCATTACGAACTGCCTGATTCTTGCATTAAGGACTGTCCTATTATTACATTACGAGCTGCATTACGAACTGCATAGTATTGCATTAGGACTGCATTAGAGATCGTAAATTGCTCTTTAATACCGCAAGAACCTACAAGTGATTGCTGCCTAATAACCGGCCAATTGAATTATTACGAATACGCATATGTTGGTTTTCTATCGTTTGGTCTCATCGTATTCCTTTTTATAAAGATACTGCTATTTTTATGAAACCAGTGTGGTGTCCATTTGTGGTGTTATCACTGTGTTACTGGTAGTGTGGTTGCAAATAATTTACACATTGCCTTGGAGATAAGCATGGCTGCTCGTGCCAAGCTACCAGGGGGTGAGCAGGGGTTATCTAAGGGTGTGTCCCTCCTTACCCTGACTAGAAGCAAGGGTCCCTATTTGGACTAAGGTACATACCTCAGCAAACTAGAGACCCCCAGTTCTAACAAATCACAATTTTATTCAGGTCTTTATAAGCACTTAAATAGTATTTTAATTTAACAACTTAACAATCTATCCTGTAGCCGGACAAAATGTTATACTATTATAGTGGCTTTAGTAGCTCATGGTGTGGACAAGAAATGTTCCTGTCTATTAAGACCACACTTCACTTTCAGTAGCTCTGCATGGTTCCTGAGACTTGTGAGATGTTTTATCACTTAAAGTTCAGTGTTCTTCACTATAAAATGTCTTAATGTCAATAGTTCTCGGACAGCATGTTGTTGGTGGGATCATCTCAAGGCCCATGCTTACCATTTTCCTCACACTTACTAGGCTAATTTATTGAAATGTTGGTGGTGCCTTAGCAGATCCCTTCTCTGATTTGCCTCCAAATAGTAATGGCTGGTATCAATACTTGAGGACCTGTGGCTGAAACTGGATGGCTGATGGGTGATACATTTGCTGTTTCTTGACTTATCTGCTGCATTGACCACTGTTGGTCATCAAATTCTCCTACAGGTATTGGCTTAGGTGGACAGTTATCATACTGTCTCAGAAAGCATAAAGTATTTTCTGCAGATAGTGAATATTCGTTTATGCATCCCTTGTTTTGCACTCTTTTTTATAAAATTATTTTTGAGTGCCTCAGGCATGCGTGTTCCATTCATATATTTATAATATTTTCTTTCTCTGTTTGGCCAAATCAATCTTCTCCTGGTACATTGTAGCACCTGTTTCTAAAGCACCGAGCTACTGATGAAATTCAATTACTACAATGATCAATGTTTACACTCTGTTTTATATTGATTCACAAAATTATACCATTGTGCTGCTTTACGTAAATACACACCATTCACAGTAAAACTTTCCTGGGAACAAATAGGTACAACAAAATGCAAGTAGCTGTTGCTCACAGTGATTTGTTTAAATGCGTCCTCTTGCCGAAATTTAAAATGAGCACACATTTTGGGGTAAAATAAAGTGCAAAATGACGGATTTGCGTTTCACAATTCCACATCATTTTGTCAAAATTGTGCATAATTATGTAAAAGCAAGTTAAGTGAATTTTACTCACTCTGGGGCAGATTTATGAGGAAAGTGACTCAGTGCCTGCTGCAAGCCATTTGGCTGCGCCGCACTGAGTCACTTTCAAAGCACAGGGATGCAACATATTTACAAGCACACATAAAAGTTGAAAAAACGTCAATGTTTCAATGATTGTTTATGTGCAGGAAAGGACACATTCCTGTACATAAATAATCATTAGAGGTGATTTCTTCTTTCTATGCATTGTGCAGCACGCATAGAAAGAGGAAAAAAAACCAGGAGAAATTAATACATTTCGCCTCGTTGCGCCTCCCTACGTTTCCCCTGGGGAGGCGTAGCAATCACACGCATTTCCAGATTTACGATTCCTCGTAAATCTGGAAATGTGTCTGGTTCCATGGGTGTTGCGTGGGAACACCCACAGCAACACCCATGGAACACCCCTTTCACGCAAAGTGCTGCGTGCAAAGGGGCCATATTTACAAGGACAGGAAAAGTCATGCAGGGTGACTTTTCCTGTCCTTGTATATTTGGAGCAGTAAAATACGCCACCGGTACGTCACAAAAAGTGACGCACTGGTGGCGCAAGGGGCTTGTAAATCTGCCCCTCTATTGCTAAGGAACTGCCACCCCTGTCTCACAGATACGGACCTAACATCATAATACATAGAGGTCTCACTTCGACATCTATGTCTGGTGTTACTGGCTGTAATTTCTCAGGAATAATTCTCCTCTTATGAGTTTTCTGAATACATTACATGCAATGTTATTTTACTATTCAATTATTTCTAGGATGCAGAATGCTAGAAGTGCCTATGTTAGTCTACTTTTTATGTTACTTGAGTGTTGAGTGAAAGATTGGTGTTGAGATGAATGCCCAGTTTACATATGACCTGGATGGGGCTGGAGGAGTTTGTTAAATTAACGCCACCAGGCCATGATCCAGGAAGGTGATGCCTTCCATAGTAGTAGCACCTGGCAGGATTTTTGTTCCGGAAGTTAGAAGGCATCCACTAACGTATTTCTGCAGCTGGACAGTTTTTTTCCAAACATTGTGCAAGGTTCTTATTTGCACCCAGTTTCAACCCTCTAAAATATGATTTCACTGTCGTCCATGTACATGTAGACACTAACCCCTAGAAGATGCAGGGCCGTATATTAAAAAAGCAGTGAGAACAGGACTGAACCATGCAGGACACCATTGTTCGATTGTTATGGGGTGAAATGAAAAGGTTTTAACTTGAGTGATCTGCTGATGGGCAGATAGAAATTACATAATCGATTTGATAACTTGGGTGCCCAACCCTACCTCATCTAGGTTTTTACAGAGTGGAATCGTCTTCAGGCTGCTGATCATTGTAAGCGCACTAGTTGCACAACACCCGAATTGTTGGCCAGGCATCAAAGGCCCTCCAATAAGATCTCTAGTTTGGTACTGTGTCATGGCCAGAATCTGGCTTGGAAGACACACCAAAGATTATTGTCTCTGACAAGCTGTGTACAAACAGCTTTTTCAAAAGTTTGCTACAAGACAAATTGGCTGAAAGTTGTTCAGATCTTGTAGGTAAAAGTTCGTGTTTTTAAACGTGATTTCATAATAGCAGCTTTCCACACAATGCGGAAAATACCTTGTCCTAAAGAAAAGTTAAACAAGTCCAGCAGTTAAGCTTTGAGAAAAGGTAAAGGAAGTTTCATGAGTTCAGCTGAGCTCCAGCCTGTCAGGGGACAGCTTGTAACAGCAGCAAGACTGGCCCCAATCTATTGAGATGAAAGAGTTAAAAGTGGTAAGAGTTTGGTTGTGGTAAATTGTCATAAAGAGATTACAAGGTGGAGGGGTTTTTTTCTGCCTAGAAGTTGCTATATTTTAGTTTACTCTTGAGCAAGATTATGACTTAGTTGTTTGGAATGTTGTAAAGTAGCTGAGGAAGCTGTAACAGATTGTAATTATGATACAACATAGAATAATTCTTTCGAAGGGTAAAAGCTTGGGAGATAAAATCACAGAAGTAGATTTTCGTGGCTTCCATGATTTCAGGTGAAAGCTAGGTTTTATATATATATTTCATAGTGCTCTATGCACTTCTAAATTGAGAGCTTTTAATTCATCCGAGAATCAAGGACTTTTTTCCCTAAAAGTCATGTTGAAATTTTAACAGCAAAATCTGATCGGAAGAATCCTTGAATTATTCTCAGACACTGGTCATTACTTGGATGAAGTTCCAGTCCATTTTCTTGTTCAGCCTATGACTATTGTCATATTCTCTCTCAACAGAAATGCTAGCGACCTCGGACTGAGCTCAGCATTGTTAGGTCTCCTCAATTAAGTGCAGATTATGTTTTATAGCCCAGTGCACAACCTGGCCCACATGTAGGCATGCCCATTGCACTTAGGGAGTGCCACCGAGAAAAATAGTAAAAAGGTGAAGAGTTGAATGCTTGAATTTCTTTCATTTTCAATTTATTTCAGCCCTTGTGCCCTAAAAGAAACTATAACTCATGACTCATGCCCCCATCATGAACAGTCTTGTCATCAATAATGTAATTTAAAATGTTGCTGTGATGTTATCAATGATGTTATAGAACATGTCATGAGTGATGCATTATCTGGGGTAATTAGCTGTGCATGGCGAGGGCCTGAGTTATAGTTACTTTAGGGCACAAGTTATAGTTACTTGAGATAACTATAACTGGTGAATGTCAGTGTTTTTTTAGTTAAAAAAATTACACTGTCTGTTAAGGTTTCACCTAACTGTAACAGCCCTTTAACCTTTGCTTATTTTCAGTGAATTTCTAGGTATTTTCTACGTAAAGTAATATATGCATCCAGCCCCTCTGCCAGCAGTCATCCCCATGCTGTGTGTGGCATGGGGTTGGCTGCAGGGTCTGGTCTGCAGCCAGGCCCGGCATCCAGCCCCCCGCAGGCAGCTTGAGCCCCGCCGCTCACAGTCTTCTGGCATACACAACATGGGATTGGTCTCGCAGGTCCTGGGTGCACTTAGGTAGCCTTACTGACTTTGCAAAAGAGTCACAACATCAAAATATATAAAGTGACCCTATTATCATCTTTCTCTAAAATTTACCAATATTTTTAAGTTAGTGTATATTTTAGTATTCACAAAATGCAATGATAAAGATATTGATTATAAAAATGTTTAATCAAGTTTTTACAATTTTCTGATAACATCATTTTTATTATTGCATTTTGTGGGCTGAAACATGTTAAAATAAAGACTCAGAGGCATATTGTTGTTGTTTTTTTAGTAAAATGAACATCTCCGAATTTTACTTTAACATTTTTACCCCATAGAATGCAATTTAAAAAACAACCACAAGAGGACCTTGCACTCCAGCTGAATAGCATAGAGCTACAGCTAGGAGTGCTTTAAAAAATATGGGAAACTCTCCTGGGGTTATGGTTTTAATGACCCAGGAGACTTAGTATTTGTAATGTTTTTTGTTTGCTGGAAGGCTGCTTCACTTCCTGCAGCCCCCCACAACATTAAAAAAATGCTTGGTGGTAGTCCTCCCTTTTATAAGTGCACCACAAATCTTTAAGAAAAAAAAATCCCTTGCAAGGCATTATCGGGCACATCCCGAAAGAGCAGTGAATAATAAATAAGTGGATGCTGCTGCTTATTTGATTCATTTTGGTGTTCCGGGGGCCCACCTGGGACAGGCACTGGGACACCCTTTTTTAAATTATTGTGGAAAGTTGCAACAGGACCAGCATTGCTCCCACCCGGAAGGGGCAGCACTTTGTGCTTGCTCATTACGGGCTGGAGCAATTTGATTTTCCCTACCCCGAGGAGCCTGGACAGGTTAACACATCTGCCTCCACCCGGCGGGAGTATGTTTAAAGTTCCTGCTGGGTGGGAGAAGACATGTCTTCTTCACTGCCCGCACTCCTGTGGGCAGGGAAACTGCTGTGTCCTGGGAGTGGGCTCCTTGGGACACAGTCAGTGAGCTGGCTCCTGGATATGTGATGCCCAGGCTGTTTGAGGCTTAGGGATGGAGGCAGAATAAGAATTTTAATCCCCACTGGCCAAACTTGAGGGTATCTTTCATGCTACTGCATGCTTTCATGCTCCTGCAGATCTCATATGTGCCTCATAAAATATGGCCACATTAAACTACCTGGATGGAATTCCACAGGCTCCCCTTATTAGCCAGCACTACCTTCAAAAGCAGCTGCATCACCTATAAATCATAACCTGTACCACATTCATAAGTGGATGACAAGCGCACCATCTCCAGTAGCTCTCCACACACTGCCAACCAAGACACCTTCAGTAGCGAGAAAAAGATAAAAAAAAACAAGGCAAAAGGAATTCTACATTTATGCACTGAGGATCTGGAATGATATCCCAGTACACTTCCGGACAGCCACAACCGAGCTCCAATTTTGGAAACAATTGATTATTCACTCCTTTAAAGAACACCACATTATGATGCAGTAACAGTCCAAAAACCAGCTACCTTTCCTTGGGCAAGGGTCGCTTCCAAAGTGAAGCAAATTGTTTGGATGTTTTTTCTGCCCCCCCCCCCTGGGGGAAGATTGGCCCTTTTTTGGGGCTTTCTGCCCCTAGGGGGGCAGAAAACCCCACTAGCCACCAGGGATTAATTAATTTAAATGGGAACAACCCCTTGGGCAAGGGTCGCTTCCAAAGGGGCTCAAAATTTGTGCTGTTTTTTCTGCCCCCCCCTAGGGACAGATTTGCCCATTGTTTTGGCCTTTCTGCCCCCCTGGCCCACTAGGCCCTAGGGATTGTGTTTTTTAGTGTGTGGAAGCGTGCGCAAGGTTCGCTTCCAAAGGTGGTTATAATTTGTGGATGTTTTTTTCTGCCCGCCCCCCCTGGTGGCAGTCGGTCCTTTTTTTGGCCTTACTGCCCCCGGGTATGGGGGGGGGGCAGAAAACCCCAGTAGACACCAGGAATTCTTTTTTATAGGTAATGGAAGCGACCCCTTGGCCAAGGGTCGCTTCCATGGGGGTTAAAATATGTTTGTGTATTTTCTGCCCCCGACAGATCTGCCCCTTTTTTTGGTCTTTCTGCCCTAGGTGGGAGGGGAAGGCAGAAAACCCTACTAGGCACCAGGGATCTATTTTTTTTTTCAAGGGGCGGCAAATATCTGTCTGTTTTCTGCTCCACCTGGGGGACAGAGTGGCTTGGTAGGAAACCCCACCTAATCCCCATTTTTCTCAGCCCTATTTGAAGGCCCATCTGGCAGATTGACCATTTGGGTAGTGACATTGTGTGTTATAATTTTAATTGTATTATTGTTTGTGAAATGTAATAGTAATTTTTGTATTTCTCGGTTTTATTCTAGTTCAAGGCTTTTGCTCTTTAGACTGTTCCAGGTTGCGGTTTTGTTATTGCTGGTTCTGCAGCTTGTGTAGTTGCATGTGCTTGGTAAGAGAATTTTTTTATACTATTTACTCTAAATTAGTTTAATTTCCCTACATGAATGTGTTTTTTGCAAATGGTGTAATAATAGCAGTATGTTTGGCTTCTGTGTTTTGAGTGTCAAAATCTTTTTGCATTAGTGCTCGATGTGCACTTTGTTGTCTTATGAGTAATTGGTTTTGTTTTTTCTTTCTAGTGGGATATCGTTGCTTTTTGCTGTGTCTCTGCAGAGTAGGTGCTGGTGAGTGTAGCTATCTTTGGTAAGAGAGTTATATTGTTTTTGAGTATATAGATCTTTGTGCTAAAGCCACACTTTGTTTATTACTTATTTTGCACAGTGTTGGTTGTTGTTGACTTGTTTGTGCAGTCTCCTTTCTTAGTAAGGATAATGGCTAGCCGCAGGATTACTGCTCAGCAGGTTGTTGGTATGCTTTTTGAGTCTTCCTCTGACCATGGTTCAGAGACTGACTCTGATTCTGAGGCAGAGGTGGGAGGGGAAGATTCAGGCAGTGAGTTTTCTCTCCACATGGAATCATCGGATGAGGAAGCTACTCTCAGTGCGGATGAAGCTACTCTTAGTGCGGATGAAGTGCCTGTGTTAGAGGAAGACATTGATGTGCCGATAGTGCTGCAAGAGGCATCTGGGCTGCAGCCTGGGGCTGCAAGGCTTCCCGTTGAAAGTGCTGACCTCTGAGTTGCCCCAGGCATGGTGCAGCCGGCATTACCAGACTTTACTGGTGTTCCAGGGTGTAGAGTGAATACTGAAAACTTTTTGCCGATACATTTTTTTCAGTTGTTTATGGACGATGTATTTTTGGCAGAGATTGTTGAGCAGACTAATTTGCATGCCGAACAGTTTTTGAGGGACAACAGTGCCAGCCTTAAGCCCCACTCTAGAGCTAACCGGTGGACTCCCACAAATCTGGAAGAGATGAAGAAGTTCTTGGGTTTAACTTTTTTGATGGGCTTGCTAAGGAAGCCATCAATGTCTTCATATTGGTCTACTAGTCCCTTGATGGCAACGGCTATATTTCCGGCAGTCATGAGTCGTGATAGGTATTTGCTTCTGCTTCGGATGCTGCATTTTGTCGATAATGGTTTAGCGTTGGCACGAGATCACCCTGATTGTGACCGTCTTTTTAAGATTCGGCCTGTCCTTGATCACTTTGTTGATCGATTTTCTGAGATCTATGCTCCAGGAAAAGAAATAGCAGTGGTTGAGTCTTTGGTGTTGTTCAAGGGCCGCTTGGTTTTTAGGCAATACATTCCTAGTAAGAGGGCACGCTATGGAATTAAGCTGTATATGCTGTGTGACAGTAGGACTGAAGGAGACTGAGTAAAACGCCGGATATAAATCCTGCAGTAGCACCCTCAGACTGTAATGCACTGCAGTCCTTTTTTCTCCAGAAGATAGCAGATATCCTCCTGGAGATTGAAAAAATCCCCATCACCCTGAGCTCCGTGGAGCTGCGTACACCTTCACTTCCCACCGGACAGCTCCTCACTAGTTTCCCTCCACTGGACCCAGATTCTCTGATGCTCCTGATAAATAGAATCAAATCAGGCTCTCCAGCCGACCCATGCCCACCTAGGATCTTTCGGATGGCCCTGCCGGCCCTGGAGAGTCAGATTCTCACTCTCTTGAATAACTCCTTGGTGAATGGTCAAGTCCCCGTCAATTTTAAGGAGGCCAGAGTTACTCCCTTACTAAAGAAACCAGGAGCAGACAAGGCTGAGCTCAAAAATTATAGACTTATCTCCCAGCTCCCGTTCCTGGCAAAGGTTGTGGAGCAACATGTCTTGAAGACAACCTCAGCGTTCCTGGAGGAACATGAGTTACTCCAACCTCGCCAGGCTGGGTTCAGAGCCCACCACAGTACGGAGCTAGTCATGCTATCTGTACTTGACGATCTTAAGATGAAGGCCGATAACAAAGAGCCGAGCGCCCTGATTCTTTTAGATCTTTCGGCGGCGTTCGACACGGTCAGCCACACAACACTACTGACCCGGCTGACGGCCCTGGGCATTCGAGGGCACGCCTATAACTGGTTAGAATCTTTTTTATCGGGACGCTCGCAGAGGGTCCAACTTGGTGCCCAAGTGTCGGAAAAGGGCAATATTTCCTGAGGAGTCCCTCAGGGCTCCGCACTGTCCCCGCTCCTCTTTAATATATATCTGCAGCCCCTGGTAGCTGCACTAACCAATATGGACTGCCGGGTTTTTAACTACGCGGATGATACCCAGCTCATCCTGAGGATTGATAACTCGGTCTGTGCCCAAGTATCAGTCCAGAACATCCTCAGGTTCACAGTCAACTGGATGGCGGCAAATTCCCTAAAAATTAACCGAGATAAAACCGAAGTACTAGCCTTCCCATCAAAAAACAACCCCTGGAGCGGCCTGTTTTGGCCCCAAGAGTTGGGGGCCCCTCCCAGCCCATCACCAGTGGTAAAAAGCCTGGGAATCAAGATCGATTCCGAGCTCTCTATGATCCATCAAGTCAACTCAGTGGTGGGCATATGCACTGGGCTTCTAAGGCAGTTGAGGAAACTGGTTCCTCTGCTCTCAGTGTCATCTCTGAAAATTATAGTATCAGCAACTATTGTCTCACGACTCGACTAGGGCAATGCACTGTATGTCGGACTCCCCAGAAACTCACAAACAAACTACAAGTGGTACAGAATGATGCAGCTAGGCTGATCTTCAGGCTGCCTAGAAGAACTCATGCCACTCCTCTGCTGCGTAAGCTGCACTGGTTGCCTGTTAAGCAGAGAGCGAAATTCAAGGGACTCTGCATTGTCCACAAAGCTCTCTACGGACAAGCCCCAGGGTACATAAGGGAACGTTTAACCAAATATGTGCCAAGGCGGGCCCTTCGTTCAGCAGAAGCCGTCCAGCTGGTTTGCCCTCGAAGTAACTTGGTTTCCAAAGGGGGACGAGCCTTCTCGGTCCTCCTGCCACAACTCTGGAACCAGCTGCCCGATACTCTCCGGAAAGAACCTGTCCTGCTTCTTTTCCGGAAACAGTTAAAAACTGTTCTCTTCAGGGAAGTACTAGATGCGACGTAAGACCTCTCAATACTATGGAGACCTCCCCGCTTTGACGCTGTCTTGCTTCTCTCCAAGCGCTAAGAGACCTGTTGGTGTATATGCGCTATATAAGTATAAATAACATAACATAACATATGTCTTTAATTTCAGGGTATACACCGGTAAAGAATCCAGGATTAACCCCCTGGTTGTCCGTCCACTTTTGGAGTGACTGAGAAAATTGTGTGGGAACTTGGTAGAGGACTTTTTAACAAAGGCCACCATTTATATGTAGATAACTTCTACACTGGTGTGCGGTTGTTCTGGGAATTGGCCAAAGTGGACACTGTTGCTTGTGGCACAATCCGCTCTAACCGTAAAGGTTTCCCAAAAGAACTTGTTTGTCAAAAGCTTGTGCGGGGACAGTGCAGTGCGTTGCGTTGCAAGTAACTCCTAGCTGTGAAGTTTTCAGACAGGAGAGATGTCTACATACTGACTACCATCCATGATGAAAGCACTTCACCTGTGACTGTTTGGGGTCAGGTTGCTGAAGCGCGCAAACCTGTGTGCATTTTAGACTATAATAGGCACATGGGTGGTGTTGACAGAGTAGATCAGAGGTTGGAACCTTACGCTGCTCTTCGTAAGGCTTACATTTGGTATAAGAAGTTGGCTATCCATCTTTTCCACTTGGCAACCTTTAATGCTTTTGTTGTGTTCAAGGATTCTTGTCCTGAGTCAAAGATGACTTTTGCTAAGTTTCAGGAGTCTGTAATAGGCAGCCTTGTTCTAGTGGAACAGGCAAGTGTTCCTAGAGTTGGAGTGGTGGAGGATGTGGCTAGATTGAAAGATCGCCACTTTCCTGATCACATTCCTCCCACACCCTCAAAAGACTTTCCCACTAGGAGATGTAGAGTCTGTTGGCGAAGAGGTATGCGGAAGGACACTCGTATGTACTGCCCCGAGTGTCCTTCTAACCCTGGGCTGTGTGTGCCTGCTTGTTTTAGAATGTACCACACGCAAAATAATTTTTGGGAGCATCCATGAGTGGTAAAGTGAACTGCCTGGCCTCTATTGTTTAATATTTTTTGTTCAGTTTCAAGGTTGGCATTTGTGTAGTGTATTTAGTTTCAGATTTTGTGTTAGTAGATTTGTCTCTATTTGCAATTTGTTTGTGTTTTCTTATTTATAGAAAAAAAAATCCTAAATGTGATGGCGGTGTGCGTGGAGTGGCGCTTGTCTGGCGGTGTGCGTGGTCTGGCGCTTGGCTGGCGGTGTGTTTGGATTGGCGCTTGGCTGGCGGTGTGCGTGGACTGGTGCTTGGCTGGTGGTGTGTTTGTACTGGCGCTTGGCTGGCGGTGTGTTTGGACTGGTGCTTGGCTGGTGGTGTGCGTGGACTGGTGCTTGGCTGGCGGTGTGCGTGGACTGGCGCTTGGCTGGCGGTGTGCGTGGACTGGCGCTTGGCTGGCGGTGTGTTTGTACTGGCGCTTGGCTGGCGGTGTGTTTGTACTGGCGCTTGGCTGGCGGTGTGTTTGCACTGGCGCTTGGCTGGTGGTGTGCGTGGACTGGCGCTTGGCTGGCGGTGTGTGTGGACTGGCGCTTGGCTGGCGGTGTGTGTAGACTGGCGCTTGGCTGGCGGTGTTTGTGGACTGGCGCTTGGCTGGCGGTGTGTGTGGACTGGCGCTTGGCTGGCGGTGTGTGTGGACTGGCGATTGGCTGGCGGTGTGCGTGGACTGGTGCTCGGCTGGCGGTGTACGTGGACTGGCGCTTGGCTGGCGGTGTGTGAGTAGTGAGTAGCTGCTGGTCACTACACACACTGCTAGCCAAACGCCACGCAACACAATCCGTGAGCTGGTGTGGTTGCTGTGTCAGGAATGTGGGCATCTGAAAGTGATGGGCCCTTGAATGGCGCTGTCTGCTGGTGTGAGTGTTGTAATGTGCTGGGCCCGCGGCTGGCGTTGTGAATGGTTTTGTATGTGTCACACGTATGAAAGGTGTATGAATGGCCTGTAAAGAGGTTGGTGCCTTGTCGTGGCTTTACAGCTCACGAGCTGTGAGTCAATGGTTCAGTTTCTCGTCCTTTCAATTAACAGTGCATTTCATTTTTGTGAAATCTCTGGTTAATACAACTGTATATACTGAACCATCACTCACCCTCGTGCCAAATCCAACCAGTATGTATGTGTGCTTGAGGAATAGGTGGTTGTGCATAAAAATGTGTCTTTTCTGTATTTGTCAAGCAGGGTGTACTGTGTCCTTTTTTGTGAATGTTGTAATGTGTTGGTTTTGTGCCTGGTGGTGTGAATGGTCTTGTGTGTATCATGTATGAAAGGTGTGTGAATGGCCTGTAAAGCGGTTGGTGCCTTGAAGTGGCTTTACAGCTCACGAGCTGCGAGTCACTGGTTCAGTTTTTTGTCCTTTCAATTATTGATAGTGCATTTCATTTTTGTGAAATCTCTTGTTAATAAAATTTTATATACTGAACCATCACTCGCCCTCGTGCCAAATCCAACCAGTATGTGTGTGTGCTTGAGGAATAGATGGCTGTGCAGTAATCTTAGTCTGTTTTGTCTCTCTGCCAAGCTGTACATTTCATCTAAGAATAACCTAACAACTGTAGTTTTTGTCGTAAACTAAACACCCATGGGAGTGCATGGTGATGTCTCTCTTGTGGATCCCAACAAGTTATCTTACCCACAATGTCCTGCAAACCTCAAAATGTGACTGTGACATTTTCCTTGCATTATTGTGCCCAAATTTTCACACTGCAGAAAGTAACAACAAATTTCAAACCCCCCAGCATTTCTCCAAGTATCCCAATAGAAATGGTACCTCACTTGTATGGGTGGGCCAAGTACTCGCGGCAGGGAAGGGCCCAAAACCTATTGATGCGACATCAAAATTACCTATCACAAACCAACCTGGTTTTGCAAGGGGGGTCCCATGAGTTTTTGTCCCGGGGCTCGGCGGCCATCAAGGGAAACCTACCAAACCCACACATTTCTGGAAACTAGACACGCGGGGGAGTTCAGCGAGGTATGGCTTGCATGGGTCCCCCATCATTCTCCTACCCAGAATCCCCTGCAAACCTCAAATTACGCCGAACAATTCACGTTTTTCTCAAATTTCTGTGTGGGAAAGTTCTGGAATCTGCGTGGATCCACAAATTTCCTCCCACCCAGCGTTCCCCCAGGTCTCCCGATAAAAATGGTACCTCACTTGCGTGGGTGGGTCAAGGACCCGCAACAGGTAAGGGCCCAAAACCTATTGAGGCGACATCAAAATTACCTATCACAAACCAACCTGGTTTTGCAAGGGGGGTCCCATGAGTTTTTGGCCCGGGGCTCGGCAGCCATCTAGGGAAACCAACCTAACCCACACATTTCTGGAAACTAGACACCCGGGGAAGTCCAGCGAGGTATGGCTTGCGTGGGTCCCCCATCATTCTCCTACCCAGAATCCCCTGCAAACCTCAAATTTTGCCCAAAAATTCACTTTTTTCTCAACTTTCTGTGTGGGAAAGTTCTGGAATCTGCGTGGATCCACAAATTTCCTCCCACCCAGCGTTCCCCCAGGTCTCCCGATAAAAATGGTACCTCACCTGCGTGGGTGGGTCAAGGACCTGCGACAGGCAAGGGCCCAAAACCTATTGAGGTGACATCAAAATTACCGATCACAAACCAACCTGGTTTTGCAAGGGGGGTCCCATGAGTTTTTGGCCCGGGGCTCGGCAGCCATCTAGGGAAACCTACCTAACCCACACATTTCTGGAAACAAGACACCCGGGGGAGTCCAGCGAGGTATGGCTTGCATGGGTCCCCCATCATTCTCCTACCCAGAATCCCCTGCAAACCTAAAATGTTGCCGAAAAATTCACTTTTTTCTCAAATTTCTGTTTGGGAAAGTTCTGGAATCTGCGTGGATCCACAAATTTCCTCCCACCCTGCGTTCCACCAGGTCTCCCGATAAAAATGGTACCTCACTTGTGTGGGTAGGCATAGTGGCTGCAACAGGAAATGGCCCAAATCGTACTCTGGAGACTTAAAAATTACCTATAGCATAACTACCTGGTTTTGGGGGGGCACCTGAGATTTTGGCCCTGGGCTCGGCGGCCATCTTGGGAAAGTACCAAACCCAAACATTTCTGAAAACTAGACACCCGGGGGAGTCCAATGAGGTATGGCTTGCGTGGATCCCCCAACGTTTTCCTACACAGAATGCCATGCAAACCTCAAATTTAGCTGAAAAAAAACACATTTTCCACATATTTTTGAGTGGAATCACCATGCCGGCACAAATGTCCAACCCCACAGCATTCCCCTTAGTGTCCCGAGTAAAATGATACCTCACTTGTGTGGGTGTCCAAAGCAGAATTGGCTAAAAACGTATTTTTAAAAAAATGTAGCGCTTAGAATTCTCGGTGCTACACTCTAAATCCCTATGTTTTGGGTTCTTCCTAGCCACAGGCCTTTGGCCCACCCACACAAGTGAGGTATCATTTTATTTGGGAGCACAAGTGGAACGCTGGGTGGTAGGACATTTGTGCCGGCACGGTGATTCCACACAAAAATAACTAGAAAATGTGTTTTTTTCAGCTAAATTTGAGGTTTGCATGGCATTCTGGGTAGGAAAACGTTGGGGGATTCAAGCCATACCTCATTGGACTCCCCCGGGTGTTTAGTTTTCAGAAATGTTTGGGTTTGGTACTTTCCCAAGATGGCCGCCGAGCCCGGGGCCAAAATCTTAGGTGCCCCCCAAAACCAGGTAGTTTTGCTATAGGTAATTTTGAAGTCTCCACAGTACGATTTGGGCCATTTCCTGTTGCAGCCACTATGCCTACCCACACAAGTGAGGTACCATTTTTATCGGGAGACCTGGGGAAACGCTGGGTGGGAGGAAATTTGTGGATCCACGCAGATTCCAGAACTTTCCCACACAGAAATTTGAGAAAAAAGTGAATTTTTGGGCAAAATTTGAGGTTTGCAGGGGATTCTGGGTAGGAGAATGATGGGTGACCCGCGCAAGCCATACTTCGCTGGACTCCCCCGGGTGTCTAGTTTCCAGAAATGTGTAGGTTAGGCAGGTTTCCCTAGATGGCTGCCGAGCCCCGGGCCAAAAACTCATGGGACCCCCCTTGCAAAACCAAGGTTGGTTTGTGATAGGTAATTTTGATGTCACCTCAATAGGTTTTGGGCCCTTGCCTGTCGTGGGTCCTTGACCCACCCACGCAAGTGAGGTACCATTTTTATTGGGAGACCTGGGGGAACGCTGGGTGGGAGGAAATTTGTGGATCCACGCAGATTCTGGAACTTTCCCACACAGAAAATTGAGAAAAAAGTGAATTTTTCGGCAAAATTTGAGGTTTGCAGGGGATTCTGGGTAGGAGAATGATGGGTGACCCGCGCAAGCCATACTTCGCTGGACTCCCCCGGGTGTCTAGTTTCCAGAAATGTGTAGGTTAGGCAGGTTTCCCTAGATGGCTGCCGAGCCCCGGGCCAAAAACTCATGGGACCCCCCTTACAAAACCAAGGTTGGTTTGTGATAGGTAATTTTGATGTCGCATCAATAGGTTTTGGGCCCTTGCCTGTCGCGGGTCCTTAACCCACCCACGCAAGTGAGGTACCATTTTTATCGGGAGACCTGGGGGAACACTGGGTGGGAGGAAATTTGTGGATCCACGCAGATTCCAGAACTTTCCACCACAGAAATGTGAGGAAAATGTTGTTTTTTTGACAACTTTTTAGGTTTGCAAGGGATTCTGGGTAACAGAACCTGGAGAGAGGCAGTCAAGTCACCCCATCCTGGATTCCCCAGGGTGTCTAGTTTTCAAAAATGTATAGGTTTGCTATGTTTCGCTAGGTGCCGGCAGAGCTATGGTTCAAAAACTACAGCTAGGCACTTTGCCAAAAAAGGGTCATTTTTCACTGCGAAATTGAGGTGTGTCCACGTTGCGTTTTGCGCCATTTCCTGTCACGGGCACTAGGCCGACCCACACAAGTGAGGTACCATTTTTCACGGAAGACTTTGGGGAACGCGGGGTGGGTGGAAATTTGTGGATCCACGCAGATTCCAGAACTTTCCATCACAGAAATGTGGGGAAAATGTGGTTTTTTTTACAATTGTTTAGGTTTGCAAGGGATTCTGGGTAACAGAACCTGGTGAGAGGCAGTCAAGTTACCCCATCCTGGATTCCCTTGGGTGTCTAGTTTTCAAAAATGTATAGGTTTGCTAGGTTTTCCTAGGTGCCGGCAGAGCTATGGTTCAAAAACTACAGCTAGGCACATTGCCAAAAAAGGGTCATTATTCACTGCGAAATTGAGGTGTGTCCACGTTGCGTTTTGCGCCGTTTCCTGTCGCGGGCACTAGGCCGACCCACACAAGTGAGGTACCATTTTTCTTGGAAGACTTTGGGGAACGCGGGGTAGGTGGAAATTTGTGCATCCACGCAGATTCCAGAACTTTCCACCACAGAAATTTGGGGAAAATGTGTTTTGTTTGACAATTGTTTAGGTTTGCAAGGGATTCTGGGTAACAGAACCTGGTGAGAGGCCGTCAAGTCACCCCATCCTGGATTCCCCTGGGTGTCTAGTGTTCAAAAATGTATAGGTTAGCTAGGTTTCCCTGGGTGCCAGCAGAGCTATGGTTCAAAAACTACAGCTAGGCACTTTGCCAAAAAAGGGTCATTTTTCACTGCGAAATTGAGGTGTGTCCACGTTGCGTTTTGCGCCGTTTCCTGTCGCAGGCACTAGGCCGACCCACACAAGTGAGGTACCATTTTTCTTGGAAGACTTTGGGGAACACGGGGTGGGTAGAAATTTGTGGATCCACGCAGATTCCAGAACTTTCCACCACAGAAATGTGGGGAAAATGTGTTTTTTTTTGACAATTGTTTAGGTTTGCAAGGGATTCTGGGTAACAAAACCTGGTGAGAGGCCATCAAGTCACCCCATCATGGATTCCCCTGGGTGTCTAGTTTTCAAAAATGTATAGGTTTGCTAGGTTTCCCTAGGTGCCGGCAGAGCTAGGGTTAAAAAACAACAGCTAGGCACTTTGCCAAAAAAGGATCATTTTTCACTGCAAATTTGGGGTGTGTCCACTTTGCGTTTTGCGCCGTTTCCTGTCACGGGCACTAGGCCTACCCACACAAGTGAGGTACCATTTTTCTTGGAAGACTTTGGGGAATGCGGGGTAGGTTGAAATTGGTGGATCCATGCAGATTCCAGAACTTTCCACCACAGAAATGTGGGGAAAATGTGTTTTTTTTGACAATTATTTAGGTTTGCAAGGGATTCTGGGTAACAGAACCTGGTGAGTGGCAGTCAAGTCACCCCATCCTGGATTCCCCTGGTTGTCTAGTTTTCAAAAATGTATAGGTTTGCTAGATTTCCCTAGGTGCCGGCAGAGCTATGGATCAAAAACTACAGCTAGGCACTTTGCCAAAAAAGGGTCATTTTTCACTGCGAAATTGAGGTGTGATCACGTTGCGTTTTGCACCGTTTCCTGTCGCGGGCACTAGGCCGACCCACACAAGTGAGGTACCATTTTTCTCGGAAGACTTTGGGGAACACTGGGTGGGTGGAAATTTGTGGATCCACGCAGATTCCAGATCTTTCCACCACAGAAATGTGGGGAAAATGTCTTTTTTTTGGACAATTTTTTAGGTTTGCAAGGGATTCTGGGTAACAGAACCTGGAGAGAGGCAGTCAAGTCACCCCATCCTGGATTCCCCTGGATGTCTAGTTTTCAAAAATGTATAGGTTTGCTAGGTTTCCTTAGGTGCCGGCAGAGCTAGGGTTCAAAAACTACAGCTAGGCACTTTGCCAAAAAAGGGTCATTTTTCACTGTGAAATTGGGGTGTGTCCACGTTGCGTTTTGCGCCGTTTCCTGTCGCGGGCACTAGGGCGACCCACACAAGTGAGGTACCATTTTTCTCTGAAGACTTTGGGGAACGCGGGGTGGTTGGAAATTTGTGGATCCTTGCAGATTCCAGAACTTTCCACCACAGAAATGTGAGGAAAATGTGTTTTTTTTTTACAATGTTTTAGGTTTGCAAGGGATTCTGGGTAACAGAACCTGGTGGGAACCAGTCACATCACCCCATCCTGGATTCCCCTGGGTGTCTAGTTTTCTAAAATGTATAGGTTTGCTAGGTTTCCCTAGGTGCCGGCAGAGCTAGGGTTAAAAAACTACAGCTAGGCACTTTGCCAAAAAAGGATCATTTTTCACTGCGAAATTGGGGTGTGTCCACTTTGCGTTTTGCGCCGTTTCCTGTCACGGGCACTAGGCCTACCCACACAAGTGAGGTACCATTTTTCTTGGAAGACTTTGGGGAACGCGGGGTGGGTGGAAATTGGTGTATCCATGCAGATTCCAGAACTTTCCACCACAGAAATGTGAGGAAAATGTGTTTTTTTTGACAATTGTTTAGGTTTGCAAGGGATTTTGGGTATCAGAACCTGGTGAGAGGCAGTCAAGTCACCCCATCCTGGATTCCCCTGGGTGTCTAGTTTTCAAAAATGTATAGGTTTGCTAGGTTTTGCTAGGTGCCGGCAGAGCTAGGGTTCGAAAACTACAGCTAGGCACTTTGCCAAAAAAGGGTCATTTTTCACTGTGAAATTGGGGTGTGTCCACTTTGCGTTTTGCGCCGTTTCCTGTCGCGGGCACTAGGCCTACCCACACAAGTGAGGTACCATTTTTCTTGGAAGACTTTGGGGAACGCGGGTTGGGTAGAAATTTGTGGATCCACGCAAATTCCAGAACTTTCCACCACAGAAATGTGAGGAAAATATGTTTTTTTTGACAACATTTTAGGTTTGAAAGGGATTCTGGGTAACAGAACCTGGTGAGAGGCAGTCAAGTCACCCCATCCTGGATTCCCCTGGGTGTCTAGTTTTCAAAAATGTATAGGTTTGCTAGGTTTCCCTAGGTGCCGGCAGAGCTAGGGTTCAAAAACTACAGCTAGGCACTTTGCCAAAAAAGGGTCTTTTTTCACTGCGAAATTGAGGTGTGTCCACGTTGCGTTTTGCTCCATTTCCTGTCGCGGGCACTAGGCCGACCCACACAAGTGAGGTACCATTTTTCTCGGAAGACTTTGGGGAACGCGGGGTGGGTGGAAATTTGTGCATCCACGCAGATCCAGAACTTTCCACCACAGAAATTTGGGGAAAATGTGTTTTTTTTGACAATTTGTTAGGTTTGCAAGGGATTCTGGGTAGCAGAACTTGTGAGAGGCAGTCAAGTCACCCCATCCTGGATTCCCCTGGGTGTCTAGTTTTCAAAAATGTATAGGTTTGCTAGGTTTCCCTAGGTGCCGGCAGAGCTATGGTTCAAAAACTACAGCTAGGCACTTTGCCAAAAAAGGGTCATTTTTCACTGCGAAATTGAGGTGTGTCCACGTTGCGTTTTGCGCCGTTTCCTGTCTCGGTCACTAGGCCGACCCACACAAGTGAGGTACCATTTTTCTCGGAAGACTTTGGGGAATGCGGGGTGGGTGGAAATTTGTGGATCCAAGCAGATTCCAGAACTTTCCACCACAGAAATGTGAGGAAAATGTGTTTTTTTTGACAATATTTTTGGTTTGCAAGGGATTCTGGGTAACAGAACCTGGTGGGAGCCAGTCAAGTCACCCCATCCTGGATTCCCCTGGGTGTCTAGTTTTCAAAAATGTATAGGTTTGCTAGGTTTCCCTAGGTGCCGGCAGAGCTAGGGTTCAAAAACTACAGCTAGGCACTTTGCCAAAAAAGGGTCATTTTTCACTGTGAAATTGGGGTGTGTCCACGGTGCGTTTTGCGCCGTTTCCTGTCGCGGGCACTAGGCCTACCCGCACAAGTGAGGTACCATTTTTCTCTGAAGACTTTGGAGAACGCATGGTGGGTGTGAGTTACATGTGCTAATCACTTCCCCCACTATTTTTCTTAGAACTTATACCCTGCTTCACTCTCACAGCTTTTTCACATATCCACTTCTCATTTCTTGTTTGCCTCATAAATGAGTGCTACTATTTATTTTTTCTTATGTTGAAATAGAAAAACTCTTGCCCTTGCCCCCCAAACATTTGCAGTTTAAAGGCTATTTTGTACAAGCCAGTCTGCGCTGTCGCAGAAATGGGAGGAGCAATACTTACCTCATTCAGAGACAGCGAGGCGACTGGCCCACATTCAAAAGAAATACAGAACAGCTGTTTAAAAGCTGCTCCGTGTTTCTCTGTGCTGGTGAAAACCCACCTGCACTTTTAAAAGGGATTAGAGATCCCCTTGCAGGCAGATGCAGGTAGTGACTGCACCCACCTGAAGGTGGATGTCCAGGGGACCCACGGGACCCCCTTTCATGCCGTTGAGAGGGCCGCCCTTAGTGGGTATGATATTTATCGGGTTCAATAAATACCAACTGTTGTGAGTTTTTGGGAAATAGTATGCAGATTTTGGTGCTCAAACAGGGGTTTACTTAGGGGTCGGAAACTCCCAAACAACTTGTAATTAGGGCCATAGTAGTGAATGGTTACTTGTCACATGAAATTTTAAGGCAAGTGCTGTGTATAGCTGAAAATTAAGCAGCATTTGTTGACCTATTTAAAATAAACATAACACCATATACACCATTTAAGATAACCGAACACCATGGCATAGACAAAGCAATGAAATACAATTAAAATAAAACAGGCCTCATCACAAAGTAACTGAATGCAACAAAACAACTGCAGTACAACACATTAAAATTGCATTACAATAATGCAGCACAAATATAGAGCAGTACAAAAATAACAGGACATATCACCAAAACAATAAATATGTAGGTACTTAGTGCAAGCACTGCCTTAACTTGCCACCAAGGACATGAAATAGCGCCAGTCACAAGTATTTTGAGATCCAGCCCATGGCCTTTCTTTCCAGAGATACCAGTTTGAAACTTGACGCATTATTAAGTAAATTATTCTTGGTAAGATGGTAATGTAAAGGGCAAAAGTGTGAATGGTGACGCAAGCGTCTGATCGCGGACATGGTAGAAGGCCTAGCGACTTCCTGCTTCTGGAGATACAGGAGGAACCTGTTAATCTCCCTCTGATCATCCTTCTGCCATCAGGCAGTCCCACTAAAAATGGTGCTGTAACAGGGCTCAGCTATAGGCCAAGAATTTGATACTCTTAGGCAAGGCATAAAGGAGGTGTCCATTAAGCTGGTGGAGCTACTATCATATTGTACCTAGGCATGTGTGAAATTCTCAGAATGTGCTTTTTGGAATTACATAAAATTCTGTAAAAATCAATTGAATTTATATGGAATGCAAAACAGGTATTTAGCGTTGTATATAGCCATCAACTGTGTCTTTGCATCTGTTTTGAACCTAAGGACGCAGCTCATTTGCTCAAAAAACTCAAATGCCACGAACAACAGCCTCTCCCTTCTTTGTTGTTCACATTATTCTCATAGTAAACTTGTGCTGCAAATGCGGCGTCATTACAATTAATGGCATAATTGCAGGAAATTCACATACATGTGATGGAGCAGGGTTTCGCAAAAATGAAACCTGCTCGGATCTGATACCCTTATAATACGTACTAACAGTAAATGGTTGTTGAAAACTAATGTACACCCCACACAAACATAAGAGAAATTGCTTTGCGCATGTCTGAACTAACACGTAAACAAAATAATCTTGTAATAACATTTGTGATTTGGGAAAAACAAGAAGCTTTGGATAAATGGGTCGCATTATGCTTCAGTAAATTGCATGTTGCATTCTGTTTACACTAACGAATAATGCCGCTTTTGCACAAAGCTTATGCTAGGTAACATTAATGGGGAATAGTGCAAAGTGGGTGGTAAACAGTGAAGATTTCATTATCATATAATTAATAAATGTTCATTTTCGTTTGTTTTAGTGTGCTAGATGAAGCAGCCATCTTTCTAAAGATGGCTGAAAAAGGGAGGGAGAAAGCACGAGGAGCGAGTTGCTCTGTCAGAAGCAAGACAAACGTGCAGTACACCGCAGATGACATGAGCAGGGTGAAGGCCAGAATGTCGAATGACTGCCAAAACCAGTGTCCAAGCGTGGGACCGGAGAAACAGACTGCTGATGATGTTAAAGAAATCAATGAAATAGATAGACTTTGTATTATATGTAATAAAGTGAGAACGAACTGAGAATCATACCCTGGGAATGGACATGAACAATAGGGTAGTTGAAAAGAAAAGTGAAGTCACTATGGTGTGACAACGCCACCTCCCAAACCCACCAATCCCTTTACGAGATTTAGTGATGTTTGCAACAATTGTGGGATGGACATGTTAGTTTAAGGGTATAATTGGGGTGCCTTTAGGGGTGTGGTTAGAGCTTAGGATGGCAGGAGAGAAAGAGGGGGAACGCGTCGCTGTTCGTCGGTTTGCAGAGACGCCTAGCTGTTCCTGACCTGTGCCGATCCTGTTTTCATCTTATCCCTTGTTTCCTGATCCTATGTCGGGGAATCCCCATCATCCCTTAGGTGGCGGGGCTGGTTTTCTTACAGACCAATAGGTTTGTATTTAGATTAACTTGTTCTCAGAATTTAGATTATTGATGTATTTTTGTCCCTGAAACTTTTGTCTCTCCACCTATCCACTCCGTCAATGATATGTATTTTTAGATGAACTATTGTCTCTTCATCTATCCCCTCGTTAGGTATATGATGTTTCGCATATATATTTTTGCTGAAACTTTTGTCTCTTACTCTATCCACTCCTTCATTGCACAAAGTCATTGCTATGTTTAGATGGATTTAGGTTACCAGTTGTTCTGCATAGGTAAAAATGTTCTCCTCGTGTGAGATTCAGTGTTTGTATTGTGTAACCATATGCAGTTGAGCATAATCTTTAATATCATGAGATAAAATTCATTATTAACTTCACCAAGAGTATGTGATCATTTTTAATAAATGATTGATAAGTTAGAAGGTAATTATTACCATCAACTATTCAACTAATTGGTCCATCGACCAAGTAGGAGGAAAGTTGATAATAAAAGTTAGTTGTGATTTCATAATTTGACCTGTAAAAGGAAAAGAATTTATCGTACATATAAATTGACCCCAGCGCATCAGGGATTCTGGGTGAATGTGTATGGGCATTGTATCAGGACGTATTGAGTATTGATCCCTGATAACTATTTGTATTAGCGCTGGATCACATGCATAAAGCAAAATTCACAAATTATATGAGAATATGCCAACATATTGGAAATGTGCCCCAGGCCTAATCATACCTCTATGTAGAAGACATTGCTTTCCTCGAATTGTGCCTTTCATCTGTGGCCTCACAAAGGAACATACAGGGAGCAATGTGAATGGAGACACTTTATGAATCTTTTATGGGAAATAGCCAGCCTGATAGCACAAATGCAACTAATCTTATTCTGGTTAAAATCAATGTGTAGAATTCGAGATGTAAGAGGCGGCGGAGTTGTCTTGTCAATTGTCAACACGAGAACTGGAAAAAACGTCCTCACCGGAAATGGCTTCACACATTGCATCAGTACATAGAAGAATGAGGGCAATGAAAGAAGTAGTGGCTGAAGCTATTGTAGGAAAGTGCCTCTTTTGACATGGTTAGCCCCCACTTTTTGCCTGGAACATGATATGATTTTGACTGAAAGTGCACTGGGTCACTGCTAACCAGGTTCCCAGTGCCAGAGCTCTTTCCCAAAACTGTACCACAATTGGCACAACTTCAGGGCCCCTGTAAGTCCCTAGTAAGTGAAACCCCTGGTACCTAGGGCATTGAACTGAAGAGGGTTCTCTAGGGCTGCAGCATGAATTGTGCCACCCTAGGGACCCTCCACCAAGATCATGCAATCTGCCATCTTGGTGCAGACAAAAGTAAAAAGTAGAAGTGGCACACATACCTGTGTGCCATGCCCACAGATACTGCAGGGGACATAGGTAAGTGACACCTACTGCAGGCCTTCGAGCCTTAATGCAGGGTACACTATATCACATGTGTGGTCATATCTGTCTGAGCAGATATGAGCCTGCAATATCTAAGTCCATTCTTGGATACTGTAAGTGCACCAGGAAGCCATAGAGAGTGCATGGGCTGGACACCCATCATTACGAGTTCCCAGCACCATGATGGCTTCACTGTACCCAGAGATATTTGGTACCAAACATCTTGTGTTAATAAACCCACATTGATGCCAGTGTTGAGTTTATTAATAAATGTACACAGAGGGCACCTAAGAGGTGTCCTCTGAAAATGTACCAACTACTGTTGTGGTTCCTGACTAGTCTCAGCCAGCCTGCCTCCACCAGACATGATTCTGACCTCATGGGATGGGAGCCTTCACTCTCAGAGACCGGGAACAATGCCTGCTCTGTGCAGAGGTGCTACAAACCTCCTCCAGGCTGGAATAACATTCCAGGGCAGGAAGCTTCAAAGGAGATGCTACCTTAGAAATGCAACACAGGCATCTCCAGTTAGTGGAGGATGCCAACCCCCCTATCCTGCTCTACTTTTGGTGGGAGGATAGGTGGGAAAATTAGCTAGATTAGGAGGTGTGCCTACATTCAGCCAGCGACACCCCTAAGGTGGGGCAGATAAGGATTAACATCTCTTTACTATTATTTGACACATTGCTTCCATTACTAACGCCTACATCCATAGGCCGGCGGCGATAGAACATTGCACATACAATGGGCGTCATTTAAGAGAAACAAAATACAAGATTAAGATAAGTAAAGACCAGAACCAAAGAAGAAAAATGGGGGGGTTGGGAGAGAGGGGGACGCCTCGGGGGAAAGAGACCAACTAATGGCTCGTCATTAATTGTGGAGCGTCATACAGCTACCCCTGGTGTTTGTGTCATTAGGCGTAGAATTTTTAGGTATTGAGGGGACAATTCTCAGAATTCACCCGACAAAAATTGTATACAGGGTTGCCACATTTTATCAAAACGAGGTATTTGCTGCGTGGCCACAGCTGTCAGCTTTTCCATGCCCAGTATATCCCAGACCTTGTTTAGCCAATCGCAGTGAGTTGGAACTGAGCCTGTTCCCCATCTGGCCAGCAGGAGTTGTTTCGCTGCACCCAGCAGCAACGTGATCACCCTGCCTCTATGCGAGCGCAACGGATATGTGAGGGGGTTAGGGAGACCTAAGAGTATATAACTTGGGAATTTGGGTATGTCTGTTTGAAATATAGTACTGACCGATGTCAAAACTTCTGACCAAAAGGTTACCAATTTGGGACAATGCCAGAGTATATGTGTGAGTGTGCCCTGGTGTTCACAATGGCATCAACATCTCCCATCTCCGGACCGGTTCCATGCTGCTATTCTGGTGGGCATGTGGTACCAGTAGTGGGCATCTCTTTGCTAGTGGTGTTGAGTGCAGAGGTGCGCGCTCTATAAAGAATGTCATTCCACTCCTTGTCAGTAAAGGTACGTTCACATTCCCTGTCACAACGGGCGCAAGCCGGAGAATCTAACGGGCGGACCGGCATTACTAACAAGGCATAGATATCCGAGAGAAGTTTGGCATCTGAGGATCTAGTAAGGATCCATTTCTCGTACGCTGACAAAGGCCTACTAGCATGTGGGCGAATCCAGGGCTGCGAAACCCAGTGCGCCACCATGAGATATTGTCATTTTGCCGAGTGTGGTAGATTGAAGTGAGCTTGCAGAGTGTGAAAGTCCATAAGCCCGTCTACATCAAATAAATCGCCGAGGCGCTTACAGTTGGCTTTCTGCCAGGACTTAAACACAGCCCCTGTAAGTGCTGGTGGGAAATCTGGGTTGCCAATCAAGGGAGTTTATGGTGATATGGGTGTTGAGAGCCCATGACGCAGCTGTACTTTATCCCACACCCCCACTGTGGCCCGCGTGACTGGGGAGACATACACTCCTGTGGGTCTATGTGGTTTTGGTAGCCAGGGGACCTTCCAGATGTGGGTGGCTGCAATGGCCTGGTCGATGAAGCACAGGTGCTTCTCAGTGAGCGGGCGGGACCACTCCACCATGTAGCGGAGCTGTGCCGCCTGGAAGTAGCACCGCAGGTTCGGGACGCCTAGACTGCCGGCAGCCAGGGGGAGGTAGGCGCGGGCCTTGGACATACGTGCACGTTTTCCTTCCCAAATAAAATCCCACAGGAGGGACTGTATTCTCTCTAAGACCCTCGGAGGGGGCTGGAGGGGCAGTGTTTGCATTGTGTAAAGAAGCTTAGGCAGGAGTGTCATCTTGATCGCTGCAAGGCGGCCCGACCATGAATGTTTTTGCTTCTTCCATTTGGCGAGGTCATTCCTTGCGAATGTTAGGAGGGTCCCATAGTTATGGGTAGCGGTGGCTGTAGTTGTAGGGTGTACTCGAAGACTAAGGTATTGTATGCTGTCTTCTGCCCATTGATATGGGTATATGCCCTGGAGTCGTGTGCGCTCTATGTCTGAGATGGTGAGGCCTAGGAGCAGGGACTCTGAGGATTGATCTTGAAGCCGAAGGCCACTCGGAACTCTTCCATTTCAGCGGAGACCACCGCTAGCGAGGAGTCGGGGTCCGTAAGGGTGGGGAGCACATCATCAGCGTACAACATTATCCTGTGTTCCCTGCCTCCCATTTTGATCCCAGAGATGAGTCGGTTAAGCCATATTCTTTCAGCGAATGGCTCCATATAGAGCGCAAAAAGTAACTGCGACAGAGGGCAACCCTGTCTGGTCCCTCTTGTGATAGGGAAGGCGGGCGACTTAATACCATTAACTTGTACATTCGCTTGAGGGGCAGAGTAGCAGCAGTGGATCCAGCACCTTAGCCCCGGCCCAAATCCAAATTTCTCCAGCACACTGTGTAGATAAGGCCAGTGCACTCGGTCAATTGCTTTCTCAACATCTGTAGTCAGCACCAAGGCCGGGGCCTGCGTACGCTGAGTTTTGTCCAGTAAATGGCACAGTCTTTTGGTGTTGTCACTGCAGCCTCTTTCCTGGACAAAGCCGGCTTGGTCACAATCCACCAATCCCTGCACATATGGGGCGATCCTGCGCACCAAGACGCTATTGAAGATTTTTTGCGTCCACGTTCAATAGCGAAATTGGGCGATAGGAGGCGCAATCCCTAGGGTCTTTCCCTGGCTTCAGGATCACTATGATGGTTGCCTGAAGAATTGATTCCGGCAGCGCCTCTCCCTCCCGCAGTGAGTTGTACACCTGTGCCAAGATAGGAGCTAGCTGCTCCCCAAAAAGTTTATAAAACTGTGCGCCATAACCATCAGGACCAGGGGCCTTATTAGACTTTAGGTTCTGAATCGCTAAGAGTACCTCCTGCATGCTTATGTCCTTCTCCAGATCAACGAAGGTGGATCCTTTCGCCACAGTTGGGGGCACCGAGGCTAGATACTCAGCAATATCTACATCGCAAAGCTGATCCGCCTGGTACAGCGTCTGATAGAAGTCTCGAAAGGCGTTAGCGACCTCCTTGTCCGACGAGCAGAGGGAGCCGTCAGCCGACCGCACCTCTGGAACCCTGCGATCCGATGCCTGCACCTGAAGGCGATGGGCCAACATGCGCCCTGCCTTATTTCCCCCTGCGTAGTAGGTCTGGCGTATCCTGAGAATGGCATATTCCGCGCGTCCCATATCGATCGCCCGCAGCTGCTTCCGTGCCACATTCAGCTGGAGGCGGATGGCCACGAGCCTGCCCTGACATGTGCTATCTCCAAATATTTGATCTGTGACGCTAAAGCCTCTCTCTTCACCCTCCGCTCTCTATTAAAACCAGCCGATATACTTAGAAAGTGCCCTCGCAGGACCACCTTCAAAGTCTCCCAAAGAGTGTGAATGGATGTCCCGGGGAGATCATTGTTTTCCAGGAAGGAGTGGAGTGCCGTTAGCGTATCCACTTTTACCTTGTCATAAGTCAGAAGTTTAGTGTTCAATCGCCACCGATAGGGGGTAGGATTCTGACCTCCATAATCAAATCGCAAAATTAAGGGGGAGTGATCCAAAAGTGAAGCTGCCCCAATTTCGGCCGAACGTGTATTCCGAGTGATCTGGGTTGTGGTGAGAAAACTATCTATGCATGCAAATGACTGATGTGATGCAGAAAAGAAAGTGTACCCTGTTTCTCCGGGGTGCAGGTGTCTCCAAATATCTGTGAAACCTGCCTTGCCCACCCACTGTCGGGTACCCTTAGTCAGTCCCCTGTCCTGTCCTCGGGGCAGATCTATCTAGTTGGGCATCAATGGCTATATTAAAGTCCCCACCCACCACCATATCTCTGTCGGGAGAGGGAAGAAGCAGGCCCATCGTGTCTCTAAAGAAAGCTTCATGTCGCTCATTTGGGGCATATGCGATAGCCATGAATGTACCACCTTGAAAAGTGACCTGTAGCGCCAACATCCTGCCCGGGGTTTCCATGAGCACCCATTCCACCCTTCCCGCAAAGTGTGTCACAAGCAAAATTGCCATCCCCCCTTCTTGGTGGCTCCTGAAGAAAAATATTGCCTATCAAACCAGCGGGCCCGCAGTCTCCTCCAGTCTTCCTGAAGGAGGTGGGTCTCTTGTAGTAGGCATATGTCACAATTCGAGTTCCAAAGCATCGCTAGAACAGCTAGTCGCTTGGCCGGAGCATTAAGGCCTCGAACGTTGAAGCTAATCAGGGACACCACCATGGGGAAATATTCGAAAAGACTAGTATATCTGCTGTATTCTCCCACAGACGTCTAACTCCCCCCAATAGGGATCTCAATTAGGGAGCAAAACAAAGAAACTGGGACAAGAAAAACAAAATATAGAAAGGAAACAACAACAACAACATAATGACCTTCCCCCACTGGAGGGCACTTGGAAAATCATAAAGAGGTGGGTCCATGTCTCAGGCGAGCGCAGTCACCGATGGGCATCTGGCAAAATGGAGCCCTGCCGGGAACTGTGCCTTCTGCTCGGCACGGGCGGCCTTCATGTAGCCTGTCGGGAATCGCAGCCACAGGGCCTCTGCAGGACGCCCCTCAGCTTTCTTTCTGCTGGAGGTGATGGAGCAGCCTCGTCCGCCCCTCTCTGCTATCTTCCTCCATGGGTTTACCCGTCACCTTCTTCACCCACCTGGTTGAGTGTCGGGAGCCTCGTCCTCCCCTCTCCAAATCTCGCACTGGAGATACCGCTGACCCCGTGTCACCGAGCTTTGAGATATCAGGCAGGCTAACAACTCATCCAGAGAACAGACCACTGGGACCTCATCTCCCCAGACAAATTGGAGGCGGAAAGGGTGGCCCCATTTATATCTGATCTTCTGGAGTTGTAGGAAGTCTGTGAGGGGCTTGAGGGATCTGCGTCTCTGAAGAGTGAGCGTGGAGTGGTCTTGATACAGCCAAATCCAGAAGCCTTCAAATTCAATGTCTTTCAGTTCTCGTGCCACCATCATTATGGCCTCTTTTTGTCAGTAATAGTGGAGACAAGTGAATATGTCTTGTGGCTGGCCCAGACTGGAGGCCAGTCTTCCCGCGTGGTGAGTGCGATCAGGGACGATATCTTGGTCTTGCAGCGATGGAGCGACATGCTCGAAGAGGGGGGCAACGAAGTCCTCCAGGTTGCCCGTGACCGCCTGGCAAGAAACTCCCTTAATTAGCGCGGCAGTATCTGGTCTCCAAATCCTCCAGCTGATACCGCGCAACCTCAACAATTCCTGGGAGTGAACCTCCACCTCCTCCTCTCTGGCATCTTGATTCTGCTCCAGGGAGGTCACTCTCTGTCCCAGTTCCTCGACATCATGGCGGATCCCCTAAATATTGGCGGGTATATCGTGCTTCGGCTCAGCAAAGTCACCGCGGAGGGACTCAAACAACCGCTCCAGGAATGATTTAGTGATGGGGAGTCGTCCCCTCCGGGGCCAGCACCCTTGGCCATCTCTCCCGTCGTCTCCGGTTCGCCTCCCTCTGGGGCTGCCTCCGAACGTTTTGTAGAGGTTTTAGTGAACATGTCCTTCACCAACATGTCTTTCTTCTTGGAGCGGTGGGCCGACATGACTCTCACTGACCGAGGATGGAATCTCTCTGAGGCGTCGGTCGCAAAGGCACTAGCCTCCTCGTCTGTAGCAGGCAGCGCCCCCTTACACTGTGCTTCTCTAGACAAAATTCGCACTCCCCCCTCCTGACATATGATAGACAATCGCTCAAGGTCTCAATTAACCCAGGGGCAGCAGACAGGACTCTCGGGGACGGGCCAATTCTCCTCAGACTGCAGAAGGCTGCTAGCATGAGCCCTCATCCCAAAAAGAAGCGATATCAGCAGCGATTATGACTCAACACCACCGCAGGCACCTCTATATTCACCACACGGACACTCGCCAGCTCCCTGTCTGAGCAGGAGATCTGTAGGGATCTGGGATCCGGTGCAAAAAGGGGGGAGGGGGGACACCCTTTCCGTATCTCCTCCCTGACCATATCAGGGCCCACGTGCGGTCCACGGGGATGGGCCGGTCCACAGCTCCGGACCGCAGAAGACATGTTGTCTTGCGCCCTCGCCCCCTTCAGGCCTTTTTTTATTCCTATGTCTCAAGGAGACCCAGTTCCGGCTCCCAACTGCAGCAGCCCCTATTAGTGGACCTCTCGTCCTACCTTTCAAGGTCCAGGGTAGGGGCAGCCACGCCACGTGTGTCTGCCCAGCAAATTGCCCACCTGCATGGGCGCTCACTAACCCTTAGCAAATGGCCAGCACGGGCGACTCTATGGGTAGGGGGGCCTGCAGCAGTCCCCGTCACACTGATCTCACCCCAGGGCCAGGCCGGATAAACCGCTCTAACAGGCTTCACTGGGCCGGGAGAGCCAGGGCCCACCCCAGCTCACAGGCAATCGCGTCAGCTCCAGGCCCTGGCCCACGTCCTCCCGGAGCTGGGGACAGCACTGCACGTTGCCGGGGGAGCGGGCTGAGCAACACCCGCCCCCGGATTTAATGTCCTAGTTCCGCTGTTGTTCCTTCTTCGGGCTGCGCCACCAGGTCAAGGGAGCTGGAGCCCTCCTCAGTGTCAGGTCCGGTGCGGTAGCCCCAGGCCCCCAGCCCTCGTCCGGGGCAACCAAACACTCACAGTTCGTTGCCGGGAGAGTGGGACGTGAAAACCATGTCCTGGATCCTGATTCCCGGCACCTGTGCTTCTCGGGGCAGAGCTCTCGGCCGCTCACGAGGCCCGGCCCTGCGGCTCCACGATGCCTCCCGCCCCGCTTCTGGGCTTCTTGGCCTGCACACCCGGCGGAGCTCCGATGGCTGCGACCTACTCCACTGCCATCTTGGACATGCCCCAGGTGGGTCTGATAATATGGACCCCACTTTTCAAATTCCTCCATCTTGTGTTTGGGAGAATTAGCCAACCAGGGTCAGGGTTATGCCCACTTCCCAACAGAAGTGGTCATAGGAGGGTGTAGTTACCCTAAAGGTAGGTAGCCATTGGCTACTACCTGGTACTCCATTTAACACCTCTAAATTTGGTATTTAAGTAGCACCCCTCAGCCCTGAACTTTAGATCCTGCTCACCAAAGAAGAAGAAGGACACTGAAGAGGTGAAAAGAGTAAGAAGAAGAGGACGTGTGACTGACCTGGCACCAACCCTGCTGGCCTGCCTGTTATCTCCAACTCCTGCACCAAATCTGACTAGTCCTGTAGCTGTACTGCAGGAACCCAGGAGACCTGCCTGCCTTTGACAAAGAACCAGGAACTCCCTTGGATTGGTGGAACTAGTCCCCTATATGTTGCAGCCAAAGTCCAAAGCAGCAACAAAGTGCTTGCCGCTGGGTCCGTCGAGGTAGTGACCCACAGCGAAGTAGCAAGAGCACTCCAAGAGTGGTAGCTGGCTCTCACCAACATTCTGAGCCCCTAGCTCACTCCCAATGACCTCCAGCCTGTGAGGTCCCTTTAAACTTAATTTGCCACAGCCAAGGTTTGTTGGTACCCAGTCTGGCCACCAACCCCTTCAGTCTTCACTCCAACAAGAGGGCATTCCACAGCATCTGCGACCGATGTCATAAATGACCCCACTCCTATGATTTTGCATCTCCTGTTTGATGGCGTTGACTATGTGGCAGAAACCGTCTTGGCACGACTGATGTTCGTTGACGGACCGACCAAGGCTCATCTTTAGTATAAAGCAGACACAAAGAGATGATGGACGGAGTGCTGAAACTATTCAGGCACTCACCCCCAGTCACAGATCTGGGTTGAATCCATCCTCGTTCTGGAGCTCACTTCGCCACCCCAGTTCAGACCCAGCAATATGGAAATCAGTCTTGACCCTGTGCCTCATGGCAACAGTCCAGCCCGAACTGCCAAGCCAGATCTTCCCTGGACCAGAAACAAGCATCCTGGGACCGATTTCGGGGTAACACCCTACATCAGCCAGGTTAGCTTGAATCCAGACTTACATGAGCAAAGAGAAAAGTAAAAAAGTACATAGAGTTTGTTGATTAAGATGTAACATTGTAATCCAAGCATGAGATGATACAGAACAAGGCAGAGTATGCATGGAATCATACACACTGCCTGCCCATATAAGGAGCTTTCCAACAGAGAGTAAAGCCCAAGTTCAAATGTGCGCTGGTAGTGGTGCAGGACACAGAACCACAACCAGACCGAGCCGGTAGCCTGACCATGCCAAATATCAATGTCAAATTTCCATGATGTCACAAAGCTGCTGAATTTGAGTCATGTCTCTAGACAAATCAAGCATGGCACCTATTAAGAAGGAACACATACAGAGTACAATGTACCCTGCAGATAGAATGGAAAATAACACTACAGAGAACACCAAAGTAGGCACAGAAGGAAAAAGCTTAAGCAAGCAACGGTGGAGGATGCAAAAGCATTGTTAATAAAAAAGGGTTTAGCACTTCATCAAACCAGAGTTTGAGACTGGTGAGGGACAGACTGAAGAGGGTTTCAAAAATGCAAATCTCTAGTGAAGGAGCACCGAAGAGGCGAACAGAAATAGAAAGTGATTTTTACACCCTTGTACTCCTCACTTGGCCCACAAGACATCCTGAACAGAAATAATATCCGGCAGCTCACAAAGGCCTTCCCAGATCTAGTCCACACCAACGTGAAAGATATGCATTCTGTGAGATTTTTCACCAAGGAGTATGGGACCTGGATATTTATGACACAGATTACATGGGCCGCTATAGCAGTAGCACATGCTGTACTAAAGGCTGTTGATTCGGGCATAAGGATCTCTCCACCAAGGTAGGAATCATATCCAGAAACCCTGGCTATAAGTCAAGACAGCAACCACACTAGTGACATAAATGGAGTAGGCTAGACATCATTGCGGGGACTACCCCAAAATATACCCCCAAAAATGGCCAATTTACAAGTGAAATTGGCCCCAGCAAGTGTAAAGAAATATGTCATGACAGCAAACCACATGGACAAGAAAGACCTGCATGGGGATGTGTTTCCATGACACCAGCAAAACAGTGAAATAGCATAATATAGGAATTACAGGAAAATCCTCCTCAAACAAACAGGGAAATATTGGATCCGACGAAGCCCGCCCCTAACTCAAGGGGCTTGTGCCGAATACTTGGCTTGAACACGACCGGTATTTTAAACAAATTAGAAGACAAGGACTGCTTAGCATTTGTATATCAAAATGATATATGCTGCTTCCAAAAACCTGGACAGTTGAAGGGATGGCAAAAGCTGAAGTCGTTATTAGTTAATTCAAACCTGCAATAACACGCAACAAAGGGAGGCCAAAGGTTGACAACAGCACTGAATGTTATAGTCAACACCTTCTCTTCTGCTAGCCCCAAAACACATCAATTTGGAAGATGGCAGGATTACCATGGATATTTTTTATGTGTTTATTATCCCAGGAAATTTGATTGAAAGAGATCTTGTAATGCAGACCTTTGAGGAGGAAGTAATGCAAATAAGGAGAACAAATTACTGTAACTGATGACCATGTCATATTGGTGTGCATTTACTTTAATATCCAAGCTGTGCAGGGAATAGTGGAAAAAGAGATAATTGAAGTAGAAAGTGCATGGGTCTGCATGAGTCATACATGCACTTTGGAATATCATCCAGGAATAGATCTAATTTCTAACCATGATGGTTGCAGCAGGTGTATCAGCCTTAAATTGAGGCACAAAATCTGATGTGCCAGCTTCAGAAACTTTAGAGCTGGCAAGAGATCTTTTATCATTGATTAAGCATTAATAAACATGGCAGTTAGTACATGACATCACAGTGGAATCAATGGTGGAAAGCAACCACTAGCCCTTGATAACATGCTTTCTATGTCAGGAGTGTCCTATTAGTGTCTTACTCTTTTTTAGCACCAGGCCATGTTATTCTCCTAAACAGCCAAGGTCCTATCAAGTAGAAATCTGAAAATTTGGGTACTTTGGCCTCATGAAACATATACCTGATGGAGCAAAATGTAATGGACTAAAACACTTTTAAGGACACAGTGCACCTCGCACTTGTTAAAGCATTCGATCGACTAATCAAGAAAGTAGCTGCATATGTTCTCACTATGGGACAGAAAAGGCCAGCACCCAATAACTTAGAATGGGTCAGCAAGAATTGTACAGCTAAAAAACAGTAACTAAATGAAGCCCTTATAGTGCAGCTTGTCAAAAAAATTGCAAAGGGCTGATGAATCTATGCAAAACAGAGTGCAGGAGCTTTTTGAACACTAAAAAGAAGACATTCAAGAGAGCTTAAACAGCTGCACACATTTTTAAAAAAGACAAACGATTCTGGGAGCTGCTCACATGGGGGCTTAATGGTAAGAATAATTGTCTAGATGCAGGAGCTGGGGTCAAAAATATTTGAAATTTACTTCAGGCAACTATATTCTTCAGTAAAAGTTGCCATCTCATGTCCCCATTTTAGCTACCAAAATGTAGCCATGCACAGCCCCAGATATCACTGTTGTGGAGATGACAGTATTTATTGTGAGTCAAAAATATAATAAGGACCCAGAGCCATACAAAGTTTCTCTGGATACATACAGCGTTGGCCTCCAAACATGGACTCAAATCATGTGCACTATTTAATGCAGTCATGAAAAATGGCTATGTAACAAGTTATTGGTGATTGGTAACAATTGTCCTTATCTGTAAAAAGGAAACCAACATATTGCAGCCAACTATAATCCAATCTTGCTGCTAGACAGGGTAGGGAAAATCTATAGCAAAGTACAAATTAATCCGTTCCAGTACTGCTTCAATAGCAATAATATATGTAGTAGTTAGGAAGTTAAAATTAGGAAACGGAGTGTGGGGAAAAGAGGTTGTATCTTGCCCAACTGAAGAATGTATGCTTGCTTAATGCAGGCTGCAGCGAGAGCGCATCAGTAGTAGCCTGTGGCCTCCAGTTCCTGCTTGTTCCAGCCTGATCCAGTGACACCACTGCTGCCTGGGTTTTCCCGTCCAGGTTTTCCCGCTCACCATTCTTCCCACCAACAGAAGCCCCGCCTGGGTTTTTCCACTCACCGTTCTTCCCCCCAACTGAAGCCCCACCCACGCAGGACCTACTTAATGCAGACCGCAGCATGACCACATCAGTGGGCAGCTGGAAACCTAGACTGCTACTTGCCTGTGACCACCAGGTCCTGCTTGTTCCTTCCTGACCGAGTGACTCCTCCACTGCCCAGGTTTTCCCGCTTACCGATCTTCCCGCCAACAGAAGCCCTGCCCCCCCCCATGATCTAATTAATGCTGACTGCAGTGCGACCGCGCAGCGGATGTGCCACTAATGTGCCAAAGGCAAGCCAACCTGCACCCGATTGCACCTGGACCGCACTCAGCACCATGACCCCTCGTCCTTCCACCCACTCAGCTACACCCTCGACCCCAGATGCCGCAACAAACACTGCCACTGCAGATGCCACAGCAAACACTCCACAGACCTTTCACCTGCACCCACTTCCACTTCACCTACTACAGCACATACACCAGCTCACCAACCAGCCCCATCCAGAACACATCCCAGATGCCACATGAACAAAGACACCAACTCGCATGCGCTTTTCTCAACACATGCTCACTATGCAAATACACCACAGAGGTTTGGGACCTCCTCTCCACCCTCACCCCTGATGTTCTTTTCCTCACTGAGACCTGGCTCAACCCCATTTCTGCGCACGACATTGCCACCGCAATACCCAAAGGATGCAAGATCACCCACCACGACCACATCAACAAGCCTGGCAGAGGGATTGCCATCATACATGGAATCCATCCAATGAACCACCACAAATGATGACATCATGTCAGCCATGGAACAACTCAACTTCCAACTCCAAACAGACAGCAAAACCACATCAGGGACACCCTTGCCTACTGTCCTCCAGGACCACATCCAGCCTTCTACAACTTAATCACCAAGTTCATCTCCCCCCCACCATAGACTCCAAAAATTACATTTTCCTCTGTGACCTCAACTTCCATCTGGGTGCCACAATGACATCAACACTACCAACCTCCTCGACAGCATGAAGAACATCGGACTCACCCAACTCGCCCGCAACCCCATGCACACCGCAGGCCGCATGCAAGACACCATCTTCACCTCCAGCAACCACATCAGGTACAGCCACACCAAGGAACTCACCTTAACCCACCAGTCCATTGTCCACTTCAACATCACCAGCTTATGGACCTCTGCCCGCAGTCTATCCAATGCCCTCCACCGCAGCTGGAGCAAAGTCTCAAAGGACACAAGGATAAATGCCCTCAATACCACCCACCACATTTTGTCTAACAACCTAGACCAGAACATCAGAAAAGTTAACAATTAGATCACCAACTGCACCAACAGCGTCACTCCCATCAGCAACAACACAACACCCACAGAAAGTTCACCAAGCTGGTTAGCTGTTACACTGAATGACACTGTAAACAACAGACAGTTGAGAGAATTGAAGAAAAAGGCCATAGCCTCTTGCATTGAATCAAACTCCAATAACAACAAAGAACTCTTGAACAACGTCATAGAATTATCCAACCCCTCAGCTGCAGCAAACAACATTACCCCCTCACAGGAACTTTGCAACAACTTTGCAAACTTCTGTCACGAAAATATCGCCAACATCTACAGAAACTTCAAACCCCTAGCCCAAGGCCACTGACTTTTTCAAGCAACAGTATGACCTTGCTACCACCACTGACTAACCGAATGGTGCCAGATCACCCCACAGGACACTGCCTCCATCATGAACTCAGTCAACTCAGGGGCCCCGACCAACCCACGCCCTCACCACATCTTCAGCCTAGGCAAAGTTAGATTCACCCACATACTCGCCACCTTCTTCAACACCCCAATGTCCATGGCTACTTTCCCCAAGAACTAGAAACACTCAAGTCAACGCCATACTAAAAAATCCATCGGCAAACCCTAGCGAACTGAACAACTATTGACCTATCTCCCTGCTCCCGTTCCTGGCCAAAGTATTGGAAAAAGCCATCAGCCAACAGCTCTGCTCACATCTGGAATGGAACCTCCTACTTGACTTCTCACAATCCAGATTCTGCAGCGACCACAGCACCCAGCAGCCCTCATCGCAGCTATCAATGAAATCCGAGCCCTACCTGACTAAGAACAGACTGCGTATCTGATCCTCCTAGACCTCTCGGCAGCTTTTGATACAGTCTCCCACCCCACACTCATCACAAGGCTGCACAACATAGCCATCCAAGGAGCAGCTCTCAGATGGATCGCCTCTTTCCTCACCAGAAGAAAGCTAAAAGTCCACCTTCCCCCCTTCACCTCCGAACCCACGCTTCACCTCCGAACCCATGGATATCATCTGTGGAGTACCTCAAAGATCCTCACTCAGCCCCACCCTCTTCAACACTTATTCGACACCTCTGACCAGCATCGCCAAAAACCACAGTCTCAACATCAGATCCTACGCTGACGACACACAACTAATCCTCTAAATCTCTGAAGACACCACCATCACCAAGACCGACTTCCACAACTGCATGACAGATGTCACTAACTGGATGAAGGACAACTGACTGAAACTCAACATGGACAAGACAGAGGAACTCATTTTCTGAAACAAAGGCTCCACATGGGATGTATCCTGGTGGCACTCAGAACTCGGACCTACTCCTGCCCCCACTGACCACTCTAGGAACCTAGGCATCACTCTCGACAACAAGCTGACCATGATGACTCAGGTCAAATCTATATCCTCCTTTTGCTTCTTCATCCTCCAAATACTTTGTAAGATATTCAAAGGGCTACTCCAAAGCTCAAGATGCACCATCACCCAGGCCCTCATCTCCAGCCAGCTGGTCAACGGCAACACTCTCTGCGCACGGATCGCAGCTCACCCCTCCAATGACTATAGACTATAAAAAAAACACAGCCAGACTCATCCTGGATCCCCTTAGATGAACCCACATTACCCCTATCTTTGAGGTACTCCACAGACCTCAGGGAACTCCACTGGTTCTCTGTACAGAAAAGATGCCAGTTCAAGCTCCTGACCCATGCATACAAGGCTCTACACAACTGTGGACCCTCCTACTTAAACCACTGCCTGAGCTTCCATCAGCCCACCAGACACCTCCACTCCACTTCCCTTTCTCTAACCCTAACCCCCTCCTTCTCCTACCGAGCAGCAAAGACATGGAACAAGCTACCCTTTCAGCTAAGGACCCCCATCTCTTCCAGAGTTCTGAAGACCTGAATACCTGGCTATTCGGCTAATCAGCTGCACCCTGCCTGTGCCCGATACCTTCATGGATGACAAGTAGTGCTCAACAAAACTACTGGTTGATTGATTGATCACCTTAATTGAGCTGAAGAAGGCCTTTGACTGCACAAAATGAAACCTGCTATGACATGCTTTACAGTAGTGAGGAATGCTGGAGTAGCTGATCGAGGACTTTTGGTCCCCACACAAAAATACAATGGCCAAGGTTAGATCTGGAAGAGGTGGTGAATGTCCCAATTGTTTCCAAATAACCTCTGGGTCAGCCAGTGATGTGCAATAGCTGCCCTATTATTTAGCTTGTTATAAACCTATCAAATCACATGGTGCCATTGTGTGACACACGATATCGGCTCTCATCACACGGTCTCCTGGTGAGAAGGCAATATCACACGGTGGCAAGTAAAAGAACTGAAAACCTCTCTAAATAGTAGTTTTCCAGCTCGTTTTCCAAAGCTTTGAACTGCTGATGCCCATTAAGGGGTGTGAAAACACCCTAGAACAGTGGCACCAGCATCAGCTTATTTTGGGTGGGGGGGTCTTGGGTGGGGTGGGGTCAAAAGTGTCTTCTATGTACTTTTTGGCATGAGGCCCTATCCCCTTCAAGGCCCCCCCTCCCCCCTCACACACTGAGATTGTTCTTCAAGTTGGCAAGTATGTTGTTTATAAATAATGTGGGGGCATACATGGCTGACTTATACCTAGACACTTCAAACATTGGATATGAAAAGATATGGTACCAAAAGAAGCAGTAGAGTAATGGAGGGCTGGACTCTATATCCCATATCCACCGTTTGCCAAGAGGCGGGTCATTTATTGCTGCGCAGGTCGGGTGCAAAAAAAGTATTTACCCGCCCGCGTGATGCCAAAAGGAGCAGTGGAGGGCTGGACTCTATAGCCCATAATCTGTTGTTTGCTAGGAGGTGGGGCCATTGACTGCTGCACCGGTCGAGCACAGAAAAAAAGTGTTTACCAGCCCGCCGGGTGAAATCCTGGCCCATCTGCACCCGTCACGGCCAGACGAGGCTTGGCTGAGCCACCCTTCTTTGGACCAAATTTTTCATTATCAGGGAATAATGGGCAAGCAAGTTACCCTCGGGTCAGACCTCCAAGATAAAGCATTCAATGAAAACGCCTTTCTTTATCCTGTGAAGCCTCCACTCCCTCCCTTGTTTCGACTCCTGCCCTCTCCCTACAGAATACAACTGAATACAACTGAAGCAGAAGCCCAAATTCACAGCATTCCCGGTAACTCAATTGTTGAATTATGTGCAACACCGATGCCTGCTAGTTTTCACTCACCCACCTGGACACCTATGTCTAGCTTTTGGTCCAGCTGCACGCGCTGGAAGAAGCTTTCGAAAGTATGTAGCAGAAAGCCCCCTGTCATGCACCTAAAGAAGCCGCTTTGTTATCAGCACTCCTAGACATAAATGCTTTCACAGAACTGCTGTGTGATAAGTTCAAATCTCTTTTGAAAATTAGTCTCAAACCCCTGCATGAACATTTGGGGGCTATTGACACATTGTTTGCAAAACTAGGGGACTAGGACTTGGATATCATAACCGACTCTCATGAACTAGCCTGTGTTATTCATCGTCTACTAGCTCCGTGCCCCTGGTCATCGTTTTAACAGGGCAACAGAGTCCATGGAAAAATTACAAAAATAACGTCTGTCAGTGGTTAACACGAAATGTTAAGTACAACAGTTGCAATTACAGTTATATTTTTGTGGTGCAGAGATCAGCATGGGTCGGCCCGTTGCCAAAGGCATTTGAAGGTTACTATGTTATAATCAACTTTAGGAGACCTTATCTGGCTGGTGGTTTGCTAGAGTCAGTCAATTTCAGCCTTTCGTCTCTGTCGACTATCAAACTGTTAATACCCCTGGGCTATATTTATACAAACTTGAACTCAGCTCTGAAGGATTCCTGCTTTTTTTCCTTATACGTGCCCTCCAACGGGTCCATCAGTGTCTGAGGAGTATCTAGCTCGTATACCACCGATTTGTCTTGCTTGCTGGCTCTTCTGGTAATGAATGACTGTTCTGTCCTAATTCTTGCGAATCTGTGGGCATTGCTTAACTTGGGGAGCAGGGTGGCGCCCATATAGCCACTGAAAGCCTTTGAACTTAAACTAGTTAGATGGAACATTGCGGGGGTGGGGGGTGGTGAGGGGGGGTTATTCAAAGTTAATATTGAGGAATGGACCAACTACGTCCAGCAGTTTGATGTGGTTTTGCTCCAAGAGACCTAGAAGCAAAACAAGGTCTTTTTTTATGGCTATAAATGTTTTAGCTAACCTGCAATCCCTTAGGCAGCTACGAGGGTACGAGCAAGTGAAATTACTTGAATCAAAGCCACTCTCAATTCCATTATTTCCCCTATTTATGTCTCAAGCATTGATTCAAGTTTTCAATCTTCAGTCGTCTGCTTTGGTTAATTTTTATTATGATAATTTGACTGCCAGAGTTAATTTTAATTTTGATGTATTATTTGATTTTATTAATTAGATGAGCAATAAACACTTTTCTGCAAGTCAGCCTTTTAATGTACTGATGGGTGGTATTTTAATGCTAAAATGGGGACCACCAGCTTGCTAACTGCAACTTACCCCCTTACTTTGTGAGATCTCGCGAACAAGCCATCTATTGGAGATAGTTGTACATTGTAGCATTGTAGGCTTGTTACTTTTGGAGAACACTGTGCCTTCTGAAGGATCAGGGGCTTATGTTATGTTACCTTGAGCTCAGTGTAAGGAAGCTGCTGATGAAACCACTCGGGCGTACAGCTCACAATTTGCCAGGGTGGTTTGACTCCGCCTGTAAACTTGCCAACAACAATCTCCAGATCGCACTAAAGCGTGTCCCTCGAATTAGAAAGGAGATATTAATGTACAGAGGAGAATATAAAATAGCATTAAACTGCGGAAAAGAGACTTGCAAATGGAGGTCTGGGATGAGTTAGTGGTCTCATGTGAGTGCAAAGATGCTTAAGCTTTCTGGAAAGCAGTTAATACCAACAAGCTCTCTAGGGCAACCGTCCAGGATTTAGCTCAGAACATTGGGTTTTCTTGCACATGTTGGAGTACAACAGAGTCTTTTGTGCGGCCCCTCACGTCTCTTTGAATTACATAATTAATGTAAGAGTGAATAGTAGAAAAGATTTGGATACATATGATTTTCTGTAAAGTAGTTTGTAAGTCCTGTGCTATAAAGTATTGAATGTCATAAAGGAACTATTTGGCGGGCGCAAAAGAGTTATTTTTGGAAATGTACAGCAGAGCAGATTATGTCAACCATAATGGAACATACTTGTATATATGTATGGATGTGGCAGCTGTAAATTGTGAACCTTGCCGGGAAGCTCCGTACAGCATCAAAGACCAGTCCTGTTCTGCCACCAATGGAACAGATTTCCTTGTACCTAAGTTTTTCCAGTTCCAGAATATGACTGATATTTTCACAGGAGGAGACCCTATCATCATAAGTCCGATTACTCTGCTGTACATGTAACATATGTGAATGGCCCAAAGCCAAAAACAGAGGTATAGGAACATATGTACACATTTCTTAAGCACATCAATGCCTCTTCCAAAACGAGCATACTTTGCACTGGGATCATTGTAAGCATTGCTTGTCCCCATGGTGTGATAAGATGGATTGATGGCCTGGGAAGAAAGAAAAGTAACTTTTCCTCAAGGCCAAAGTTGGATTGGTTTGAGGGCTCACTCCACCTGTGCCATCTACTTTGACCTGGGCCTCTGAGACACAGCTCTGCTGATCTCTCTACCATTTATTTATGGAAGTCATCCTGACTTTGTGGTAGCTCTGTGATGGCATTCACTTGCCAATGATCGAATTCCACATTTAATAATATTCACTGACTGTTTCCCAGTATAGCTCTCGTTCCGCTTCTTGTCCAAGAACCTCATAGCTCTTTCCATGAGCATGCCAGTGCAGCGTCCTCTTTTGTTATAGTGTAATTCTTTTGATCAACTATATGTCTGTGGTTTTTCAATTTGGATGCTCAGTCGTCTATAAGAGGTAGTAAATGGAAGACATGGGACCAGTTGTACGATGCTTGCATTTTGCGACACACAAATTGCATCGCTTTGCGACTCGCAGTTTGCGACTCGCAAAATGCAATGTACAACAGTGTCACAGACACTGTTAGTGATTCCCAATGGGTTCGCAAATTGCTTGCCTCATCAATATTCATGAGGCAAGCACAATTTGCGAACCCATTGGGAAATGGCTAGCACTCCCAGGGCTGGTGGCCTGCTGGGGTCAGCAGACCACCATGTCTGGGACTGCTTTTTACATAAAGCAGTTTATTTTTTTTAAATGCAGCCCGTTTTCCTGAAAAGGAAAACTTGATGCAGATAAAAAAGAAAAATTTATCTTTTCGATTTCATTTTTTAAGGGGAGGCAGTGGTCCCTGGGACCACTGCCTGCTCTTAAAACATATTTTCGCACCCATTCACAAAGGGGAAGGGGACCCCTGGACTTGCTATTGGGAAGGGATGCCCTTGGCAGGCCCCTTCCTAATAGCAGTCTCAAATGCTATTTTGCGAGTCTGTGACTCGCAAAATAGCGTTGGTACATACCATCATCATTGTTTGATGTTGCAAAAGTGCTGAATACCCTTTTGCGACTGCAAAAATGGTCGTACATCTGGCCCTTAGGTGCTGTAATCCAGGCCAGATGTTGACTCTAAATTGTGCGGATCTCTGTGTCTTCTGGTATGATACTTACGGCTACTGTGTGCAGGTGGTGCTCAATGTGTCTGTTCTGGCCTGTGTGAACCAGTGATTGTGTATTGTGCAATAAGGAACAATTCCACTTTACCTTTCAAAATAGACAGATTGTATGACAGTGGAAAGGCAATATAATAATACTTCTGCCACTAATGTAGTTTCTGCAAGGGCATGAATCCAGTGTATTATCCACAGAGACACTTTGGCTTCAATGCATTTAATGTGAATTATTCACTAGACAAGCACACACCCAATTTTCAGTTCACCTAAAGCACTAGTTACGCTGGCCTCCCTGCAAATCAGTTCACTGACAAAGTGCCTTATTGGGTTCAAACAAGTATCTTAATATGATGCTTGCTAGACCTGGAATCCTTGGCGTGGTTTCCCCTGACTTTTTGCCTTCTGACCTTCTGTTTTGCTGACTTCGTTTTTGCTCGCTTTAGGATTTTGGGAACATTACCACTGCTAACCAGTGCTAAAGTGCATGTGCTCTCTACTTTAAACATGGTAACATTGGCTTATCTACAATTGGCATATTTAATTTACTTATATGGCCCTAGTAAAGTGCAACACGTGCTGAGGGCCTGTAAATTAAATGCTACTAGTGGGCCTGCAGCACTGATTGTGCCACCCACTTCAGTGGCCCTTTAAACATGTCTCAGGCCTGCCTAGGCAGAGCCTGTGTGTGCAGTTTTAAACTGCCCTGTCGACCTGGCAAGTTAACCTTCTTGCCAGGCCCAAACCTTCCTTTTTAATACAGGATAATATGTCACCCCTAAAGTAGGCCCAAAGGCAGGGTGTAGTATCTGCTGTGATGACCTGCTGCCTGCTTCACTCCTTGGCTGGGAGTGACAAGGACTGGACCCGCATCTCTACCACCCAGAACCAAAGTGAATCCAAGCACTTGCACGCTTGCCTCTTGTTGCAAGATCAGAAACATCAAAGACTTCGCTTCACTCACGAACAGCACCTGGACTCTGTCATCTTAGAGTTCTGCCCTGCTAAGTGGTGCCTGTCCAGTTCTGGGCCCTTGGAAGTAGGTAGGAAGTGCTGCAACTACAAAATCCCGTGCATTGCCATTGTTGCATGGCTTCGAACTGATGCATCGCCCTTGACGCTGACGCATCACCGCTGCTGTAAGGACCAAAGACATTGCATCGCCAACTGCGCGGCACAACACCATCAGTTCCAACTATGATGCATCGCCTACATCTTTGGATTTGCCAACAACACATCTCTGACTTGCATGGCTCGGAGCCGATGCATCGCCTGCATCCAAATGGATCGATGCCGACACATTGCCTCCTCTGTTCCACTCATCGGGTCTTCATCGACAATGCACCAAGGTACTTTTCAGTGGGACATGGTTGGTCGCTTTACCCGACCCGTACTCCAACACGGTCAGCCTGAACATTTGGGTTTGACCCAGTCTAACGCGCCCCCGGTTGGTGCTTTATGCTTTTAAGCACTATATTTCAAGATATTCCTTAAAAATTAATAACTACGGTTATACCGAGTGGAATTTTGCCATTTTGTTCTTGTTTTGTTCATTAAATTATGCTCTATTTTTGAACCAGGGGTGGGTTTTTTTGTGTTGTGTTTTTTTACTGCTTTACTGTTTGAATTGTTGCACAAATACTTTACACTTTGCCTCTTAAGTTACACCTGACTGCTCTGTGCCAAGCTACCAGAGAGTGAGCACAGGTTAATTTAGGTTGTGTGTCTGACTTACCCTGACAAGGATTGTGGTTTCTGTTTGCACAGTGTGCATCCGTCTGCCAACCAGAATCCCAACTTCTAACAATACTCACATTTAATGTCAGTGAAAGAAAAGTACAACAACTAAAGAAAAGCAGTAAAACAATTCATTGGTAAAAGGTGCGCACAAAGCTAATAATTCACTAATTAATTATTTAACAGCAAAATCATGCTGCTCCATGAGGTCAATATGAAGGTCACAAAGATCGTATTGCCATCACAGTAAAGCAGAAAATGCTGTTCAGTGGGTACCAGGAATCTACCACAATACAACCACTGGTCCACCCATCAGCCCAAACTCCAACAATACACACTAGCAACATCCAGTGCCCATGCACCTGGGCATGATCCACAGCTTAAGGTAATGGCAGGGAAGGAACGGGTAAGAGGGCATGGTGCACGGTTGATGTGCTCACCCTGGGGGCCAGACTGATTTGGCATTTTTGACTCATCTTCCAGCGAGATTGACCCTCTCACAAGATCTGCAGCCACTTTGGGCAAGGCAAGCCTATAAAGGCCATTCCCAAACCACCACCCTTGCTTGTTGTCCAGAGCATTTGTGGTAGCAGGAGCTCTAAACTAAAGCTTCAAGAACCAGAAACCCCTTGATACAGAGGGACCCAATCCATGATTTAGTTTATCTTATTTCTGCCTCAAGATGCCTCTCATCCCTCCAGGGACTCATCAACAGTGGTAGCCGACCTGTAAAAGAGAAAAAAGAGACAAGTAAGGCACAAACCTAAAAAAATTACAAAGTAAGGCGCAGGTGCCTAGGTTTATTACTCATCTTAACTGAAATATGTCCTCAAGAAGGCAAAATGTGCCCTGAGGAAAAGACAATATTTTGACACAGTTACAGAGTGGAACCCAAGTTGATAGTGTGCTCATTATAGCATCTGGTGAAAGTACACTCATGTTGACAGTTGATAAAAGATTTTTTTTTAAAGCAGTGCATCTTGGAGGTTACAGAGTGATATTATCACCACATAGTGGTTTAACTTTCAAGGTGCGATGGTGACATTTTCTAGAACAGTTGAAACCTCGGCACAGTGAAAGTCTTCGCAGGGGTTTTAGGTGTGACATTAACACTCATGACCATTTCTATCATCATGACCTTTTTAGTTGTTCTAAATTCAAGAAATTTACACTAAACATTCCAAAAGGAATGGAACAGGTAAATCCCTAAGGGCATATTTTAGGAAACTACTCCAAGGCGTTTGTTTGCACAATGTTTTTTTTGTTCTTTTCTCTGTTGTTTTCCCCAGAGCGCAATCAGATTGCAAGACAGGAAACCAATAAGGCCCAAGTGGGAGAAGGGGGAATTCTGGGTAGAACATTGTGTTGATAGTTAGCAGTACGTGCATAGGTAAGGATAGAAATTAGGGAAGAGTTACAACTATAATTGGCCATGGCGTTCCCAGAAACAGCCATGGCTGTTTCTGTGAACGCCCCCATCAACACCCATTGCACGCCCCTTTCATGCAAAAAACTACATTAAAGGGAATGATATTTACAAGGCAGCATTAAGCCCAAAAAAGTGGCTTAGTGCTGCCTGGTCAATATGGAGCAGGCTCATGCGCCACCGGAGCGTCACGAAAAAGTGACACACTGGCGGCACAAGGGGCTTTATAAATAAGCCCCTAAAAGTTAACTAGTTTGTACAGCATGTATTAAGAAAGCTAAAAGGAAACTTGTGAGGACCAGGTAAGCAGAACGAGCTTAAGAGAGGCTCAAGCGTTTCATTGTGTACAAACTTTCTATAATTCAAACACTGAACTGAAAGAGAAATGCTTGCTTTCATGCTTCCTTTTTAGCTTACTGGATTCAGAAAAGAGCACTTAGTGAGCTTGAAAGCAGGCTTATCAATAATTCCACGATAGCCTGCTCCTTTTTCAAAGCATTAAATCATTTTGTGTGATGAAGACTTTTTGTTCCATGATATGATTGATCAGGCATATCTTAGCCTCTTGCAAATAGCAATCTTGCCAAAAATAGAACTTGTGTTATCCAGTCCTACTTGATTGATTGAAGAGATGCAGAACCAAATGTGAAATTGTTAACTAATAAAAACACCTCAAATTTAGAAGGGACATCTCTAACACTCTAGGGCTTAATTTATGAGGAATTGGTGTAGGGCAGCGCTGCAAGTCTTCTTGCTGCGCTGCCCTACGCCAATGTGAAAGGGCAAATATGTATCATATTTAGAAAATACACTGTATTCCTGGCCTTTACCCCTGCGCTGGCACACAATTTGCTGCCTAGCGCCAACGTAAGCACACCATGGTGCAAGGGTGCCTCCGTTGCAGGCAGGATTGTTTCTGTGCAGGGAGGGGCACATTCCTGCACAAAAAGAATTCAGAGGGGCGTTTTCCTCTCTCTATGTGTGCTGCTGAAGTCAGCACACATGGAAAGAGGAAAAAAAGAGGAGAAATACAATTATTTCTCCTCGTTACACCTGCTCTTGGGAGGCAAAAGGGTTTGGCGCTGCCCCAGGTTTACCTGATTAAAAAAATCACTGGCAGCGTCAAAATCCATGGGCGTTGTGTGGGAAAACCCACTGCAACGCCCATTGAACGCCTCCTTGACGCAGAGTAAGGCAAGGCAGCGACTTGTGCTGCTTTGTCTTACTCCATATCTTTGAGGCAATGCAAAGCCATGCAGAGTTGTTTTGTGCCGCCTCATAGATATGATTAAGAGGCTGGCCCGGCCAGTGCGCCAAAAAATTGACACTCTGGTGGCGCAAGCCTGTCATAAATGAGCCCCTATGTTTTTTTTAGTTTTGAACATAATGCGCTTGCTCTCTAATACGAATATACTACGTATGTGTAAATCCAAACATTTATAATGCACACAGTATACTCAAGACAATTGAGTGTGTGTGTGTATTTCTTTTGCCACATGTTAGTATGCTAAAAGCAGTAGTTTCAAATAGGCATAAGATGTTATTTCAACGATATGATGTAATTTCCTGTTAAATGCAGATTTCGTTCCGATGTAAATAAGTCAGCCAGATTTCTTTTTCTATACCTATTCAGTGCTTAATTTGAGTCGGTGCTTTCCGGTGCTCAGCACCGGCACTTAATTGGTTTCTGGTGTTTGGCACCGACACCTAAATGTCAAAACCATACTTAGAATAGTCCACCACATGGTGGCGCTGCTCATCTAATTTAGAGATGAGCAGAACAACGGTAGTTTAGGACTACAATATACATTAAAATTTCCAATACCTGCCTCCGCAGCCATTCCTTTAGCTTTGGGGACCTGGAATAATCGGAACTGTGGCATTTACATGCGAGAGAGATGTTTAGTAGTTGTTTTGGCAGTGATGACAAGGGTGATGGGTGGTGCAAGCTGCAGTGGCCTCCTGGTCAGAGGTCCTGGCACTTGGGGGCCGATTCGGATTCAGGCCGGAAATCACTCCGACCGAGCCGCATCCGGAGAGATTTCCGACCGAATCGGACTCTAGCAGCCCGACCGAACGAGTACGATGCGTACGCATGCAATCGGACTCGATTCGGTCGGACTCCCATTGAAGTCAATGGGAGCCGGTCGTACAACGCGTACGTGGGCTCCCATTGACTCAATGGGTGCGAGGCGAACAAGGGCGCCCCTACAGCGGGTACGCGTCGATGCGAATCGCGCCGTACATGCACAGGTAGGGGGACCCATGGGTCCCCCTGTGTGTGACTCACGCGGCTATACGTACAGGGGGGTCCGACACGGACCCCCAAAGTCCGGCTCCGACTGCCCTTTGGAGCCGGACGGCGCGAGTCGGTCGGACTGCTTGAGGCGCGCATCGTACTTGCCCGGCCGGGGAACGTCTCCATTGCGCGGTGCGAGTCGTGTCCGTGCGAGTCGGTCGGAGCGGTTCGGGCCCGCGAACGAGTCGGTCGGCGATTTCACGTGCGCTCGCATCGTACTCGCTTGCCCGGACGCACGTACGAATCGGTCGGGAAAGAGGGATCCGAATCGGATCCGGTTAAGCCCAATCCGATTCGGTGCCCTACCGGCCGAGATCGGAATCGGCCCCTTAATATTTTACATATTAAGCATTGTAGCTATTTAGTCTGTGTATTTAGATAACGGTAACTTTAAACCAACACTGCTAAGTTTTACAATTACCCTTTGTTTATTTATCATACTCTTGCTGAATGATGCAATCTCAAGATTCCAATTGCAATCATTGCCCTTTGTTAGCTGAAAAGTGCATCTTTGAAAACCTATCCTAACAGACAGACTTTGTGGTTAACCCATTTCCCCTTACAATGATAGACCTTTTGTGTCATTTTTTGAGTAGGTCTCGTTTAAAGCCTCATATTCGTTTTCCACAACAGCTATTTTAATTTGATTTGTGTCCTTTTTCTTACAAATAGGCTTTTTAAAGGTACCTAAGGTTTCTGTTTTCCCCCAGAGAAAACTGAAAAAATAGCCAAATGGTGGCAATTTTTTTTGTAAAAGTGTGTGCGTGAAACTGTTTTTCTTTCTAAATATGGTATCAACAAAGGTTTTGCTGCGCTAAGATTGCCTTCTTCCCAGTTTTCAGAAAGAGGCAGAGTTGTAAAAAAACCATTTGCAGTGGTCATCTTCGACCAACTTGCAATAAATGGAGGGAAAGAAGTGTGAAACCTATTGGTGAACCTGGAAAGCTATACTTTTTGGGAAAGTAGATAGATTCTAATGTAGCAGGGGGCATTTTAGATCACGAATGGTTTTCCCAAAGAAACGTTTAGTTGAAATCAAGATATAATAGAGGTACAGCTGGAAAAAATAGAAATAGGTGACAATGTTTTCATCTCTAATGTCTTGTACTGAAGACTGATATATAAAAGTAATTTAACATTATGTCCATCAGAATCTTCTGGTCTCAGAGATAAATAGCGTTTGTTAATTATACAAAAACACATGCTACCCAGAGCCCTCAACCTACCTGAGGCTTGTAATGATTTTCCATTGTGTTTATTGTATGGATCCATAGATAAAGTTAAGTCTAATGAATGTAAAATGGGTTGGAAGGAAAATGTTGCAATGTTCAAATATGCACAAGAATCTTAGTTTAGGTAGTGTTTATTTGTGTTCCTTTCACTTTGGGATTACCCATAATATCTTGTGTTTTTAGGGGGTTTTCCAAAATGTGTTTTTTGTGCACAGTGACGTAAACATACAGAGAAGTTCCATAGATGTTAAGAAATGTTCTACCCAATGCATTCCCTCGCTTGTCCCCATAAAACCGGATGTCAGTGGCCCTGTCACATGGGAAAGGAAAGGTGCAAAACACACACTATCAATGTCACCATTTTTAAATTTAATTTCTTGGATTTTTGGGATGGGAGTATTTGTGCCTGACATTTTTGAAAACTAGACACATGAGGAATCCAGGCTGGTGTGGCTTGCAAGTATACCATTGCTTTAAATTACTGAACCTGCAAGGATTGACAAAAGGCCTAGCAGTCACACACTTGTACTAAAAAAAGCTCTCTTGTGTGAGAGTGCCTTTTTCATCTGTGACAGGAATGGCCCAAAACACACCATGGAAACTTTCAAATAAAGACTACAAAGTGCTTAAAAGAAAGATAGCAAAAAAAAAAGATAGCTGGTCTTTTAACTCTATGCTGCTGGGATCTGGAACAACAACCACAAATCCATCACAATTTTGAAAAGATTTGAAGATACATCACTTTACAAAACAGTACATCACAACCAGAGCAGTAACTTCTGATCCCAGAATTCAGTTACCTCTACTATCTCTTATTGATTGTATGCGTCCTTTTGATCCTGTACAGAACTCCAATGACTTTTGGCTAGGTTTGCACTGTACTAATACCACATAAATGCACATATCTTCCACAGGTAGTGTGACTTGTGTGGATCCCAACATGTTTTCATATCTAGAATGCCTTGCAAATGTCAAAGTATCAGTAGTGAAAGTCAGTTTCTCAAGATTTATGTGGCAAAAAAACCCAGCAAATATCATAAAATCCAGCATTGATACCCCTGTCCTTCCAAAAATGGTACCACACAGGTATGAGTGGCACTTTTGTATCAGTATGCAATGTGACGAAACAGTGCTTTTGCAAAGACAATAAAGTGCCAATATGGACATCACATTGTTTTTGTGCGTTCATGTCACATACAATAGGACTATCTATATATGTTGTGTTCCATTATTATCAGGGAATATTTGGGAATCTAGTATGGTAAGATAGTTACTATTGGCTGAAAGTTCGAGACATTTCTGTCATATAAATATGAAGAAATGTACATGTGTTCACCTATGCTTTTATGTTTGCAGCCTGTACTGTGTGAGAAAACATGTTGGGATCCATGTAAGCGGCATGTCCATGGACTTCCCTCAGTCTCAAGTTTTTACAAATAAAGAGGATTGGTAGGGTGTCTGGGTGCTAACCGATCCTTGGCCCTAAATATCACAGTCGTCCCCCATGGAAATTGAGGTTTTTGTAGGCATAGTAATAATGTTTGTAGGGCATTCTTGATAAGATAATGTGCTGGAATCCACATATCTACTCTTCCCTTGGATTTTTCTCGACCTTAAGGTTTCAAAAATGCCTAGGTATGGTGGGGTTGTTTGATTGCTGCCCGATCTTTGACTCAAATATCACAGCCATCCCGCACAGAAATTTAAAGGAAATTAGGAATTACCTTGGGAATGAGACACAAAATTATTGATTTCTAAGGTAATTCCTATTTTGTTAGTGGATGGCTAGGGTTCAACTTGTACTAAGCCAGATTTTCCCCACCCCCAGAGTTGCTGATACCCCTGTTATTGTTGACTCTAGAGCTAGGGACAACCTGACCCATTTACTGAGCCCATGTTGACATTTGCAGGATGTTCTGGGAAAAACCTGCATGCAAAACCACCCTGTATTTCCTTGGTGAAAAACATTGAATGTTAAAGTGATGTTCTAATTCAGTTCTGAAATGAGATAAAAACTAATGTTTACAAACCAAAGAACATTGAAATTCACGACGTATAGTTTGCTGAGCTAACTATAACTTGCACCCTTCCCATTCACTGCTTTTGACCTCACATATTATATCACTATTTACATGCATGTTAAATGACATAATTGATGACATCTCTGCCCAACTTTCCAAGGTGGGTGCTTTCATCTGAGTGCAGCAGTGGTTGAAATTTGGCCAGAACCCCGGTGGCCAGCCAACCCCCAACAGCAGAGCAATGCCCACAGTAACTCGCCTCCGGCCAAACCCCCATGCAGCTCACTGGTTAACACAATACCTGCACTGATGTTGCAGTAAAGAAAATGCCAATGCGAGAAATAGTGCCCTTAGCTTATTTTTTGGCACTGTGGGACTCCCATTGTACAATTGTCTAGATACTTAAATCTTTCCGAGCATTAACAACTCCATGCCCTACTGAAGTCCCTCTTTAAATACTAATTCGTTGAAAATGGCTGAACAAATTTTCCCAAAATGATATAAATCATGCTGAAAGTTCTGACTTTCCTCTGCAATTGGTGAAGCAATTTTTTTTTTCTGTATCGGGGAGCAAAGTTTCCTATGTAAAGTTTTGCACAGATTTGTCAAATGGCACTACAGTTATTTGCAAAACAAAAAATGCTCTTCCTAATCTTCCACTGGAAACTCTGACCCAACTATGACTACAAAGTGTTTACTGTGAGTGTGTAAGTAAAAAAATAACATATATATGAATGGCACAGCGGGGAAACAAACATTATACCGGCCATCCCAGCTCGGAGCCCACTGTGGTGATGTATATGGACAAAGATTTTGCAGTAGTACTGAACCCACTGGGGGACATTGTTTGCTCGGAATTGAATACTACAGGTACCAGCATGCATAAGGAGCATGCGGTTAATGGCGCCTATGAGCAGTTTGGCAGTACACTGCATGTTCTCCTCTGACGAAGGAGCTGTTAAGCCCCGAAACGCGTAAGGAATAGAAGTTTTACTGAACTGGGAACGTCGATTTTAGAAATTAAATGGTTCTTCAACCGCCCTGCTGTCGGCATGTCTTTGCCTCAGGGCAAATTTTGTTTGGATTTGATTGCGGTAGCTTGGCCGCAGGAGACACGCCACCATGGGACTCATAACATGGGGCCAATGACTTGAAAGCAGGCGCGGTCGGTGGTAGGAGTGCCGGTCGGGCGGTGATGTGGGGCGGGGGAGGGGCAGGGTGGGGGTTAGTAAACTACGGATTAAGGCCCAATACAGGTAAGTAAACATTTAAATAAATAAAACGAATTACGTTGCGCGCACTGCATCGCATTTGAAAGGTTTCGAGTCGTATGAATGGCACAGCGGGGAAACAAACAATATACCGGCCATCCCAGCTCGGAGCCAACTGTGGTGATGTATATGGACAATGATTTTGCAGTAGTACTGAACCCACTGGGGGACATTGTTTGCTCAGAATTGAATACTACAGGTACCAGCATGCATTTCATAGAAACTTACCTGTGAGCCCACTGGGGATGAATAAGGAGCATGCGGTTAATGGCGCCTGTGAGCACTTTGGCAGTACACTGCATGTTTTCCTCTGACCAAGGAGCTGTTAAGCCCCGAAACGAATAAGGAATAGACGTTTTACTGAACTGGGAACGTCGATTTTAGAAAATAAACGGTTCTTCAACCTGCTGTCGGCGTGTCTTTGCCTCAGGGCGAATTTTGTTGGGATATATATATATGCAACACCAGCCCCCGTAACAAAGAGCAAATGCAGGCACTGAGTAGTTCATATTTTATTTTAAGGTCATGACACGGTGATCATTCTTGTCCTGACGAGTTTCACGCAATAAAACACTGCAATTGATTCAAGAGCACGCTGCGGTCCGTACCTGTTTGTCCTGTGGTACATGAGGAACCGGGAGTGTGGTTGCTTCATTTTATCTCGATCGAATTACGGCTGTCTTCGATCTTGCGGACCCTCCCTCAGGCTGTTGGCTGGTTTGTGTGCAGTCGCTTTCGCGGATGCAAAGCATTCTTCAACCTGGAAGGAGTAACTTTCAAGCCAGCCCCCCGCCATTGTCGAACTCAGCTATTTCAGCGCCGGAGAAACTGTCGGAGCATTCGTTGACACCCGAGGAGTCGGAGGACACCAGGGAGCCAAGCGAGTTCACCAGCGGTAAGCTGGCGCCCTGCTAAAATAACTTGTGACACCGGTGGGTGAGGTATTGTGTTCTATGTGCTCTTATTCAATCTATTTCAAGAGCACCATCGTGCAGTTTATATTTTGCCTCATACTACAGCATCATGTCATCAGCTGACGTGCTACGGGACCGTGAGGCTGTGGCAGACGCTTTGTTTCTGAACCTGCCAGACATTGGAGAGGAGCAAAGTGGCAGGAATGAAAATACAAGCACCAACAATGACGTAAAATCACTTCTAAAAAATTTGGAAAAGCTATTACGCACTGAGCTGAATAAATGGTGGGAGAAAAAATCTCTAGAAAAGTATTGTGAAGTGAATAGAATTCCACGGGGCAAGAGTGATGATTGCACCGACATTCGAAAACCCTAACCCGCTTATGATGAAGGAGTGGGCAACAAACAACCTAGAGGCCTCAATGAACATGGTGTCTGTAATGTTGGCTCTGTAGCGTGGGGAGTGCCACCCTAGTATCAGTGAGGAGGGGTGTTCCTGCCCGAACCCCTGAGAATAAGATAGAGTTGGCGTAGCCGACGTATGCACGCGGCGTGCGCCAAGCATTGTTAATAAAGGGCCCGGGGTGCCGGGCGTGGCAAGTGCGTAACGAGCCACTAAAGTAACCACAGCCTCCGTGTGTGATTATTGCCAGCATTGTTGGGCCTAGTGTCCCCCCCCTATCCAGGACACTACACTGGCGACGAGGGGGTCGCTCCCCCATCGCGTGCCCCGCTGCACCTACACGGCCCCAGCAGCCTCCGCCTGCAGCCGCTGCATCCCTTTCAGGCCTCCGGGACCCTGCCACCCAGCGTCCCGCGACGGCGGCCGTTTTGTCCTGCTGCTGCCTCAAGTGTGGACTCCGCACGGCAACCGGGTGAGCGCTATACTGCCCACGTGTCCCCGGTCGCCGCCTCTGCCATCGTCGCACCCCGCGACCCAGCAACGCTCCGAGCGGGATGGCCAGGGAAGCTCGGCCCCGCCCCCACCGCAGCTCCGGCCAGCGCTGCGCGTGGCCTCCCGCCGGCACGAACCTGTGCGTCTGCAGACCGCAGCCCATCCTGCATGGCGCCTGCCTGATTGGTGACCTCAGCTCCCTGGACACTCCTCAGGAGGGGCCTAGTGCGTCCCCAGCGGCCCAGGGCCTCAACGCGCAGCACCTCCAGCCCTACATCTGACCTCCACGTGTGTGCGCCTATCCCCCACAGCGTCTATCCCGGATACGGCTGCCACGCAAGAGGTGGGGGACTCACCGACCACACGTCTGCCTACCAGTCACGTGCCCTCGGCCAGATCTAAGTGGACACAAGAAGAGGGCGAGTGGTTACAGGAGTCAGTGCCACGCTGGGATACCTGCTCGGCAGCAGCAAGGACGCCCGGAGAGGGTACACTGCTGTCGGTGCCGTTTATCACTCTGACGCAGGAGACCACCACCTTCCCCCATCATGGCCTCATTCCCATCCCTGGAGCCCTTCGTCATCACCGGCCCCCCCCCCTTCACAGGCTGCTCGATGGAATGCGTGGGTGGAGCGTTTAGAGACATACTTTGATGCCGCGGAGATCGCAGCCCCCCGCAGATGGTCCATGCTACTTCACCTGGGAGGGGCAGATATACACAAGATCTCGAAAACCGTCAGGGAAGCGGGACCGCCGAGGAACTATGCCACCATGCGTGACGCCATCACGACGCATTTCGAGCCATATGCCAATCCCGACTATGAACGATTCCTCCTGCGGCAGGCGAAGTAGCAGCCGGAAGAGTCCGTAGATGTATTCCATGGGCGGCTAAAGGAGCTGGCGAGCACCTGCACCCTTCCTGATGAAGAGGATGAGGTACGGGCCCAATTCATACAAGGGTGCGCGTCGGTCAAGCTGCGGGAACGGATCCTTCAAGAACCCAATATGTCCATGCGAAACATATTGACCCTCGGTCGATCCAAGGAACTGTCCAAGGCGCGGGCCGCCCACATGGACCCCAACACCACTGCGCAAGTCAAGATGGAGCCTGTCAACGCCATACGCCAGGGGCCATCAGGGGCCAGACAGAAGACAACTGGACCAGCCAAGCGCCCAGTGAAGAGCGCAGCACCGAGTCGCCCATGCGGATGGTGTGGTGGCCCATACCCAGAACGATGGTGAATGTCCAGCCAGCAAGAAGACCTGCAGCGCATGCGGCAAAGTGAACCATTTCGCAGCAGTATGCCGCTCCTCCCAGCGCAGACGGCCTCCAGGAGCACGGAAACTAGTGCGCACCATCGAGCCAATCACTGAAGATTCCCCCACCAGTGACATGGATGAGGACGAAGGAGCCACCGTTCACGTAGTCCGGATGCTCAACGCAATGGCAAACCCAACGGTGGCGGCTCCAGTGTGTAAAATCCAGATACAAGACCACCCAGTAGCGGCGTTAATTGACACAGGAGCCACTATCAACCTCATGGCTGCGGAAGTGTACCGGAGCTTACCAGACAGACCCACACTTCAATGCACGAAAGTACAAGTCTATGCATTCGGGACACCTTAACACTGTGTGGGGTGTTCCAGGCAGACCTCACCCATGAAGACTCACGTCAGCGCGCAAGAGTTTATGTCTCCCAAGAAGGGTCTGGATTCCTCATCGGATGCCGAACCGCCCAGGATCTGAATCTCATTCAATTTGCATTCGAAGTCCATGCGAATGACCTCGATCGACTACTGCAAGAGTCAGCCTCACTGTTTGCAGGCATCGGGTGCCTCAAAGAACCAGCAATCCGGCTTCATGTCGACAAGTCGGTAGCCCCAGTGGCCCTCAGGCACCGACGGATTGCCTTCCACCTCCGACCAAAGGTGGAGGCGGAACTTCGCGTACTAGAACAAGCTGGTATCATTGAGAGAGTGGACGGCCCGACTCCGTGGGTGTCCCCCATCGTAATAGCTCGGAAACCAAAGCAGCCGGAGGCTGTACACATTTGTGTGGACATGAGGATCCCGAATCTGGCCATCAAGCGAGAGCGCCACCTCACCCCGACCATAGACGACATCATCGGGGAATTGGCTGGCTTGAAGTGGTTTTCAAAAATGGATCTCCGCTCTGGATACCACCAGACCCCTCTGCACCTGGAGTCTCGTCCCATCACAACATTCTCGACGCATGTGGGCCTGTGGCGCTACACCCGTCTGAACTTCGGGATTTCCAGTGCTGCGGAAGTTTTCCAAAATATCATCAAGACGGTACTACATGGCCTTCCCGGTGTGCTCAATGTGAGCGATGATATTCTTGTGCACGCATCCACACTCGAGGAACACCTCACACGCCTCCAAGCTGTGTTTACTAGGCTGACAGACAAGGGACTCACGCTGCATCGTGAGAAGTGTGACTTTCTCCGCAAAGACATCAGTTTCTTTGGATACCGATTCTCCGATAAGGGAGTTGGCCCAGACCCGGAGAAGGTCGACGACATTAAAGCAGCACCAGCGCCATCCTCTGTGTCAGGCGTCCGTAGTTTTCTAGGAATGGTAACATATTGCAGACGCTTCATTAAGAACCTCTCCGATCTGACAGGGCCGTTGAGAGACCTGACCAAAGCAACAAGCACATGGCAGTGGGGGCCCGAGCAAGAGGAAGCATTCCAGCGCACGAAAGCTGCCCTGTCGGCAGACACCACTCTTGCATATTTCGACCCTCAGAAGGCCTCCCAGCTGGTTGTGGATGCCAGCCCTACAGGCCTTGGTGCCGTCCTAGCACAGCGCCAGAGCTGTGGAGAGTGGGTGCCAGTAGCGTACGCCAGCCGGACACTCACGCCCACGGAGCAAAGATACTCCCACATCGAAAAGGAGGCAATTGCGATTCTGTGGGGTTGCAGACACTTTCACATTTACCTGGATGGGCACCCGTTTGCAGTTGTGACAGATCATAAACCCCTCCTTCCACTTTTTCAAGGATCATCATCGAGGCCTCCCCCACGCATAGAAAAGTGGATCCTACAATTGCAGGAGTTCCAGTTCACAGTAGAATATCAACCGGGCACCAAAAACCCAGCGGATTTTCTTTCCAGACATGCCCGACCTGTGACCCAACTGGAAACTGTAGAAGCGGCTGCCACGGAAGAATATGTGCGCATGATTGTGGAGCTGTCGAGGCATTTGCCGATCTCTCTAGAAGATGTAATCAAGGCTACCTCCAAGGATGACTGTCTACAGCTAGCCATCCATGCTGTCTCCTCCGGAGACTGGAGGGAGATGCAAACTCCTGCACCATATCGCACGGAAGCTGCCCGAGCCGTGTTGAAGGCATTGTACCAAGTCCGCCAGGAGTTGTCGTTAACAATGGACGGCTGCCTGCTGAGGGGCCCCCGCCTTGTCCTGCCGGAGAGCTTACACATGACTGCAGCGGCACTAGCCCATGGTGCCCACCAGGGCATGGTCAAATCAAAGAACCGGCTCAGGAGCAAAGTGTGGTTTCCAGGACTCGATCGGCTGATCGAAGATGTTGTAAGAAGCTGCCCGGTTTGCCTGGCCACCAGCCTCCCGCCCTCGCCTGCACCAGTCATCACGGAACCTGGCCCCTGTACCCCATGGGAACGGGTAAGTGCGGATTTCGGCAGCCTGCCGGGAGGATGACACATGCTGGTTGTGGTAGACGATTTCTCCCGCTACCCAGAAGTGGAGATTGTGGCCACCACGTCCGCCGCGGAAGTGATAACCAAGCTGGAGAAAATGATGGCCACCATGGCCTTTTCGGAGAAATCCGCACCGACAATGGGCCACCGTTTACAAGCAGTGAGCTGGCAGACTACTTTGTGTCCTATCGAATCAAGCATCGACGGATAACTCCGAGGTGGCCCCAAGCCAACGGAGAAGCGGAGCGGCTGATGAGAACACTGAATAAGACGGTTCAAATTGCCCTAGCGGAAAATCGACCAGTGGAACAGGCACTTTACCAATTCCTGAGAGAATACCGGTTAACCCCGCACTGCACTACGGGCATTGCCCCAGGGAGGGCGTGTTTCAACCGTGCGGTCAACGACACTATCCCTCACCACCCACAGTGGGCAGCCACACCATGCCCGCCAAACCAATCTGAATCCCAGCGAACGCACAACAATGAAGAGGCCTCTCGAAGGAGGCGGGCCCACCAGTGTTCTTTGAAGATAGGTGACCGGGTGATAGTACGAGACCGCCACCCTGGCGGGAAGTTCCGCTTGCCTTTTGAACTGGAAGCATGGACCGTGACAAAGGTCAGTGGCACTCAAATTACTGCCAAGAGAGGCCGAGAGTGGGTAACCAGGAATGTCTCTCATTTCAAGAAGACCCATGATCGTCACTCGGGACAAGGTTCAGAAGGAGATGTCGTTGGAGAAGATGGCCAACACAGCTGGTATGACCCGTCAGAAATGGGCGGTGCCAACCTGAGAGCATCGCAGGAAAGGTTAAGTGGAACTCCAGTCGTAGTCCAGCCTTCGGAAGAAACCCTGCATCCAGAAGAGACTGACAACCGGGCTAGTCAGCCAGCTTCGACCTGTGGGCAAGAGCTGACATCGTCGTCACCAACTGTCGGTGGCAGCCGAGGTCGGTATAACCTGAGGGTCCATCCGAGGCCTTCCCAGAGGTATCGGGACTTTGTAACCTGGTAGCTGCCCGAGGGAGCTGGAGGCCGAGTCTTGCAGTGGAAGAGTTTGCTGTTTTGAAACCAAGTAAGACTGTTCCATGTTTTGGTATTGATTGAACCGATGGACCAGAAGTCTCACTGTTGATTGTTTAATGTTTGTTTGATCCTGGCATAAGAGGAATGTAATGTTGGCTCTGTAGGGTGGGCTGTGCCACCCTAGTATCAGTGAGGAGGGGTGTTCCTGCCCGACCCCTGAGAATAAGATAGAGTTGGCGTAGCCGACGTATGCACGCGGCGTGCGCCAAGCATTGTTAATAAAGGGCCCGGGGTGCCGGGCGTGGCCAGTGCGTAACGAGCCACTAAAGTAACCACAGCCTCCGTGTGTGATTATTGCCAGCATTGTTGGGCCTAGTGTCCCCCCCTATCCAGGACACTACAGTGTCCATCCTAATTAAATACGCTGAAATAGACAGGATTGAAATCCTCAAGGAAATCGACAAAATGAATGGCCTACTTGATGCACATGAAAATAAAGATCAGATCAAGAAAGGAAGAGAGGAAATAGACATCCGTCTTAAAAAATTGGAGGACACCATCAAAGCACGCAAAATTTACAAATTCCCAAGAGACAAGCGTGATTATGAATCCGGGAGGGTATTTACATTTTCAAAGAAATTCAACACCGTGAAAAGGCAAGCACTGGCCACAAAAACACCGAGTATTTCATCCTCTGCCGCAACAGGCCAAGGGCCATCTACTTCGGGTTTGAGTTCTGATCTCAGCAGTAGCGATTCTGACATCAGCAGAGGTGCTGGTGGTCATGAAAAGGTACCTACGAACTTTACACCTGGAGAGGAGCTTACTTTTTTACAATGGGACCGGCGCCAAACGCTACGACCTCGCAATCCACCCAAGAAACAAGGCGACGGAGGAACTGGCGCAGAAAATAAAGACGCAAACTCAGGAAACAGCAATCGAGGAAGGGGGGGGAACAGCAGGAAGAAATGGTCCCAACGTTAAATGGCATAGATAACACAGTAATCAATCTTTCTGACACCACCCTTTCTGTTGCTGAAATCCAGTTGCTTTCCCTGGGATTATCATATTGTCCACCAAACAGTTTCAAGTATGTTCAATCGAGGGTGGACGTGTTTAAATTTATCAGAAAACTAAAATTGCTTAAATTTTACAAACTTAAAAGCACATCAGACAACGTTCCTGGTTTTAAACACCCTCCTCTATATTTTCCACACTACTGGTTTCTGATGCCAATACATTAAAAACATTGCAGTCCTTATCAAACGATGACAAGACAACATCTGGGTCCTCACAAATGGATCTGTCTGATATTGGTATCATTTGTAATTCTGCCACAGACAGCACCTTCCGTCCAACATCTAGTTTCGTGCCGATGATGCCTAGAGACGCTATCGACGTCTTTAACGAGTGTGTCACTGGGGATTTGAAACAATTGAATAGAAAAATCATGCGTAAGAAATGGCACAGAAAGTATCAAGACATTCAATACTCCAAGTTAATGCATAAACTCAGGACTAACAAGAACTTGATCGTTAATCAGGCAGACAAGGGGGGCAATATTGTCTTGTTGCCGAGAGACTTATATTTACAGGAGGCTGACCGCCACTTAAATGATGCCGATTGCTACAGGAGGGCATCCCCCAATGATTTGGCACGAATATAAGACACTGGGGCATATTAGCAAGGGCACTATCGCCGATTTAGCAGCACTTTTTGCCGCTAAAGCGGCGATATTCATATCGCCCTATCAGCAAACTGTCTCTAACAGCAGTTAGCGACAGTTTGCGGGCATTAGCGCCCGTTTTTTTACCGCTTTGCATGTCAGCGATATTTATCGCTAATGACATGCAAAGTGGGCGTTCCCGACGAACAAACCTGGGAAACACCCGCTAACAGGCCTATCGCCTATTAGCAAGGTGGCCATGGCCCCAGTTAGCGACGTGAAAAGTCGCGCTAACCGGGGTCATCGCCATTTATTTAACACCTGCAATTAGCAGGTGTTAGCCATACCTAACATGGGGGGGTGGATTATGCTGATACGACAACAGGGTCGTATCAGCAAGGTGTTCTCCCTTCTCCACGCAAACATCGCTGGTTTTTCAGCGATGTTGGCCCATTTCCCCCGCTATCGCTGGAATATTCATCGCCATAGCGCTAATCGTTGCTAATACAGCGTTAGCGTGGCGATATATTCCAGCGATAGCCGGCGATAAAAAAAATCACGCTAAGCAGGGTTAGCGATGATTATCGCCTCTTCTTGCTAATATGCCTCACTGTCTTTAAAGAACTGGCTCAATTGAAACGCATGGGTTTACTTAGCAAACACAAATTTAGTTTCCTGAAGAACGATCACCCGATTACACCTGTGTTGTACTTTATCCCGAAAGTACATAAGAAGGTAACACCGGTACCTGGGAGACCCATTATTTCGGCCCAACGCAGCCTTCTAGAGCCCATGTCTAAGTACGTGGACTATTACCTTCACGAATTTGTAGAGAATCTCCCATCGTTCATAAAGGACACTGGTCATTTCCTGTCCAAACTGCAGGTTGTGAAGTGGGAGGACGATTGCCTCTTCATTGTGATGGTCATTTGTTCACTTTATACCAGTATACACCCCTCTGATGGTATTAATGCAGTTAAACATTATTTGGGCAGTAGAAATTTCCACCAATATGAGCACAACTTGATGATTTTAAAAATGATAAAGACATGTCTTAGTAACAACTTTTTTCTCTTTAATAGGTTGTTGTTCCAACAGCTACGGGGTGTAGCATTGGGGGCAAGTTTCTCCCACAGCTATGCGTGTCTCCACGTTGGCTGGTGGGAGGAACATGTCCTCAGGGTTGATCACAAGGTCACTTATGACGCGCACGTCCTCCACTGGTGGAGGTTCATTGATGACATGTGCATCATCTGGAAGGGGTCTGAGGAATCAGCACATCAATATGTCTGTGACATCAATGTTAATAATCTGAATTTGATATTTACTGCTCATATCAGTAAAAGCAGTGTACAATTCTTAGATGTGGAGTTGTACATAGAGGACAGTACCATTCAGACCAAACTCCATAGAAAGAGCACTGTGGGGAATTCAGTGCTTCATGCCAGCAGTGCTCACCCACCCCACCTAATCCGCAGTATCCCCTATGGAGAATTTCTGCGGATCAGGAGAATTTGTAGCTCGGAAGTGGATTTAGACCAATGCCAGGCGGAAGCCTTTCAGAGATTTTTAGCTAGGGGTTATAAACACAGGGAGTTGAAACAGGCATTGAATAGGGCCAACACACACAACAGGGAAGAATTCCTACAGGGACAAAGGGCTACCACCAATGTCACCTCTACAATTACTGTCCAGTCAACTAATACCCCAGATCCAGTCAGACTTATAACATCTTACAGCTGCCAGGAAAGACAACTCAGGACCATAATTTACAAACACTGGCCGATAGTATTATCAGATCTAACACTATCACAAATTGTGCCTAAACTTCCAACCCTCACATTTAGACGCGCTCCCTCAATGAGGGACGCGCTAGTCAAAAACAGCCCTGAGGTGATTGCAACTGACACTTGGCTGTCACCTAGGTCAGGCTTTTTTAAGTGCAGCTCTTGCAGAGCGTGTAAGTTTGGGAAAAACATGACAGAATATACCACAGCATTTGACGACAACCCTACTAAAATCCAGGGTCATTTCACATGTCGAACAGAGTTCGCAGTGTATATATTGGAGTGCACTTGCCAACTTAAGTACGTTGGGAGTACTAAACTTCAGGTTTTCAACCGTATTCTCCAACATCTTCATGCTGTGGTGAACTCAGATCCCAACTACCCAGTGGCTAGGCACTTTAAACATGTTCATAATAACAATCTCAATGATCTGAGGTACTATGTAATTGGATCTGTACCTAAGCCTATTCGTGGTGGCAATAGGGAGAAACTTTTGCGCCAGCTTGAATCACATTTCATTGTATTACTTGACACCCGCATGCCGAATGGTCTCAATACTGGTGAGGACCTTCACAATTTTTTATGAAGGGCTCACGACCATGTCTAACTGGTGCCTCTAACATGCATAGCTTCTCCAGCCCTACAGGATTTTTTATGATTTTTTATCATTTTGTCCCTGCATTGACTGTAATATAACTCATGCTTTTTACCCTGTTTTTTACCCTTATATTTATTCTGAATTGCATGTTCATCATTGTTGGTAGCTATATATTAATGTGCCAAAATATTGCCTCTTTGCACTCAATTAACATGTTTACTGTGCACTTGCACTTTATCAGTCGGAGACTTAGGGGCCGATTCCGATCTCGGCCGGTAGGGATCCGAATCGGATTTGGCTTAACCGGATCCGATTCGGAGCCCTGTTTCCGACCGATTCGTACGCGCGTCCGGACGAGCGAGTACGATGCGAACGTACGCGAAATTGCCGACCGACTCGTTCGCGGGACCCAACCGCTCCGACCGACTCGCACGGACACGACTCGCACCGCGCAATGGAGACGTTCCCCGGCCGGGTAAGTACGATGCGCGCCGCAAGCAGTCCGACCGACTCGCGCCGTCCGGCTCGAGAGAGCAGTCGGAGCCGCACTTTGGGGGTCCGTGTCGGACCCCCCTGTATGACTAGCCGCGCGAGTCGCACACAGGGGGGACCCATGGGTCCCCCCTACCTGTGCGTGTATGGCGCGACCGCTTCAACGCATACCCGCTATAGGGGTTGCCCTTGTTCGCCTCGCACCCATTGAGTCAATGGGAGCCCGCGTACGCGTTGTACGACCGGCTCCCATTGACTTCAATGGGAGTCCGACCGAATCGAGTCCGATAGCATGCGAACGCATCGTACTCGTTCGGTCGGACTGCTAGGGTCCGATTCGGTCGGAAATCTCTCCGGGTCCGGCTCGGTCGGAGAGATTTCCTGCCCGAATCGGAATCGGCCCCTTAGACGGATGCCGATATTTCGGCCTACATTATATTTTATTTTTTGCACATTTTCTAAGCAATTTTGCACATATTTGCACTTGCACTTTACTTTCATGCACTCTTGGGGAGCGTACAATAATGGTATGGCTTGTTTACTTGGATATATTTTGTTAGGCCAAATCATGCATTTTGACTGATAGAACTGTATTCTATACAGGACAGGGCATGTTGACCATTATGGTTTTGATTTTTTACACAAGTAGTATTTTATCCATGTCTTTTATCCTGTTCATACAGTTCTTAATACTCTGTTTTATCATCTTTTATCAGTCTTGTATTTATTTATCAATGAAATTATACTTGTTGGCATTGTTGGATAATTATGGGAATACTTGTTTATCCAATGCGGGCATTACAATGAATTACCAAGTCTTTTTACCATTGTGACAGCTCAGGGGGAGGTGATTTTGGGATGTGTACACTATAAGTATGTTTTCATTGGTCCAGCGCGTCATGTGATCAAGACCGCGGAAACGCGGTCAAAACGCGTCAGGCTGGACACTAGTCTGTGAATTTTGGTGATGCTGATCTGATTTAAACACGCAATAAAACACTGCAATTGATTCAAGAGCACGCTGTGGTCCGTACTTGTTTGTCCTGTGGTACATGAGGAACCGGGAGTATGGTTGCTTCATATATAGAACCTCACATACCCACTCAGAAACTCAGTGACAAGTTCGTACCACTAGTGACATAATCAATTCAGTCATTTATACACATTGTCATTCAGGTATTCAGAGGTGGAAATATGGCTTTATAGAGTTATTTAGGTAGTGGTGTATCTAGTGTGATGGTTAGAATCAATTATATAGTTATACAATTTATAAATTTTTAATGTGGAAGTGGTTATTGAAGTCTTGCTTTTGCTTTGCGAAAATGGAAAATAGGTTTGAAAGACGGTATTTATAGAAACTTAGTAGAAAAACATGAGTTTAAACATGTTTTTTATGCAGTCATGTAGATAGTAGTGTATGTAGTGTAATGGTTAAAAAAAATTGTTTTCAGGTTGTTCATTTTTAATGTATTGGTGGCCGTTGAATGACTGCCTTTGTTTTGCAATTTTGCGACATGTTCACGACATGAAACAAAATGTTATTTATGAAGAAAATGAATACATATTTGGACACTAGGGTGGCTCTTACAAAAACCTTTGTGTTGCTTGTGTGCATATGACTGCAACACACAAGACCGAATTCAAAGTTTCACATTGCTTAGAAACACCCTGCTGCCTTCATCTGTGAAAACCACTCCATCACTTCTATAGATTTCATGCATATGGAAATGCAGGTTGTTGTTGTAGATAGAGCCCATGTTAGGGTCTCTGAGGAATACAGAAATAGTTTTATTAACATGTTTCCTGGCTTTGCCAATCTGTGGACAGAATTGATTAGACCACTTCCATTTCTGTCTTTGGCATATGTTGGAGTACACCAAGACAGTGTTAGAGAATAGCATCATCAATTCAGCAAAGGTGCTCTTCATTAGGATTTCTGATCCTACCCCAGTCAATGTGCCTAGGTCATTCCCACCAGAGTGCACAATCATGAGGTCAGGAGCTGCGGAATCCACAATGCTTTTAACCAAAGGCAGCAATTGATGACACATTAACCCTCTCTGGCCAATCCAAGTAATGTACACATTAGCCATGCCCAGATCCCCGTCAATGCTTCTCTTTCTTACGGCTTCAGCAGTCCAATACACATAGATGTGGCCCCCAATCCACGCTCTAAGCATTTTGAAGGAAGAAGGAGTAGCACAGAGGACAGGTCTACACCTCAATATTACAGCTGGAAGAATGAAAGGCAGTAAAAATGTATGTGTGCTGGGGGTTTGAAATCAACAAAATATCAGATTGGATGGAGAGAACATGCAGGTGATTAAAAGTAGGTAGCATTTTGAAAGCATTAGTAAATAAATGTTTCATTGGCTGTGCTAAATAGTAAAATATGTAATGCAAACTTGGATATGCTTTACAGTGTGAACAGAAACCACACCTGCTGTAATTTATTTTGTAACTAATATGGCCCTTCTAGAATGTGCTATGATCTGGTGACCTACTGGTTCTAATGTTGCTATGGAAAATGTGCTGAGGCTGTATTGGGGGAAGGGTATTAAAGAGAGAGGCATCAGACTTTTTCAAAATTGGAGAGGTTTAAGTACATTGTTTTATAAGGGGGGTAAGATTGCCTAATGATGATTTTGCAATAAACTGTAGTATAGTGTTAAAAATATAAAACTATAAAGGTAAGTGGATTTTTTGACTCCCATTTATTTTCGCAACTTCATTGTGATGTTCCCGATTACATCGCAAGTATTGAAAGAAAGGAATCCACTTATGGCTACCTCTAAAAAGGAGTGAAAGTGTTAACAGACAGTTACCATTGAGAAATGCAGTTACAACAATGAAAAATGAAAGGAATGTTTTTATTCGCTGACTTTTGCTGTATCAGCAATGCAAAGTTCAGAAGGTTGCCATTTATGGTTGCTTTGTATGAGAGTGGTATGTTATTCTTGTGCTACCTTTTAACAAAACCTAAGAATATTGCATCTATCTAATAAGGGGAAAAAAAGTGATTTTACCAACAAACTCAATCTTCTGGTAAGTCAATTGCATCTCTTTGTAAGTTAAAAAATTGATTAACAATGTATATAATTATGTCATATTCTAATAAAAGATAATGAAATATATATATATATATAAGTATTTTGAAAAAGAAAAGATGATTTATAAATGATACTGAAAGTGTTTTTATATGTCTATTAATATTTTACTAAGACAAGGTTTGTCTCAGGTCTGAAGTAGGCCTCTGTGAAGTTAGTTTACAATGTGTTTCTACTGAGCTGTATATTGCCGTTGTACTCCTTTACTCCATTCTGTAAGTGGTAGAAGAAAAGACTGTACACTAATGGTTAAACTTATATATAATAATGTAGTGTAAGATGTGAAAGTGTTATATGTATACACGATGTGCTGTTTACAACAAATGTTTTTATTTGAATTCTGGGATTTGTAGTCCTATTTGTTCCATTATAAAAGAGGACTAGAACACTCACATGTTAAACATGAGTGAGCTATATGTGCTTATAAACATGCTTGTACTGAAGCATACATGCAGAGTGCTATCGACATTTTAATCCAACACACCTAAGTAGAAATGTAGCCATTATGTGTTGGGTGTGGTGGAATTCACCTGTGCATGCAGTTTTACTGTTAGGGCTGTCTTCTTTCATAAAAATACTACACAAGGTGTAAACTGTTCTTCTAGAACATATGACTCTGCACTAAGGAAGAGTGTAGCTAGGCCATACTGTAGGGAACTATGGGCTGCATGCATCAAAATGTAAATTGTGAATACCTAATTGCGAAACCTTCAGAATCGCAATTAGGTAATCGCATTTTACAATGCATGAAATTCAAAGTGTTTCAGAATGCGATTCCTAGGGGTATGAGGTAGTTCGCAATTTGCGACCCCCTAGAAATCGCAAAAATCACAGGGAAGGTGGCCTGCTGATGTCAGCAGACCACCATGTCCGTGATTGCTTTTAAATAAAGCAATCTATTTTTTTTGTAAAGCAGCCTGTTTTCCTTGAAGGACAACGAGATGCTTTACAAAAAGTGAAATGAAAAGTTTTCTTTTAATTATTTAAGACCAGGCAGTGGTTTGTCGAACCAGTGCCTGCTCTTAAAAATGCTTTTACAACCATTCACAAAGGGGAAGGGGTCCCTTGGGGACCCCTTCGCATTTGCGAATGGGTTATCACCTACTTAAAGTAGGCGGTAATATGCGTATGTTTTGCAACCGCACTCACGGTCACAAAACATTTATGCATTCCGTTAGGATTCGATATTTGGAAGGGATGCCCTAAACATGCCCCTTCCAAATACCAAATCGCAAACCCATTTTGCGATTCGGAAACATGTTACCAAATCGCAAATTGTGGTTTGCTGCATCTAGAAAGTGAATCGGCCCGTTTGCAAAGGCAAAAATGCTTGATGCATGTGCCCCATAATGCTTAAAATGTAACTCGTGCATTGTGAAGATTCACTGAGCTATATGCACTTCTACAGACTCATGTTTCCAATTATAGATGCACTATGCCACCCAGACTTCAATGTGACACAGCTAAATACAAAAGCACAGACACAGTAAAACACCCAGCATGCAGCCGCCTAGAGACACATTTACACAACCACACAGGTTACCAAGAAATGCAGTCATTTAGAAACAAATTTATATACACATGGAATCACAGCCTTGGATATGGACTGGCACACTAAATCACATATCTGGACAAAAAGTGATGCTTTTAAGACTAACATGTACAGAAGTAGATCTAGCATCATGTTTTGGCATTGTACAATTTAGGCTCTGAATGCACTTATTCTGCTAGGCCAATGTTCATATTTTAAACTTCTAAACAAGGCATAAACTGATCTTCTACTAGATATAAGTCACCTCTGAAATAGGCTGTAGCTAGGCCATAGGGGAGGCAGATATGTGCCTTGAAAGGTAGCACATGTAGTGTGAAGATTCACTGAGCTAGCTATGTGTCCCATATACATACTCATGTGCCCCATTAAACATACACTCTGCCACCCACAGTTTAATCTCACACATCTTGCCGGAAAAACACACAGATACTAAAACACCCACTGACATTGTGGCAAAAGCACCTAAACATTCACTGACATAGATAGGTACAAGTGATTTCTATATGGTGCTATTAAGGCAGTTGCACACATACACAAAAAAACCTAATGCTCACTGACACATCCAGGAGGCAAACCATGCAGGCCTTTACAACCACTTTTACATAATTGTAGAGGTTACACACAGAGGGAGTTATTTACCCATAAACTTATATATACATGCAATGACAGCACCAGATATCACTGAGACATTAATTCACATATCTGCTAAAGAACTGACACTTTTAAGTCTAACATGCACAGAAGTAGCCCTTACATAATAGTATGAGCCTTGTAAAGTTTAGCATCTGGATGCAGTTTTACTACTAACCCAACCTTCTTATTTTAAACTCCTACACAGTGCATAGACAGATGTTTTATTAGATAAAAGTGACCACTGAGGTAGGCTGTATGTAGGCCATATGGTAGGCTGGTATGTACTTAAAAGGTAACACATGTACTCTGAAGATTCACTGACCTATATGCGCTTATACAAACGCATGTGCTCCATTAAACAACCAGAGTTTAATCTGACACACCTTAGTAGGAAAGCAGACAGGCACTAAAACACCCATTGTCATTGTGACAGAAGCATCTAAAGATTCACGTATATAGACAGGCACAAGTGATATCTATGAGGTGCTAGCAAAGACAGTTGCACACAGACCTAAAAACCTTGCAGGCAGTCCTATACAGAGACATTTAGATAAGCATAGAGGTTACAAACAGAGGCACTCATTTGCCAACAAATTCACATACACATGCAACGACAGCCCCAGATATCACTGAGACATTCATTCACATATCTACTAATGTACTGACATTTGCAAGTGTAACATCCACAGAAGTAACTGTTGTATCATGTTTTTTTAGGCCTTGTACAGTTTAGTGCCTGGATGAAGTTTTACTGCTAGTCCACCCTTCATATTTTAAACTACTACACAAGGCATAAACTGAACTTGTACTAGATATACGTCACCACTGAGATAGGCTGTAGCTAGTCCATAGGGCAGACTAGTATGTGTTTAAAAGTTAACACATACACTCTGAAAATTCTCTCAGCTATATATATTCATACAAACTTATGTGCCCCATTAAACATTCACCTGGCCAACCAGACTTTAATCTGACACACCTTAGTTGGAAAGCAGACAGGCACTAAAACACCTGTTTACATGTTGACAGAAGCATCTAAAGAGTCACTAATATAGACAGGCAGAAGTGATATCTATGATGCACTAATAAAGGCACTTGCACAAACAGCTAAAAAACCTAACACTCACTAACACATCCAGTAGGCAAACCATGCAGACTATCTCTTATAGAGACATTTAGATAAGCATAGAGGTTATGAACAGAGATAGGCATTTGCCCACAAACTTACATACACATGCAATCACAGTCCCAGATATCACTGAGACATTCATTCACATATCTACTAATGAACTGACACTTTCAGATGTAACATCCACAGAAGTAGCTGTTGCGTCATTTTGTGGGCCATGTACAGTTTAGTGCCTGGATGCAGTTTTATTGCTAGTCCAACCTTCATATTTCAAACTCCTACACAAGGCATAAACTTATATTGTATTAGGCATAAGTCACCACTGAGATAGGTTGTACCTAGGCCATAGGGCAGGCTGGTATGTGCTTAAAGGTTAACACATGTAGTCTTAAGATTCACTGAGCTGAATGCAGTTATACAAACTAAGGGGAAGATTTACAAGCCCCTTGCGCCACTTTTGCGTCATTTTTCCCATGTTAAAAATGACGCAAAAGTGGCGCAAGGGCTTGTAAATCTGCCCTTAAATGTTTACGTAAAAAAATATAATCTTATACTATGAAATTAACTGGTAAACATACTTCTCTTTTTTTGTTTTCAGACATCAATATCTAGTTAACTACAGAAATTACAATGCCATCAAAAACTCAGAGAAAGAAGATGCAACAGCAAATATACCATGTCCTCAGAACTGAGAAATAAAAGGGCAAAATGCAGAAAAGGTGGTCAAAGAGAAAAGAACAGCCAGTAAGAAAACAAAAAACAAAGACATTTCCTAAAATTGTATGTGGACATCTTATAACTGTACAAGTAAACAAAAAAGAAAGTATAACAGCAACTATCAAAGGACAATAAGCCTCTAATAAAAAAGTAAGAAATTGTCAAAAAAAGGAGAGACTTTGACCAGAAGGCAAAGGCACTTCAAGGAAATCAGAGATTGAATATTCTGTACTAGAGTAATACAGAACTTATTAGCACCTATGAAGAAGTATAAAAGAAGAACAAAAGGAATCAGACAAAAGGAATATGTTGAAGGTGTAGTTGATAAGGTGTTTGCTCTGAAGAGGAAGCTATTTATTTTGATTTTAAACAGAATGAGGACACTGGACATAACAGTATTCTCTATGAAGAGACAGAGCCAAATGAAAAGACTTGTTAATGGAATTAACTTTTGCAAAGTTTTTAGTCGTGAATGGATACATACTTCGAGTAGTGAGCCTTTCTTTAATGAAGAAGGCTACTCGCAAGATAACACATCAGTGCATGCAGTTGATGAATATGAACAATGTTATGAGATGAAGAATGGTACTCCTATTCCGAAAGAAGTAATGGCACCTAGAAATGTAAAGGAAGTGATTGCTGAAGAGGTGCAAGGAAGGCGTAGACTGTCCCCTCTGTAAAAATGAGATTGTAGTAGTCTTTGCAGTACTCAACAAGAATCAATGGAGAAATTTCCCTGTATGTTTCCTTGCAGAAGTTTAAAACAGAAAATAGCTACGATTAGATACATGGAAAGTAAGAAAACATACTAATTTACAAGGACACTCACTAGCTTGTCTATTCACAAAAGTGTGTCAAAGCAGCTTTCATCATTTCAGAATGTTAGGTGTACACCACTCAAAAATGAGAACTTTTGTTAGAATGCTTTACTATGTAAAAACATCTGCTTTATGTCTAGGAGAAATGAATAGAGATCTTTTGTATGGTACTGTAGTAGAGGTAGAAAAGCTTTGTGATGATGTGCAGTTTAGTTTCTTTGGTCTTGAACAGGAGTGTAGGGAAAATGAAGAGTTGGTAACAACAAGAATTGCAGAACAAGATATAGGTATTACTGTTCGTAGCTTTGAAAAGAGATTACAAACTTTAACACAGTGTGTTCCGGGAAACCGAACTGTGTTTGTGTATGTTGTCGACGCACTCACTACAAAAGTCAAACTCATAATGTTGATTTGTATATTAAATTAAAAGTGAAGAGAGAATAATGAAAAGTGGTGTGAATCTGCTGTTTACTTATTTGTAGAGGAACCATTTGACTTGTCCACCTGACAAGTTATATGTAAATACTGCTCAAATAAGTTAGAGGAAAACACAGTGCCTGCTAGAGCAGTACACAACAACTTAGAAATTGTGCCTATTTGAGAAGTACTTAAAGATTTGAATGTGTATGAATCAATACTAATCCAATTTATACATCCTTTTCAAGCTATAGTTTGTATGGAGCCTAAGACAGGAAAATTACCTCCAACTGACCTCCAAAAAGGTCTCAAAGGTAGAGTTGTATATTTGCCATTAGATTTTAAGCATATTATTGAAACTATTGGAGTGCAGAGAAAATTGGAAGAGGGACTTGTAGTAAATGGTGCCCTACCAAGAGTAAAAAGATATGGCAAGAGTTAGTAGATGTTACTAAAGTTAAAAAGACAACTTCATATCTGGGGAAAAATAACATATATAATAAAAATGTAGATATTCCTCAAGACATCACACATATGGAGGACAACAGATTGCCATCAACGGGGCAGACAGAAAAAGTAGATCTGTTATGTGCTGGATTGAGGCCCTAACATAGGTGCGCCGTTTCAGAGGCACAAATCCTTCGTGCCACAGAGACAGGCAGGACCTTTCACCTACATTGGCCCTCCCTTTACAAATAACGAGCAACAGAGTCTGTCCCTTATCTGACGTGTGCTCTGGGTGCAGAAGACGGTCCATTCTAAATACGTCATATCCATGTCCAACAGTGACTAACCTATGTCACACGAATTCTTAGAAACAGACCCTTCGCTCTAGGGATTTTCCCTAGCACAGGATTATTGATTTCTCCAAGAACTCATTAAATATGCATGAACCACTATTTCCTAAGGGTTCATTCCTGACGTCTTCCTCTGACCGACTGTACGTCAATACTAACATTCCAAGGCACTTATCAGGTATAAATATACCTCCCTTTGCCCAAGCAAACTAGAGAGGACCGAGACTTTCCATGCGGACACTCTGACGTGAGACGCTGCAACCTGCATCATGCCACAGCTCCAGCTGGCAGAGGTCCATCCACCCATCCTGGGGTGTCCAGCTCAACACCAGGATGAAGTCCCACTAAGGTAATGGGGTTAGACTAAATCCTAGGGGGATTCTTGGCTCTCTAAGAAGTTTCTAGTGGCCTCTGAGCTAGCTGGCACAGGTAATTAAGTTTAATATAATCGATAGGGACATACTGACCTTAGTCCTATGTCAAACCTATAGGTTATATTATTCCAATGCACAGAGCCTATTAGGGAAATAGGAACTACACTACAGATCGATCTTGATTAGAAGAGATTTATGAACATTATAGCATCCATCCCCTGCTTTCTAAAGAAATTATTGGTGATGCTATTGAGCTGTGTCAATTGAAAGAAGTGAAAGGAGTTCCCTTGAGTTTGTGGGGAAAATGTTTAGAGGCTCGTTGTTTCCCACATCTATCTCCTACTGTACTAGGTGGTAGATACGATGACCGGGCTGCACAAATACCTGCGGCTGAATATAGATCTACTAGAATTTACTCAGAGGATGTTAGATTTCACCAATATATCCCTTTCATGTTTCATCTACTATTTGAAAGTGACTTGTCTGGGTTGTCGTATGCCATAAATCACATTACAAAAACAAGTGTGAATCTGCAAAATCTATCAGCAAAGGAATTTGTTGAGAAAGTTCACGGAAAGTATGAACATGTAGAATATAACTTGATTAATCCATTGGCATGTCTACGTGGCACCAACAAACATTGGTATTGTCATCATGGTGCGCTGAAATGTATATTGAGAACTTTAGGAGCACCTACATGGTTTCTAACACATGGTGTGCTGAGTATGCATGGGATGACCTGCTAGAAATCTTGCGAGCGGCAAATTCAAATATAAAAGTCATTAATTTGAAGAGACCAGCAGAACTCTGCCCATTGGACCCCACAAATGTTTGCAGATATTTCAATCACAGATTTCAAGCAATTATGTCTTTTATCTGCAACAAAAGTAATCCTCTTCTTGGCAAAGTAACTGATTTTTTTGGGTGCAAATAGTACCAAGCCAGAAGTGCTCCACATATTGACAGGCTGTTATGCGTAAAAGGTACCCCAAAGTTAGGAACAGACAGTGATGACTCTGTGTTGTCTTTTATAGGCCTGGGCAAAGCACTACGCTACGCTCGCGAAGTTTGCGTTGTTTGCGCAACTTCGCACTACGTGATTTGCACGTAGCACAGTGCGAACACGCGTAGCGCAGCGAAGCGTAGTGCAGTGGTCATTTTTTGCTTGCTCGCGGTCCTCAACGTCAAGTTGGCGACCGCGAGCAAGCAAAATGACATCCCGGCGAGACTTTTTCCTCGTTCGCGATCAGCAACATCAAGTTGCCGATCGCGAGCGAGGAAAATAAACCTCCCGGCGAGGATCTCAATGCGGGGAGGTCAAGTTTCCCATTGCGAGTGGTCGCGTATGCTCGCGACCGCTCGCGATGAGAAACTACCAGTCCGCGTTGAGAAAACTGCTGCTCGAGTAAAAATCTACTCGAGCAGCAGAAAACGACTGCTCGCACTGTGCGAGATGCCGTTCTCTCGCATTGCACAGTGCGAACAGCAAACTATGCAGTTCGCGTAGTGCTACGCGTAGCTCGCGTAGTGCGAACTGCACTTTGCGTAGCTACGCGTAGCGCGACTACGCGAACTACGCCCAGGGTTAGTCTTTCGTCATCCCAGAGGAGAGAGGTGACAAAATGTTAAGTCAACAAGTTCTACAATTCCAAAATCATAGGTGTGGAAAATACTGTTGTTGAAAATACAGATCAAATGGAAAATGTTATTCAAAATGTTGTTTTGGATTCCCACGACCTCTGATCTCAGAAGAAAGAGTTAACAACTTTTTGTCTGCAGTCAGACACACTCTCAAGCGAACTCACCAAAAAACACATACAACATCACAAGAACAGAAGCTTCAAAATACATCAATGACTACAATCCTGTGATTTTGAAGATGTGGAATGAGAGCATGAATCTACAGTTTGTTGTAGATAACTCAATTGGTGTTGCTCGTTACGTCACTTCTTATATAACGAAGTCAGAGAAGACAGAGATGAAGGCGATGAGGGAGGAGATTTCGGCAGAAAAGAGTCTTACAAAGGAATTGTACAATTTTAGTTTGAAAATGCTTTCTCACTGAGAAATAGGCGTTTATGAATATGCAGACAATTTAGGCTCAGCTAGTCTGTTTTCTAACTCAAGAGGAGTTGTGTGGGTGAGTTTAGGGCTTGCTAACAGTCATAATGGGGTATTAAAGTATTTTCCTGAAATACAATATCTTAGAGAATTTGAGCCTGAGAGTACAGACATTGTGAAGACTAACATTCTGGATTGATACTATCCAAGAAGGAGTCCTCATCTTGAAGGATGTGTCTATATGAAGTACTTCAAAATTATAGATATATAAATAATGTCAGTGAAGACATAGAAGAACAAATATTTGCTGTCCTTGGATGCGAAGGATGTTTGGTCAGACATAACAAAAGAAATGTTATCAACCATTGAAATCTAAGTTGCCAAACTCCAGACAAAAGAGCATTTTACAATATAGCACTGTTGCAGTTGTTCAAGTCATGGCATGCTGAATCTGAATTACTTAGACACTTTGAGTGTTATGGAGACTCATTCAATGCTGTAAAAGACACCATTGAGTGCTCAGTGTTTCCAGCATATCTTGAAATGTTGAGAGATGAGATTGAACAGGAAGAACAAATTGCTGCTGAGATGGCAAAGGAGAGTTCACAGATCAGCCAAAGTTCAGCACCGGCAAGTCAAGATCCTCTTGGAGAGTCAATCATTCAAAATAAAGTTGCTATAGCTATGAAAGAGGTGGAGAATGCAATGCAACAAGCAAGACAGGAAACTGTGGATTTGGAACGACTAATACAGCAACTGAATACAGATTAGAAACAACATTTTGACGAAGTAAAATATAAAGTAGAACATGGATTCCTGCATGATAAAAAAAGAGTGTGAATGTTCTACATTTGTTGAACCTAATGCTTTCTTTTATACATTTGAGAATGCAGCAGATAATAAAAACTGAGTAAGTCATACTATTTGATTGCAAACACTTAATAGTGTCTGGAGACCTGCTACATCTAACACCTGTCAATGGACAACCTGTTTTCAAGACACTACTGCATAATAAAACAAGGAATTCAATAGGAAAATTGGAAATGTAAACATTTAGAAAAACTTTCAATACAGAGAGTTAGTAAAAGATATGCGCCAAGCATTATATTGAGGATACGGAGATATATTCAAGGACAAATGAGTGGGAGTTCTCACAAAACAAGGAAAAAATGCATTAGAAAGCTGTCTTTTGAAAAATCTATTTCTATCTAATGTTACAGCTGCTCAACTGATGTATAATTTCATAAAGAAGAAAAGTCTATAGTTTGTTTGATGCCAACTCTTCAAGAGTGTTCTAAATTCAATGAAGCATTATTACAACTTGAAAAAGAAGACATTATAGAGATTACAGCAACTGATAAAATAGAACATCAAGGAGTTACAGTATAACTGACAGAAAATCTGAAACCAAAATTGAATACTTTCGAGAAGTCTGGTTCCAAAACTGCAGGTTTAGAGAAATGCTTATGTGTCTGTAGAAATTCTCGTGTAATCCTGCGTCGGAATTTAAATGTTGAAGAAGGGCTAGTAAATGGTGCAATGGGTAAAGTTATAAGATGTATTATTTACCCAAACAGAAATGAGGTGGAAGACTTAGCCGTAAAATTTTATGAAGTTGATGAAGTTAAGCAGATTGGTAGATGCGTTGTATGTTTTTTACTAGTGAAAGACTTGTATGTCCAGTGAAAGCAGTTCCCACTGTCTCTAGCGTATGCTGTAACTATCCACAAATCTCAAGGTTTAAGTGTAAATGCAGCTTTTATTAATATTGGTTGTGCTGTATTTAAAGAAGGAATGTCATATGTAGCATTGTCACAAATTAGAACATTGTCCAGTTTGTTTTTGATTGACTTTGATCAGGAAAAAAAATAGTGCTGATGCTAGCTGTATAAGGGAGTACAATTGGTTAAGGAGTTTATTTGCTTCTCATTTAGGCCAGTACCCAGTTTATGAGAAAGGAGTAATCGGTTCAAAGCAAAAGATAACAAAACAGAATGTAGATGATGAACAGAATGCAGTAAAGAAGGACATTTTTCACCACTTATGCAATCATATAATCATCCATGCAGCACTCATGCAAACATTCATGCAGCACTCATTCTAACATCCATGCAGCACAAATGCACTCATTCAATCACCCATTCACCACTCATAAACTCATTCAATCATCCATACACCATGCATGCACTCATTCAACCATCAATACACAACTCATGCACTCATTCAATCATCCATGCACTGATTATGCATTCATTCTAACATCCATGCACCTCACATGCACTCATTCTAACATACATGCACCACTCATGCCCTCATTCTAACATCCATTCATCACTCATGTACTCATACAATCATATATGCACCAGTAATGCACTCATTCAACCATCTATTCACTACTCATACAGTTGTGCAATTATTCATTCAGCACTCATGCACTCATTGAATCATCCATACAACACGTATGCACTCATTCAATCATCCATGCACCATGCATGCACTTATTTAATCATCCATAGACTACTCATGCACTCATTCAATCATCCATGCCCTACTCATGCACTCATTCAATTATACATGCACCACTCATGCACTCATTTAACAATCCTTGCACTACTCATGCACTCATTCAATCATCCATGCACAACTCATGCACTCATTCAATCAAGTATATACCACTCATGTAGTCATTTCAATCAAACATACACCACTCATGCACTCTTTCAATCATCTATGCACCACTTATATACTCATTCTAAGATCCATGCACCTCTCATGCACTCAGTCTAACATGCATGCACCACTCATGAACTCTTTGAATCATCCATGCCCCACTCTTCCACTCTTTGTTACATCCATGCAACACCCATGCACTCATGCAATCATCCATACACCACTCATTATAACATACAACCATCACTTATACACTCATTCAATCATCCATGCCATACTCATGCTCATGTTCAATCATCCATGCCTCACTTAACCCCTCATTCAATAATTCATACCTCATTCATGCAGGAATTCAATCATCCATGCCCACTCATGCACTCATTCAATCATCCATACACCACTCATACACTCATTCAATCACCTTACACCACGTATTCAATCATATATACACCACTTATACCATAATTCAACTATCCTACACCACTCATACCTTCATTCAGTTATCCATGCACCACTCAGGCACTCATTTAGCCATCCATCGACCACTTACACTGTCATTCAAATATCCTACACCACTCATATCTTCATTCAATTATACATGCACCACTCAGGCACTCATTCAGTCATCTGTCCACCACTCATGCATTCATTCAATCACCCGTGCAACACTCATTCACTCATTCTAACATTCATGCACTACTCATGCACACAATCAATCATCCATACACCACTGATGCACACATTCCAACATCCATGCACCGTTCATGCACTCATTCAATAATGTTTACACCACTCATACACTCATTGAATCATCCATACCCCACTCATGCACATAAACATCCATGCACTTCTCATGCATTCATTATAACATCCATGTACCTCTGATGCACTCATTAATTCATCCACGCACAACTCATGCACTCACTGAAACATCCATGCACCACTCAGGAACTCATTTAATCATCCATACACCACTGATGCAGTCATTCATTTTTAACCATGAAAGGCATTTCAGAAAATAACCTTATTTTTTTTGTTTCCTCTTTGAAACTTTAAAAAAAATATATATATATTTTAAACATTTTGTACTTTTTTGTTTAAAAAAAAAATGGGTATAAGGTGAAAAATTTAAGTTAAAAAAGAAGAGCAGTTGAATAACTGGACAAAATAATACCAAAAAATTAACATCTGTGCTTCTCAGCAATATCCAAAATAATCTCAACAAACTGCTCCCCAGCAGTTAGGGTGGTATTGCAATCCAAACAGTATCTAGCCACATGGCGTAATTGAGGACACACATCAGACTGGCCTCTCTGCATCTCAGATGGCACTCTAGTTACTGTAGCAGGTGGTGCTTCTCTAGATGTGCTTGAATGGTCTTTCTCTTTTTCCGTTATCACCATTTTCTAAAAATGCCTTTTGTACTATGTTTTAAAGTGGTATAGAATTGAGTTAGGACCACAAAAGTAGTTCTTGTCAATACCATGTGACAGATTTTTCATGCAAAAGAACATTTTACTTTTTTTGAAGTAGTATTGCTCTCACCCAAATGGATTGTAAAAAGAATTCCAAGCCACACTCTGCTTATTGGGTGGTGGCTCTTCATCATCAGGATCTTCTTCTCCTGCTTGCACCTCCTGAGATTGGCTGGACAGATATTCTTTCTCCTCAGTTGACCCTCATGGCATTTTTATTTTTGCAAAAAGCACAAAAAAACTTACCAAAAGGTTTCTTTTTTTCCAATATCTCCACCAGAGCTCCAAAAGTGTTCCTATCCCACAGAGAAACATTTAGAAAGGAAGGTGGGAACTTCCTTCTAATAAAAAATGACTCGTCCAATCAGTTGTTTTCATTTACAAATCACATGCTGTGCACGCGTACCAGCATATTCGCGATTGCAGACGTCATCGCAGTGGTTGATGTTGCCGCAAAAACGGGAAACATCAAGTAAAAGTGGTTTTCTGCAAAAATCATTAAAGCGACACAAGTTTAAAGAGTATTTTAGTGAGCAACTAGTCTCAAAGTCTGCTTCAAATATGTGTACATTGATGTATATAGGTGTATGTGACTTTTTGAGAAAAGCGCGCTCTTCATGATCGCCGACATCATCTCGGTGGCTGACAACGCTGCGAAAATGAGAAACACTAAGTAAAAATGGTTTCAACAAAAACCATTACCGAGAAAGAAGTTTAAAGAGTATGTTAGTGAACAACTAGTCTCAAACATTACTTCAAATATGTATATATACATGTCTCTGATTTACTGAAAATACACGCACTCTTCACAATCGCAGACATCATGGCGGTGGCCGATGTCACCGCGAAAATGGGAAACACCAAGTATAGGTTGTTTTCAACACAAATCATTACACAGATGCACCTTTAAGTAACATATTACTAAACAACTCAAGTCAAACATCGATTAAGAAATGTCAATATATGTGTATCATAATCACCAAAAACAAGCAATCTTTTCGGCGTCTCCACGAGGATCGTGAGGACATCACAATGATAAAAAATAAGGAGAAAAATTATTAATCTTCTGAAACAAATATTAATTGATACATTTCTAAAAACCTCCTCCAGCACATTTACCCAAAAAATCTGGAAAGGGTTTTCAATGCCTAAGAATTCCGACATATCTGCACCACACAAACAAACACCAACGTCTGCAAAGCAGAAAACAACAAATGAAATTCACTAAAAAAACTAAGAATTAAAGGTATGTTATAGTTATTTAAAAAAAATTAGAAATTCACTGAAAAAAACTATGGTTATAGGGACAGTTTAGTTAGGAAATACAATTTAAAGAAAATTACAAATTCACTTAAAAAACAAATGTTACAGGACGTTATACTTAGAAAATAGAATTAAAAAAATGTAGACATTCACTGAAAAAAACAAACGTTACAGGAACGTTATAGTTAGGCTCAGATTTCACTCGTACAAAGCATAGAAATACAGCAGTTATAGTTACCTGAGTTAACTATAACGAACGACCCTGCAATGCACTGCTTATGACCTCACATATTACATCACTCATGACATGGTCAGTGACATCACTGATAACATCTCTCATGACATCTCAAATGGTAACACTCATGACATCACTGATGATATCATCCACAGAACCACTATACACACTCAAACAGCTACTCACTCACCCATACTGCCAATCACACACCCACTCCCTCACCCATACAGTCACTCACACAGCCTCTCAGTCACCCATACAGACACTCACACACCTATGAAGCTACTCACATAGCCATTAACTCACCCACAGCCACTCACACACCCACTCACTCTCCAATACAGCCACTCACACAGCCAATCGCTCACCCATGTAGGTGCTTACATACCTTCTAACACACATACAGCCACTCACCCTTGCACACCCATACACCCACTCAGACATCCACTCACACACTGATACAGTCACAGCCACCAAGATGAGATATGTTAGAAATAGTGTGACTAATTGCTAGTACAGAAAGAATAGTAATTTAACTCATGCTGTATCTTAGTATATATCTGTAAAGTCTCAGAAACGTTTACAAAACACTTACACTCACTGAATGATATCATCAGTGATGTCATTTGAGATGCCACTGACAATGCCATGAGTGATATAATATGATAGGTCATAACAAGTGCATTGCAGGGGCTTATTTTATAGTTAGCTCAGGTTACTATAACTGCTGATTTATTTGGCCTAGGGTGAAATTTAATGATTCCCATAATCTAGCTTCTTACACAAAGTTTCCAAAACTACACCGGTCTGCAACTTTACATAATTATCTGCCATCCACTGTAAAGTTTTTCTGTGGGGGTGCAAATTGCTGTAAAAATGTACAGCAAACTCACAGGTATAACTTAAGACAAGTAACTTTTGTTGGTCTGCTTTTGTTTAAATGCATCCCTGCAGCAACAATTGACGCAAGGATGAATTTCGAACTAAAATATAGCGTGAAATGACAGATTGTCATTTCATGTATTTAAACATAAGTTCACATACTTTTGCATAATTAAGTGAAACCAAATAACACAATTTTTGCACACACCCAAAATATATAGTATATATTTATTTATTTTATTTTATTTATTTGGTGTTTTATATAGCGCGAACATGACCCAGAGTAGGGTATGAGAGCGCTTTACATTTACATATCAAGAAACAGTTGAGTTACCAGTCAAGTCATCAAACATAAGTAGTTGTACATTGTTTTTGAGAAAAACATTAAGGCTTAATACACATATGTACGATCCACAACTAGGTTAAAGTTCGATGAGAATTAGCATTTGTATGATCTTGGCGGATGAATGAAAATGGAGTGACAGTTGAGATTATGGGAGATATTTACTCATATAAAAAGATTTGGCTTCATGTTTAAAAGTAGAAATGGACGAAATTCTCCTAATGTTCGGGGGGAGAGCATTCCAAATTCTAGGGGCTGCACCTGAGAAAGCTCGGTCATAAGTTCTTTTCTTACGGAAACGGGCCGGTTTCAATAGTAGGTCTTCATGACTCCAGGAGAGACGGCATCCTCCTGATAGTGTGATTTTCTGGGCTAGGTACACTGGTGTGTTGTAGTGTATCGCTTTGTGAGTGATACATGCTATTTTTAGATTTATTCTTGCTTCGTAAGGCAGCCAGTTAAGCGCCTTCAGATGGGGGGTGATGCGGTCGAATTTTCTGGAGCCGGTTATAAGTCTTGTGGCCGCATTGAGACAGGCTTTCAGAGGGGCTGTTGAGATCTTGGGGAGACCAGCTAGAGTTGTGCAGCCATACCCGATCCTTGATATTACTAGTGCCTGGACTGCCGTTTTCAGGTCTGAATTGTTTAAGAAAGGTTTCAGTTTTCTGAGGTAACTTAAATGGAACTGGGCGTTTTTTGCCATCATGTTAATAAGTGATAGCATGTTCAGATTTTTGTCTAGTATAATTCCCAAGGATTTGGTAGAATCAACAATCCTTGGAGTACAGTTTAGTGCAGTGATCAGATTGGTCCATTCTAGGATGTTCATAGAGCTTTTCTGAGGGGAAATCAATAGGAATTCGGTTTTATGTGGGTTGAGCTTCAGGTGATTACTGGTTAACCAATGGATGGTTCTCTTTAACCTGTTTGCTGCTTCGAACGTTCCGCACCAGTGCAGAACGTTCTATTAAATGGGTGGGGCCGCGTCGGCCAACGGACGTGCGCAGCACTACCGAGGTAGTGCTCGCGACGGCCGTTGGCCGACAGCAGCAGCAAACGGGTTAATGCTTGGTTCATAATCCCTATCTCTTATGACGATGTGATCTTGATGTAAAGCTGTGTGTCATCTGCGTACATGTGGAACAAGATGTTTGCTTGTTGTAAGGTTTTTGTGAGTGGCTCTACGTATAGATTGAATAACGCCTGGAATAGAGTTGAGCCCTGAGGAACTCCGAACGCATTACAGGATGAAGCTGATAATGTTTGGTTGACTATGAATTTTTGCGATCTGTTCTCTAAGAATGAACTAAACCATCTTAGGACTGTACCATCTAAACCCATTCTATTTTTCATGCGATTTAGTATTTTAGCATGGTTTACCGTGTCGAATGCCGAAGAAAGGTCGAGCAGGACTAGAAGGCAGGTTTCATTGCGGTCAAGGGCAAGTAGAGCGTCATCCACAATGTGCAGAATTGCTGTTTCCGTACTATGGTTTGGTCTAAATCCTGATTGGAAGTCACTCAACAGATTAAATTCTGAGATATGTTGGCTCAATTGTTGTTGTACACATTTTTCCAGGACTTTGGCTAGCATTGGAATGTTTGTTACTGGTCTGAAATTGTTAGGGTCAGCGGGGTTCTCTGTTGGTTTTTTTTAGGATTGGAGTGACTTGCCCTGTTTTTAGGCAGTCCGGTATTGAGCCTTGTGCTAGCGAAGCGTTAATGATCTTTGTCCATGAGGGGATGAGCAGATGGTTTATTGTAGACCAACACTTTGCCTGTAGAGGATCGTTGTAGTGATTGTTTAGTTTAGTGGACGAGATGATCTTTGCAATGTCTATATCATTAATGGGCTTGAACTCAGACCATCCGGCATTATTTTTAGGCGTTTCCAGCTCTGGTTGAGATTGATGCTCATCTGGGGTGCTCTTAGAAATCCAAAGGCATTCAGCTGCTTTTTTGAGCGCCACTTCCATCGATTTGGCTTTGGCAGTGAAGAAGGAAGAGAAATCTTCACTGCTTATATTCGATTTTGTAGTTGTTGGTGCAGATTTGGCCGTTTTATTGGATTGATCTTTTAGCAGATCGAATAGTTTCCTAGGTCTGTTTTTTGCATTATCCAGTTCTTTCCTGAAAAAGTCTTTTTTTGAGTTTAGAATGCTTTTATTGTATGCTTTTCTCTGTCCTGTCTTAGTTGGATTAGATGGGGTGAGGAAGGGTGTTGTCGCCATTTCCGCTCTGTGGATCTGAGTGAGCGTCTTTCTTCATTGAGGGCGCTGTTAAACCACGGGTTTTTGTCTTTGTCAGGGATCCTTTTGAGTTTTAACGGGGCTATGTCTTCAATAATATTCGCCATTGTATTGTTGTAGTACTCCGTGAGGTCGCTAACGTCCACCATATTACTAGGAGGTTGCAGTTCTGTCTCACAGCGTGTTGTGATGTTATCTGTATTGAGCCCTCTAGTGTCACAAATCCATTTTCTGGGTTTTATTGGTTGTGACGAGGCTTTAGTTTTCATGAAGGGTATTAGGAAGGAAACAATGTGATGGTCAGACCAATCGCAGGGGGTGATTTCAATGTTATCGATAGCTTTTTCTTTAGCTATGATCCAGTCTAGGGTAGAGCCTTTGGAGTGGGTTGGAAGATGACATTCTTGGACCAGCGACTGATCCTCGAGGAAGGCTTTGAGTGAATTGATCTGATTATCCGTATGGTCCTCCCAATGAAGATTGAAGTCTCCCAAGAAAATATCATTGGAGTGAGGAGAAGAGTTTGCTGTGATGATGTCTATCAGCTGATCTATGAACCTGGTATTTTTGCCTGGGGGGTGGTAGAAAGTGTGAAGTTTGCAGTTTTGATTGTCAGAGGATCTTAAGGACATACCGAGATATTCACATGACTCTAGTGGGTCATATTGTATTTTCGTAATGGCAATGTCAGATCTATATATACAGGCGATGCCTCCCCCTTTTTTTATTGTCCTGTCTAGTCTCATAATGCAATAGTTTGGGGGGACTAGTAGATCTAGGCATGGGGAAGAAGAGTCAGATAGCCATGTTTCTGTTAGTATAGTTACGTCAATTTCCTGGTTTAGTATAAGGTCGTCAATGTCTGCTGCATGTTTCTTTGCTGATCGACAATTTAGTAGTATACACCGAATGTGTTTCTGTGTTTTAATTGTTGGCGAGTCTTGCTTTTTAGGAATTATTAACACATTTTTTAGGTTGTTCAGATTTAGCATTCTATTACTAGTCTTTGCAGTTCTGCATGCGTTAGTTGGGACTGGCTGAATACTGTCTTCATCTAAATTAGTCGGAGGAATGGGGGATGGTTCATATGATAGCAATAGGGTTTCTATCTCATTGTCTGTTAGATAACTAAGTTGATCACGAGGACGGAATAGTCTGTTTGCCGCTACCATTGGGATAGAATTTACTTTATTCTGGGTTTCGTTAGTGTATATCTGTAGGAGATCCAATTTCGCTAGACATTTTTCAGATAAGAGTAGAAGGTTCTTCATGTCTCTAATAGCGGATTGCATGGCTTTATACGTCTTGATGGCTTGCGTGTTGAGATTGTCAGTCTCCATCCTTGGGTGACGGGCACTGCGATTTTCAGACTCCATTGTATGTTGAGGAGTGATAGGAGGATGTATGGGTAACCATGATGGTATGGTGGCATAGATGGACTCTGGTGGATTGGAGCTACTGTCTGGCTTTTCTGTGCATCTTTCTTTATATCTTGTTGTTGTTTCGCGTTTCTTAGTGACGGACCTATGAGTACATCTCCAGTTATCCTGGTCCAAGACTGCTGACTCCCTCCTAATGACTGTTTCCAGTAGATGGTTGGAATCGGTGTTGGGGCTTGATTAGGAGCTGAGGTCTCTGTGGTTAGTGGGGGGTAATGTAGATTTAGATAAATGTGCGCTGTTACTGATAGCTTTGGAGCTACTGGAATCCTGTTTCGACTGTTCGCGCTCATTAGCAATGTTATTTTCTATCCAAACAGATTGATTCGACTGTTGGGGTTCATTAGTGATGACGTTTTCTTTCGCAGCAGAATGAATCCTGTGTGGGGAGATGGTTTGCAAATTGTTATTTGGTCAGATTCTTGATGGAGGACTGTTAAGGACGTGTTCTTTTAAGGTTGAGAAGTATTCGTAAAATTTTTCCAGATCTTTGTTGGCGGCTTGGGTGAGAATCGTGCCATTTTTGTAGCATGTTATACTTAGTGTTGCTCTTAATTTTCTAGAGGGTGTTATTAGCATCTTAGTGCCATAAGGAATGTTCCTCAGTTCCTGTACCTTCAGCAAATTGTTTAGGAAATTGCGCCATTTGGCCATTTTAGAAGTGAAGAATATAAGGTCGCAATATTAGTGCCTTTTTTTATATTGAAGGAAGGGTCTAAAATTAAAGTTTCTGGGTTTCTTCTAAGTAGGTTATGCTTAAAAGCTTTAGAGGCATTTTTAGAGAGGTTAGGGGGGTACGAAATTGAATAGGAATTCTTTCCTTCAGGTTTCAGATGGGGCCCTGTCATGATTAATATTTTTTTTTATTTTTTTTATCTTGGTATTATTAATCTTCTATTGTTATAACAATCTTGTAGCAGCTGGATGAATATAGAGGAATCTTAACTAGTGTGCTTCCTTGGTTGTTACAAGTACCATGACTAGGTTTAACGCACCACTAAGTTCCTGACTCCTTTATCTAAACCTGTTCCTCTATCTTAAAGGGCTAATTTCAGTGTGTAGTTAGACTTATATCTGTAGGTGTTTGAAATAAAATAAACAATCTAAGATGGCGGCCGTGATAGTTCCGAGCTAGAAAGTAGTCCTATGACTCTTTTACTGCATCAGGCTTCTCTGGCAGGTAGTCCTCTGTTACTTTCCATGACCTGCAGGGCATGGAGGCCAAGGGAGGGGGGCGCCCCTCTTCAGTTTCTGCAGCAGGTGGACAACATGGATGCTAAACAACAGCATCAAAGCAAAGCAAACAAAATGGGCGACATCAATGTTAAATAGTTTACAACTGCCCATCAGAATCACCACTCCGATCAGGCTCGCGTGGCAAACTCCACCCAATATAGTCAGATCAGGAAAAGCCGGCGTCCCCTGCGAGCAGGTCCGCAACCCACGATCCCGTGCAGCTCCAGATCGGATGTTCTCTCGCCCCTCGCTCCCCTCCCTTAATCCGGTCCTAAGCAGCTGCAACAGGAAGGAATCTCCAGCGCCCCTGGTCAAAAACCTGATCCAACTTAGGGAACTCTCGACATTCCTTAAGCCTCGCCAGTCATATGGGAGCATCGGATCTCGACCAGCGGGACTTAATTAGCTTTCGTCTTCCACTATATATATATATTCACTGAAAAAAAACAAAGTTTAAAGTGGCATTATAGTTCAGTATGATAACAAGATCTTAGTTAACGCTAAAAACACAACAAATTCTCGGAAAAAAACAAAGATTACAATTACGTTATATTTAGGTGTTGTTAAAAGATAAAAACTAACATTTTAAAACAAAAAACCCCCAGAAATTAATGTGTTATCATTTACTGAACTAACTATAGCTTGGGCCCCAGCCATATACTGCTTGTTGCTAACATCACTGAATACATAATTGATGACATCATCAATGACACCGTGCTCCTGTACACCATATAGCTACTCAGTGTACATGCGTGGATCCATAGCTTGGAAATAATGTGAGCTTTGAAGGCAAGTGTGATCATACATGTTGAAAGTTATATGTAGCAATGTTTACAAATCACTAAAGTTTGGCATGCAGGCATTACTCATTGCTGAGCAAGGTAAATGCTAAGCACAAATGATGTGAATTGCAGAAGTATGTTTGAAAGTAGGCTGGGGCATAAAGCCGAAGATTCTTACAAACAATCTATGAAAAAGGCCAAAGCTTCAGTTGATAATAGATTATCCACCAGTGGATAGCTGGGCACATGTTAAATAGTTGTAATACAGTGCTATGAGGTGTGAATGTTTATTTCCAGAACTTTGCTGAAGAGTTTGAGGCATTGCAGATGTTTGTGCAGTGTAGACTGTAGGGATGTCTCCCTTTGGTATGGTTTATCTTCCACTGGTGTTGTAAGCATGGCTCTAAGGCTTGCCATTGTGCCCATCTTAGGAGTGTATAGTGTATCTTGCTAATCTAATGAGGGTTGTCCGTAGGGCCTGACAGAAGATATCTTTTAAGTGGCAAATATATACCTGTCAACCTATTGACTTAAATGTGCAGGTCTTGTGAAATCTTTAAGAGGGTAATCTCATGAAGGTAAATATAAATTGTCAACAATTGAAGCAGTTAGAACATGTATGGCCCAGCACTCAAAATTATCTTGTAGTTATATTAACAACATGCAAATAAATCATACAATAACTTTCAAATTAATTCAAACAGAACCACATAATGCAAAGACCTGTAGAGTTGTTTTTCTTTAAAAAATAATTCCTTTATACGTAATCTTCTTTTTAAAAATTGATTTCTATGTAGCCATATCCACAGTGTTCGGTCCCATCCAGGGCTTCTTCAGGGCTGTTTCTGTGATCGTTGTCTGCGTTTTATCAAGTAAAGTTGTCTTTCTCACTTGAGAACTTTAAAGAAGTAATATTGTCTGATTCCTTCTGTATAAATCATTACAAAATCTAGGTCGATAGTCGGTTCATCCTATGTAGGATGTGACACTTTGCAATCCCATTAGTTTGAGTCACTCACATGCAGCGTTTCGTGCAGCAACTGCTGAATTCAGCAGATGTTGCATGAAATGCTGCATAGGATGAAACATCAAAGAAATACGATATACCATAGTACTGTCTGATTACCACTGTACCTCATTGGCTCATGGGAGCAAAGACTCCCTCTGCCAATGGGATCTGATTATTTTAACACTTTTGGCACCATGGGGGTCCTATGGGAGTCCCATGGTGCATAACAATACAGTTGAAAGTGGTGTTGTGTTTTTTTCGTGTGTTTTTGCATGGGAACGCCTACTCTGCATCTCATTAGGGTTAGTTGGTGGTGTCCACCGTGGGGGTAAAGTTTGGGGCAGTTATCGCGGGAATACCGGCGATGTCTGCAGTTTGCACCTGCTTGTGAATGGGGTGTTAAATCTAGCTCCACTTTTGATGCGTTAAGGTGGGGATAACTCGGAGATAAGTCCTTGTGAATATGCCCCTTAGACTCTTCTGACAGCTCTATCCGCTGATATGCAGATCTTGCATCAAAAGAGGTAGAACATTGACTCCCCCTAACCACGCAAAATTCTTTAGTATGTTAAGAAGAGGATAAAAATCACCCACAATATTTCTAGTCAATGACCTGAGAACTGCACACATCGTTTTTCACCACTTGTTTTTTCGTTGTAGTGCCCAGATAGGAGAACACTTAGCCATAGACCAATGGGTGGTGATAAGGGGTGTAGCAGGTTAGGGTATGGAGATAAACCAGGGCATTACAACACATTTAAACCTTACTGAGAAAGCATGTGGCCAACGGGATCAACCACTGCTAATCAGAAATGGAGGGTTCGATCTATAAAGAGAAAGCAATACAGTAATACAATACACAGTGGGAAGGCATCATTATGGCATGGTTACAACACAATTGAAGGTGACAGTACAGAAACAGATAGTGGCAGGCAGGCTTTATAAATGAGGCAGCGCAAAGTGTATCACACACAGGTAAGTTCAGTGTCAAAGCCCTCTGGGATACCTAGCCACAGTGTAGAGAAGTCAAGTGTTTAACTCAGCTATGTAGGAATGCCACTCCTCAATGTTACAAAGTCCTTGGTATATTAAATTAAGTCTTTCGATCCATTTACACTCCAGTCTTTGCAAGATCTGTGTGAGGTCACCGCCTCTTTCTGGAAGGCCAGCCATATCAATAAACTGCAAAATCTAGCCCTCATCAGTATGGTTCTGTTTCAAAAAGTGAGCAACCAGCAGGGCGTTGGTTACTATGAATCTTATTCTGCTCCGGTGCTGGCAAATTCTTATTTTCACTTGTTGCGAAGTTTGCCCTATATACAGACGTTTACATGGACACAATATACAGTAGATTATGTTTTTTGAGTTACAGTTTGAAAAAGCCTTAAAACAGCAGCTTTGACAACGGACTCGGCATCTCAGCATCACAGCTCTTTGGAATAGACCTACTGCATGAATAATAATGAGGCAGTTCTCAGTTTGCAACTCTTTGGAAACTGCAAAGATCACAGGGATGGTGGCCTGCTGGGGTCAGCAGACCACCATGTCTGTGATTTCTTTTAAATAAGGCAATCTTTTTTATTTAAATGCAGCCCGTTTTCCTTAAAGGAAAATGGGATGCTTTTCAAACAAAAAATGAAAAGTTTTCTTTTCAATTTTTGAGAGTAGGCAGTGGTTAAAAATTATTTTTTCAACCATTCTCAAAGGGGAAGAGGTCCCTTGGGGACCCCTTCCCATTTGCGAATGGGTTACCACCAACTTCAAATTGTTGGTAAAATGCGAATGTTTTTGACTGCATTTCAGTCGCAAAACATTCGGACATTCCAATGCGATACAGTAGTTGGAAGGGACGCCCTAAACATGCCCCTTCCAAATACCGGATGACAAACACAAATTTTGATTCAGTAACGTGTCACCAAATCCCAATTTGTATATTTGTAAAAGCATTTTTGCGGTCTGTTTCCAACAGCAAAAATTCTTCGTACATGTGGCTTTTTGTACCTTTCCCTCTATGCTTGGCATCTAAAGACATTAAAGTGTGTAGCAGGGCCAAATAAATAACAAAAAATAAATCTATCACATCCTCTTGGTAATGCACCATACTTGCTATAATTGCCTTGATCTCTTTTATTTGTAAACACTTTCTAAATAGAGCAGTGGACTTAAGTTAAACTATTTTTATTTTATGCGTCCTTAATAAAGACTGATGATTGATGGGGTAGCTATGTAGTCTTCAGAACAGATCACAGTTTCTGGTATCTCAGACAGTTCAAGAGTTTTCTTTAGAACATTATTTCCATACTGTACTTAAGTTACTACAAAACACAATGGGGATTATTTATGTGAGTTTTGCATCACTTATGCACCACGTGTCTCTCATAGAGATTTATGAAGTCACGCAAAGCCACTCTGCGTGGCTTTGAGTGGCCTCATAAATCATGACTAACGCGACGCAGCGCAAATCACTGCATTGCCTTACTCTGCACCTGGGAGGCATTCCCTGGGCGTTCCAGTGGGTTTTCCCAAGCAACACTGATGGAATTTGGCACTGCTCCAGATTTAAAATCTGGTGTAAATCTGGGGAAGCCTCAAATCCGGACGCCTCTCGATGTTAGGGGAACGGAGGAGAAATATGTTAACTTCTCCTCGTTTAGTCCTGTTTCCATATGGTCTGCATTCTGCAGCACACATAGAAAGAGGAAAATTCCTCATAGGATTGTTTTGGTGCAGGAAAGTGCCCCTTCCTGCACAAAAACTATCCTGCCTGCACCTGAGGCACCCTTGCACCATGATGCAAAGGTGCCTATGCATCCTATTACTGAAATACAGTGCATTCCTGGCCTTTCACTTTGGTGTTGGGTAGTACAGCAAGGTTGTCAGTGTGTAATCAACACGTTACATCTGTGTTAACCCACAGCAGGTTTAGGTTAGAGATAGTTCAGCAGACGGTCCTATTTTGTAAGATGTTCTTTGGAGTAAGTGTGCTGAGTATGTCCTAAGTTGTCTAACTTAGTAGAAAGAAGTTCAACCAATATCACACGCCGCACAGCATTAAAAACACAATATCATGGATGTTTAGAGCTGAGTTACATTGAAGCTGTAAATTACATTAACATAATCTGGTTTGCGTTTCATTAAATTATCATATATTCTTCAGTAACATACATCAATTATACTATGCTACACCTACATTATCTTACGCCCCATGCTATTACACAGCCACACAATAATTAATATGTGATATAAAATATAGATCATAGTTTTAAAGAAGGTGTTTGAAGATCAATACATCTAAATATTAATGGGAGACCTACTAAGGAAATGTTTGCACCACTGTGAAATGAAAGCTCATTTTTGATTGATAGAAACGATTTCCATTCAGTGAACTGCTACGTTTGTTAATTGCCTTTAATCCACCTTTGACGTCAGTACTGCAATTAGCACCTTTTTTTAGAAAACGTATGCAGCAGCACAGCTTCTAACACTTGAAGTTTCTTTTCAGCAGCATGAGCACACTCTAATTAGATTTAGAGATTGCACAATGATTGTGCATAGGAGGCCCAGACCAAGGGGCCGATTCCGATTCGGGCCGGAAATCTCTCCGACCGAGCCGGATCCGGAGAGATTTCTGACCGAGCCGGACTCCCGCAGTCCGACCGAGCGAGTACGATGCGGCCGTATGCTGCCCGACTCGATTCGGTCGGACTCCCATTGAAGTCAATGGGAGCCGGTCGTACACCGGCTCCCATTGACTGAATGGGTACGTCACGAACAGGGGGGCCCCCTACAGTGGGTACGCGTTGGTGCGACTCGCACCATACATGCATGTTTAGGGGGACCCTTGGGTCCCCCCTGTGTGCGACTCGTGCGGCTACGCTTGCATGGGGTTCCGACACGGACCCCCGAAGTCTGGCTCCGACAGCTCTTTGGAGCCGGACGCTACGAGTCGGTCGGGCTGTTCGAAGCGCGCATCGTACTTCCTCGGTCGGGAAACGTCTCCATTGCGTGGTGCGAGCCGTGTCTGTACGAGTCGGTCGGAGCGGTTGGGACCCGGGAATGAGTCGGTCGGCGACTTCGCGTGCGCTCGCATCGTACTTGCTCGCTGGGACGACTGTACGAATCGGTCGGGAAAAAGGCCTCCGAATCGGATCCGGTAAAGCCGAATCCGATTCGGAGCCCTACCGGCCGAGATCGGAATCGGCCCCCAAGTGTGGGAGCTCATCACAAATCTGTTTGGAGATCGCAGTTCCCTTCAGTCACTCTTCTGGATGTCATGCATTTTTATGCCATCAAGTTATTTAAGTCAAATCCAGCAAGTTAAACCTTTTTTCTTCAACCTTCTGCACCTTTCCAGTGTTACATTTTTACCATTGGTTTACATTTTCTGTCCATTAATTAAATTTTACTCTTCATCATAAAAACACAGAGCAGCGAATAAACATTAAAAGAAAAAAGTCTCAGAGAACATTTTATGAAGCAATGTCATACAAATGGTTCTACGACAAATATGTGATCTAGATGTGCCTTAAAATGGATCTAGATGTGCCTTCAAATTAGTACTTAGCAGCAGAACAAAGTATCGCTTTCTGCTTGTAGTGGAGTGGTCTAGTCTGATATCAACAGGGCTTTCAAATTTGCTCATTATAGCCCTGATTAAGAGTTATAATGGCTGGGTGGTAAACCTGCACCCTTAAAAACCAGTACCGTGTGGCAACACCCTGCCAGTACAATGCAATTCTGAGTGTATCCACATGGAATGGGAAATAACCTTGCAGACTCATTTTCTTCTATTCCTTTATTTATGGTTCTATACGTAAGATGCAAATAAAACAAAGTTACAGTATAAATTTCACATCGTGCATAGTGAGAGACAATATGATTATTAAATTTCTTGAGATCACAAGAAAACAGGCTTTCTTTCCACTAGGAGCCTGCTATATGTGCAGGTACTTTGGTATAGTCTACCTCCATTCATGCAGTGTGTTTGCCTTAAAATAGCCAATTATTAGTTGCATCCTTCATCCCTTTGTCATGTTCAGGGTATCTTTAATAAGTGTCTCCCAGTTATATGTTCCCCCCTTGCATTTCATATATTCATGTATTTGAGCGCAGATTTCTATTTTATAACCATGTCTTATCTTGTCAAGTATTGCCTGCACATATATAGCATATAACATTTTCTTTGTAATAATTTGATAGTGGATCAGCTATTCGTATTTATGTACTCACATGATTTATAATGCTTTATGGAATTAAGTGAAGGTGCAACACGTTTAATATGTTAATTATTGTATTTGACATCATTCATTGAGATGCCTGCCCTTTCCAAAATAATCAGGAAAATGTATTTAAACTTGGTACAGACAAGTATTAGGCAGAGGGAAGAATCTACGACTTCCCAGGAGACACAGGGGCATATCTACAAGGGCTGGCGATAAAATTATCGCCGCTTTAGCGTCCGTTTTCGGACGTAAAGCGGCGATAATTTTAACGCCCTATTAGCAAGGACACGCTAACGCGTGAATCCATGCTTCTTCGCCCTTTCCTTATCGACCAGCTTTGCATCTCTAATGAGATGCAAAGTGGGCGTCTCCCAGAATAACGGGAGAAATGTCGTTAGCTGACATTTCTCCTATTATCAAGGGAATCGCTAACAAGCATAGCGATAGAAAGCAGCGATAACCACGGTTATCGCTACTTTCCTTACGCATGCTTTAATTCTGACTTAGCCATGTAATCCAATGGGAGGTGGATTACATGGCTAAGACCACCCTGCCCTATCAGCAAGGTATCGCCGGTCACAGTGCGATTATCGCTGGTTTCCCAGCGATAATCACACTGTTTTCCAGCTATCGCTTGCATTTCTATCTCTTTGGAGATAAGCGTTGCTGATAGCACGCTATCTCCGCGATAGAAAGCAGCGATAGCCGGCGATAATTATCCTAGCGCTAAGTGCGCTTAGCGATAATTATCGCCGGCCCTTGCTGATATGCCCCTTTGTTTGTGCAGACAGAGCTGTAAATATCCTTGATGAAGGCTACAGCAAGGATTCTTGGAGCCAGCTTGGCCTAATCGGCTTGCTGGGAACACCACAACTGAAACTCACAGGCAGAGTGCAGCCTTCTTGAAGTACAGAGCAGCATGTTGTTCAGCTGTTCTCAGTAGGTTAAAGGCCACCTAAAAAAACTCAGAAAGGCACTTTTTGTGTTAGCACAGCTAAGATAGTGGCCTGAAACTGGGGAACAAAGCCTGGTATCATCATCCATTCAATGAACGTCTGATATATCATTACAATGGTACAATTATTTTCATTATGTTGCTTATTGATTACTTTCATTGCCACTGTGTTGTTTGTTTTCATAGCTACATCAATGCACATTATCTCACTAGATTAGGGAATGATTTTAATAAAGACTTAAAACTAAATAGAGTGGAGTCTTGTGTTTGTCCATTCAGGGTGAAAGGAAATTTAGATTTCCCAAACAACAAATTATCATAAAAATCTTACAGAACTGAACATCGTCCAGAACGCACCAGTCTCGTGTAATGTGATGGTGGTTTTGTGAGTTATGGTCAACAAGGTTTCCTTAATCTAATTGGTAAGTTGGCATATGAGTTTGCACTTAGCAAGAGAATGGTGGAAGTCTACTCTCTGGCCATATTTTGCACAAAACTGTAAAAAAAACTAATCACTACGTGCCCAAAGTGGGGCTGATGTTTGAGTAACCCTAGTGACACACACAAGACTTTACCAATAATTGCTAATAGCAGAGACGTCTGTTATAATATTGGTTTACTATCTTGCTTAAGACAGGAGCCCTCTCTGCTGCAAGTTTGTCAAGTGCTTCACTAGTTAAAGGTATTACCCATTTCCATTTAATTTTTGAATTTCATTTAAATCTGTTTCATAACAGCAATGCAACCTGAGGTGATAAGATTAAACTTCAGGACATAATTAGCAACACCTCACTGTAAAGGATTTCCTGGGGAGGGGGCAAAGTAACTTTTGTCATAGATGCCTAAGCTGCATACCCTCTCGAAATAGCCTTTAATGGGTGGAGTTTGATTCTGTAGACCCATCAGTAAGCACTGTCATACATACAAAGCTGCTTTTACACCTGCAGATTAAAAATGTTATCAACAACTAGAAAGCCTAATAGAATATCAGGAACCCCAAACCTGGTTTGGTGAACATTTGTCACATGTAGTACTGAATTGCAAAATGGGCCCCTTAAAAAATTTAGAGGCTACCTGGCCCATGTTGGCTGGGTATACTCCGTATACAAATGCAGCAAATTTGAATGATGCGTAACTAAGAGAGGTAGTCAATTAATGGCTACATCTAGACAACTTCAACAGTGTGTTTTACAGACCACATAAACAGGAGTATTGGTTCCTGGTCTTGAACAACTAATGCATCATACTGCAGTGCAGACAATTAGTTCATAGACTAGTATTAATGGGATCATGGTCAAAGCATCCATAAAGCAAAACGAGATTCCATTTTGGATTGCCCCCAAAACTAATCAATTGGAAGGGGTTTATCCTCACATGTAACCCCAAGACAAAAAAGAATGCCAACTATGTGTGTTAGATTTGGTATGGTGGCACCTGTAGAAGAGTGTCTCTGTGGGGATCAAAATTAATACTACTACACATAGCACACCCTCATTAACGGTGTTACCAAAAGTGTTCAAAAACAAATACTGAACAAGCATGGAGTCATCTAGCTGTTGATTTAGGGATGAAATTAATAGATGATTTTGAGACTGTCTCATCAATAGTTCTTAGTAACGCTCAAGGGGAAGCAGAAGTTGAGGCGATTCAAGCAGTGCACCGGTGCATGTTATGTTATGTTAAAGAAATTTATCAAGCGCACATTCACCAGACGATTTCTTGGCGCTGGAGTGAGAGTTAGGCAGCAGCAGAGGAAAGAGCCTAGTTGTCATATGCCTGGGAAAACAACCAGGTCTTCAACTGTTTTCTGAATAATGCACAAGAGGTGACCAACCTCAGCTCCACAGGAAGCGAGTTCCAGAACTGAGGGGCTAAGACTGCAAATCGAGAGCCACCATGTTTCTTGCGTTTAAAGGTGGGAGTGACTAACAGATTCAAATAAGAAGATCGTAGGTTTCGAGTGGGAACATAGCGTAGAATCTTAGAAGAAATAAAAGCTGGACTGTTGCCATGAAGAGCTTTAAAAATAGTGCATCCCAACTTAAATAAACAACGCATAGCCACTGGGAGCCAATGAAGGCTTTTCATCAGTGGTCTGACGTGATGCCATCTAGGTTGGCAAAAGATCAGTCTAGCAGCCTGATTCTGGACTAGCTGGAGGCGTCTGAGTTGATAAGCCGGGATGCCTACATAAAGTGAATTGGCATAGTCCAGTCGGGAAATGACCAAGGCCAAGATCACTAAGATCAGGGCTTCCCGAGACAGAAATCTGCTGATCTTCTTAATTCTACGCAGTTGAAAAACCCCGCAGAAACCACTGAGCTGATCTGAGCCTTTAAAGACAGGTCATTGCTTATCACTATACCTAAACTTTTGGCGGAGCTAGCTGGAAGGGGAGCATTGCCCAAGATAGCAGGCCAAAAGTTAGAGTTCCATGGATTTGCAAGCCCGCCGGTAAGGATCAGCTCAGTTTTATCCGGGTTGAGCTTCAATTGATTTTCGTTCATCCATTCACTTATGAAAATCATGGTGTCTTGAAAATGAGACACAGAGGATGGAGAGAGATTAATGTCGAAGACCAATTGAAGATCATCAGCATAATTATATGTCCCAACTTTTCTTTCTCGAATGGAGGAGATTAAGGGAAGGAGGTACAAATTAAAAAGAAGCGGGGAAAGAGAGGAGCCCTGGGGGACCCCACAGGTCAATTCCTTTTTCTTAGAAGAGAAGTTGGCAAGGCGTACCGATTGAGACTGGTTACTGAGGAAGGAGGAAAGCCACTTCAGAGCCAGGCCCTAGATCCCGGCATTGCTGACACGGTCAATAAGGATGTTATGATCGACCGTGTCAAACGCTGCCGACAAATCCAGGAGAACCAGGGCCTGGGTGAGACCTCTATCCGCCCCCCCTCTAAGATCATCCATAACTGTCAAGATGACTGACTCAGTAGAGTGGGTGGGTCGAAACCCAGCCTGGTGAGAGTCCAAAACATGGGACTGTTCGACAAAAGAGCTGAATTGAGTCGAAACGTATGCCTCTAAAACCTTACCAAGATAGGGTAATAAGGAGATCGGGCGGTAGTTACTAAGAATGGAAGGGTCCGCGCCTGGCTTCTTTAAAATGGGGATAATTTCCGCACTTTTAAAGAGGTCAGGAACAATACCAGACTTAAGTGAATTGTTAAGGAAAGAAAGTGGGGGATCCAGGCATTTAGCAAAAACTTCCTGAAGGACGTGAGGGGGACAGCAATCCGTAGGGGAACCAGAGCCAACTTTTTTAAGTAAGCCTAGAAAGGTCTCCCGAGAAATGGGGGGGTGCATGCCTTGTTCCTGTTCAAGATTGTGAATGGAAAAGTCCTAAAATTATTTTGGAAGTATATACCTCCATAGGCCCTGATACATTGGGTTCTCGAGTCACAAAACCACAATTCAAAGCAAAATATGGGTATGACGGTTCTGGTAAAGAGAAAGCAATAGAGTACAGAGAAAAAGCAGAAAGCTAAACAAAAAAAGAGGACTGCATATCCACCACAGCAGGAGTCTAATATGCATTAAGACAATTTGAGGGACCAAGAAAAAATTAAAAGGCCGGGTCGGTATCAGTTTTTTGATAGCTGTTCTTTCCGTTCTCTGCAGGAAACAGAGCAGAGTAGAAGAACAGAAATGAGAGGACTGACTGAGTGTTGCAGAATCAATGAATACATCAGGCAGAAAAGAGATAAAGAACTGTGATGTGACATTTAGGTTAGTGTGAAGAAAGAAGACAAAGATTCAGACTCAAATGTTCATTTTAAGAAAAAATATGCCTCTGAAACTGCACAACGGGACTTGGGCAGTGCGAGAAATTGGGTCACAAACACCAGACCAATTTTAACCTACTTAGGTCTCATCAATGAGATATAGTTTGAGTCTTTGGTACAGTGAGAAAAGGACCCACATCTGATCATACCCTTCACACTTAGTTCATGCTAGAAATGGGGGTCTCTAGTTGGCAATTGTTTGCACCACTGTCCAAGTAGGGACCCTTCTTCCTAGTCAGGGTAAGGGGGATACACTTCTGAAATAACCCCTGCTCACCCCCTTGGTAGCTTGGCACAAGCAGACAGGCTTATCTCAGAGACAGTATGTAAAGCATTTGTGCACACATACAATAATCCGGTGAAAAAACTACAAATGGACACCACACCAGCTTAGAAAAATAAGTAATCTTTATCTAAACCAAACAAGACCAAAACGACAAAAACCCACAATACAGTAATCAAAATATGACTTTTAAAAGGTAGAAACAGTTCTGTCCATAGCGAACTTTAGATGCGACACTTACAACACAAAGTACCTTCGATGCGTCAAAATCATAAACAAAAATAGCCACAGGGAAGGTGATGCGTTGGTTCCTTACATGCAGGGAAGGTGATGCATTGGTCCCTTACTCCAGGAGAGGTGATGCGTTGGTTCCTTACTGCCACGCAGGGGAGGTGATGCGTCGGTTACTTACTGAAGGGGAGGTGATGTGCCGGTTTCTTACTGGGTGGATAGGTGATGCGTCAGTTTCTTACTGCGGCCCCAGTGTTGATGTAGACTTGGCACCCCAGTGTGATGCGTGAGGATCGGGGATGCATTGGTTCTCAATGTGGTGGCAGCAACGGCGCTGTGTTGGTTTCTCCAGCCGCAGTCCCAAGATGCGTTGGTTCTTGCAGCCGTACAGCAGGGCCAGCGTCGGAATCGGTGCGTTGATCTCGGACTTCGTAGATCGGTGCACTCAATTCAGCGTGCAGCGATTTCTCCTGCTGCAGGCAGGCACTGCGTCTGTTTCTTCGGCGATGCATCGGAAACAGGTGCGGATGCGTCGCGCTTCAGGTTGTTGCATTACTTTCCAGCTCCCAACAGCAGGAACAACCTCCAGTGGGCCAGAACAGTCACAGGCACCTCTTGGCAGGTCAGAACTCCCAGCAAGGAAGTTCAGGGGAGCTGGGGTGAAGTCTTTGTATCCCTGAGGCTTCAAAACAGGAGGCAAGCTCTACTTCAAGCCCTTGGAGATCTGCCACAAGCAGGGGATACAGCACACAACAAAGTCCTTGTCCTTTCCTTGGCAGAAACAGCCACTGCAGGCCAACCCCAGACAGCACACAGCAAAGGGGCAGTACTTCTCCTTCAGTTTCTCCAGCTCTTCTCCTCTTGAATCCCAGAAGTGATCTAAATGTCTGGGGTCTGGGCCCCACTTTTTATGGCACAACTTTCTTTGTTCTCTGGTGGCAGAGACGCTCTTTGCCCAACCAAAACCAGCACTGTCATATCTGGTGCAGCTTCCTGGCAGGAGGTGGAGACAGCATTGTCCAAGGCAGATCAGGCCCATTCAGGTGTGAAAGAAATTTCCTCCCCCTACTCTGAATGCAGCCCTGGTCTATTCAGCCCAGCCCTGACTCACCCTGGAAAGGCAGGACACACATCACCCCCCCCCCAAGTGGCTGTCTGAACAGAATGCACATCCCCAGCCCCTGTCCCTCCAAAGCCAGACAGTAAATACACACACCAAGCAGAGGCACACAGGACACTGCAATGGCAGGCCTGAGACCCTTTTGCAAGGCTGCTTGTATGGGTGGCACAATCAGTGCTGCAAGCCCACTAGCAGCCTTTGGTTTACAGGTCCTGGGCACAAACAGTGCACTGTATTAGGGGCTTAACAGTAAACCAAATAAGCAAATTAGGGAACCAGTAATCCATGATGACAATTTACAGAGGGAGCACTTGCACTTTGGCACTGACCAGCAGTGGCAAAGTGCCCAAAGCATCTAGACCAGCAAAAACGAAGTCCGACACACAGTAAAAACACAGGAGGCAAAGGCAAAAAAACAGGGGAAACCCACGCCAAGGATGCCAGGTTTAACAGGTTATCACTGCAACAAACAACAAGGTGATGAAAGGAACTCACAAAGAAATATAAGCCACATGGGATTGCCCAGGCTGTATTCCAGACCATCGTTTTTCACCTCTGCTACTCTAGACAGACATCCACCATATCAAATCAGTCTTGGCTGTCTTCCAATAGGAACAGTCTAGCCCAAACTGCCACACCAGTTCCCCTTCAGATCGGAGCATAAGCAACTCCAGATCAGTTTTGACAGTGAAAGTCAAACATGTATGACTATGCATAACAGTAGTTTAAGGTGAACTATTCAGTAGTCCGTTACTAGGGCGATGCAGCACTCAGAACATAGATAAAAAGCAAGTTAACCTGTCAGTTTCTTTTATTATAAATTGCTTTTTATACTGCTTTCCAGTACAAATCTGGAGCTTGATGCACTAACCAGGAATGCACAGTGACTGATTTATGAATGATGATGTAATTTGTAATGCAAGCTATGTTTTAACAGGTTGCCCTGCATATTGCCTATATGTGAGTTGCGAAATCACCTGCCCAATGAACATTAATTAAGCAAATACATGTTATGACCCTTTTTTAATGCTTGTGAATGCTGGCATGGTGACCTGCAAGGAACAGCAAACCACTGATTTTGTTTTTCCAAATAGGAAATCATTTTTTCAAAGCCTGTGTCCAGTAAGGAGGGCAGCTGCAGCTTAATTTTCTTTTCCCAATTTGGGAACTCATTGGGGTAGAAGGGAGTGGTCTTTGGGACAAATGTTTGCTTCCACCCCTGGCCATCCAATATTGTTCCCATTCAATATTATTCCCATAGGAGACTGCTGTCTCATGGGAACAGCATCTCCTTTGTGAATCATTTGCCACCATAATTTATTAGATGGTACTTTTTCAATGGTTTGGAATTGCAATTAAGCTCATAAACCATTGATTCATTGTGATTGACAAAGGGGAGGAGGAGCCTCTTTAAGGACCCCTTTTGTTTGTGATTCGGAAAGGGCCATGTTGGACTTGGCCCTTTTGGCTAAAGTTCCCTAAACTTTTTGCTTTTCCCCTAGACCTCTTTTCTGACATAGTGTTGCCAACTTAGATGCTTTGGACCTTTGCCACTGCTGATCAGTGTCAAAGTGCAAGTGCTCCCTGTGTAAAGTATAATGGTAATTGGTTGCCCATGATTGGTATGTTTGCCTTACTAGTAAAGTCCCTACTAAAGTGCACTATGTGTGCCAGGGCTGGTAATGCAAATGCTACTAGTGGGCCTGCAGCACGAATTGTGCCACCCACACAAGTAGCCTTAAAAAGAGAACTCAGGCCTGCCATTGCAGTGCCTGCGGGCAGTTTGTTAAACTGCCATGTTGTTCTGACAAGTGCACCCACTTGCCAGACCTTACCCTTCCCTTTCTATGCACATCAGACACCCCTATGGTAGGTCCAAGGTACCCCTGGGCAGGGTGCAGTGCATGTGAAAGGTAGGACATTTACTAAGGTGTGTACCATGTCCTGACAGTGAAATAATCTCCATTTCGTTTTTCACTGTTGAAAGGCCATCTTGCCCATAGGACAGAATGGGGAGGCTGTGTAATATGTTTTCCAGCCTATCTTCCCAAAGGCTTAAGATGGAGAGGTGAAGTTTAGTATGCCTGAACTCACAATGTAATAACACATCATTTTATGAAGGTGGTTTTTGCATTGTGTGTTTAGAAGCCACTCTTTTAGAAGTGGCTGGGTTTTTGTGCTCTAACATTTCTGTGTGTCTCTGCCTGGTTGTGGATTGACTGTCTGGATTTTAAAGTGATAGGATCTTGGGAATGTCCTGACCCAGGGGAGGAGGTGAGACAGCAACAGGCTGACCTGCATCTGGAGTGTAGGGGGAGGAGTAGCCCTTAGAGGTGAAGAGGCCTGAGTTGCAGCCATAAAGCAATGGTCCCATCTCCTGCTGAGTGATTGAGAATCCAGACCCCCACTAATCAAAGGAATAAAGGTGACACTGGCAGGGAGGCACCCAGAACTGGTTTGAACAGGGGTCAGTGCCCCCTGAACACAAAGACTTCAAAGCCATTGAGGGGTATAACTATGAGTGCTGAAGCCCCTGAACTTTGGAGAATGGCTTGATCAAGATTGAACAAGACTGGAGCTACTTCGTGGTCAAGAGGAACCTTTGCCAAGAAAGAAACAACTGAAGAGACTGAAGGAAAGGACTGACCCTTGCTGTGTGTTCTGGGGCTGGCCTGCAGTTTGCTGTTTTAACCAAGGAAAGGCTAAACCGACTTTGCTGTGTGCTGTGTCCCCCTCCTTGAAAGGACCTTGCGTTGCTGTGTCCTGAAGTAACTTATCCCCAGGGCCCGAGGTGAGCTGACTCCCTGTTGCGGAAACTCAGGAACACAAAAGTTTCCAGAAGAGTCTCAGCGACGCTGTGTGCGTGTGCTTGTTGCAGCCTGAGACCCTCGTAAGAAGTGCCCTGTGATCGTGGGCACCTGGAGTCCAAGCAAGGATCAGCGACGCTGTGTGCGTGTGCTTTTTGCAGCCTGAGCCCTTTGTGAGGATCGTCCTGTTATCGTGTGCACCGGAATCCAAGTGAGTCTCAGCGACGCTGTGTGCGTGTGCTTTGTGCAGCCTGAGACCTTCGTGAGGATTGCTTGTTATCGTGCACCGGAATCCAAGTGAGTCTCAGCGACGCTGTGTGCGTGTGCTTTGTGCAGCCTGAGACCTTCGTGAGGATTGCCTTGTTATCGTGCACCGGAATCCAAGAGAGTCTCAACGACGCTGTGTGCGTGTGCTTTTTGCAGCGTGAGACTTTCATGAGGATTGCCTTGTTATCGTGCACCCAGAGTTAAAGTGAGTCTCAGCGACGCTGTGTGAGTGTTCTTCATGCAGCCTGAGACCTTTGTGAGGAGTGCCCGGTGATCATGCACCCGAAGCTCCAGGGAGTCTCAGCGACGCTGTGTGCGTGTGCCCTGTGGCAGCCTGAGATCTTCGTAGCAGTAGCGGCCCGGACCGGCAGGCCCGGAAGAGCTGAGCCGCCGGCCCGAGCCCGCCGTTGCCAATTCACAAAGTTTGCATCTGAGGCCCAAGTCGCTGGAAGAGGAGAGGAGAGTGGTTTCGCGCCCCCCAGGTAACGTGTGTCGACGCCTGGGGCGGGGTGCAGGCTCGGAGGGAGACGCTTTCTAGCCTCTCTCTCATTTCGGCAGCACGAGCCTCTGCTTCGGCTCGTATCGCGGCCCGTACTGGCCAAGGGAGTGGCAGTACCGGGGCCGGAGCGCAGTGCTGCTCTTTTGTTATTCCATACCCGTATTGGGGGCAACTGTTGACGGAGTACCTGATTGTCGTATTACACATTGCATTATTCCTGCATAACAAAGTACCTGATTAGTGTATTACGCATTGCATTATTCCTGCATAACGAACTATCTGATTGTCGTATGACGTATTGCATTGTTTCTGCATAACGAATTACCTGATTGTCATATGACGTATTGCATTGTTTCTGCATAACGAATTATCTGATTGTTGCGTTACGCATTGCACTATTTTTCCATTGCAGGTTGCCTGATTGTTGCGTTACACATTGCATTATTTTTCCATTGCAGGGTGCCTGATTGTTGCGTTACGAAGTGCATTATTTTTCCATTGCAAAGTGCCTGATTCTAGCATTACGAACTGCGTAATATTGTATTAGGACTACAGTGGAATGTTTGGAAGTGCTCATTAATATTGTCAGAACTTACAAGGGCTGGCTGGCCTAACCACCAGCCAGCAGGAATATTACACATACTCATATGTTGGATTTATATTGTGTGGTCTTATCGTATATCTTTCTATATAAACTGTATACTCGTTTTTATAAAACTCGTGTGGAGTCCATTTGTGCTGTCATCATTGGGTTGCTGTGGGCGTGGTTGCAAATACTTTACACATTTGCCGTGAAGATAAGCCTGGCTGCTCATGCCAAGCTACCAAGGGGGTGAGCGGGGGCTATCTCAGAAGGTCTCCTCCCTTTCCCTGACGTGGAAACGCGGGTACCTATTTGGCCTAAGGTACCTACCTCAGCCAACCAGGGATCCCGGGTCTAACAGGCCATAAAACCACTTGCAGTCAGAAAGACGTTTCCAAATTCAAAAGATGCTTTGTTCATTTTGTTGTTGCAAAACCTAATTTAGAGGTGCAAAGATTACACAATGTAATTATATGTATGTATTTATAAATGATTCACCAACAACTGAAGGCTGAGCTAACCTTGACTATATTCATACTCATGACAAAAACAACATTGCAAAGGTTCAGTTGCTATGTTAATGAAGTGCATGGTGAAAGGTGTGTTAGTGTGGGTCTTTCAATTTCATAGATTCTGAAGTAAACGTAATTTTGAAAGTGTGCTTTTTTCAGAAGTGGTTTGCATTTGTAGGTTGAAGGTCTATATCTGCTCCACCTAAAGTAAGAAGCTGAAGCCATAGGGAATTGTCATGCACACCTTGGACCCCATCTCCTGAGTGAAAGCAGGGCATGCATGGGATTACTCTTCAGCTTCAAGTGCTTTTTCCAATAAAGATAAACTTTGAATAGGTGTTTCCACCTTATTAGAAGGGCAAAGGTATGCAGTACTTTGCAAAGATTCAATATTCAATGCTTCAGGCTGCTTTCTGCTGAGAGGTTACATCCATTTTCACATCCAAGCATTGGCATGATGACGCTGCATGCCACTACAATAATCTGTAAAAATGGTGGTGCAAATTATGAGACAAATTCAGCAATTATCATTTTGATATGCCTTAATACCTTAAACTTTTCCCGGATGAAGATAAGATCTTATACAAAATATTGGCAACTGCACCCAAAATTTCCAAAGCCAAAGGGCACTCCCAAGTAGTTATTGAGAAGTGGGTGTGCTACCATCAAGTTTTTCTCATGTGCTCTGGGAATATATATTACAATCTCCCATTTATAAAATCACTGTTAGAGCTCATTGTTCATCCCATTTTTGTATGCTGACAAGCCAAAAGCCTGGGTGAAGTTGCCACTCTTATAATTCTTCGAAATCCATATCACTCTGTCACCACAGAATAGTACAGTATTTTTTCAACGATTAACCTTTCATGGTGTTTATCATACTGTGATTAGGTAGTTTGAACTAATGCCTAGAGTTGGAAACAATTTGCCCTATTCAATAGGAAAGGCATTTTTATTTATTTAATAACATTTGCCTCGTTTGATAAATCTGCACACAGCTTTCTAAAAAAGATTCATTCACTTTGTCACCTTCATGGAAAGTTTTGAGCTGATCTTTCAAGCAGGGGCCAGAAAAAGTGGGTCTCAAAACATATATTTCACATTTTAATTCCCATAGAAAATTTTGCCCTCCTATACAGAAAAAAAAACAACTGAACAGAATTACACCAAAAGTGAGCTTTTGATTATTTGTTGAAAATCTATTCAATAGTTTTTGAGAAATATGTGTTGAAAAAGGTGATTTGGTGGTCATGAAGGGGTTATTCGCCTAGAAGAATTAGTGGTACAACGAACTGCCAGATCTGCGATGCGAGTCAAAACCACGCGATAAGCCGCGGTAGCAGCAGGTATTTAACACTTGCCTTTTGCTGGTGTTAAGCAGGACGACTACCTGCAGCATGAAAGGGAGCCCAGCCAAGAGCCACATCTGAAGACCCACAGATGCCATGGAGACAATGATCATGCAGCTCCGAGACCCATGAGGGCCACAACACCCACCGCCACCCACCCCAGGCCCGCCACCGCCCCCAGAACCCCCCCCCCCAGGAACACCACAGAGGCAGCGTACACAAAGACAGCAGACCCACCTGAAACGCACCTGCCGCCCAGACCAAACACCAGAGGAGGACATTGCCCACTACAGGCCCAAAAGGACAACCATCCCCCACATCCTGACCCGCATCCCCCACCTGCTGACGGTACCAACCCAGCGGACAACCAACATTCCTCCGCAGACAAAGCTGCCTGCTGCGCTGCACATGTCGGCCTCTGGTACCATCCAACCCACAACTGCCAGAGTCGGAGGAGTCACACAGCCAGCCCCATCCAAGGTCATCACACCTGTCCTGGATGCCATCATCAGCCTGGTACCCCAGCACCTCCACTTCACCCACACTGCGCAGGAGCAGCTGGAGACCAAGCAAGGCCCCTACGCCATAGCTGGATTCCCTCATGTGTCGGGGCCAATCAACTGCACACATGTACCCCTCGTGCCCCCTACCGACACTGCACACAACTACCACAACAGAAAGCACACGCATCCCATTAATGTGCAGGCAATAGTGGACTGCCCGGGACTCATCAACAATGTCGTGTTCAACTCCCCACGCAGAGTGCATGATTCTCACATCTCCCGACAGTCCATCATCACCCAGCGCTCCCAGGATGGCACCCATGGAAATGCAGTGCTCATTGGTAAGTCCAAAATGAACACACCACACACCTCCAGCCCACAGTCATGCAACTCACGACACTGGCAATGGGCACGCAGCACAACTACATTCAACATGCCACACAACATGCCAACCGACCAGACACGACAACACGACTCCATTGGGAACTTGGCCTTGCCATGCCCACAACCCAGCCACGGCATGGCACCACAGACACAGAATAGCAGGATGTGAGGAGAGGCATGGAGCAGGCATGTGTGAGAGCGGCAAGTGACTAAGGAATGTGAACCTACCCAATGTCAGGTGTGGCGTGGAGGTGCCGGACAGACCACTGTGTGCAAACCACGGAAATGGCCATGTGGAGATTAACTGCTGGTGCATGGAGTGTAGTGGCCAGTGGACGCTACCATGTCCCCACAGGCTGTGGGGCAGAACACGGAAATGTCGCATGTTACGTCCCCCCCTGAATGCGCGGGTGGAGTGGGTTGGACCTGCGTACGCCAGGCCTGCGTAGGGGTGTGAACAAAAAGCCCGTCACACTGGGCGTGGTTCTCATTCGGAATGGACAACGCGTCTGCCAGGGCGGCGCCTCTCAGCCCACCACGAGTCCGGCGCTGAGCGCGGCGGGGCCTCCGTCCCTGTGCGCCTACTGCACCCCGGGCCGCTGGTCCCCAGACCCGTCATGCCTGCCCCAGCGCACCAACGAGGCTCCGCTCACCTGCCTACACCGGCGTGTGTCAAAGAGGGCCCACCACGTGCCGGTGCAAGCTCCAAGCCCCAGTCCCGTGACCTCTGCAGCCACCGCAGACCATCGCTGGCCCCCCCGACGATGGCCCACATTACTCCTTTCTCATTGACAAACTCCACCAGCGTCCTCTTCAGCCCAGTAGGTCCCACATGTGGAACTGTGTCCTGAGTCTTGAATGGCAGTGACCCCAAGTCTGTGGCAGCGTCCACAGCACTATACTCCCTTCGATCAGTGAAGCATAGTTCTGCATCGCAGGCCTGCGACACGTGGTGCCACTAACCCTGTTCAACGCAAGCCGGCGACACGTGGTACCACTAACCCTGTTCAATGCAAGCAGGCGACACGTGGTGCCACTAACCCTGTTCAATGCAAGCCGGCGACACGTGGTGCCACTAACCCTGTTCAACGCAAGCCGGTGACACGTGGATGAGGGCTCAGGCCTACACTGCGCTCCAGTAGGTCCCACATATGGAACTGTGTCCTGAGTCTTGAATGGCAGTGACCCCAAGTCCATGGTAGCGGCCACATCACTGAACTCCCTCCGATCAGTGAAGCAAAAGTCTGCTTCGCAAGCCGGCGACATGTGTTTGTGGGCCCCTGCAGGCTACTGGCTCAGGCCTACACTGCACTCCAGTAGGTCCCACATCCAGCACTTAGTCGTGATTCATGAATGGCAGAGTCCATACAAGTGAACGCACGGAGAGGAGTTATAGGAAGATACAGCTCAGTCCAGATGAAAGCAGGATCCTAGTCACGGAGGTGACCAAGCACTAGCAACAACTGACCTGGTGCCATCAAACCCGTTCCCCACAAGTCCGCGTACCATGGTGACACTGACCCTGAACTACGCAGGCTGGTGGGACCATCCAACGTATGCCGGTGACACTCAGTGAATGGCCCCTGCTGACCGCTGCCTCCGGCCTACACTGCAGTCGAGTAGTTCACACATGTGGAACTGTGTCTTGGGTAATATGTTGAGGAGTCCACACCACTGGACATGCCTCATTGCAGGCGGCATCCCCTATCAGCACTGGTGTCACTAACTCTGTGCGCAATGACTCATGGGCACTTTCTGGTTGGACTTTGGTGCTGAGTCCATGGCCTGGGGGTTGTCTGCATCATCATCTGGCTGGACCAGACTTGGTGTCAGACATGTGTCTGTTCCATTCACCTCCACCATAGTGACTGTTTCAGCGTGGTTCTGCCCTCTGCCTCATGCCCTGGGGGTACACCTTCCACTGTCCACCGAGACACTCTGCGACAACCCCCTTTGTCATCTACGGAAACCTGCTCTGCTCTCGTGGCCCTGCCCCAGTGCACCGCAAGTCAGCGGCCCATGGCGTTAGGCCCGTGCAAGACGCTGTGCATCCGGGGCCACTAACTGTGTGCAGCACAAGTAATGGGGCCTTTATGGTTGAATGGGTGTGTCCTTAACGATGTACACTGTTGTCATTTTTTGACTGCACCAGGCACTCCATGACGGCTGGTGTGCACACACCCCCACACACATCCAACACAGGTGTCACTCGACATGTGAGCCTGCTAATAAAAGTGGCCGGGGGCACGTGCCCGTAGCCATTCCCACCATCTAAGCAAGTGTGTCTGTGTGGTCATTATGTCAGCATGATGTGCCCGAGCCCTGCAACATCACAGTGTGCTGTCTTCAGCAGACGGTAGCATGTCACCTCAGCAGTGGCTGAGACCTTGGACATGTAGCTTCGCCCACCCCCCCCTGCATACACATGCGGCATGTGCTGGTCCGGCGTACGTCAGGTCAGCGCAGGGGTGTGCTGATTGGGCAGGGGGATCAGGACGTGGCCCCAGTCTGGCCTTGAGCAGGAAGTGCGGTATTAGTGTCTCTGTGTTGGGGTATTGTCGCCACCAGGGCCACAGTAGTCGATGTTGCAATGTTGCATGCACCAGGAGGGCGGGCACACACGTACGGGGAAATGTAGGAGCGCAAGACCGCTCGGGGTCTTGGCACATGCATGCCAAGTGTTATGTGTATCAGTCCTGCGAATGCATAAGTCAGTTGCCTAGCCTCTATCGCAGCGCGATCACAGCCAGCCATGGACTGTACACCTGTGTCTGCCCTGTCCGGACCATTGGCCTACACTCATGTGGCCAGACACCCTCAAAGGCCAGCTTCACGGTGTTGTTGGCATGCCGCTGGACATGCGCGGACAGGCATTACAATGGTGTGCCGTAGGAGTGCACGTGGTACAACAGCGCAGCGCACACAAGTGTGGGGGCTCGTGGGAGGGAGAAGCAGCAGTGAGGCAACGTAACACACAGTGAGGCCTCTCATGTGCCACATTCTGGGCATATCATCCATGATTCCCTGGGTCGCAGACATCCCACCACACCCCCGACAGGCCTCTGTACATCTCCTGTATGCATGCAGATGGTGAAGTTACTGTAGGGATGAAAGGTCCTTTGTCTAAACTATCAGGCGGTAGCACATCTGCAGCTCCGAGCTGGAACTTGCATGTGGCCAGCACCCCCTGACAGGTACAATAGCATTTGCTTGCGACTCCCACACTACGCACTGCCCGACGTGAGACCAACATGTACGCATCCCACACGCAGGAGTCCTTGGTCATAGTTAGCGTGCATGATATGGCCTTCACACGTACTCCCACCCCACCCCAGGTCTGCAGCCGTTGCACACATTGCTCCGAGCTGTGCCATTTCATCCACAGGACTGGCACAGGGCAAGCCAGTGCCGCTTCAAGCAGAGCCACTGACGCAATGGCAGACCATCCCGGACACATGCTCATCGCCAGTCACATGGACCTGTACCGTGCACGTCTGTTGCATGTACTGGGGGCATTGCCGTTGTCAGTGCTGCGGATCAGTTACCGGCTGGGCTTCCGCCTTGCGAACGGCACCTGCGTGCAGCCTGTGATGCATTGTCGCTTGTGCATATTCGAGTGGACCATGGATGTCTGCCTCTCCAACGTGACGGTAGCTGACCTGGATTTTGATGTGTGTGTGTGCCCCCTGTTGGCCCACGACCAGGAGTGTCACCGTGATGCCCGTTTATGGCATGCCTGGATGTTTGGCATGCATGCTGGCAACTGGACCTGGGAGATTGCGTGTGCAGTGACCACATTGAGCCGCTCCCCGATTGGGCTTTGGTGCAAATTGGGGCCAGGGGTTGGAGTCAGCACATCTGTCCGGGAGAGCTGATGGATTACGTCGCCGACATGTTAGATGTGGAGGATAACGATCTCTCATTGGAAATGTTGGCCTACGCTGCTGCACTCGCGTTCATGGACGAGAGACACGGTACCTGCAGCCACAACTGGATGTGACCCATTGCACGTGTCCCGACGCCTGGTTGCATGGTGAGGATCTGGTCACATGTCCCAAGACAACAGTGGACATGGCTGCATTGGCCTGGACTCCTGATCCATGCGCGGACAACCAACGCAGGTTGGCACTGACTTGTGTTGGTGATGGACTCCCCTGGGGTGGACATGGGCGCTTTCCAACGTTCCTCATTCAGACATGCTGCTGCATTGTTCTGCATGTCGTGGCACTTCTCTTGGCCGTACTGACACGCACTTGTTGATAAAGTTTCCACACTTTCACTTGTCTCCAACTGTGTTGAGTCTTTGATTTGTAGGCCAATGTGTGTGTCACGGCCTATCTGGATCCCTGCCATACGTGCATTGCTACCCCATCAGGGCTGTGGGTTGGTACTTGTGCATTATCATGCCCCTGTTTCGTGCTTTGCCAGATGTGTATGGCCATTTCCCGGCCACAAGCGGGTGCACTTGTGTCCTGTGTTCGGTTGTGCAAATGTTGCTGTTCGTACCACATTGTGTTCGATGTTGGGGTGCTCTGCTTCCTTCATGTGTGTGCTGCATTGTGTGTGAGATGTCCCTTCAGCTCTGATTTGGCTCACCCTTCTCCCTTTCAGGCAGTGTGGTTTTCACTTCTGTGCTTGTTCCGTGGTGTGATATTGCCGGGTTGTGTGACTTGTGCTCTTGGTTGGTGTTGTTACTCTTGGGCATGGTTTGTCTGCAGTTGTGCTGTGCTTAATTGTGCATGTGTGCCATTGTGCCCATCTCCTCCCGTCCCCCCAATCCCTGGTCGTTCCTCTCCCTGTTGCTGTTGTGTCTGTTGATTTTGAGCAGTTTCCGGTCGCCGACTCCTGCCACCATCTCCAGACTGATGTGGTGGACACCATTTCCTCCATGTCATCCAGCTCCTGGTGTGGCGCTGGACTCCCACCTCCGGTGTGCATTGCTGCCTTGTGGTTGTTGGCGTGTTTCTGCTTGCTTGTGCGTTTTGCATCATTCCAGCTGTTCTGGTTTTCTTCCATTGTTCTTCTCCACTCTCAGGCTGCATTCACCTTGTCCACGATGGCCTGCCATGTACAATGTTTTGTTGCCAATGGGGCTTGTGGGGTTGTGTACTGGCTCCGGTTGCCTCCATTGTGCTTCGCTGTTGGTTTCTGTTTGGTTTGTCTTTCTTTTTCAGGCTTTTGTTGTGCTTATTCCCGCCTGTCGTGTGTGTGTCGCAGGCCTGGCGCTGCTTATCGCTGCTTTCCTCATCGCGAATGGGCTCATCGCACGTTTTTTGGTGTTGAGGTTTGTGTTTTTATCTCCGTCGAGGTGGTTGTATCGCGGACATTGGCCGCGTTTTCGGCAGACTATCCCATGGTACCGCCGTGTTGTGAATTCCACGTTAACACGGGGTTATTTTCCCGTGATAGGCCGCGATGTGTAAAGTTGCGTTAACATTTTTTGGAGATGTTTAGCGCATGTTCTTGTGAATATCCCCCTAAGTCGCCCACCACTTTGATATCTCCATTTGTGTCCTACGTTCTTTTCGTATGCTGTTTGGGCCTGGGTCATTGGCATCAGTATTTCACAAACATATGTAACAATTTATATATAATTTGTTAATCCTGCCTGACCTGTGCACAGCTATCAGGGGTTGAGGTCATGTTTAAATTACGGAAACCTTTGACTGGAATAACACGTTAGTGGCATTATTACTTGATGTGGTGGACACCAAGCCACACAAACCTATGAACCACTTTCTCACAACCTGGTATTACTCATTAAGTTTATGCTTGTCTTTGACTACATACATCCTTCTGGTTAGGTTTGCGCAATAGAAATATAATACACATACACTTAATGATGATACTGAAAGTTTCAGCACAAATGTCTGTACCTCTTCGATAATTCCAAGGTCCCATGGGCCCAGTTTTACTCTTCTTCACACAATGGAGCACCACATGAAACATTGCTATGCTGCATTGCGCAAAGGACAAAAAACAGCACAGTACTACATTTAGAAAGAGGGGTCTTGCCTTGCATTATGGAATAAGATGAGCCAGCAGTGTCTAGTTAGGATTTGTACTCAAAGTACACTCTCCAGTACAATTCCTACGTGTACACAACAGCACAGGCGTCAGACATGTAAGACATGTAAGATGTGTGCCTTACGATGAAACAAACATTATACACAGTGATTTGATGCAAATCTGTTTTGGAACTGCACATGGGACAACTTTCGGTGTAAAATAGCTTTTGCTCATGAAATTCGATCGTCTCCTCAGTTTGCGCCGCTTTGCATCACACAAGCGTCATAGCAAATATTCACTAAATCCGGACCCAGCAGTGCTAGAAATTGGTGCAACCGAGAGTTATAATTTTAGAGCACTTTGCAATTTGGTAAAACGTCCCTTTGGGGAATGGCTGTGTAAGACTAGTTCATGTTCTATAAATGTCTCTTGTCCCTTAGTTTCATTATGTCTATAGTCTTATCGTATTAATGTATTGTGTACATAATATAAGGTCAAATTATCGAATTCTTTAATACCTAAAACAATATGTAGTTAAACATGTGCCATTTCATGGCCCACACATCCTCTTCCGCTCAAGTCAGAGTTCTATAGATTAAATGCAGTTCTGATGACAATTGGCTGTAATGCTTCCTGCCGTCCCGGTAGTGATGGAGGTCAGTGCTAATGATTATGCCATGCACTCCGTGACAGTTTGCATACAGAAGCAGTTCACTCTGTGCTCAGCTCTGCCATTCTCAGAAGACGAGGAGGTATTGAACTGTCAGGCTGGGACTGAACAGTTGACAGGTGATGCATTTTAGATCAGCTGCCTTCATGACTGATTTAGGTAACCTTACCTAGAACAAGCAGATTTTTAAAAAGCACTGGAATACATTCTCAATTGTTTTCTCCAAATGGTAAAAAACGCATTTCAAGTAGGGTTAGGCCACCGCCAAATCCATTTTATTTAAATTAAAGTTGCAGTATCCCAGTTCTGCGTGAGTTATGGAACACGCATCACGTGCACAATGGACATGGCTTTTGTTTAATCTAAAGGGTACCAAGAAAGATAGAGACTGGTGAAACTCGTGTGAATAATAATTAAGAGCTGAACCTTTTGACAACTGAATGATTCCCCAGAAGATACCCACTAACGCAGAGGTCTTCAAACTTTTTGATGCCGAGACCCCCTTGTCAAAATCTTTCAGGCATAAGGACCCCCTTCTGACAAAAATTTCTAGAACCCGGTACTCCTCATCATTGACAACTATCAACAACCATAAACGCCCCAAATTCCCACAGCAAATTATTTTTACGGTGGGGAAATAATATTAAACAGTGTGTAGCAAACCAAAGGTCAGTGAGCGTGGGGTGTAGTCAAAGGTGTAGCTAAAAACAAAGGGCCTCATTTATGAGGAATTGGTGTAGGGCAGCTCCTCAAGTCTTGCTGCGCTGCGGTACGCCAATGTTAAAGGGCAGGAATGCGCCGTATTTATAAATTACGATGCATTCCTGTCCTTTTCCCTTGTGTTGGTGCACAACCTGCTGCCTAGCACCAACATAGGCAGGATTGTTTTTGTACAGAAAGGGGCAACGTCCTTCACAAAAACAATCATGAGAGGCTTTTTAGGTCTCGCCTTGCGACGCAGCGCATGCGCTGCTCGCCTTGGCGAGACCTATTGTCGTCGGTTTCTGTGACGAAGGGAGACAGGAAAGTGCACGCGCCCGGACAGGCGATGTGCACGCACACGGCGACTCCTCTCGAGCGATGTAAGCTTTCACACGCTCCCACCTTGATTTAGGTTTCAGTTTCACTGCGCGATGCAACTATACAAGGCAGACACATAAATTTCAGCGCTTCAGCATATCAAGAACTTTGTGCCGCATGGTATTTACTTTGCTTTTTTTCGCTTTTGTTGCCTCAACACACAACAGTATTGTTCTTGCCTCGCCGTGCTATTTATCTGCCCGCACTCTATCCTGCCACTTATCCTCAGGTTTTTAACTCGCCGTGCCTGTTCCTCTGCCCCACACTGTACTGCCACTTATCCTCATGTTTTTAACTTTAGGTGCCTGTTCCTCTGCCCCGCACTCTGTCCTAACACTAATCCTCATGTTCTTCAGTTGCGCTCTGTCTTCCCACCTATACTCATATTCTTGCTTCGCCCTGCCTTTCACTCGGCCCGCACTCTGTCCTGCCAGAGCACAGCTGCTTTAGAGCCATAGAACCAGGTCATCAGAGCTGCTCTAGAGCCTAAAATCCAGGTCAGCAGAGATGCTCTAGAGCGAGAGAACCAGGTCAGCAAAGCTGCTGTAGAGCCAGAGAAACCAGGTTAGCAGAGCTGCTTTAGAGCCAGAGAACCAGGTCAGCAGAGCTGCTTTAGAGCCAGAGAACCAGGTCAGCAGAGCTGCTCTAGAGGCAGAGAACCAGGTCCTCAGAGCTACTGTAGAGCCAGAGAAACCAGGTCAGCAGAGCTGCGTTAGAGGGAGAGAACCAGGTCAGCAGAGCTGCTTTAGAGCCAGAGAACCAGGTCAGCAGAGCTGCTCTAGAGCCAGAGAACCAGGTCAGCAGAGCTGCTTTAGAGCCAGAGAACCAGGTCAGCAGAGCCGTTGTAGAGCCAGAGAACCAGGTCAGCAGAGCTCCTCTAGAGCCTAAGAACCAGGTCAGCAGAGCTGCTCTACAGCCAGAGAACCAGGTCAGCAGAGCTGCTGTAGAGCCAGAGAAACCAGGTCAGCAGAGCTGCTTTAGAGGGAGAGAACCAGGTCAGCAGCGCTGCTTTAGAGCCAGAGAACCAGGTCAGCAGAGCTGCTATAGAGCCAGAGAACCAGGTCAGCAGAGCTGCTCTAGAGCCTAAGAACCAGGTCAGCAGAGCTGCTCTAGAGGCAGAGAACCAGGTCAGCAGAGCTGCTGTAGAGCTAGAGAAACCAGGTCAGCAGAGCTGCTTTAGAGGGAGAGAACCAGGTCAGCAGAGCTGCTTTAGAGCCAGAGAACCAGCTCAGCAGAGCTGCTTTAGAGCCAGAGAACCAGGTCAGCAGAGCTGCTCTAGAGCCAGCGAACCAGGTCAGCAGAGCTGCTTTAGAGCCAGAGAACCAGGTCAGCAGAGCTGCTCTAGAGCCAGAGAACCAGGTCAGCAGAGCTGCTTTAGAGCCATAGAACCAGGTCAGCGGAGCTGCTTTAGAGCCAGAGAACCAGGTCAGCAGAGCTGCTCTAGAGCCAGAGAACCAGGTCAGCAGAGCTGCTTTAGAGCCATAGAACCAGGTCAGCAGAGCTGCTTTAGAGCCAGAGAACCAGGTCAGCAGAGCTGCTTTAGAGCCAGAGAACCAGGTCAGCAGAGCTGCTCTAGAGCCTAAGAACCAGGTCAGCAGAGCTGCTCTAGAGGCAGAGAACCAGGTCAGCAGAGCTGCTCTAGAGGCAGAGAAACCAGGTCAGCAGAGCTGCTTCAGAGGGAGAGAACCAGGTCAGCAGAGCTGCTTTAGAGCCAGAGAACAAGGTCAGCAGAGCTGCTTTAGAGCCAGAGAACCAGGTCAGCAGAGCTGCTCTAGAGCCAGAGAACCAGGTCAGCAGAGCTGCTTTAGAGCCAGAGAACCAGGTCAGCAGAGCTGCTTTAGAGCCAGAGAACCAGGTCAGCAGAGGCGTTGTAGAGCCAGAGAACCAGGTCAGCAGAGCTGCTCTAGAGCCTAAGAACCAGGTCAGCAGAGCTGCTCTAGAGGCAGAGAACCAGGTCAGCAGAGCTGCTCTAGAGGCAGAGAAACCAGGTCAGCAGAGCTGCTTTAGAGGGAGAGAACCCGGTCAGCAGAGCTGCTTTAGAGCCAGAGAACCAGGTCAGCAGAGCTGCTTTAGAGCCAGAGAACAAGGTCAGCAGAGCTGCTCTAGAGCCAGAGAACCAGGTCAGCAGAGCTGCTTTAGAGCCAGATAACCAGGTCAACAGAGCTGCTTTAGAGCCAGAGAACCAGGTCAGCAGAGGCGTTGTAGAGCCAGAGAACCAGGTCAGCAGAGCTGCTCTAGAGCATAAGAACCAGGTCAGCAGAGCTGCTTTAGAGCCAGAGAACCAGGTCAGCAGAGCTGCTCGAGAGCCTAAGAACCAGGCCAGCAGAGCTGCTCTAGAGGCAGAGAACAAGGTCAGCAGAGCTGCTGTAGAGCCAGAGAAACCAGGTCAGGCGAGCTGCTTTAGAGCCAGAGAACCAGGTCAGCAGAGCTGCTTTAGAGCCAGAGAACCAGGTCAGCAGAGCTGCTCTAGAGCCACAGAACCAGGTCAGAAGCTGCTTTAGAGCCATAGAACCAGGTCAGTAGAGCTGCTTTAGAGCCAGAGAACTAGGTCAGCAGAGCCGTTGTAGAGCCAGAGAACCAGGTCAGCAGAGCTGCTATAGAGCCAGAAAACCAGGTCAGCAGAGCTGCTTCAAAGCCAGAGAACCAGGTCATCAGAGCTGCTCTAGAGCCTAAGAACCAGGTCAGCAGAGCTGCTCTAGAGGCAGAGAACCAGGACAGCAGAGCTGCTCTAGAGGCAGAGAAACCAGGTCAGCAGAGCTGCTTTAGAGGGAGAGAACCAGGTCAGCAGAGCTGCTTTAGAGGCAGAGAACCAGGTCAGCAGAGCTGCTCTAGAGCCTAAGAACCAGGTCAGCAGAGCTGCTCTAGAGGCAGAGAACTAGGACAGCAGAGCTGCTCTAGAGGCAGAGAAACCAGGTCAGCAGAGCTGCTTTAGAGGGAGAGAACCAGGTCAGCAGAGCTGCTTTAGAGCCAGAGAACCAGGTCAGCAGAGCTGCTTTAGAGCCAGAGAACCAGGTCAGCAGAGCTGCTCTAGAGCCAGAGAACCAGGTCAGCAGAGCTGCTTTAGAGCCAGAGAACCAGGTCAGCAGACGCGTTGTAGAGCCAGAGAACCAGGTCAGCAGAGCTGCTCTAGAGCCTAAGAACCAGGTCAGCAGAGCTGCTCTAGAGGCAGAGAACCAGGTCAGCAGGGCTGCTCTAGAGGCAGAGAAACCAGGTCAGCAGAGCTGCTTTAGAGGGAGAACCAGGTCAGCAGAGCTGCTTTAGAGCCAGAGAACCAGGTCAGCAGAGCTGCTTTAGAGCCAGAGAACCAGGTCAGCAGAGCTGCTCTAGAGCCAGAGAAACAGGTCAGCAGAGCTGCTTTAGAGCCAGAGAACCAGGTCAACAGAGCTGCTTTAGAGCCAGAGAACCAGGTCAGCAGAGGTGTTGTAGAGCCAGAGAACCAGGTCAGCAGAGCTGCTCTAGAGCCTAAGAACCAGGTCAGCAGAGCTGCTTTAGAGCCAGAGAACCAGGTCAGTAGAGCTGCTCTAGAGCCTAAGAACCAGGCCAGCAGAGCTGCTCCAGAGGCAGAGAACAAGGTCAGCTGAGCTGCTGAAGAGCCAGAGAAACCAGTTCAGCAGAGCTGCTGTAGAACCATAGAACCAGGTCAGCAGAGCTGCTTTAGAGCCAGAGAACCAGGTCAGCAGAGCTGCTCTAGAGCCACAGAACCAGGTCAGCAGAGCTGCTTTAGAGCCTAAGAACCAGGTCAGTAGAGCTGCTTTAGAGGCAGAGAACCAGGTCAGCAGAGCCGTTGTAGAGCCAGAGAACCAGGTCAGCAGAGCTGCTATACAGCCAGAAAACCAGGTCAGCAGAGCTGCTTCAAAGCCAGAGAACCAGGTCATCAGAGCTGCTCTAGAGCCTAAGAACCAGTTCAGCAGAGCTGCTCTAGAGCCAGAGAACCAGGTCAGCAGAGCTGCTGTAGAGCCAGAGAAACCAGGTCAGCAGAGCTGCTTTAGAGCCAGAGAACCAGGAGCCAGTGAACCAGGTCAGCAGAGCTGCTTTAGAGCCAGAGAGCCAGGTCAGCAGAGCTGCTCTAGAGCCTAAGAACCAGGTCAACAGAGCTGCTCTAGAGGCAGAGAACCAGGTCAGCAGAGCTGCCCTAGAGGCAGATAAACCAGGTCAGCAGAGCTGCTTTAGAGGGAGAGAACCAGGTCAGCAGAGCTGCTTTAGAGCCAGAGAACCAGGTCAGCAGAGCTGCTTTAGAGCCAGAGAACCAGGTCAGCAGAGCTGCTCTAGAGCCAGAGAACCAGGTCAGCAGAGCTGCTTTAGAGCCAGAGAACCAGGTCAGCAGAGGCGTTGTAGAGCCAGAGAACCAGGTCAGCAGAGCTGCTCTAGAGCCTAAGAACCAGGTCAGCAGAGCTGCTCTAGAGGCAGAGAACCAGGTCAGCAGAGCTGCTCTAGAGGCAGAGAAACCAGGTCAGCAGAGCTGCTTTAGAGGGATAACCAGGTCAGCAGAGCTGCTTTAGAGCCAGAGAACCAGGTCAGCAGAGCTGCTTTAGAGCCAGAGAACCAGGTCAGCAGAGCTGCTCTAGAGCCAGAGAACCAGGTCAGCAGAGCTGCTTTAGAGCCAGAGAACCAGGTCAACAGAGCTGCTTTAGAGCCAGAGAACCAGGTCAGCAGAGGTGTTGTAGAGCCAGAGAACCAGTTCAGCAGAGCTGCTCTAGAGCCTAAGAACCAGGTCAGCAGAGCTGCTTTAGGGCCAGAGAACCAGGTCAGTAGAGCTGCTCTAGAGGCTAAGAACCAGGCCAGCAGAGCTGCTCTAGAGGCAGAGAACCAGGTCAGCAGAGCTGCTGTAGAGCCAGAGAAACCAGGTCAGCAGAGCTGCTTTAGAGGGAGAGAATCAGGTCAGCAGAGGCATTGTAGAGCCAGAGAACCAAGTCAGCAGACCTGCTCTAGAGCCTAAGAACCAGGTCAGCAGAGATGCTTTAGAGCCAGAGAACCAGGTCAGCAGAGCTGCTCTAGAGCCTAAGAACCAGGCCAGCAGAGCTGCTCTAGAGGCAGAGAGCCAGGTCAGCAGAGCTGCTGTAGAGCCAGAGAAACCAGGTCAGCAGAGCTGCTGTAGAGCCAGAGAACCAGGTCAGCAGAGCTGCTTTAGAGCCAGAGAACCAGGTCAGCAGAGCTGCTTTAGAGCCATAGAACCAGGTCAGTAGAGCTGCTTTAGAGCCAGAGAACCAGGTCAGCAGAGCCGTTGTAGAGCCAGAGAACCAGGTCAGCAGAGCTGCTCTAGAGCAAGAGAACCAGGTCAGCAGAGCTGCTTCAAAGCCAGAGAACCAGGTCAGCAGAGCTGCTCTAGAGCCTAAGAAGCAGGTCAGCAGAGCTGCTCTTGAGCCAGAGAACCAGGTGAGCAGAGCTGCTGTAGAGCCAGAGAAACCAGGTCAGCAGAGCTGCTTTAGAGCGAGAGAACCACGTCAGCAGAGCTGCTTTAGAGCCAGAGAACCAGGTCAGCAGAGCTGCTTTAGAGCCGGAGAACCAGGTCAGCAGAGCTGCTCTAGAGCCAGAGAACCAGGTCAGCAGAGCTGCTCTAGAGCCAGAGAACCAGGTCAGCAGAGCTGCTTTAGAGCCAGAGAACCAGGTCAGCAGTGCTGCTGTAGAGCCAGAGAACCAGGTCAGCAGAGCTGCTTTAGAGGGAGAGAACCAGGTCAGCAGAGCTGCTTTGGAGCCAGAGAACCAGGTCAGCAGAGCTGCTTTAGAGCCAGATAACCAGGTCAGCAGAGCTGCTCTAGAGCCTAAGAACCAGTTCAGCAGAGCTGCTCTAGAAGCAGATAAACCAGGTCAGCAGAGCTGCTTTAGAGGGAGTGAACCAGGTCAGCAGAGCTGCTCTAGAGGCAGAGAAACCAGGTCAGCAGAGCTGCTTTAGAGGGAGAGAACGAGGTCAGCAGAGCTGCTTTAGAGCCAGAGAACCAGGTCAGCAGAGCTGCTTTAGAGCCAGAGAACCAGGTCAGCAGAGCTGCTCTAGAGCCAGAGAAACCAGGTCAGCAGAGCTGGTGTAGAGCCAGAGAAACCAGGTCAGCAGAGCTGCTTTAGAGCCAGAGAACCAGGTCAACAGAGCTGCTTTAGAGCCAGAGAACCAGGTCAGCAGAGCTTCTCTAGAGCCAGAGAACCAGGTCAGCAGAGCTGCTTTAGAGCCCTAGAACCAGGTCAGTAGAGCTGCTTTAGAGCCAGAGAACCAGGTCAGCAGAGCTGTTGTAGAGCCTGAGAACCAGGTCAGCAGAGCCGTTGTAGAGCCTGAGAACCAGGTCAGCAGAGCTGCTCTAGAGCCAGAGAACCAGGTCAGCAGAGATGCTTCAAAGCCAGAGAACCAGGTCAGCAGAGCTGCTCTAGAGCCTAAGAACCAGGTCAGCAGAGCTGCTTTAGAGGGAGAGAACCAGGTCAGCAGAGCTGCTTTAGAGCCAGAGAACCAGGTCAGCAGAGCTGCTTTAGAGCCAGAGAACCAGGTCAGCAGAGCTGCTCTAGAGCCAGAGAACCAGGTCAGCAGAGCTGCTTTAGAGCCAGAGAACCAGGTCAGCAGAGCTGCTTTAGAGCCAGAGAACCAGGTCAGCAGAGGCGTTGTAGAGCCAGAGAACTGGGTCAGCAGAGCTGCTCTAGAGCATAAGAACCAGGTCAGCAGAGTTGCTCTAGAGGCAGACAACCAGGTCAGCAGAGCTGCTCTAGAGGCAGAGAAACCAGGTCAGCAGAGCTGCTTTAGAGGGAGAGAACCAGGTCAGCAGAGCTGCTCTAGAGCCTAAGAACCAGGTCAGCAGAGCTGCTCTAGAGGCAGAGAACCAGGTCAGCAGAGCTGCTGTAGAGCCAGAGAAACCAGGTCAGCAGAGCTGCTTTAGAGGGAGAGAACCAGGTCAGCAGAGCTGCTTTAGAGCCAGAGAACCAGGTCAGCAGAGCTGCTTTAGAGCCATAGAACCAGGTCAGCAGAGCTGCTGTAGAGCCAGAGAACCAGGTCAGCAGAGCGGTTGTAGAGCCAGAGAACCAGGTCAGCAGAGCTGCTCTAGAGCCAGAGAACTAGGTCAGCAGAGCTGCTTTAGAGGGAGAGAACCAGATCAGCAGAGCTGCTTTAGAGCCAGAGAACCAGGTCAGCAGAGCTGCTTTAGAGCCAGAGAACCAGGTCAGCAGAGCTGCTCTAGAGCCTAAGAACCAGGTCAGCAGAGCTGCTCTAGAGGCAGAGAAACCAGGTCAGCAGAGCTGCTTTAGAGGGAGAGAACCAGGTCAGCAGAGCTGCTTTAGAGCCAGAGAACCAGGTTAGCAGAGCCGCTCTAGAGCCACAGAACCAGGTCAGCAGAGCTGCTTTAGAGCCAGTGAACCAGGTCAACAGAGCCGCTGTAGAGCCAGAGAACCAGTCAGCAGAGCTGCTTTAGAGCCAGAGAACCAGGTCAGCAGAGCCGTTGTAGAGCCAGAGAACCAGGTCAGCAAAGCTGCTTTAGAGCCAAAGAAACAGGACATTGGGGCTTATTTACAAGTCCCTTGCGCCGCCGCTGCGTCACTTTTTCCCACACAAAAGTGAAGCACCGGCAGTGCAAGGGACTTGTAAATAAGCCCCATTGTGCCCATTCGAACGCAATAAAACAGTTACGTAACCTTCGAAGGTGAAATAAAGCACCAGTTTCTAAAGTTATTGCTCTTTCCACAGTTACTGGTAACTCAAGTCTCCTGCCTGAGGTCTACTACATTTATTGTAATTTAAAACTTCAGGTATCAAAATGCAGAGGTTGTGTGAGCTATTAGCCTTACACTGGCTGAACAACTGCCTCCTACCATAGGACTGTTACGAGTGTCTACATATCTAAGATTGTATTTTGGGAAGTAGATGATGCACCTCATGCCTGCAACATAAAACAAGCATTTGCAATGCAATAGGGCTGGCATTACTAATAGTTTGAGCTATTGGCGTTGCAAATGATAATGTTTGTTAGTTTTTGTATTTTTTTGTTAAAAATATTCCAGCAGTAGCATAAGTAATGACATAAAATCCACGTAGACCACCAGTACCACCACCACTAACACCACCAGTACCACCACCACCAGTACCAATACCACCACCACTACCACCACCTCTACAACCACCACAAGTACCATAACCACCACTACTATTATTACTATTACTACTCTGTGGTGATAGTAATAATAATAGTGGTAGTTATGGTACTGGTGGAAAATTACTATTATAAATTACAATACCTGTTAATTTTTCAAAAGGCATTGCCATTTACATTACCAATAGCTCTAAAACTCGCAGTTGCGAGACCTATTACATTGTAAATGCCTGTTCCTCTTTCTATGTGAGCTGCAGAATGTAGCACGCATGGAAAGAGGAAAAAATGAGGAGAAATGAAAACATTTCTCCTTGTTATGCCTCCACTGGGGAGGCGTCGGTTTTTGGAGCTGCCCCAGGTTTACACGATTTTGTAGCTATGGGGCAGCATGAAAATCCATGGTTGTTGCGTGAGAACCCTACGCAAAGCCCATGGAACCCCACCTTGATGCAGAGACTAGTGCTGCTATGTCTTATATCTATGAGGCCATGCAAAGCCATGCAGGTGGCTTTGCACCGCCTCGTAGGTATGGTTTAGTCGCATGCGCCGCCGGAGCCTCAAAAAATGATGCTCTGGCGATGCAATCCTCCCATAATTAAGCCCCAAAATATTCTGCACGTTTGTATAGGTCTTTCACCATCAGATAACTACATATAAAATAATGGGCAGCGTAAATGAAAAATACATTTAAAAAAGTTGTTACTCAGTGGTACATTATGAAACCTCTATTAGGTAAGGCACTGCAGAGGTCTGGGTGTAACCAGAGAGCCACAGAATTAAATCTTGATTTGTGCAGTGGAGAATAGTGACGTGTATTTTTAGTGCTACGAGATCACAGCATGTGACAGAAAGCACTGTGAATATGTAAGTCATTCTCTTATACTTTCATTACACACAGTGTAAGATAGACTGCTACAAAATGCGCAAAAAGTTTTACGAAAAAATGGTGCTTCCAAAATGTAGATTTTAGTAATACCAGTGCGTCTGTAATGCAATTTTGTTTTTTTACATAACTGTCCCTTTAACACCTCCTTAGGGTTACTAAGGGCTGTGTAAATGCAGTTACAATTAAAAGCAAGCACTTCCCAGCCCAGTTGTTAACTCTTTGCACTACCATTCAAAAAACCCAAATCTTTGTCATCCCAAAGCTTGGAGTGATTGCATCAATTAAAGTCAGAACCAGCTCCCAAGCACCCTTTACACTTGCAGATTAACTAATAGCGCACATTTGCATTTCATTCAGGCAAGCAGGCATCCTGGTATGAAGGCTTTTCACACACAAGACACGCAATTGATGAAATTTCATCTGATAACGATCTAAATTAGCCATCCCAGGACTGCTGTCTTTTTCCAAAAGGAAAGCAAACATTTTTAGTTGCAGGCACAAGTGAAGCTGGGGAATGCGGGACCCCCTTCCCAGGACTCCACGACCCCCCTGGGGGTCGCGCCCCACAGATTGAAGACCTCTTTTTGGGCAGAGCTAAGCTCACAAAGGGGCTCTCCGTTAGATATTATGCTGGTGTTTGCATCTTCTTTGGCGTTGAGTACCCAATTAGTTAGGAAATATAATGCTAACATTGGTAAAAACAAATTACAAAAATAATATTAAATGATTTTAGAAATAACATTAGAAAATTTACAACACAAAAAAAGACCTTTACTAGCATTCTCCATATAAAGAAATACTTGTTTGAAAAAAGTAGCTGCAATTTAAACAATGATATGCAAAAATAGTTAACAAATAGTAACACAGGATTAATTTAAAACAATATAAAAAGAAAACTCTTGAAACACATAAATTGTTGCAAAGCTATCCCAATCCAAACAAGAACAACACTCTGCACAAGTGAAAAACATCCAGCATGTTGCAGCCTGAACATTCACAATTGAAAGATAAGCCGGTCAAAAAAGGTAAGGTTGAAAAACCTTAAAAAAAGCAACAAATATACCATACAACTTTAAACTACTTTCATAAACAAAAATATTAAATGCTTGTTTAATTATATTTATATTTCCACAAGTCTAAAAGTTGAAGCACTGAAAAAACAGCTTCATGCACAAAAGAAACACAGTGAGAAGCTGCCCAAATTAAGACCACTCAAACAAACAGAACAAAAGGTAAATATGAAATGGAAAAAATATTAAAATATTTAATTTAAATATGACCCGTGTTTAAATACATGTAATAACATTTTAAATAATTTATATTTCTTTTATTTTTATCATTCACAAATTGCACTATGCCTAACATAGCTAGTTACATGACCTCACACAAAGGGAAATATCTCTTAAAATACATATGCTACACCTATACTAAGGAGAGCACCATTAAACAGACAGGACTTGGAAAGTGAACAAAATATTACTCACACAGACGTTATGGCTATGCAGCCATATTAATCATAATGTGGAGAATGCAAGGGGCATAACCATCCTCCAAATGAAGCAGAAGTCACAAGCCACAACAAAATACAAAACATAAAAGAAGCAAGCACTAGCTCTTCAGCACCAGCAGGAACAATTTTAAAAGACTGTCTTCCCAATGTTCTGTAAGAAGTCATGGAGCAGTTACCCTCAATTCCAAACATAGAGAAACTATTTACAAGAATCCAAAAAGAAAAAGATGAGACACCACTGCCCCTAAATGATTCAATTTAATTGTTATATCAAACCACCTGATATTAAGTGGGACTCCTGTTATTGGCCTTACTTGAAATACAGCGCTACATCCCCAGAAACACGGTCCACGTCACCCACCACTTGATACTAAAGAAGAGAAAAGACTTAGGGGCATATTACCAAGGATGTGCGATAATTATCGCAAAGCGCACTTAGCGCTGTTTTTTTTATCGCCGGCTATCGCTGGATTACATTGCGGAGATACCGCGTTATTATCAACGCTTATCTCCTAGGCGATAGAAAATCCAGCGATAGCAGCGAAACCCAGCAATAGTGCGCGAAATCCAGCGATAAATTCCACGCGCTAATGAAAAGCTTGCTAATAGGCAGGTGAGGACTTAACCTTACAATCCACCTCCCATTGACTAGAATGGTTAAGTCAAGTTTTAAAGAGGTGTTAGATTCCAGCGATAATCGCAGTTAGCGCGACTTATTTTATCGCTTCGCGGGCATTGCTAATAGGGGGAAGTTGTATTTGCGACTGTTTTCAGTCGCTTTTAGTTGGGATGCCTAATTTGCATGTCATTAGCGATAATTATCGCTGACATGCAAAGCGGCAAGAAAATGGCCGCTTTCGCCATAAAGCTGGCGCTAACAGCTGTTAGCGACAGCTTGCTAATAGGGCGATAAAAATATTGCTGCTTTAGCGGCAAAAAGTGCCGCTAAAGTGGCGATACTGCCCTTGATAATATGCCCCTTAAAAATGGGTAACTACTCCACTGAAAATAAAGAAGATATTGACTTTAAAGCTGTACTTTTTAATAACATTTTTAATATGTTTTGATTATCATTTAAATGATGTTAAATAAAACAAAAATGTAAACAGAATTTGGTTAAAATGATCAATTTTTATACTGTATTTATTTGTAAAACTTATAAAAGGTAACCTACTTTTTCCTTAAGAAACATAATAAACTTTTTTTTATTTTGAAAGCAACTGTATATATGTGAATTTTACAATGAAATAATTGTGTAAAATGACTTTATGAAAAAAATTCATTTTGTTTTTCACTTTACTAGCCAGCAACATTAAATGTGCTTACACTAATACAAATATGAATAATTATTCTCTGATAAAATAGTGATATCATTCAAAAGGCTACATTTTGGAGAGGTAGTCATTGCTATTCTGATTCCAAACTCAGACTTATTGGGAAAACACCAAACCCATTACTCATTCAAAAAAATGTTTTAGTAGAACATTTTCACTTTTGCAGCTTCAACCACACACCCATTGGGAATATGTTTTATAGTGAGGAGGTCAGAGTTACTATTACTCCAACCTCACATTTATTAAGGTAAGAATTTTATTTTAGGGTTATTAGATTTACTATTCTAACATCAATCCAACTCTCATTAGGGATAATGGTTAATACCGGAGTTTCCTATATATTATTCTTACTCAATACCTACACTTATTGGTTTAAGTGTTACTTTTAGGGAGGTGACATTTTCTATTCTGACTACAACCCCAGGAATGCTAAGGAAAGGGTTCAAATTTGTGAGACGGGCAGAATAACTGTTCTAACTTCAACCCCACACCCTTTGAGGGAAGGATTTCATTTTAGGGAGATGAATATTACTTATCTAATGCTGACTGAGAATTCATTATGGGATATATTTTATTTGGGGGTCTCAGATTGATGTTTCTCCCTCAAATCCAACTCCACACATATTGGGGGAAAGTGTTTAATGTTGGAGGTCAGATTTACTATTGTATCACCAACCCCACTCTCTATAGAGAAATAATGTTATGTTATTGGGGTCATAATTATCTTTCTTACTCCAAACCATCCTACAATGAGGGCAATGTTTAGTTTTGATGAAAGCCAAATTTACTATTATAATACGTACACCAATTGTCTTTATTAAAAACAGTTTAAAACTTTTAATATATATTTTTTCCATAAATATATAGGGCCCTATTACGATGTCATGGGACCGACCGACACCCGGTCGGCTAACATCACCAACCAATTAGGTTGTAACTGAACACTGTTCTATCGCATTCCTATACTTTACAATAGGAGTAAGTATTCCAGCCGGGATACATGAATCCATTGTAAAATAGGAGGTGCAGTTCATCCCTGCACCCCAAGGCAGGCACCTCAAGGTGCCTGCCACAGGGTGCAGGGATCAACGGGGGGCACCATAGGTGACCCTCGGTCTCCAACCGGAGGCTGTGCACCAAAGGGGGCTCTGCTGGGGCCCCCAAAGTCAGGTTCCGACAGCCTTTCTGTGTCGTAAAGGCCAGCACGGAAAGGCTGCCAAAACCCAACATCGTAATCCCAAGGGTGGAAAGAGCCGCGTTACTGGCTGCATTCCCAATGGCAGATGGGCTCTTCGAACCTGTCGGAAGCCAGTCAGAATGACTGTTCGGATTCCTTTCTGACCACCTCCATCGTAATGAGGCGGTCGGAAAGGCATCCAACCAGCATATTACAATGCAGTTGGAAAGGCTCCGGCCGACGGTAATAGGGCACATAGTAATAAAGTATATCAATTTATATTTTATGGTTTAAATGAACATTATATATTATGTTATATTTCATATTACATCAAATGTATAGCTTTTATAAAATGTGTTTATTATTATGTTACAGTTTATTAAATTAATATATATATTAGAGTCAAATTAGAAAAAATATTCAAACCTTTAAAGATTATTAGAAATATTTGTAAATTCCAAATTTAACATATATTACTCTTAATAATGTTTAAGTGAACAATTACATATGTATCAATTATATAAATCGTATTAATTATATAATTAAACTATATTTAAAGAAATTAAAAAAATTATATAATCATAATAAAATAATCAGTGCAGTATTGCATGATATTTCTTTCGCACAGAGATCTATAGTGTCAAAATTTGTGGTTTATGGTAGTTCTGTTTCCTCATTTTTGCACAAGAATAACATCCACATCCTGCATCTATCAAAAGAACAGAGCATCACCTATGGTTCTCATTAGGGTGACACCAGGGCATGCAAAGTAAGGGACCAAGCTGTGCACAGATCATAAAGCATACACAGTAATACACCTTCAACAACATACTGCTGACAGCTTAAAGAATTAAAAACAAAATTTGCTGATGACACTCAGCTAGTCATCACATTAGCACACGATGACAGCAGGGCTGCAGCAAATTTTTAATCTTGTCTAGCTGACCTGGCGATATGGATGCAGGCTAGCTGCCTGAAGGTAAATGAGGACAAAACAGAGGTGCTGGTGGTTGGGAAACAGCTCTCGATTTGGTCTTCTGCATGGTGGCCTGGTGATCTGGGCCCCACCCCAATCCCAAAACCCAAAGTGAAAAATCTGGGCATCTTTTTTGATGCACAGCTATCATTTGAAAGTCAGATCAGGGCCACGGTGGGCACCTGTTTCGGAGTGCTGAGGCTGTTGAGGAAGATTCTGGGGCTAATACCGGACTCCACAAAAAACAGTAACCCAGGCCCTGTTGGTGTCCCGGCTTGACTACTGCAATGTGCTCTACTTAGGGGTCTCCAAAGGCAGACTGGCAATGCTTCAAAGAGTACAAAATGCAGCAGCCCGGATGCTATTAAGTTAAAAATTCCAAAATGGATTACCATTAGCCCCTGTCTGGCTGAACTTCACTGGCTCCCCATTAAGCACAGAATCTCCTTCCAAGCTCTCTGTCTTACACACAGGATACTGAATCGGAGGGGTCCTAGTTACCTTTTTCCCTTTATCAAAGCTTACACCGCTTCCAGAGTTCTTAGATCTGGGGAAGCAGCTCTGGCAGTGATTCCTAGAGTGAGTCGATCGCGACTGGGGGTAGCTCCTTTAGTCTCGGTGCGACCAAGCTGTGAAACTCAATGCCACTCAACTTGAGACTTGAACCTTCTGAGGCAAGTTTCCAAAAAAACCTGAAGACTTGGCTCTTTAGGCAGAGTTAGTAGGACCTCAGGGCCTAACCGTTTCTGACTCTATTTCTGACCATGATATGGGGCTACTGTTTAGCGCGGGGACACTCCTTGGGAGTAACCAGGCGCTCTATAAATTCTAAATAAATAAAATTTGAACAACTCATACAAGATAGGCCAGTGGCATTGTATAGCTTCTGGTGTGCCAAAATTAGAAGAAAATTAAATCAAGGAGAGTCGGTTGCAGATGAAAATTTAAAGAAACCTCAGAGTCCTCAAGATGACTCAAGATTTGTTTTGAGGAGAATTTCATCTTGTTAGTCATGTACTATCCAAAAGAAATGGATTCTGCTATGTTTACTATCAAAATAGACATTTTATGACTACAGTGAAGGCAGTGAGAAAGTTACTGATGATAATGATAATAGAGTCTAGTGCTCTTTACCCCTGGCCTCTCCAGATGCTTGCATTTTGAAACTGAGGGCTCATGCCTCAGTTGATTTGTTAAGTTATATTTGACACTGACTAAACCAATCTTTCACAAATTTGTGAAATATGCAAGCACGTAGGTTGTGACCAGTACTGTGAGACAGGGTACATTTCTGGTAGTGTTCATGACACAGTATTGCTGCCTCAAAACTATAATTATTAAGACTTCTGAGTCAAAGCCACATGTAATTGCCTTGGAGCCATTCAGCAGCGAGAGTTGTTATAGTCCCATCTCAAATCAAACAGATAGGTCTACAATTAATGGTTCCTTAGGAGCAGATGGCAACTTATCTCGAAAAGAAATATTTTGGCAAAACTATGCAATATTATGTTATTATGTATATAAGTCTATCAGTAAATTGTCCCTAAAACCTATATTTCCATATCCCAATCTTGTGATTATTATAGCCTTTTAGTTTAAAGCAAAACGATTCATAACTTGCAACTTTGAAGGGCCCCTCAAATTCTATGTACACTGCTCATCATGCAGGTATTAAGAACTTGCACAGAGCAAAGCCAATGTAGAACTGTATAGCCCAGATTGAAAGCATAGAAGTGCACACAGCAAAGATGTAGCAGACGTATTAGAAGATAATGACTGGCATGGGTCAATGAAAATGAATCAATTAGGTCACATGTAGGCGCTGATAGGTACCAAGAGAGTATTTGCTACATGAGGATAATCAGTAATAGAGAGCTGGGGTATTCCAGGTGAGAGCTGAGCGCAGTATGCAGGGTTAGTTAAGTCACTCAATGACAGGGAAGAATGGAGGAGAGACATGTGAGGTAGTGGTACAAGGAGGACACTACTGTTCTTATTTGAAGGAATATAACCCTCAAGTGAATTTATATTGAGGGCAGTTGGTTGTTAAAAAGATTTCTAAGCTTGAAAAAGGTTCTTGGTGTTAGTTCAGGGTTTAATATTGAAAAAAAGTCATCAAGATTCAATGTCATGCAGACAAAAGGCTATGTCTATGTACACGTTGAATGTACACATAATATTTGATTATACCATGAAACATCTACAAGACAAAAACACCATGTTAGTGAAAAGCCAAATTAAAGGGCAATGCAGCAGAGTACATTAATACCGATATAACACTAAAATGATAAGCCTTTAAGTTTTGTGAGTTAATGTACCAGATGTATTTCTATTTCTAGATAGCAGTGTCATGGTGAAAAAAGCCTCAGATGTAGAATCCTTTGATAGAGGTTATGGCATTTTGCAGACCATATCCCATATATATAGTTAAGAATTTGTAAGGATAATTGATGTGTGAGTCTAGGTTTGTGCAGTTGTTGCTGGGCATATCACCTTGATGTTAAGGAATGGGTAGCTTGCCAGCAGTGTAGAGCAAGGTAGTGGAAATTGTGCACTGATGTCAAGTACTTAATCTTCCCACAGTTGTTAGCCAACTTGTTTTGTATGGCTCTCATAGAGAACCTCTATTGTTTACACCATATTCTGAATCTGGCAACTGGCAGTATGACATAGCAACAGTTGATAACAAAACTATTAGACCTGTCATCCTTAGGATAGTCTTGCTCCAAACTTTTTGCCTACTTACCCCCACTTTTTGCTGTGTTATTCTGTTGGCCTTAGGACTCTGAGCACTTTACCCCTACTGACCAGTGCTAAAGTGCATGTGCTTCTCCCCGAAACATGGTGACATTGGTGTATACTCAATGGGCATATTTAGTTTACTTATCAGTCCGTTGTAAAGTGGTATACCATATACCAAGGGCCTATATTCTAAATGCTACTAGTGGGCATGCCACACGAGTAGCCTTTCAAACCGCTCTCAGGTCTACCACTGCAAGGTTTCTGTGTACAGTTTACTGTCACTTCGACTTGCCATTTAAAACTACTTCCAAGCCTTAAACTCCCCTTTTATTACACATAAGTCACCCTTAAGGTAGTCTTTAGGTAGCCCTAAGGGCAAGGTGCTGTGTAAATAAAAGGTAGGACATGTACTTTTAAGTTTTATATTGTCCTGGTCGTGACAAATAGCTAAATTCGTCTCACTACTGTGAGTCCTACTCCTCTCATGCGCTAGCATTGGAAATTCCTTAAAACACTTGTAAGCTGTAATTCCTGATTAGAAATTAATGTCTATATCATGTTTCATATCTTTGGAATGGGAATGATAAATCCTCTTTACTGGTAAAGTTGGATTTAACACTACTGTTTTAGAAATGCCACTTTTAGAAAGTGGACTTTTCTCCGCTCTTACTGATCAGTGTGTCTTGCAGCCTGTCTCCAATACACATCTGGGGTGGGTGACAGCTACACTTTGTGCTTCCATTCTAGACAGCCACAAACACAGGAAAGGTGGGTGTGACATCTATATTCTGATAGCTTTTCCTGGGCAAGAAGAGGAAGGGGGAGCTGACACTTACACTGTAATAGGCAGTGTCCTGTGTCCCAAACAAAGCGCTGATTACCCCCTACAGATAACCTGGCAGGCAGGACTGGGGTGAAAGGGGACCTGTGCCCTTCAAGGGCTTGCTTTGGAGTCACCCCCACTTCAAAGGCACAATTGGGTATAAGTAATGGGGTTCTAACCCTACCAAGACAGTACACTACTGGACCTGTGAAGAACTCAGGAGTAAAGACTGCTGTGCTACAAGGATTACCACTCTGCCTGACTGCTGCTCTGAACTAATTGCTTTCTGCCTTGCTGAGCTGCCCTATTGATCTCTGCTCTTCTGAGGACAAGGTCTGGACCCATCTCACTTGAACCCAGAGTGACTCCAAGGGCTTGCTGGCTTTCCCCCTGTTCTGAAGTCTCAGGGCCATCAAAGACTCACTGCAAATCTGCAACCGCACCTGGACTCTCCCACCTGTGAGTTCTGCCAAGTCACGTGGTACCAATCCAATCCTGTGCCCTTGAAAGGTAATTTCTGCCATCCAGAACCATCAAAAGTGATGCAGTGATGACTTTCAGCCGATTGGAACAGATGTAGTGCCCTTCGACGCTGACACCAATGCAGTGCCTTTCCGAGGACCTTCCTGCCCAGCTCGACGATGACGACACAGGACCCGACTGCAAGGTTCATGGATGACGCAACGCTGGCATCGTAAGTTGTTTGATGCCTATGCGGAAAGCGAACGCAAGGCTCAAAAACAATACATTTACCCGACAGCGTGAATCGGAACTGACCCATCGAGTCTTCAACGCCAACGCTTGCTCCATCCAAGCTACTAATTCAGCTGGACCTCCGTGAACCCTGTAGCCGGCATGTCCACCATCGTGGTTGGCCTGATTTTTTGATTTGCCCTGGTCCAGTGCAAACTCAAGTAACCCCTTAGCGCTGTTGACTTTTAAGCACTGCTTTTTTATTTATTCTTTGAAAATGCATAACACCAGTTCTACTTATTGTATTGTTGTCGTTTTGGTCTTATTTTACTCATACAAGAGTTCTCTAGTGTTCTAAACCTGTGTGGAGTATTTTTATGGTGTTTTCATTGTGTTACTGTGTGTGTGTTGCACAAATACTTTACACATTGCCTCATTAGATAAGCCTGACTGCTCTGTGCCAAGCTGCCAGAGGGTGAGCACAGGTTATCTTTTAGTGTGTATCTAGTTTACCTTGACTAGTATGGTGGTCCCTACTTGGAAAGGGAGCATATCTCTGGCAACTAGAGACCCAATTTCTAACAAAAACCTTTTACCAACTGTTGTTACATCATAAAGGCCTTCCAGGCCAGGCTGACAGCAGAAAGCACAACCTCAGAAGGGGGAATGAAAACAATGAAGGTGGTGTGGGTTAGTTAAGTATGGCAGGTTAGGATTTTTTTTCACTATTGCCCAGGTTATGTATGACTCCCCCATTTCTTCCCTGCCTCTAGGTAGCAGTTGAAAGCAGGGGCAGATGATTTTGGTGGCCATACATAACATTACTTTTATAAATGGGTAAAGTGTGAATTACTGGAATGTTATGTACCTCTTAGTTCTGAAAAACATTTCCATTGTTCACTGTTACCCATCCATAATTCAATATGTATCACTTAGGGAATTAGGTTACAAATCACAAAAGTTATGGAATTGCTCATCATTACATGTGTGGATCAACCTTGATTCTGGAGGAAATAAATGTCTGATATTCTCATGAACAGACAATGAGCAAGGCCTCAATACTAATCATTCAAAGTTTAATTTGAACTGAGTGTAGTGGATCAACAAAGATGTGGAAGACAAATGAGATTTTACCTAGTTATGTTTTTGATGATTATACAGACATTCAATCCAAGGCATTTAGTGGAGTTGTTCAAGGCATTGGATAAAAGAGGTACATTGGGGGAGGTGGGCTGATAATCACTATGTGAAGAATACTTACAGTGGGAAAGGATGCCAACCTCGCTTTAAAACGTCAGGCATTAACACAGAATAAATACATTAAAAAGGCTCTTTTGAGGATGTTCAGTCTGACCGCTGAAAAGTGCTTGAGGAAATTCAGTGACAGTCTCAGTCACACCAGGCACAAGAGGATTTAGTGGGACACCTCTATATCCAGCACAAAGGGCCTTATTCACAGAAGCCGTAAATGCTACTTTACGGCAGAAAAATACTCAACTAGGTTCCCAGGTTTCAGAAAAGAATTCCTCATAGAAATAAATGCCTTTAGTAGTCTCGATTTCTTCACCATAAGTACAGAGAAATCAGCAGTTGTAAATCACACTCAAGGAGTGATCAGGGGGTGGGGCAAAAGCGTAGTTTACGTTGGAAGTTTGAGAAAGACATAAACATGTACATTTGTGGGCATACTTAAACTCTGAAGTGATGCTTCCCATATGGGAAATAGATGTGCAAAGTTACTTCAGTCGACAGCTGGAGTAACTCCCTTACTATTGGGAAGTAAAATGGATCATTCCTCATAGAGAGAGGGTGTGATGAAAGGGCTTTTTTCTACAGGAAAAGTATTTTCCCCACAGAGGAAAAGAAAAAAAAAGTGCGATTGCAAAGGGGCTGCATCCCCTTGTGAGAATTCTATGCTACGTAGAATTCCACACGGGGAACTAGGATCCAATGGAAAGGCCCATAAGACCATCTGGAAACTTCTGACAACATAGATCTCCAGGTGTAGGCAGACAGGTAGATCTCCATCCGACGTTTACGTTTTGTTCTTGAATAGGGCCCAATATTTAATGGAAAACAGCACTATTGTGTTGTTACCTATGAAGAATAGTACAATTCAATAATTTAAGGCAAACCATTACAATAAGGTATAAAACTTACATCATAATACAAAATTAAATGCAGAATAGACAAAAGGGAAATCATCAAAAAGATTGGCTGACACCCATTGCTGCAAAAAACTATAAAAACCATTAAAATCCATCCAAATCAGACTAGTTAATATAAAAGTTAACTAAATTTAGAAATCAAATGTAGCCACTGATACGAAATTGCAGCCATAAGCTTTATTTCAGAATAGGTATGAAATTATAAGAGGAGTCTGACAGCTGAAAGCAGAAAGTGTTGCAGGGCGACATGTACATCATTACATTTGATAGACAGTTGTTTTGATAAAAAATATTTTGTACACCAGCATATTACAACACAAAGAAGCAACTACTGCACAATGGTTCCGAGCATTGCTGAATTGTGAAACATGCATTAATAGCGAGATATTTCAATTTCAGGTGTGCTCTCAAGGCTCCAAAAAGAGGCGCACAGACCTTCTGCGCCGCTGCACCACGAGAATGGCATCATGATGCGGCTTCTTTTCTTTAAAGAGGCTGACTGGGGTTTGTGACCACTACACTTCTCCATCCAGATCCCCACAATGTAATCATTTCAATACAACAAAAAATGAGCCTGGCTTACTCAACGTGTATTGAAACAAGGAATAACCCCTCCTTGCTTGAATAAACGGTCCAACTATGAATATGTTGTTTTGGAGTCTAATTCCAGCACTTTCCATTAATCCACGAATGCAAACATAGAATAGTTCATGTACTTCCAGTTTGCAGAAAGTGTTCATTAAATGTACAACCAACAGGTGTTTCGTTTGAAGTAGACTTTTGCAACGCCAATAATCAAAAATACAGAGGGCTTCATTACAAGAAACTGATGTATCTGCATCGATGCATCAATTTCCTTACGTCTGTGCTAAATATCCTTGCGACACCACACGGCTCCATGGCGCACGGATTAACAGATGCAATAGTAATTCTCATACATCTGTCTGTGCAAAAGTGACGCATTGCTGGAGTTGGTTGTAAAACGTACGCAACTCTAGCAATGCATCAGAACACATAGGCGAGTCCCATTGTAAAAGCCATGCGTTAATCCTTATGCCTGGTCTGAGCATGCGTAAGGATTTTGATGCAGTAAAGTCATAGAGCGATGCAGTGAAATGTTGTAAATTTCACTGCACCAGTTCTACATGGCTTTTTTGTGCTGCAGGTATAATGTGACGCAGGGCTCTACAAACTGACACATTGGACCCAATGCGTCAGTTTTGTAGATATGGCACAGTGTGGCGCTCTGATTGCGCTGCCGCTGTGTAAACAAAAAGTAACAGAGCGGCGGTGCAAGGGGCTTGTAAATGATGCCAGAGTCCATAAAGTTTAGTGCAAACATCATTCATATGTGTGTAAATTCACCTTTGTAAGACTGGTTCATATCAAATGTCAAACTGATCAGCAAGCCATGATAAACTTAAAGCGAAGTGCAGATCTTTGCCGACTGAAGTGTTTTTCACTGCATTGCATTACATTTTATATTAGTAGGCATTCCATGAGTGGCACAAGGGCATTCTTTTGCATCCATCCATGGAATTTAACTCAATCCCAGACCTATAGAAATCAGTAAACCTGAGATTGCGCCAAAATGTTACGCCTACCACAGAGAGGCGTAAAAGCAAGAAATATCTTTATTTCACCTCGTTACTGCCTTTTTATGTCCCTGATGCATTCGGCATTGCACATAGAAAGAGGAACATGGATCTAAGGACTGTTTTTGTGTCGAAAGGTAACGCTTCCTAGGCAGCACCAGTACTAGGAGGGAGATGCAAAGTGCCATATCTTAGTAGATATGGTGCTCTTCAACTTCCATTCACAAACGCAGCCTGCAACTTTAGTTGCTGCCCTGCATTGCATGAACATGAAATATGCTCCTGGACCACTATCTCAGCAAGCCATTATGGATCCTCCATTTCTAAAGCTTCATGAACAACAAAAGTGCTTTCCAATTCTTAAAAAGCACTTTTGAAGTCCACAAAATAGGGAACAAGTTTGGATTTCTTAACAATTATAGCTTTAGAAATCATTTAAAATGAAGACAAAAATGTTATTAGGATCAAACCTAGTCTCAGGCTAGTTTAATGGAATGGTTTAAGACTAATAGTATTAGCCCACATTTCTTGATCACACAGGAGGATATATGTTGATCATTTATTTATTCTGTCAGCCTGTGTTAGACAGGCCATACAATATACATACAATATACATATCAAAATATACATACGTCTAAGATCTTATAACATACTCCAAATTAAAACATAACATTTGCAATAAGACAGTGATATTTAGAGAACAGCCGACTCTAAAAATTCTAATACTTTAAAAATGAATTTGCTGAGGCTGATCAAAGTGACAGCAGTTGTAAAACCGCATGTTGCTCCACATCTTGAGCGAATGCTTTTTGGAGCTGCACCAATGTTTAATGAATTCTAAGCTCACTGACACCAGACAGCTAGAGAAGAGCACTAGAGTGTCCATGAGACAAATAAACCTAGCACTCATCTGCTGTTTCAGAGTGGAGGTGGAAACAAAGAAAACAAAACTGAGTTTCCTAAAGGTCCCCGAAATCATGTATGGGAGGGGAGACTCCTACAATTCATGGAACAAACAGGATGGGTATGGGTAGGAGGGGGAGTTGTCTCATACCACCCAAAGAACAGGGCAGGCTTTGCTTAGAAATTGCCAACAAGGACACAATAGAGGGGACATCAACTGAATAATGAAGCCAACCAAAGGTGAGCAATCCTCGGGGATAACAAATGTGGGACTGTGACTATAGAATGACCTAGTGAGGAAAGCAGAGTTGACCAAGATTCACCTCATTTTCCTGGGTGATCTTTAGGTTGATCCTAAAGCTCTAACTAATGTAACAAAACATAAGGTGAGAGAGAGGGCATTTCAAAGATAAACAAGTTTTCACTCCTTTACAACAAATATGGATATATCAAAATGTTCTATCCTTGCTGGATACATGGTTTCTAAGGACATACACGGGTATCCTACAATAAATGCAGTGTGATTTGGAGTTATGTGATATGAGAAGTTTTTACAAAATGTCAAATCCTTACCCACTCATGACATGCTTCATCCTCAGGTTTGTTGGAAATGAAATCCAATGGAGAATGTAGAACATGGAGGGTGGCTATAGGTTATCTGACCTGTGGGGGAGCATCTTAGTGTATTTGGTTTTGATGCTACTGTTTCCATTCTGTTAAAGGGGTATTGTAGCAGTTTCCAACAGAGTCTACACGGGTGTCATTCCACCTACCCTCTCATGCTTATTCATTAGGATAAAGAAAGGGTTGCAGGTGATCTTTGTTCAGATTCACAATGCTGGATAATGCAAATAATATCACATTTGAAAGGTTACCAACATGACTTCATGCCCTGGCATGGTAGCCTGGGTAGTTAATGAATGGTACTTCAGTTCAAAAGAAATTGGAGCCCGGCTATTCATGTCTGAGGAAATCCTCTTTGGCTCACCCTGCCTTCTCCACTTACCCAAAGAAAACATTAAAAACAGCAAAGTTGTGGTTGGGAAGTGAACCTCCTGTGTCTGTTGGCTTTGTTATACAAATTTGGTATTTGAAAGTGGTCAGCACAGGGGTTGGACTAACTCTGCATGGGTTTTGCTTGTATCTGATAAAATACCTGTTTCCATCTTCTTAGCAACATTGATACCCACTATCAAATGTACTTACTTGTGGATTAAATGTAGCTACGCCTTGTCATAGTTTATGCATTTTAGCACCTAGAATATTCACATATATTAATACATATTTAAATTTTGTTTTTCGGATTATAATTTTATATTAAAATATATTTTTAATTTTTAATTTAAAAATTCATTTCAGAATTTCTTTATTTTCTGACTGTTAACTTTGGAATATTATTTTTAGGTTATGGCTTAAAGCTTAGGAGTGGTAGTAAATATTTTTAAAATATATTATTTATAGTTATAAAAATATTTTTTTATGTTAATGTTTAAATAATTATTTATAGGTTTGTAGTTTTGGTTAGTGTGTTTTAGATAAAATGTTAGTTTATTTTATAGTTTAAGAAATGTGTGTCAGTATGAAGTATTGATTGTGTATATACAATGTTTAATTTGTATTACTTTGTATAAAATGTAATAGATTGCAGTGGAAAAGTAAATTTCACCTCTTTAGTGTCCAACAACTTCATCAAATAGGCTTAAATTGGAGTGGGAATAGTAAATGTAACCCTTTTAGTGTCCAACACCTTCCCCCAATATGGTTAGATTAGAGTAGGAATAGGAATGAGATAATTGTTAGTATAGATTATTATGTAATATGATTTTTTTTATTCCAGCAATGTGTGAAGTTGAAATAGCTGCAAACGTGAGAGATAAATTATTTTACTACAATCGGTGTGATGTGGACACAATGCATGTTCTTGATACAAAGTTATACCCACTATATTATCTATTATTAAAGAACACAAACACTTTGAAAAGGATTTTCTGAGAAGGTATGCCTAATATTTGAGCTTGAAATTATTTATATATTGTATTGACCACTATATCCTTACTGTTTACTGATTGCATGTTGAAAATAGGGTTTCACCCTAAGGAAGTTTGTTTAATATTTTTTACCATGTGGTGGAGGTGTAAAGGCATCAGCAAGTATAGCTTCTTGAGGAGTGTGCCATTATAACAGGACGCTTCCCCTCTGTAAAAGTGAACATGAATGTGGAGGCTATTTGAATGAATATTCCCCTCTTTGGGAATTCATGAACATAAATAAATACTAGTAGTGCACCAGGAGGCATGTTTGCAGATTGGTAGAGAAAGGGGAGGGGTCCATGATGACCTCTCAGCAATCCTGCAGTGTGAGACTTACTGAAGGTAACAGTAGGGGTAGCTGGCACACAAGAAAGTCCTTGGGGGCCAACAACTCCTCCTATTACCTCCAGTAAGTCCCACACAGCGCGATTGCTTACAGGTCTTTGGAAGCCACACCCCCTTTTGGCTGATTTTAGCCTGGAGGACCCCATCCCGCAGTCTCCTTTTTCAATTAAAAAAAATAAATATCAATGGGAGTGGGGCTGCGCAACCCTCCTCCCGGGCCGATTTAGGCCCGGGGACCCCATCTCCCATGGCCCAGCTTCTACTCTGGGTACCTTGGTCCCTTCCAGGGCACCCAGACAATTTGTTGGGGACCGCACGAGAACCATGAAGGCCCCTGATGTCCCTGCCAGCTCCCCTCCTCCTGCGGGAGCCAACATTGCTTTTGGATAGAGGGAGCTGCTGAACATACAGCTCCGTCTTTCCAAAAGCAATTCTGCTCCGCTTCTAGCAAGCAAGAGCATTTTTTCTGCTCTCATTTACCTGAAGGGGAGCAGAAGTTGATAAGGCCATAGCAATCTTCAGTGTCCCGGGGTGGGCACCTCGGGACATTGCAGGAGCCAGCCCTGGGGGGGTGGTGTCCCCCAGGACCATCTATGGCTCCAAGATGGTGGCTGTGTGGCCCCCCTCTATTGATCTACACAGCCCTGGGGAAGTGGTGGTCCCTGGGACTGAGGTGGCTGCTTGGCTCCTGCATTTAATTTTAAAGAGTTGGCCCTGGGAGGTGGTGGTGCCTGGGGCTGCAGGGGTGCCCCAGGGGCCTCCAGCACTAATATCACTTTAGCCTCAGGGAGGTGGTGGTCGCCAGGGTTGTGGGGTTTGCTGAAAAGGCAACCCACCATTACTTATTTCAATAAGCCCCGGGGAGGTGGTAGTCCCTGAAGGGGGGCTCTTGAACCCCCCTCCTTTATTCATACAATGTCCCCATGACCTGCCCTACCTGGAGGTCATTGTCACACACTCATGTATGCACTCACAAACTCACTCAGACACTTATACACCCATTCACATATCTTCTCACACACTTATACATCCAGTCACATACCCACTCAGATACTGATGCACTCACTCACATACCCACTCAGGTACCTATGCACCCACTTACATACTCACTTGGAGAGTCACACACCTATGTACAGACCCACTCGGAGACTCATGCACCTACTTAGAGACTCAGTCATAGACTCATGCGTACAGTCTCATACTTACTTAGAGACTCTTACACCTACTCACAGACCCAACTGGGCACTCATGCACCCACTCACAGACCCACTCAGATACTTATGCACCCACTTACAGACTCACTCAAGGAGTCACGCACCCATGTACAGACCCACTTAGAGACTCATGCAGCTACTTAGAGACCCACTCATGAGTACAATCTCATACCTGGTTAGAGACTCTAACACACACTCACAGACCCACCTGGGCACTCATGCACCCACTCACAGACCCGCTCAGATACTCATGCACCCACTTACAAACTCACTCGGTCACTGACCATGTCATAAGTGATGCAATATGTGAGGTCATAAGCAGTGCATTGCGGGACGTGGGATATAGTTAGCTCAGCTAACTATAACTGCTAAAAAAATTGGGTTTTGTACTAGTGAAATGTCAGCCTAACTATGATGTCCCTGTAACTTTCGGTTTTTTCAGTGAATTTCTAAGGTTTTTTTTATTCTATTTCCTAACTATATCATCCCAGTAACCTTTGGTTTCTTCAGTGAATATATATATATGCAGGGGGATAACGAAGGGTTCAATATAATCGTTAATGGGGTAATTGAATCATTAGTCAATTATGCTACAGATAACACTGAAATCGGGGATGGTGCTAAGGCAATTAGAACCAACATACCTTATTAAGAGTTGTGACACCGCTACTGAGCACAGGGATTGTGCTAGGATGATTATAGCTAACACAATGAGTAGTCTAGGGGGGGTGAAACCAATCCATGTGAGAAGGCAGGCTCAAATGTGTTACCAACGTTTCTACTAGATAGTGGGTGTAGCGGATCAAATTGTTCTCCATCAACTATTCGACTATTATCTTGGAATGGGCATAAGTTGGTTGACCCGGGATGCGGGTCCTATATATCAAAATATGACATCTGTTTACTCCAAGAAACTTGGGCAACAGAGAAGGCATTTATAAATGGGTATACCACTCTATAGATGCAAAACCAACTTAACAATTTGGGAGAGTGATTGGCGGCCTCATGGTTTTAATTGGAAATGGATGCATTAGCACATTTAAACAAATGATCATTGATAGTCTTGATTTACTGGGGGTTATTATTATCTTTTCAACAGCATTTAGTTTAGCTCTCTTTAATATTTATGTTAGAACCTTAAGGGGCTCTGTACCTACTCTGTCACTTCTAGAAGATGTTATGGATAAAGTCCAAGCTAAGTCAAAAACCATTGTTGCAGGGGATTTTAACACCTCATTTGAACCCTCCGAGGATCTAAATGAAATTACAACATTGGAAGACGAAATATGAGATATACCTACACTAGCAGGTGAACCAAAGAAAAAATCCTCCAATCTTGCATTACAACTTGCATCATTACAATTAGTAGGGAGCTTAGAGCATGTAACAGGTGCACTGCTTCTGATGCCAACAGATCAGTAACATTCAAAAGAGGAAATTGCACTAGTATAATCGATTATGTACTTGTTGATTTGAGATTATGGCCACTTTTGGTTGATATGTCAGTTGCAATGCGTCTTGATAGTGACCATATCTCCTTGGAAGTGTCGCTGGAGGATGATTTGTTGAGACAAGTAGCAAATATTTGCACAACTATTGTGCCTGCTCCCCTTGTAACAATTAATCACCGATACGTGTCATGGCCAAATGTAATGTCTAATCAAGAACTATATAGCCAGATCTATAGAATTGTCACTAAGCATTTGGAAGGATATGTGGGACTTAGCGAGGAAGAAATCCCTATTTTTAATATGTTGGCTTATTTGAAGAGCTGAGAATGGCCCTGTACAAGAAGGTCGCCAGTGTGAATTAGAACCATGTTAAGGAATAAAAATGGTTCAATGAAGGATGTAAAATAGCAAAAACATCGTTAAGAAAGGCTGCAATGGAGGGTGACCGGGCTAAGATTAGTGAAGCAAGATCTACTTATAAGGGAGCCCTGATAAAGGCAAAGAGAAGTTGGGATAAAAACCTTTGGCAGAAAATCTTGGACGCCAGTAAGATTAATGACATTAAATTACTCTGATCGAATCAAAGGTAGATAAGTTTAAATCACGCAATTATAATATCTTACCTGATAAATGGGTGTCACATTTCTCTACCCTTTATGCGCTTGGGGATCTGCATGATTTATGCACTAGTACTGATAATTTTGATGCCTCTATAGCCTTGGATCCCACTACTCTGATTATGTTTAGTCTGGACGACACTAGTAGAGTAATCAATTCCCTAAAATCTGCTAAAGCTCCTGGCCCAGATAAAATCTGGGGAGTATTCTATATATCAAGATACCCCTAATTTGGTCTGTATATTTAAATCTACTGTAGCAACAATAGCAGCGGAGGGTGTGGTACCGGACTCCTGGCTCGGGGCAGAAATCATAACAATCCACAAAAAGGGAGACGCAAGTGATCCTTCAAGTAACAGGCCTATTAGCCTTATCGATAATGCCGAAAAAATATTTTCTAAACAGATTTTGGAAAGGCTCCTTGATTGGGTAAATACAAATAAAATATTGTCTCCCTTCCAGGTTGGTTTTAGGATAGAGGTCAGCACAATAGACCAGATTTTTAGATTCTCTATTTTATATTGGAAATACATTTTTTTACAAAATCAAAAACTTTATGTGGCTTTTATTGATCTTAGCGCAGCGTTCGATTTAATTCTTAGACAAAGATTATAGCAGTTTTTGATTAAAATGGGGGCCCCTAGTAATTTAGTATATTTAATGAACAAACTACACACAAATAACTATGCACAAGTCCACTGGGGCCCAAAGGGAGAATTAACAGAACGTATCCCCATTAAAAAAGGAGTCCGACAGGGTTCTGCTTTGGCACCCACCTAATTTTCTATACATTAATGATGTGGTAGCACTCCTAGAGCAATGTTGGAATGATTCACCGGCCCTAAATGGCAAGAAGATTCCTATTCCCTTATTTGCCAACGACTCCCTTTTGATTTCTAAAACACCCATTGGTCTCCAGATTTTAATTGACAAGTTTTTAAGTTTTTGTAACTCTAGAGGCTTAGAGCTGAATGTAAACAAAACCAAGTATATGGTCTTTGAGAAGACCAAAAAGAAATGTTGTTCCGTGCAGGTAGAGAGGCCATAGAAAGAGTACATACCTTTGATTATTTAGGTGTGAGACTAATAGATATCCTTAGATGGGCAAGCCAGTTGAAGAAAAGTGTTTTAACAATCGAGCATAGATCCAATGCCGTTGTAAGGTTTCATAATCGAACAACATCAAGTTCAGTCTCACCCGCCCTGGAAGTTTATCAAGCAACCGCCCAGGGCGCGGCACTATATAGGGCTGAGATCTGGGGATATGCTGACCCTCACTTGTTGACATTAGCGGAAAATAAATTTATTAGGAAATTGCTCGCCCTTCCATCTAGCTCACCCCTCACTCCTATGTTTTTTGACATAGGAATGAAAAGAATCGCTGATCTGGTTGTCTTAAAAACTATAATCTACTGGGTCCGACTATGGACTACACCAGAACTTGGAATTTACAGAGATTCTTTAATGGACTTACTAAAAAATTCCAGGAGCAAGGAATATACCTCGGGTTACATTTATTTCAGAGTGGTTGGGCAAACTTGGCATGCAGAGCTACTGGGACGATCCAACTGCGATCCATAAAAATGATCTCAAGATGATAAAAGCTCGCTATTGGACTTTTATAAACAAGAGGTATCTAACTATCAGCCCTAGCAGGTGGTTGACTGATATGTTTTTAGTTTTTAAGTCATTTCCAAACTTTGAGCCGTTTTTGGATCTTATATACCCATCCCTATCAAGGAGCCTGTTTTTAAGTTTTCGACATGGATCTCTTCCTCTACTATCTTTCACATGCAAATGGCGTTCAAACCAAGATCTTGCAACATGCTCTGCGTATGGTTTGAGCAAAGAGGACGAGATGCATGTAATGTTCTTCTGCTCTGAGTATAGTAATCTATGCCGCAAATGGATTGTGCCCATCTGTCGTATTATGGGCAGAAGAAGCCATTTGGCAGCTTTTAGGATTTTGAAAAGTGACACATCCATAAAAATTGTATTTGCGGTCAGCAAATTCCTGCAAACTGTTTGGTTCAGGAGAAATAAACTTTTAAAACAGCTTGCTTGGGATCGTGGTAATGCTAGGCTATTTAATACTTTTACATTTTTTAATCAGATTGCTTTTTGCACATTAGTCTTTTGCGCTATGCTCGGTCACTTTGAGGTTTTAATGTCCTACCTTATATGGAGGACCCCCTATGGATTTACTTTAGTTGATAATAGATGCCATACCACTCAGAATGCTGCTCAGATCATGGAATAACATTTAGGATTTATCAATTATATATTACTTTTAGATATATCTACTGTTTTTATGAATCATGTATTTTAATGACTTAGTCCCATGTATATGCTCTGGTAATTATGTTCTTTTATCTCACGATTTTAGTGTCTTGTGTATTATATTACAACTATTTTTATACATGAGTGATTTTCCTACATGTTGTATTCTGTACTATTGCATCTTTTTATTGTGCACACTTTGATGGTTATCTATAACCGAATAAAGTATTTTCTACTACTATATAAAAACAATACCCTAGAGTGCTGCATAAATTATGCAAAAAAGAAACAGAAAACTCTGGGTACTTCCCAAGTTTAGGTGGGGAGCAGCTCCTGTATAGAGAACACTACAACACCAACGACACTCTAGATTTGTCCACTTCAAATATCTGCTTTTCTATCAAAGTTTTTAAGCATAGGATTAGCACAATGCCATCCACACCGAGATAGAAAGGGACAAAGTCTTTTGCCATTTCTATAGCAAAGTCTTTAAGCATAGGAATAGCACAGTGCCATCTACTCCAGGCTGTAAAATGACAAAGGCTTCTTCCCATTCCAGCACAGTATTACAGATTTGGATTGGTAAAATACCACCCAAGCCAACCTGGAATGAATAAAAGCAACCCCTGACAAGTGTTTCACTATCATTATAGCTCTTCAGAGAGGTTTAGCATTGTCCAAACACAAGGGAGCACCCAGTATAAGTCAAAACAATACCTTTTCAGGCATAGGCCGGGTACATTGTATTTAAAAAGTAGGACATGTGTACTTAAGATTTACATGTCTTGGGAGTAAAAACCTCTTAAAGTCATTTCTCACTGTTGAAAAACCTATGTCTCCCATTGACTAACACTGGGTTGCCTTATTACATGTAATAAGTGATAACTGTGGATTGGGAGAAGATCATTACATGGTGTTTACACTCAAAAGAATTGTAATTTTAAATCCTCTTTAAGGGTAAAGTCATATTTTAAGACACAATTCTGAAAATTTCACTTTTAGAAAATTGGCATTTTCTTCTCTTAAACATTTGTGCCTTCTGCCAGTGTCCTGGGTCACATGATTGTGAATGTCTCTGATGTTGGGGCTTGTGTATTCGTTCCAGACAGGCTCACAAAGGAACTCGCTGTGGGCAGGATGGGCCATCCTGTCTAGATGGCTGAGTGTGGAGCCGTGCCTTGCCCTACTTACACTTCAACAGATTTGCTTTCAGCACACACAGTTGAACCTGCCAGAAGTCTTTCGTCACCCCAGACTTCTTGGAGCCTTGATAGGGAAAAGGAAGGCCTTTCTATTACCAGATGTAGGGGTAGTACAGGGAATCCCCCACTTCAAAGGCTGGAACCGGGCATAAATAATGGGCCTCCAGAGCCCACACAGTTGAACCTGCCAGAAGTCTTTTCTCACCCCAGACTTCTTGGAGCCTTTACAGGGAAAAGGAAGGCCTTTCCATTACCAGATGTATGGGTAGTACAGGGAATCCCCCACTTCAAAGGCTGGAACCAGGCATAAATAATGGGCCTTATCAGTACACTCAAGCACCGGTGGATATTACAGAAGAAGGAATCTCTTGCCCTTCAGAAGACTGTTGCTGCTACCAGAGGCCTGCCCTCCTGCCTGAGAAGGAAGACTTGATCTTCTCCCTTCTTTTCAGGCTGATCTAAGTAACTCCAAGGGCAAGTTATCTGACCTCCTGTCTGAGTTACAGGAATACAATAGCCTCCAAAGGCAAATGCCCAGCTGGTCTGCTGCACTGGACCTGCCTAGACCTACCTGAGCCCTGCTGCCCACTGCAGGAGTGGGTTCCTGATCCCAAAGAGGTGCCTTCCCAGATCCTGAACCCTTGGCTGGCAACAGTTAAGCTTCTCCTATGAAGAAAGGTGAAATTCTGAGTTTTGGGCTCTTGTGACTGCGAACAGGCTCATTCATGCCAAGACTCTGCCACCTGCAAATGACCACTCGCTTCACACTACAGCAACAACTGCCTGCAGTAACTACCAATGCAAAGCTCGAGCAAAGACTGTTCATGATGCCCAAGCATCTCATCGCACTACAGAAATGACATCCTACTCTGCCCAACCTTCTCTTTGCCCTGCAGCAACAACCATCTGCAACGCTCTCCCTGCTCCTCGTGATCTCCTCCAGCGCCATACTTTTAGAAGGTAACTTTTTCAGCGGGACTAACATGGTCACTGTATCCCACCTGGGGCTCCATTGCGGCCGGCCTGAACTTTTGACTTTCCCCTGGTCTACACTACCAGATGACCTGGAGTGGTGTTTTGTGCTTTTAGGCACTATATCTTCTTAAGATTTTAAAATGAAATATCTCAGGTTCTACAGATTGGATTTTTGCCTGGTATCATTATTAAACTTTACTCTATTTTTCTAAATTGTTTTGGGATTTTTCTCGTGCTGTGTTTTCACTTGATAATTGTTTGTGGACTGCCTACATACTTTACACAATGCCTCAAAGTTAATCCTGACTGCTTTTATGCAAAGCTGCAAGAGGGCTAAGGGCAGGTTAATTTAGTAACTTTTGTGGTTCACTCTGGAAAGGATTATGGCTGTTGCCTGAGTGGGGCTTCCACCCCCGCCTCACTAATAACCCGATTTCTTGTGGTTTCCAACATGCATAGAACTTCACACTACTTTATCCCCCTAATACCAACCCAGGAAATGTCCACCTTTGAAAAACCTGAAGACATGACAATACAATAGTTTTCCACAAACACCCAGAGTCAGTAAATCCAGCTATCACCCACAAGCCACATCAAAGTCTTCTTGAAATCCATAGCCAGCAGAGGGGCACCTTTTAGGCAGCTAATCAGGAGCAAGTGAGGTAAGAAATGGGAGTGAAAAAAAAGGAAAATAAGGGCAATAGGGAATGGCAAGTTCTGATACGTGTAACTCTGACTGAAAAAGGTTTAGGCTGCTAACTTCACAGGGTGTTGGGCCCAAACTACAACTCATGCTGGAATAAGCAGATATTGTGGCTAAGGAGTTCAGCAAGGTGGCCAAGTTGTAGAATGGCAAGCAATGACACTACAGCACCAGGAGTTACACAACAGTAAACTACTGAGATGATGCCTTCAGTTGAACGCCACTAAAACAGAGGTATTGTTGGTAGGGAAGGACAGGAACCTTTGGAATGAGCAGTGGTGGCCAAGTGTGCTTGGAGACACCCCCACCCCTAAGTTGGCGGTTAAGAACTTAGGGGTCTGGATGGATTCCACCCTCAGCTTCCAAGAACATACTAAAAAAGTCGCGGGCACTTGTTTTGGTCTCTTGCGGGGTCTCAAGCCGCTGCTGAGGTTTTTCAATCCGCTTACTCGCCAGCTGATTGTCCAGTCTGCTATTCTATCCAGACTGGACTACGCTAATTCGCTCCTCTTAGGAGCAAATCAGGCTGAGGTAATGCGATTACAGCATGTGCAGAATGCGGCTGCCAGAGCCCTTTTAGGGCTCCCATGTTACTGTTCCGCCACTGACGCCGTTCGGCGGCTTCACTGGCTTCCGGTGGCCAAACGGATCCAATTTAAGGCACTTTGCCTATCCTTTAAGATCCTGAAACTTGCTTCACCCTGCCTCCTTGCCAATACGCTAACCCCCTACAAACCCACGCGCGAGCTGTGTTCCTCGGGGCAGTATTTAGTTATTGTCCCCCGGGTGAAGCGTGTACGGGCCGGTGGTCGATCTTTCCACTACACGGCCGCTAAGCTATGGAATTCTCTGCCCCCTCAGATCCGCTGCCTAAATGACTTGTTGGCTTTCAGGAAAGCCATTAAAACCTTCCTCTTTCCACTAGCTTAGGCCGCCTACCCTCTTCTTCTGCTGCCTACCAGTCTCTCCTTTACCCTGCTACTCTCTGTTGCTGGCAGCGCCGGGACGCCTCTTTGCTGGGGCAGCTGCGCGCTTTATAAATCTGGATAACATAACATAACATAACATGTTTTGACTAACCCTGGGCATAAACTCTGCTCCGCTCGCAGAGTTGGTGGATTTTTGGCAACTCCGCGTTCCGCATAGAACGTGGAGTTAGCAAAAAGTCTGCACTCCGCAGCGGAGCAGAGTTTTTTTGTGTTTGTGCGCTCATAATGTGTTATCACGCACGCGGGAGCGACTTACCGGGATGCTTGCGATCGCCGACGAGATTTCCCATCTGTTCGCGAGCGCCACGAGATTTGGTAGCTTGTTCTTGTTGCACTCCTCCAACTTTTGAAATTAATTTGCAATATTTATTTAATTCACTAGCCCAGTAGTCTGCCAATAGGCCTTTCAGTCAGTAGGCCCAGAGCTACTCATGGGTGCATGAAACAACTGTTTCTGTGGTGTCTGTTGAATGTAAACATCATTTAGGGCATGGATGGCATTGGATTGAATTGCAAAATGTTTTTTTTGGGGTATTTCACTTTTTTCGTGTGTGTTAAATAAAAGCCTTTGTTGGATGTGTGTGGTGTGGTTGTTGTGTAACTTGCAAATCTTTTTTAGCCCTGTGGATTTTCGTTTTTGCATTGTTGTATTAAAGCTGTGTTGTTTAGTATGCCTCCTTTGTCTGGCCATAAAGGCCTGCTTAAGTTCATTGTTTTCCAGGCCTCCTGCTTGTTGTGAGTGACCATGTGGATGGTGGCCATTTTGTGTTGGTAGTTAGTGTGCGCTTTTGCCATAGGCCTGCATGTCTTTCCTTTGTTCCTCTTGGCTTACTGTTTCCATCCCCATTGCCAGCTGCAGCTCCCTGAATGCTGCATCCCACGTGATGCACAATGCCAAACAGGTTCCATTACATTTGTATTTTTGTTTTTGTTCTTCTTCTTTCCTATCCTATTCCACAGTACACCATGAAAGCCCTTGTTGTCAAAGTCTCACAAATAGCTACACTGTTGTTATTTTTTTTAATAACTGAGTTAATAAAATTTAATAATATTAATAATAACACTAACAAGTGTGACCACACACTAAGTTATATATTATATTTGTTTGTTTGTACTAGTAGTAATTGAACCACAACAATAAATGCCACAATTCACTGACGTTCTTCTTGCTTATTTGCTTTTAGGTGGACAAAAGAGGAGGAGGCGTCATCACCTATTGTACTGACAAACAGAAGTCCTGCTGCGCACGATGTCACGTGACGTGTGACCACAGACATCTCTTCAACTTGTGCCACTGCTTACTGCGGACATCTGAAGAAGATGGCCTCAAAGAAAGGTACCAGGTCCCCCAGTACCAAGAAAGTTGCCAGTGAGAAGAAGGAACTGCCACTTACCAAGACTATTGTGCCGCCCAAGATCTTTTTTGGGAAACAAAAATTGCACCTGCAGCAGCGGTGTCTGGGGAGCAAGCTGGGAGCAGCTCCCCTGCCTAGGCCCAAGCCCATGTCTGTGGCAGAGGCAGCCAGTCTAATCACTACAACGCCAAGGAGCAGTGATGTTGAAATTGACTTATTGTTATCGCGAAGTAGTACCCTTTCAACACAGGAAACTCAGATAAGTGGACAACAACAGCTGCAACCACTGCCCACAATAGTAGTTGTTCCTCCCGAAGTAAGGGCAGTTCAGGAAATCGAGCTTCCTGCAGAGGAAGAAGAAGAGCAAGCCACTCTTTCAGAAGATCCATTGTCTTCCAGATCCCCAGCAAGGAAAAGGAGGGTTAGTCCATCGAGTTATTCTGCAAGTTCCCCTTCTGATGATCTAGACGCCACTTGGAAGCCACCACCTCAGTCTGAGAGTGAGACACGCCACGAGACAAGGCTAGGGAAAACGAAGGTTCCAGAAAGCCTTAGAGTTATGGAGGTAGATGTAGAAGAAGAGGAGGATGATGATGATGATGAGCCAGTCATCATGGACATTAGTCCCACACCAACATTACCCCATCTCAAATTGCTGTGAGGGGTATGGCACGGATACCACCAACACAGATAACATCAACACCACCTCCAGATTCCGTATTTGCATTTGCAAAGGCCCGGCAGCGACCTACATCCAGCACAACCACTGCAGTAGACGTAGGTACTGCAGAGAGTCAAACTCCATGCCCACCTACCAGTTCATCCGGCATTGAAAGTGGCACCAGCAGCTCCAGAAAGTTGACCTCCCCAGTTTGGGACTTCTTTTTGGTTAGCAGGAAGGAGGTGAACATTGTGATATGCTCCATTTGTGGACAAGGTGTTAGTCGGGGTAAGCTTGGTACAAACTATGGTACCGGAGGCCAAACAACCCATCTGAAAAAACACCACTTGATCCAGTGGGAGGCGCACCTTAGTGGCTAAAAAACTGCACCCATTGTTGTTGGTGGGGATGAAGGAGTAGAAGATCTGATCACGGTGGAAGGTGAACAAGAGGGAGACAGTTTCTCTGCTACACAAAGTAGCCCTGTCCCCAGCAATGCAGTGGTACCGGCCTGATCCGCATCAGCAACATCGCAGTGGCACAAGAGTAAGAGTCAGACTGAGACACCAAGGGGTCCCAGGCAAGAGAGTACCGCAACGAAACGTGTGTTGAGCCTAACAACATCTGGCATCAAGAAGATGTCACCTGCATCAGTGGCACCAGAAAAGAAAAAAACACACGCTACCATTCTCAGCATGTTTAGGTCGGAGGGGCAGTACGAATGCAACCACCCAACAGCACGTTTGTACAATGCAAAGCTGGCTAAAATGTTAGCGCTGGATCTTCTCCCTTTTTCTTTTGTGGAAGGGGTGGGTTTTCTTGAATTTGTGACTGCCATCTGCCCAAAATGGAAGGTTCCCAGCCGGTCCTATTTTGCCAGAGTTGATGTTCCAGCACTACATCACGACATGCTGCAATTGCTTGGACAAGCTTTGCAGCAGAGTGCTGTTCACATTATCCACCTGACAACAGACATGTGGACCAGTTGCCAAGCCACTGATTACATGTGCATCACTGCACACTGGATCTCTTTTGTGGGGGTTAGAGAAAAGATATCTGCAGGTGTTGACACTGCTGAGATTTTTAATGCCACTCGGAAACATGCAACTGTAGCCATGTTCGCCATGGAGAAATCTCATACTGCTGCAAACATTTTGGAAGAGTTTAACAGCAAGGTCTTTGAATGGCTGCACCCAAGAGGGCTTAACATTGGTTTTGTTGCCACGGACAATGGCAGTAATATAGTTAGGGCCATGTACGATGGTGGCTATTTCAGGGTCCTGTGTTTGGCGCACTGCATTAATATTATTGTTCAAGACTTTCTGAAAAAAGAAGGCCGCGTCAGCAACTTACTGACCACCTGCAGAAGAATCTGCACACATTTCAGCCATTCTTTTAAAGCCCGGAAGCAGCTGAGGATCATTCAACGTGAGCATAGAGTGCCAGTTAAAGTACTCATCCAGGAGGTGCCAACATGTTAGAACTCAGCTTATTACATGCTTGAACGTCTGTTTGAGCAGTACAGACCATTCAATGAATATGTCATGCAAAGAGGGGATGCGAATGTGAAAGGCATGACCTTTGAGATGGACCAATGGGGCCTAGTTAAATGCCTGACAGAGATGCTACTTCCTTTCGAGCTCTTCACATGTGAAGTCAGCAAGGAGGTCTGTACTATGGGCCAAGCTATCCCATTGTTGCACATGCTACAGGAACAGCTGAAGGGGACGTATGCAATGTACGCAGGTGTGGAGGAAATAAAAGAAGCATATGAGTTGGTGGCGAGCTTAACCATTCGCTTATCTGAAAATACAAGGGTGCAAAGAGGCATTGTGTCATCCAACCATTAGATTTATGCCACAATTCTGGATCCACGGTACAAAGCAGTACTGAACACTAACACATTGATTCCTTTTTCAGAAGTTGATGTTGCCAAGTACAAAACTTGGATAGCTGCAGAAGCCAGTCGCTTAGAAAAAGAACAGCTGGGAATTAGAGGCCTGCTACTCCAGCCCACAACAAGTACTGCAGGGCAGCCTGCATCAAGTTCAACTTCAGAGCCTGAGGGCAGTACGGTTGGCTCACAGCAGTCGAAACCACCAACAACACCAAGAGCAACGTCAAAAACAGCAAGAACAGGATCATCAGCCCCAGTAAAATCGGCACAGGAATGATATGTACGGCAAGGGCTTGTGAGGCCCAGTGCTGAGGGAAATGCAAAAGAGGCCGAACAAAGCAGAGCACCCCTGAGCATTGAGCGGATGTTCCAGGCCTATCTGGATGACCCAACAGAGGTCTACATTGATCAATACCCATTTGTGTATTGGTATGCGAAAAGGGGCCAATGGCCAGTGCTCAGCAGGCTAGCGATAAACTATCTGGCTTGCCTTGTCGCAAGTGTCTCTTCTGAGTGTGTTTTCAGTGCAGCTGGTGCCGTTGTAACAGTGAAAAGGACCAGTCTCTCGCCCCAAAATGTGGAGAGGTTAACCATGATCAAAATGAATCAGCACTTTATACCACCGGATTACACCAGACCTGAAGTAGCACAGCAGGAAGATGATGTCAGAGACTTAGGTCATGGAAGTAGTGTGTTAGATGACCTACTTCTGGGTGAACCATCAGAGTTTGAGGACGAGCTCTACTTCCCTGACAACTAGGCTTTCAACTTGTTACTTTCTTTCTTCCTTATTTACTTTTATTATTTGTGTGGGTCTCTGTCTTTCTGGTTCGAATCACAACAAATCCATCACCACCGTCTTACTCTTTTATTGCTGCATTGGAGTTGCAACTGTGTGCAGTCATTAAAGAAGTAAGTCCAATCATCCGAGTCCTGCTCCAGTCCACTCCTCCTGACTCACCCTAAATCCATTTCCCTCAAGCCAGACATTGGATGGAGAATAGTACAAGTAATGTGTGCCTGCCTCGTTGAGTCCCTCCAAAGAAATGACTATAGCTATCCTCCTTTCCGAGCAGAGAGGGACTACCCCTTAAGAACAGGTAATGATGGCATGCATTGGACGCTGACTCTGAGTGATTGGTGTTTGTGTTGTTGTTGTTGTGCATGAAGTGTACTAGTATTTAATCTACACACAAAAAAGTGACCCAAGTCAATGTTTCCCTTCTTGTTGTTTAATAACAAAATGGTACTTCTACTGCAGGCCGAACTATTGCATTTTTGAATATGGAATCTGGACTCACTCGGTACACTACAGACTTGGACACCATGATGACCATACTATACTCGTCGCAGTCAGTCAGTAGGATTGGAGATGATTGATGGAATAACTCGGGCATTTCATGAAGTGACCTAAAAGGTAAACAAGTCAACAACAACCACAGCAGACCTACATGTCTGTGTAGTGGTGGAGGCGAGTGTAGTGGTATGACTGACAGCGGTGCATTGATTTAGTTACTTAATTTGGAAAATGCTATGTTGCTGTATATGTGTGCTCTGTCTGGCTCAAAATCTAAGCTAAGTGGAGGTTGGGCGGGCCCCGCGGGCCTGCTCTGTCCTGTTGTTGTTGTAGGTTAATGCTGGAAACAGAGTAGACATGATTTAGGCATGCCGCCTCTGAAAGTGTTCTTGTTGCACTCCTCCATATTTTATGCATTTTGGGGCAGATTTACAAGCCCCTTGCGACACTTTTGTATCACTTTTCCCATGTTAAAAATGACGCAAAAGTGGCGCAAGGGCCTTATAAATAAGCCCCTTTAACTTTGCTTTTCTTCTTGATTTTTCAATATCCCTTTTGTTTTTCCATCTACACTTACAGGCCAGCCTTTACCCTGTGCTATACTGGGAAAAACAACTCACACTTACCTTACCAATCCGCATCCGCCAGGCAGGCAGTGGCACCCAAGATTGACGAACGGAGCGTCCATGGAAGGAAGGACCAAGAGGAATGCTTAGATGCAACTCCCCAATTTGACCATAACATAGTAACTTAGTATCATCATCTTTTAATTTGATTCATTGTTTCTCTTCAATCATTACGACTGTGTGTGTTGTTGTATATTATGTTTGCTTATATATTTGACCCCTATTTTGTGAAGGCAGCCAGTGTGCTTCTGCATTAGGCTTGCAAGCCTTCTTTGTGGTGCCCATGCCTTGTTGTTGATTTGCATGCAATTATTTCTTCTTTTACCCAGCAAAAATGCAGCACAGTTCACTACATGTTCTAATACATTTGCAATATTATTGATTTGAATTGATTCACTATGTGGCCTAGTCTGCAATGGGTTAACTTTCTTTGCTAGCTTTAAAAGGAAGCCGGTACAACAGAACATTAAATGTATATAATTTGGGTCTCTCTGAGAGCAGACAGACAAGGTGTTAGACCTGGTATCATTGGCGTGAGTCTTCCTTCCATTTTTTTACTGATTGCCTCCTCTGTTTTGATATGTTTTTGCTGGTTTTATGCTTTGGGCACTGTGCCACTGCTATTCAGTGCCACAGTGCAAGTGCTCCCTATGTTAAATTGATGTATTGATTAGTGACTCCATGATTGGGTTATTTGATTTACTTGTCAGACCCTAGTATAGTGCACCATGTGTGCCCAGGGCCTGTAAATCAAATACTGCTGGTGGGCTTGCAGCACTGGTTGTGCCACCCACAGAAGCAGCTTGTAAAGTGTGTCTCAGGCCTGCCATTGCAGAGCCTGTGTGCAGTCTGTGACTGCCATGTCGACTTGGCAAGTGCACACACTTGCCAGTCCCTAAACCTTCCCTTATCTTCATATCAGACACCCCTAAGGTAGGCCCAAGGGCAGGGTGCATTGTAAGATAAGGTAGGACATGCCCAGGTGTGTGTGGCATGTCCTAATAGTGAATTACAGCCATTTTTGTTTTTCACTATTGCAAGGCTACCTGTTCCCCATAGGCCTGAATGGGCAGTTTGATTATTACATCTTATAATCCTAACTGACCCAGGGAACATGGTAGAAAAACGAATTTAGTATGCCTGAACTCAGAATGATAAAATACATCTTTTAGTGAAGTTGATTTTAACATTCTGTGTTTGAAAATACCAGTTTTAGAAAGTGTGTATTTTCTTGCCTAACCTTCCAAACCTGCCTCTGCTAGGTTGTGTATTGTGTGTCTGGCTTTGTGAGTGACAGGGGCTGGGGTGGCTCCAGGAGACAGGGTGAGTCAGCACAGGACTGAATAGAGAGATCTGCATCCAAGTGGTGGGAGGAGTAAGCACCTGGGTCTGAATAGGGCTGTGCCTGCCTTCCACAATGCTGGCTCCGCCTCCTGCTGGGCGACTGAGCACCCTGCCCCACATTCTGAAAGGAAAGAAGGAGTCCTGTAAACAAAGTGTTCCAGGACTGACCAGAACTGGTTTTGGACTAGGCAAAGGCCTCTCTGCCTTCAGAGAACAAAGAGAAAAGGTGTATAAAAAGGGGACCCAGACCCCTAGGAAATTAGATCACTTCTGGAACAACAAGATGACCCTTTTGCCAAGGAGAAGAACCAAGGAAGCTGCAGGAGTTGGACTGCCCCTCTGCCAAGTGTGCTGTTTGCTGGGTTGGCCTGAAGTGGTTTCTTCATTGCCAAGGAAAGGAGAAGGAACTTTTAAAGAACTTTCATCATCTTGCAGAATATTACTCCAAGGGCTTGAATTTGTGCTTGCCTCCTGCTGAAGTCTCAGGGCCAAAAGACTTCATTACCAGCTCCCTCCTGAATTCCATTGCTGGGGATTCTGTCTGCTTAGACCTGCGTGTCGCTGGGAGCTGGAAGCGCGACGCAACAAGAAGAAGCGTGTCGCCATCGTAGCTGTTGCCGTCGCATCGCCGGAGAAGCGTGTCGCCGCCACCGAGGCTGCCGCCGCATCACCAGAGAAGCGTGTCTTCGTCAACAGCCGCTGAGTGTCGCATCACCGGAGACGCGTGTCACCACCGCAAGGGTCGCTGTCGCATCACCATAGAAGTGCGTCGCAGGGCCTGTCGCGGCTCCAAAGGTACAGAGTTCGCCGCACGGCCTTCGGCGTGCACGCATCGTCGCATCAAGGGCGCCATCTTATCGCATCGCACCGGATCATCGCATCGAGGCGCCATCTTGCGCATCGCAACCGGAACGCAGCACGAGAACCTACGCATCACCTCCTCTCCGGTAAGGATCAAGACGCATCCCCTACTCTGCGCAAGCATTGAGGCGCGACGCATCGTCTCCCCCGAAGCAAGGAACCGACGCATCTCCATCCCTGCGAACCTTTTGTTTGTTTTGCATTACGCATCCAGGTACTTTTGTGAGAACTTTGTCGCATTTATCATCAACTTGAACTAAGGAACTTCGCCATCTTTTAAAAGTATTTTCAGTACAGTATTGTGGATTTTTGTCGTTTGTGGTCTTGTGATAAGTCTATATAAAGAATACTTATTTTTATAAAACCTGTGTGGTGTCCATCTGTAGTGTTTTCACTGTATTACTGTATGTGTTCACAAATGCTTAACACACTGCCTCTTAGATAAGCCTGCCTGCTGGTGCCAAGCTACCAAGGGGGTGAGCAGGGGTTATCCAGGTGTGTAATCCCCTTTCCCTGACGTAGAAGCAAGGGTCCCTATTTGGACAAAGGTGTATACCATTGCCAACTAGAGACCCACAGTTCTATCACAAGGCAATTGCATAATAATAATAATTAATAATATACTGCTGCCCTGTAGTACTAGTCTAGTACTACTCATCCTTAACCATCAAGTCATCATCATGCATGCATTTCCTTTTTCTCCCTTAACAGATTTATGATGGTCGTCTGACAAGATTGTGTGTTGTCCATGTGTAGTGTTTGTCTTTGTCAAACCTTTCCCTCAAATACCCCTTCCCAACCATTTATCAAACCCTAACCCTCTTCCCCCGGGCTGTGTGATATATATTGAGGTGGGACTAAATTAAATTTGCACCAATAATTGATCACACACTTGCTGGGGTGGATGTGGTGAAAGCAACACTAACTCAAGGCAGGGCGAGGATCTTCTTCTGCAATATATATATATATATATATATATATATATATATATATATATATATATACATATATATATATATATATCGGCCACACTGGCAACAGATTAAATTGCCCAGTGCCCACCCATTCTCAGTAGTATTCGCTATTCTCTTTTTTTTCCAGGGGAACATAATTATTAACCCATTAGTAATTATTAATTGCCGGCATCGATTTATCATCCTTCCAGCACTAAAGGTTACACTTGTCCACTTCATAGGTCGAGTCAACTTCAATTTGTTGTAACTCGTACTAGGCTATCCCTGCCACCAATATGTTTTATTTTACTTTAGCATTGCTTATCATTCATCATCTGGTTTCTTGTTTGGCAGTCTTCTTCTTGTGTAGTTACTACATACTGTACTTCTTCTACTCGTTTCCTAGTCTCCCCCAGGTGACTGACTGTCTCATTTTCTTTTCTTGCAAATGCAACTGCTACTGCTACCACCACCCACCATGGCACCTTAGGAAACCAAACCATCAGCATGCAGCCATCGCTTGGCCTAAACATCAATCACTGGTAAGAGAAGAAGTGTGGGGGAGTCAATAATGTATATACTATGGAAATTAATTAATTCACACACCCACATCCTTCTGAGTACATACTACAAAGGGGTTTTAGTTGCAGAATGCATAGACTAGGAGGAGAGACTGACTGCAGTAGGACAAGTGAGGGTGCTGCATCTATCTGTCGGTGTGTTACACTATTGGCAGATTTCAAAAACTGGCTGCGGCCCTGCAGCAAAAGGAGGAAACAAACAAGGTGACGTAAAAGAGTAACCCCCAGAAAAGATTTGCATCATATGTATTGTAAAACTATAAATAATGTATTACCCTAACAAATATAAACTAGATGAAAAACCCACAACACCTGACCCACCCCTCTCCCTAACCCCAACCAATGTCCAGTAAATTAAATAAATGTCCGTCCACGTCAAAGTTGAAGAAAAAAAAGTAAACCCCAGCTCCCAACATCCCACCCACCAAAAAAAGATTAAAAAAGGGGCAAGGGTTAAAGACTGAGGTCTAGCGGCGGGGGTGCCGGCTAGTTCGCTCCAGGACCTACTCCAGCTTGGCCTCTAGGGGTGCCATCTGGAGGAGCATGTGGCGCCGAATGTTCCTGCAGGAACAACATGGGTGGGCAGCAGTAGATGATGATGAAGTTGATGGGCGGCGGGTGGCTGCCAGAACAAAGCGCCGTACCACCAGAGGCATGGGGGGTTGGCTGGGCCCCAGGGCATTGGAGGAAGAAACTGCAGCTGCCGCCTCCTCCTCCTCCTCCGCCAGGGCAACCAGCCAGCGATATTCATCCCGGATGGCCTCCAGCTTCCTTTGCCGGGCCCTGGCTGCTAACTCCTGCCTGGTGGGTTGTGAAGGAGTAGCTATATCAAGAAAGAAAAAAAAAGACAATTGTAACCAATACTCTCAGCAAAACTATAACACAAAATTACACACATAAAAATTATAGTGGCACAGTACTCGGTATCCTCCTCACTTCCTCTGCCCCTAAGATTTGGATGTGATGATTAGACTTTCAGGCACTATGGAATGGAGTAGAAGTATTCTTTTTCTCTCTCTTGTTTAGCACAATTAATCTTGTAGGCATGCCAGCTCAGTCAGCTTGTGTCCTAGACAGACAAACTCATGTCGCAGACTCATGTTACTTTACTACTGTCTGCATGTGGGGCAGCTATACTACACAATTATATATTTTTCCATTATGGCCATACTCTGTTAAATCAATGGCAAATGCTCAGACAATTTCACTTTCACCATGACTACTGCAATAAGGCACATGATGATGATGACATGCTTATGAATGATGATATACGGCCGCACGACATCATGTCACTCACGTGATGATGATGATGATGATGATGACATACTGAGTGATTTGTAAGTACTTGTAGTTACCATGCAGCCGATAGGCAACCCATGGCTGACACAATCAAAAATGACTTCCGGGTCACGATACAAACGCACGGAGCGGGATGGATTGTCAAGGCGCACTCGCTTAGAGACCTACATGTAGAGGGAATCAAAGAAAATCAAAGTGCTACTTTACACGACGGAGTGGATTACCGAGCACCACACCTGAATTGGATAGAAACGCCGGAACAAGGGAGAATCACCTTTACACTTTAAGGAAAAGATAGAACTTTCACACACAGCCGGGACGGAAGTAGAACCGGCGGAGAGAACGAAAAAAAAAATATTGTTTGTTTGCTAGTCAGCCCTGAAGAAGTCGTGTGGGTTACTGCCCACGACGAAACACGTGTTGGCTGGGCATTTTTCGTGTGGAATAAAGACACGACAGAACATCCAACGACTTGTTATTAAGAAAGCATCAACAATAACTGATCAGATTGTATTGTGTGTGTTACATGAATTTAAAAAGGACATATGATATATGAAAAGATACTTATCTTCTTGACACCAGCGTGTGCATAAGACAAGCATTCCAGTTTAATGGTGGATCTGGCAAACGGTCCAGTAGGACGGTTCAGGGTGTGTATTTCCCTCACCTTTTGCACCGCACAGATTGTGAACAACAAATTACGCATACTTTCGGAGGCGCCATATCCACATTTAAACACAAAACCACCCCACCTGTGAGCTTATAAGTACAGTCAAAAATGACATGGGTAGGGACTGGAGCGGAAGTGGGCCTCGGAGTCGGAGGGAGGCGATTAATGATTGGTGGGTAGGGCACATAATAGTCATGCACAATATATATGTTGTTCTTGCAAACTACTGTGAGTCAAGGGAGTATTCCATTCTGAAATACAAGTACAACCTCAAACCTTTGAATGAAAAACCTTGCAAAAAAACAGTCCTTGTTCTTCCCAGGGCTTTTTTCATTTATCTGTGCATTGGTCTTCTAGCACTATTATTTTATTCTTCACCCTTGGCTTTGGTACTCTGGCACGGTTTAATTTTCTTTTACATTCTCTTCATCCAATCTGACTCTGTTTTCACCTGCTATCTATGATACCATCCAGGCATCCATCCATCCAAACATGGCTATCATAAACCGGCTTTCACTGACAACATACATTTGTCATAGATATAACCAAAACCAACCACCACCCATGCGTCCTTGCTTGCCTTAGAGTTTGACCCCTCAAAGCCCCCGGAGGATTCCTTTCACCCATACAGTTTCACCCACCCAGGCAGGCATCCTTTCTGCTATCTCTTTCACCTTTCACCCATCCTTCAACTACCCATGCATCCTATCAACTTCATCCGCCACATATATGCATCCCGGGCCCCTTCCTTCACCCACGCATCCTTCTCTGCCAGTCATACATGTCGTCTGACTCTTTGTCTTTGTCATAAAACTGTCTCTGCTGAGTTGAAGATAGAATAGAATAGGCCATTAGTTACTCAACTCCTGCCGCTAATGCTAATGTTAAGTAAAGGGTGTCTTCTTCAGCTGTTCAGTTTTCACAACAACTTAGTCTCAGCAGAAGTACAGTGTACTACTGAGTGTACACCCTTGCAGCGAGTGTATTCATCATTCTCAATAAGTAAGGAATCTGACTTACCACCCCCTGCCACTGCTGCTGGCTCACCCCCTGCAGCTGCCGCATCCGCTCCCTCCGGAGTGGCATGGCCCTCACCACTGGCCCTGGCGGTCGGTACGCCTGGAAAAAACATTTCACATTTTTTTAGATGCCATATACGCCTCCCCTATTTATTTTTTTTATTAGCAAGATTGAAAATAATACATAGTTAATAATACATACACCACACACATCACTATCGACAATTCGGTAGAGTAGAGTAGACAGTATTGTCCTATCAAAAATAACAAAATAATATCCGGTTGGGCATTTTGTTGGTGGCAATTTTTGAAAAGCCTCTCAAGAAGAGGACAACCCAAAGGACTAGACTCAGTGACTAGAGCTATTGGTGTATCTCATTTTTTGAAAAGAAGAAAGAGTCGCCAACTGGGCGGACATGAGGTCTCTCTTAGTTGAATGATAATAGGGCCGTCCTCCTACTCCTCAAACTTCCTTCCAGCCATGGTGCACGATAATCAGTTGTGCAGTGTTGACCATCAACTGCTGCTACTAAAAAAAGTACTAGGCCTGGATTAGAAAAAGTAAAATACAGTTACACCACTTTGGGGTGTCCAACGTGAGTGACCACCATTACTGATTCAGCTTGATGAGCCAGTAAAGGAAACTAAAGCCTTCTCATCTCACAAACCTGCGGAGAATACCTTACTTGGGCATGCAATCTGCACAGCAGATTAGTTTTACTAGTAGTAGTAAGGAGTCCTTACTAGTACTAGTAGTAGCCTAGAACCAATGGGTTCTCTGAGTCTTATAGTACCACTACTATGCAATCCACATATAAGAGGAGAGGGAAAGCTGAGTGAAACCCAGAAGAAAGCAAGCTACAGACAGACTAATACAGAGTGAGATCAGAGGTTAGTCAGATGCAGTTTGATTTGATGTAAAAAAAAAACAGACACTAGAAACAATGTTAGTACTAGTACTTAGTAGGAGTTAATGGAGCAAAAACAAGAATTTAGAAACAGATAGATTGAAGAGGATTTTGGAAAAATTAAAATTAGGAAATGGAAATAATAGAGCGGTAAAAGTTAGGGAAATATTAATGTATAACAACACCAGGAGGACTTAATGGGGCCAGCAGCAGAGCCATCTGGGTCTGAGGCTGCTTCATGCTGCTCCTGGGAGGCCCCTCCAGCTCCCGCACCCACCGCACTGCCAGCAGACCCAGTCTTCTTCTTGCCCCTGGATGCTGATCATGTAAGACATAATTAAAGAGACAAAAAATGATTTGTGTTAAATAAATAAATATAATTGCTCTAAAAATATTTTTAGAGAGGAAATGGCAATTGCAATAACATTGACCTATCCTAAATCAGAATGACTTATTCGACTAGTAGTAGTCGACTAGTATGTATCGCAGTCGAGTACCATCCGATCATTATTACTCCACAGTTCAATTCCGATTCCTGAATCCTAAACATACCTAGCCCGCCTATTCCAGACTTTGGAATGAATTGCAAAAAAATTATATTTGCTTCTACTAAGTACCGATCTCATTCCCAATCATCTCTCAGTCTCCAACTCAAACCCCCTTTGACGGGCCAATTACGAAGTCTGCATTTTTATTCTTCTTAATGCATAGATGGACACATGCATATTGCATACACCAAATTGGTTGGTTGCTATTCTATTCACTCACTATACGAACAAACTACAAAAGGTTCTACTAGGACTGAAGTTATGTGAGAGGACGTGTCATGCAGGCCGCTAAATTACCAAATAATTCTAACTAACTACTACCACTATCTTAGTGACAGCAGACAGGACAGCATGACAGGACAAAGGAAAGGACTGGAGTCTTTCCTATAGGCATTTCCAAACTCAAATTCTCTAACCTCTCTTACATGACCAGCCCAAGAGAGCGCAAAGTTGCAAACAAGTACGATAAGTTATTAGCGCCGAGCATGAGCACCTGTCTGGAAGTAACAATCACATAATAATAAGATTTTTAAACATAAGTTACCTGCATGTAAGCAGCAGTAGCATGTTAGCTATTTGCGAAAAAAATAATATTCGCAATAACACAGAACAGAAGAACACAATAGTAATATAATTATCTACTCACCAAGCCCCGGAACCTCAACACATAGCAGGTCCAGCAGGTACTGCTCCCGGTCCAGGATGTCCAACCACCAGTGCGTCAATTGGTTACGGGTGCGCCGGACCACAGAGCCGCAAAACACTGCCCGGCGCACCCTCTCCCAACGCCGGTGATGCCCCTGGAGCCCGTACCCGGACCCAGGCCTGCCGCCTGCTGCCAAGGGTAAGGGGAGGTGGCGCTGGACAAAAGAAAATAGTACAGCCACCTCCGCCTCACTGAATAAGGCCCGTGGCTGCACCCCTTGTGGGCGCCGCCTTCCGCAAAGAAGGCGGTCTCGGCTCTCACTCCTTGGCCTCTTCCCCTGGCGCTTAGTTTTTTTAAGGCTCTTCGCCATGGTTCTGGGTAGGCAGGGGGCAGAAAAGAAAAGGTAGGTAGGAAGTAAGAAAGTAAGTAAAGGAAATGAAAAAAGCAAGTAATAGAAAAAGAGTGAAAAACACACTAAAAAACACACAACAAGTAGGACAAAATGCAAAATATACAATCAGGAATAGAGAGGGATAGATAATAAATAAAAAAGATCAAAAAAATGTTTCTAGAAACAAAGAGGGTCATTACAAAGTCTGCCCGCCATCGCAACGGAAAAAGGGACCACCCGCAAGAGGTGCGGCGGTCCCGCTGTGTCTATTAGGATGCGACCGCCACCATGGCAGTCGCATCCTGTATATTTAACATTGTGGCGGGCGGTGCAGTATTCAGCACCCGCCACAATGTTAAAAGGGCATGTTGTGCATTTGCATGCACATCGTGACAGGCACCGTGCGGTCCTGCCACCTTGTGCATGCAAATGTCAGGGGGTACCATGGGTACCCCCCAAGTGCAGCCACCCACCCCACCAACCACCTGGGGGCCCGCAACGGGCCCCCAAAGGCATTCTGCGCATGCCTTTCCATGGCGGAGTCTCTGCCATGGAAAGGCATGAGACCGCCATCATCGTAATATGGATGGCGGTGCCTGCAAGGCACCTCCACCATATTGCAGGCCTCTTCCACTCGGTAGGCGATCGGGCGGATTGCTTACCGGCGGAAAACTTTCCATCCGCCTGGGTCCCCACCGCCATCGTAATATGGCAGGGGAGAAATGTTAGGCGGGCAGACGAAAATGGCAGGCGATTCACCACCGCCATACGGGCGGCGGCGATCCACCCGACATCATAATGACCCCCCAAGGATTGAAAAAATATAGTGAGGATAGAAAACCAGGCCCAGAACCATAGCAAAAAGTGAAAAACAAGATGGCCGTGCCCATTGGCGACCGCGTGGTGAAGTTCGCGCAATATTTCCCCCCGAGCACACAATAAGCGTCCTCGAACATGCAATACGCGTTCCCGAACAGGAAAAACACATCGCGAACGGACGGAGCAAGCAACTCCACATGCTTGTGGAACTCCGCGTAGCTCACAGAGTTTTTTTGCGACTTCGCGGAATTCCGCGTAGCGTGACTACGCGAACTCCGCCCAGGGTTAGTTTTGACCTGGCCATCACTCTTATTAATGTGATTTTACCTCAGTTATGTTAAAAGACTCACTCTTAACCGTGCAACTTTGAACACAGGGAAACTCTCACAAAAGAGCCAACATTTTACTTTTACTGCCCATAATCCACTGCCTTCTGTATGAGAAATTGAAGAACCCTGACCACTAGGGTCTGCTATACAAAGATTTCAACCGATGAAAAGAACATTTTGTTTTATGTTGTCTGTAGATGTAGACACAAATATTGTGGGGTCCACGTATTAGAAGCAAATATCCATGCATTCCTTTCCATTTATTTTTTTCACTTCCATGGACTTTAGTCACGCACAACCCTACCTGCTTCCAATATTGTCTACTTTCCTATATCTCCACTAATCTCTCTTTCTCTGCTATGACAGAATATCGAGGAAACAGATATCGAATGGATGTAATATCACGTCAGAATTATCGAGGACTAAAATATTGAGAAGGTAAGTGCAAAGAGGTATGTATATATTTACTATTCTTAACTCCACATATACATACCTTGAATATCTATATATATATATATATATATATATATATATATCGTCAAGGTACATATATGTGGATGTAAGCATAACTAAAGTTTGCTTATCCATGGAAATTTCACAATATTTATGTCCTCGATATTCTTAACACCATATTTTGTTCACACAATATTTTTTATCTCATATTTCATGCAAACACACTTTCTCTAACTTCCTATTTTCCTCAATCCCTGTAGTCTTCCTCTCTCTGTCTCTACATTTTTACCTTTCCTTGTCTCTATTTCTGTGTTTATGCCTATGATATTTCCTACCTTATAAATTAACACTTTCTTTCTTCTTCATTATTACTACTCTTCCTGCCAGTGTATTTTCTCAGTCTCAATGTCATGCCCTCCCTTTGATCAGTGTTAATCCCATACTATCACTATTTTTTTAGACTCATTTACTCTCTATTTTCTTGTGAAGCATTTTGTCCTTCCTTTTCTCTTCTCTCTCGTTCCATGCCTACTTTTCATTTGCTTCCTCTGTTAAATGCTACAGCATGTTCCCTTCCTCATTCTATCTCTCCTTCTCAATCTCTCTCTTACTTTTGTTTCTGTGTGCCTCCCTCTCTCCATCCCGATTCTTCTCACTCTATCTGCAATCATACCTTCATTTATCATCTTTTCCTGCTCTTTACAACACCTTGGGGCATATTAGCAAGAAGAGGCGATAATCATCGCTAACCCTGCTTAGCGTGATTTTTTTTATCGCCGGCTATCGCTGGAATATATTGCCACGCTAACGCTGTATTAGCAACGATTAGCGCTATGGCGATGAATATTCCAGCGATAGCGGGGGAAATGGGCCAACATCGCTGAAATACCAGCGATGTTGCATGGAGAAGGGAGATCACCTTGCTGATACGACCCTGTGGTCGTATCTGCATAATCCACCCCCCCATGTTAGGTATGGCTAACTCCTGCTAATTGCAGGTGTTAAATAAATGGCGATGACCTCGGTTAGCGCGACTTTTCACGTCGCTAACTGGGGCCATGGCCACCTTGCTAATAGGCGATAGGCCTGTTAGCGAGTGTTTCCCAGGTTTGTTCGTCGGGAACGCCCACTTTGCATGTCATTAGCGATAAATATCGCTGACATGCAAAGCGGTAAAAAAACGGGCGCTAATTCCCGCAAACTGTCGCTAACTGCTGTTAGAGACAGTTTGCTGATAGGGCGATATAAATATCGCCGCTTTAGTGGCAAAAAGTGCCGCTAAAGCGGCGATAGTGCCCTTGCTAATATGCCCCCTTGTTATCCATTCTTCTTCATGATTTGCTTACTTTTTTGTCTGCTTCCCTCCTATTTTCCTCAATGAATCTTGCTTTCTCCTGCACTTTGGGGCATATTATCAAGGGCCTTATCTCTGCTTTTTTGGCTTTTAAAGCCAAAAAAGCGGAGATAATCCTTTCGCCCTATTTGCAAGCCGGTGCTAACATGCATTAGCGCATGTTATCAGCCGCTTTGCCGACGCTCGCTTTGCATCTCTAATGAGATGCAAAGTGGGCGTCACTGGGCGTACCCCTGACGGACTACCTTGTAAATTATCGCTAAATGCACATCGCGATATTTACAAGGTGGCCCTCAGGATTTTAGCAGACGTTAGTTTTTGGCAAAAACCGCGGTTTTCGCCGAAAACTAACGTCTGCTAAAATCCTGACTATTGTATGTTGACAATGGGAGGTGGATTGATCTGTTACGACCACAGGGTCCTATCATCAAGCTTATCGCCGTTTTGCAGGGAACATCGCTGGAAAACCAGCGATGTTCCCTGCAAAACTGGCGATTTCCCCACTATTGCTGGATTATATATCGCCCTTGAGTTATGCGTTGATGATAACGCGCTAACTCGGTTATTTAATTCAGCGATAGCCGGCGTTGGGGAAATGAGCGCTAGGCGCGCTGGGCGATAATTATCGCCCCTCGTTGTTGATATGCCCCTTTGACTCTTCAATTTCTCTTTCATGCTGCCTTTTATCTCACTTAGTCACTCTCTTCCTCACCTCACCTCTCTTCTATTCTTCTTTCCTTCCTTCCTTCTGTTACCCTTTCTCACCTTCTCTTTGTGATTTGTTTTCTTTTGCCTTCCTTTCCCTTTTTGTGGCCACTCACTCTTGTGCTCTATTTACTGTTCCTGTTTTTCCTTGCCATCCTCCCTAAGCTCCCTTGTTGATTCATTAAACTACTTTTTTTGCTTCCTTGCTATTTTCCTTCCTGCTATTCTCACTCTCTGAACTTCTACCTCTACTTCGGTCTCCAAACTATGCCTTCTCCAGTCTATGCCTCTTCCCACATCACCCTTCCCCTCTAAATCTCACTTTCCACCTCTCTCTGCTTGCTTCTTGATTTTTCTCTCTCTTTCTTATATGCTTTATGCCTGGGTCTGCCTCATTAGGTCTCTTTTTACATCCTAGCAAACGTGCATTCCATCACTAATTCTTTTTGCTCTAACCTTATATGTTCATCGCTGTCTGTGCTTCTCAGATTCAGACAATGTTTTATGATCCCATCCTCCATCCGTCTTTTTTTTTGTTGAATTTTTTAAATGTATTAAAAGTTAAAGGTAGTAAACAATACAATGTAAGCAATATATAAAAAGTTAAACAAAGAACAGAATTAATAATCTCAATTGGTCAAAAGATCTCCTAAGAAACAAAGCATTATGAAAAACAAATCAAGTAGTGAGAAATAGCAAAATGAACCAATAGTATTTATCTATGTTTCATGAGGTTTTTTTTTTTTACAAAAGAGGAAAAGAAAGAATAAGGAAAAGATAGAAAGAAGAATGAAAGAAAGTGAAAGAAAGAGAAGAAGTAGAAAGAAAGCAATGACGTTTAGGAAGGTGATGAGTGCGAGGTTAGAAATTTAGTAAAAGGTAACCAAAGAAAATCAGATTTATTTTTTTGAGATAACAGAGAGGAGGAGGCAGTAGATATGCTATTTTCATCACAAATAAGATTCCACCAAACCAAAGGGCATAATTTAGAGTTACCTGTCCAACAGGTTAGTATAACTTTAAGAGCAAGTGCAATGAAAAGATCAAATAATACAGGTTTCGAAAAGAGATTATTAAAATCATCAGATATGGTACCAAGAAAAACATTTTGAATAGATAATGGAACACTACATGAAAAAATCAATAAACATTTTGACCATATGGATTTCCAAAATTCATTTACTTTAGGACAATAATAAAGTGAATGAGTCAAACTGCCATCAGAGGAAAGACATGACCAGCATAAGGGAAAGATAAAGGAATCAATTTTATGAAGGAGGGAGGGAGTAATAGCTCTATTATATATAAAAAATAAAGATTGTATAATATTGGCAACTTTGGAGGTACTAAAGATTTTTCGGCACAATTGACCCCATTGGTTGACAGATAGGGATTGAGATAAATCTGCCTCCCATAGAAGTTCGATAGAGGATCTATCCCTCTTAGAGAAAGGGGAAGATAGAGACTTACATATGAAGGATGCTTTGGGAATGGAATCAATAGTAATGCTGTATAAGGGTGTCGTAGGAGTGACTGGGGAAGAGTCAGAAGTAAAATTGTTGTTTAGTAAAAAGTATTGAAGAGCAGGAAATAGTTGGTTATATTGTTGTAGGCAAGAATCAAATAGGTTATATTGTTCTTGCAATTGAGGGAAAGATAAAATGGAGTTATGAGAAACCAAATGATAAACATAAAAAATATCCTTTTCCTTCTGATGTTTGAAATAAAATGATTTATGACAGAATTTAATAAATTTGTTGTACCACATAGAGGATGCAGGGAAGGATTGACAAACGTCAGACCCTTGGGTAAATATTGTGTGTAATAGTTGTTGGGAGTATTTTAAAATAGGATTTTTAGATATGAATGTACAATTAGACATGAAAACAACATCATAAAACGAGAATTCATGCAATAAACAATGTTTAAAAATAATCCATGTTGGTATGGGAGAGTCATGGTATTCTTTGGTCAAAGCATAAAACTGTCGAATTACAAAGGCAGTGGAGATAGCTTAAAATCGGGAAAACGTACACCACCTACGTTCTTAGGCCGAATTAGCTTAGATAAAGCAATACGTACACCTTTATTATTCCAAAGGAATTTAGTACAAATAGAGGTAATTTGAGAAAAATAAAAATTAGGAATTTTGAAGGGTAACATAGAGAGCATAAAAAGAACATGATGAACAATCATCACTTTAATGGTATCTAATCTACCCCACCAGGATAAAAAAAGAGGAGACCAGGAAGATATTCGATTTTGTAGTTTAAGTTTTAAAACAGTAAAATTATGGTTGACTGTATTGGGTATGATGGGGGAAAACCAAACCCCCAAGTACTTAATCTTAGAGGGACACCATGTAAAATTAGTATTGTCAAACATATAACAATAACAGGAAGAGTTTAGTGGTAAAATCTCAGTTTTGGAAAAGTTTAATTTGTAACCAGAAATACCTGACTACAAATCAATCTATTTTAAAAAAGGGTCTAGGGAAGTGGATGGATTAGACATATAGACCAGAATGTCATCTGCATAGGTAGAGATTCTAATTTCTATGGAGCTGAGTTTAAAACCAGTTATATGGGGATTACATCTGATATATTCAAGAAGGGGTTCCAGACAAAGAAGAAAAAGCAAAGTTGAAAGAGGACAACCTTGTCTAGTGCCTCTATGTAAATTAAAATAAGGGGAAAAATGACCATTAACAAATACACAAGCATGTGGTTCAACATATAGTAGTTTGAGAAGTGAGATAAATTTTAGACCAAAACCAAACCAGTGAAGAGTAGACAACATAAATTGCCAATTTATACGGTCAAAAGCTTTTTCAGCATCAAGTGACTGGCTGCAAGGGGAGGGGAATATTTTTTCCCAAGGGTAAGAATATTGGAATACATTCTAGTATTATCAGATGCCTGTCTGCCCTTAATAAACCCAGCCTGGTCAGGTTTAATAGGAAGGGGAATTATATCCTCTAAACGAGATGCCAAACGTTTTGCAAACATTTTACAATCGTAGTTGATTAACGAAATTGGGTGATAGTTTTTACAGAAGGTGGGGTCCTTATCTGGCTTGGGAATAAGGATAATGAGGGCATCCAAAAATGAGCTGCTAGCTTTAGAGCTGGACAAAAAAGAATTAGAAAGTTCTAATAGGGGTGCGTGGCCAACCATCATGGCCGAACGGACGTAACTCCGCTCGGTGCCGCCCCAGGCCTGAAGAAATTAGCCTGATCGGAGCCGTCCTACCTTCCACAATTGCTGATAATCGGCTCCCCCACACTGCTGGATGGAGGTGCTGAAACTTCTCTGGAGGGTCGCGGCACTCCTGACTGAGGCGGCGAGGTTGAAGCCAAAATGGCGGCCCTGACGCGGACAGGACTCGGCGGCGGCATCTCCCGCTAACTGGGGCTTTGGCTGGTTGGTGCTTCCACCGGAGAAAGGTGGCGGCAGTGCCCGTGACCCGGGTTCGCTGCAGACGGGGCCTGACTGGGGGCCCCAACCCAGAGGCTGCTTAGGGGCTCTCATCGCCGCGGGTCCCCCGAGGTGAGGAGCGGGGACCCATGGGGTGCTGGGGAATCGCCTGAGCAAGGCACAGACCACTGCGGCTCATAGGGGATCAAACTAGCTGCACCCCCTGTGGATGAGCTTTGGATCTGGGCTGCCTGGCTCTAAGATGGCGGAGGTCAGGCAGCCCCAGTCATAGAGAGGCGGCCTCGTGACTGGGCCGCGGTCTGGATTCCTCGCTCGGCTGCGCCGGCCCTGTCCTGGGGGAACTCCCTGCGCCCTGGGACCGGGCCCGCGTCGTGGCTCCACCTGGGGTCATGAGGGCCCCCCTTGTTGTATCTCTTCCCACGCTGCCGCAGCCCGGCTTGACACTCCTGGGCTACCACATGATCCCTGAGATGTGGAAGTGAGCCCAACAATTTGGGGCGGAGGGCCCCAGAAGAAGCAGCAGTTAAAGCACCTACCCAGAGTAGCGGAGGGGCCCCTTGTTCCAACTACATAACTAGAAGGGCCCTGGAGTGGCGCTGCCTGGGCTTGGCTTAGGGGAGGTTGAGAGGCTCCGGATTTACACCTACAAGCTCATGGCCGAGACCCGGAGCAGGTCTCCTGCAGCTCAGTGCCAGTACTCACCTGGGGGTGCCATCCAGGGCCCCAAGAGGCATCCAAGCCGCAACTGGGAGGAGTGAAGACGTCTCAGGACGCCCAGAATGCTGTGAAAAGGGGTCCCTAAGCACAGGTGCAGCACAAATGGGGTCTTCGCACCTTCCCACTGTGCTCCCACATTGATCTCTCACCACCTCACTGCTAGGGGGCCTCTGGCTGATACCGTTTCCTGGGCCACATGCCACCAAAAAAGTGCAGAACACCAAAGTTTCTAGTTACTTGCCCCCGGCAACCGCGGGCGCAGACAAGGAAGGAGGAGCCCCCACCGGCCACGACATGACGCTCACTATGGAGGATCTGATGGCGTCACTGAGGGAGTTTAAGAAGGAACTTCGGGAGGACATTAAAGCGGATATGGGGGCTTTCTCGAAGTGTTTAAGGCTGAGATTGGAGAAAAATTGTTGGCCCTCCAGGCAGATGTGGACTCGATTGGGGCTCGCACCCTAGATCTAGAGATGAAATTCCAGGAACTTGCGGATAATGTTCAGCCTCTTGCAGAAGGATCTGCTGACCTACGCAATCAGCTTAACGCCACGATACTTAAATGCAAAGACCTTGAGAATTGCTGTAGATGCGACAACATCTGTGTGAGGGGGCTAGAGGAAGACTGTGAGGGCCCTGATTTGGAAGCATTCATGGTGGGGATGTTTCCGACAGAGCTGGGAGAAGATGGTCCGGAGGTGCAGCTCGAGAGGGTCCACAAGGTGGGGCCGCGGCTCCCAGGGGACTCCAGGAAACCCAGGGATGTTCTGGCGAAATTCAGCTCCTTCAAGATCAAAGAAATAATTCTTCAAAAGGCACGTGTTATGGACAAAATCACATTCCAAAATGCTTCCTTCTGGTGTTTCCAGGACGTGGCCCAGGCAACACTTGCTCGTCGCCAGAAGTTCAGGCCGATCACAGACACCCTGCGGGAGTGCAAACTAAAGTATTGTTGGACATATCCTTTTGGCCTGGCCTTCTCGTTGGACAACAGAAGCGTTTACTGCACGGAGCTCGATGAAGCAGCTTCCATCCTGGGCATTGAAATCCCTGCTCAGAAAAAAGCTAAAGAAGCGGATGCCTCGGGAACAGAGTCACAAAGGGAAAGACGCAATGGAGGCCCATGTTTGCAACAAAGAAGAGGCGGCAAGAAAACAATAAGGTGAGACACTAAGAATCCCTCTGTTCTGATAACACTTCCAAACCTCAGATGCAGGCTGGTAAAGCCCTAAGGCTCTCAAAACGCAAGGGGATTTGACCCCACTTGAAGGTGTCATTGTGCCACTCAGATCCCATGGACACTTGAGGGGGCCTGCATGTGAAAGGGTCCCGAGACATAGCCCTCAGTCTTCAAACTGTCAAAGATCAATGGCTAATTCTAACTTCGTTATATTCAACTAAGAAGAAGGCCTTGGCGGCGGAATTGGGTCTGGCCCTTGTGATGCACATGTCGAGGTGCTCTTCTGAGATTGAGCACCTCGGAGCTCAACGTTCTAGTTTTTACATGTTGCTGTTGAGTTTGTTATTACTATCACTGATCTTTTTGATCAGTCTATATGGCCGGGTTCGGGGTGGGGGTGCCGGGCGTGAGGAGTGGAGTTTCGGATTCTCACAGGCTATCTCTGAGGGACAGAAGGGAGAATCTTTACATGCATAATGTCAGTTAACTGTTTATCCTGGAATGTGGGGGGTCTTAACTCCCCTAACAAGAGGCATAGCATATGGAAGTTTCAACTAGACCATAACGCACAAATAGTGGCCCTGCAAGACACCCACCTATCAAAAAAAGATGAACAGAGGCTGTGACATAGAGATTTTTCGGTCTTCCGCCCACATGAAACACAATGGGGTGGCTATCCTCTTCCACTCCTCTGTTCCGTTTCTCCTTCAAGATTCCAAAGCTGATAAAGCAGGGAGATTCCTGATGGTCAGGGGTGAATTAAGGGGTAGACCATGCACTGTCGCAACAGTTTATTCGCCCAATGTGGGGCAACAAGACTTTCTTAAGGCATCCCTGGTCGCACTAGAGGGGTTCGCTACAGGGGACATCCTATTTCTGGGAGATTTTAACTCTATCTGGGACCCGTCACTAGACACTACCCACCCACACAGGGCAGTAGGGGGGGTATTTAACAAGACGCTCAAATTGGCAATCCAGGGCTTGGGTCTTATAGACGCCTGGAGGGATCTTCACCCATCAATAAAGGATTTCTCCTTTTTTTCCATTCTCGCAGGTCCTACTCCAGGATAGACCATGCCCTCATTAGCCAATCCCTACGTCACACACTTTCAAGTTGCCAGTTCCATCCGATTTACCTCTCAGATCAAGCCCCTTTAGAACTTGTACTAGACTGGCCACCCCCACGTGCTAAACACGTTAGATGGTATTTCCCTAACTTCCTTAGCAGAGATCGTTTCCTTAGCGATGAATTAAGAAAAGCAATCACAGAATTCTTTGCCTTTAACGACCCTGCAGTGACTTCTATCGCCAACAATTGGGATGCCTTCAAGGCGGTCATTAGGGGTAAGTGCATTGCACTGGAAACCACTTTAAAAAACCAACGTAAGGGGGAGAGGAAACTCCTAGAAGGGGAACTCCAACTCACAGAAGGGGCCCACAAGGTCAATCCCACGGTGCAGAACTTAAGAAAAGTCACTCAGCTAAAAGGGAAATTACAGAAATTACACCAATGGGGTGGAAAAAAACATCCTGCGTCTACAAGCCCAAAACTACGAAGGGGGAAATAAGGTGGGATCCCTCCTGGCTACACACCAAAAGGAGTAGGAAGTGGTAAAATTATCTCTGTCAGTGGTGGTGGCATGTGACAAGTGTCTAAATACTGCACTCACTCACACCGTAGTGTGACATGCTTCATCATAGGGTTGCTACTATACACCCCTGCGTATCCCACGCTAGGGGTGGAGATAAGGGAGGGGGAAGACAAACAAAGCACGTAAAGAACAGAAACAAATAGTTTCAACAAGTGACTGAGACACCGGAAGTGAAAGTGCAGTGTGGATTAAAACTAGCTCGGAGGTGTCGAAAATACCAAAATGTATTCCTAGACCCTCCGGCCAGGGATAAAAGAAGTGAAGGATGGTGGTGATTAGGAGATATAATGTGCTCCTTACAAATAGAGATCAGAGCGATCAGAAACCCTTGTTCCAGCGAGAGAGGGCAAGCAGTCCACGGAGGAGCATCCCTTTGGAATAAGTGTGACTACAGGGGGTCTCTCCTTGCCTATCGCCATTTTTAGCATGGTATAGGGGTAAATTCGTATATCAATAGAGGAATTACCTTTCTGGAACAAGGGTTCCTGATCGCTTTGATCTCTATTTGAGGTGAGAGGTACAAACTTACGCTCTGGGACCGGCAGAGTCCTGAGGAAGGCCGGCGTGACCCTTATTGATTGGCACAACCACACGGCCAAAACATGTCGACACTATGGCAGTAAGGAGGGGTGTAAGGAGTAACCCTGGGCGTAGTTCGCGAAGTAGCGCTACGCGAAGCTACGCGAACTGCGTAGTGCGCTGTTCGCGATGATTGCACAGTGCCGGATGCTTGTCCGCACTGTGCAATCATTGAAAACGGCATCTTGCACAGTGCGAGCTGTCTTTTACTGCCGCTCGAGTAGATTTTTACTCGAGCGGCAGCTTTCTCAACGCGGACTGGTAGTTTCTCATCGCGAGCGGTCGCGAGCATACGCGACCACTCGCAATGAGAAACCTGACCTCCCTGCGTTGAGAATCTCGCCGGGAGGTTTATTTTCCATGCTCGCGATCGGCAACTTGATGTTGCTGATCGTGAACGAGGAAAAAGTATCGCCGGGATGTCATTTTGCTTGCTCGCGGTCGCCAACTTGACGTTGAGGACCGCGAGCAAGCAAAAAATGACCGCTACGCTACGCTATGCATGTTTGCACTGTGCTACGTGCAATTCACGTAGTGCGAAGTAGCGCAAACTACGCGAGCATAGCGTAGTACTTTGCCCAGGGTTAGTAAGGAGCACATTATATCTCCCAATCACCACCATCCTTCACTTCTTTTAACCCTGGCCGGAAGGTCTAGGAATAAACTTTGGTATTCTCGACACCTCCGAGCTAGTTTTAATCCACACTGCACTTTCACTTCCAGTGTCCCAGTCACTTGTTGAAACTATTTGTTTCTGTTCTTTACGTGTTTTGTTTGTCTTCCCCCTCCCTTTTCTCCACCCCTAGCGTGGGATATGCAGGGGTGTATAGTAGAAGCCCTATGATGAAGCATGTCACACTACGGTGTGAGTGAGGGCATTATTTAGACACTTGTCACATGCCACCACCACTGACAGAGATAATTTTACCACTTCCTACTCCTTTTGGTGTGCATACAGTTAAGTCTGGGGGTCCGGAGTTGAGGAGTCCGTTACCCTCACCCCTTCTCTTTTGTGTATTTATCCCTCCTGGCTAGACAACTAAGAGCGAGACAGGAGAAGGAATATATAGCGCAAATTGTGGACAAAAATGGCTCTGTTCAGAACAGTGAAGAGGGGAAAGCTAGAGCTTTTGGGGATTTCTATAGGTCCCTATACACTGCGGACCCCTTGGCGGTAGAGGACCAGGAGAGATACTTAGAAGCGCTCGCACTTCCGCAGATCCCAGTTTCCACGAACGAGGACTTAAGCAGACCTATCTCCGGCGAGGAAGTACAAAGGGCAATAGACTCACTTAAACTGCAAAAAGCACCTGGCCTGACGGCCTAAATGGCCACTTCTATCGTACCTTTGCCCTCGAGCTGGTGCCTCGTCTAGTGTCCCTATTTAACGATATTGCAACCACACAACAAGTGACCCCATCTATGGGGGAAGCGCTAATCTCGGTCATCCCCAAACCTGGTAAGGACCGCACAAATTACGCCTCTTACAGGCCTATTGCGCTTTTGAACATTGATGACAAATGATACTTTAAAATTCTGGCCATGCGCTTAGAGAATGTCATGGCATATCTCATTAAGCCCGATCAAGCCGGGTTCATTAAGGGGAGGCAAACGCACGACAACCTAAGGAGAGTGGTACACCTCATCAAAAAAGTGCAAAAAAAGAACATCCCCGCGGCCTTTCTCTCACTTGACAAGGAGAAGGCCTTTGAGCGGGTCGATTGGGCCTTTCTGTTGCGAACAATGAAGAAATTCGGCTTTGATGAGGCCTTCATAGTTATGGTCCGGGCTAACTACTCTGCTCCCCGATCGCGGGTTCTATAAATGGTGTAGCATCGGAGCCCTTTGATCTCTCGCGAGGCACCAGACAGGGGTGCCCGCTTTCCCCCCTGCTATTTGCCCTTAGTATCGAGCCCTTCGCGGAATGAATCAGGGATAACCCAGACATGGGGGGGGTGCCTTTTGGGACACACGAACACAAAATCTCCGTCTTCGCAGATGACGTGTTGCTCCAAGTCACGAGACCGATGTCCTCTCTCCCGGCCATCCAGAGCGAGCTCGGCTCCTTCGAAAAGGCTTCGGGGTTTAAAGTCAATCTATCGAAATCCTATCTCCTTAACCTGACTGTGTCCAGAGATTCCATGAGAGCTTTGGAGGGACTATCCCCTTTCCAAAATACACATAAAGACATTACGTGCCTAGGAGTCAAACTCACCCCTAAGATATCGAACCTCTACGGAGCCAACTATCCTCCCTTGCTTCGACAACTTAAGGCTGACCTGACCAGGTTGAGAACCTCCTATACTTCCTGGATAGGATGCATCAATGCAGTTAAAATGAATGTGCTCCCTAGGTTACTTTACCTCTTTCAGGGCCTTCCGATACCTTTGGAGAGGACCCTGTTTGGAGACTTGAAAAAGATGGTCACAAAATTAATTTGGCAAGGGCAAAGGGCTCGGTTATCCTTCCGGTTGCTTACCAAGGCGAGAATGGATGGGAGATTGGCACTCCCGGACTTCTTGGGCTACTATAGGGCGGCACAACTTTGGGTGATTACTGACTGGTCACTTCGCGAATCGGAAAAACTCTGGCTTCACATAAACCGACAAATAGTGGGCACAACGATTTGGGACCTCCTTTGGAAATCAAAACAAAATTGACCACTAAATGTTTACATTAGCACCCTCATGGCCACTTCCCTGCGGGTATGGGATGACCTTAACAGGTCGATTCCCTGACCACTTTCCCTTCCCCCTACACCCCCATTTACTTTAATCTGGACTTCTCACTGGCTCACTGGGAGGGCCCGTTCAAGGCTTGGCGGGAGGGGGGTTGTCTGATGATTTCGGATCTCTTTAAGGAGGGGAAGCTGTTGACCTTTGAGGACTGCGCCAAAAATTTTAAGTTCCAATACTCTGAAAAATTCCACTACATCCAACTTAAACATTGGGTACAACAACCTCAGTTCAGGCTAGCCGCAACCAGAGATCTACTCCCTATTGAAAAATGTGCGCAGTCGGGGGCTTCCCCGAGGGGGCCATCTCTTTTCTTTACTCTCTCACACAGGGCCCTGGGTCCTCGCTCCATCCCTAGACACCAAGGTGCCGATTCCGATTCCGGCCGGAAATCTCTCCGACCGAGCCGGACCCGGAGAGAATTCCGACCGAACCGGACCTTAGCAGTCCAACCGGACGAGTACGATGCATTCGCATGCTATCGGACTCGGAGTCGAGTCGGACTCCCATTGGAAGTCACTGGGAGCCGGTCGTACAACGCGTACGCGGGCTCCCATTGACTCAATGGGTGCGAGGCGGACAAGGGCGCCCTACAGCATGTACGCGTCCATGCGCATCGCGGCATACATGCACAGGTAGGGGGACCCATGGGTCCCCTCGTGTGCGACTCGCGCGGCTACGTGTACAGGGGTCCGACACGGACCCCCAAAGTCCGGCTCCGACAGCTTTCTCGAGCCGGACGGCGCGAGTCGGGTCGGACTCGCCCGCGGCGCGCATCGTACTTACCCGGCCGGGAAACGTCTCCATAGCGCGGTGCGAGTCGTGTCCATGCGAGTCGGTCGGAGCATGTTGAAGCCGCGTTCGAGTCGGTCGGCGATTTCGCTGGGTGCTTGCATCGTACTCGCTCGGCCGGACCCGCGTACGATTCGGTCGGGAAACAGGGCTCCGAATCAGATCCGGTGAATCCGAATCCGATTCGGAGCACTACCGGCCGAGATCGGAATCGGCCCCCAAGCGTTCTGGGATTCTCTTCTCTCTACTCCGGTGGGGGATAAACAATGGGGCTCCTTGTATAAAGTCATCCACAAATACAATCGCTCCATGTATCTAAGAGAGGCTCACAAAAAAATTATGTATGAATGGTACTTGCACCCCCAGACGTTAAGCAAAATATTCCCTAACACCTCCGATAGATGTTGGAGAGGTTGTGGTCTCCTTGGAGATTTTAAACACATATGGTGGGACTGCCCCTCCATCCAGCCTTTCTGGAAGGAAATCTTATCCCAAATTAAGACAATACTGGGCTATCCAATTCCCGCTACAATAGAGCACACCCTCTTGGGGATCCGGGACCTGAGTCTGAAACATCAAACACACGGGGACCGCTCTGTGATGTGGCTGTGCTTACGGGCCGCCAAAATGGCAATAGCTGCAGCATGGAAGAAAATGGATGCCCCCTCCCTAACACAATGGCATGCTGGGCTATGGCGAGCTCTGGCGATGGAAAGGATGACAGATATAGTGGAGGACAAGAGAACAGGATTCGACTATACTTGGGCCCCCTTAGTGGAGTATTTATCTGTAGGTCTGCCCCTCTTCACTTGAGGCCCCAGGTTAAGGGCTCTCCATCTCTTTCATATCTAATTCTAGGGTCGACCGTGCTCTTAAGCAGAGAAACGGGGAGGAGCGGTCTCGGGCCCTGCCCACGTTGCCCCGTCCGCACCACTGACTAACTTTGATTTTGTGATACCGTGATACTATTGTTTGTTTTGTCTTGTTTTTGAGTTGTAAGGGTAAAATGGTTCTGGGTGGGGGGGCACAAGCGTCAATTAGACAACAAGTTCCACACTGGGAATTCCAAAACAAGCTCTTTTTGGGTCAATTTTCCTGCATCCAGATGAGGAACGTAATGTTTGTAGGTATCTCAGGTCGAGTACTAGTTCACAAGATGAACATAACAGTTAAGCCTTGTTGTTCTCTTGATCTGTAAGATATGCTGATACCTCCCACCACTGTTTGTTTTGTATGTGTTTTGCAAAACTGAAACTAATAAAAATATTTTGAAATAAAAAGTTCTAATAATTTGGGTGCCAAAACAGAGGAGAAGAAAGAAAAAAGTTCAACAGAAAAACCATCTGGACCAGGAGCTTTGACTTTCTTCATAGACCTAATAGCATCTATAATTTCCTGAAGAGTAACATCTTTTTCAAGAGTTAAGAAAGTGTCAGGAATGGAAGGAGGGTTAGGGAGTCCATGAAAAAAGGTTTTGATATAAGACTCAGAAGGATTTGTATCTTCTGCATATAGTAGTTCATAATTGGATTTAAAGGTATTAATAATGTCAGAGTCTGAGGACATCATCTTGTTATCTTGTTAGCATGCTCACTATGAATAGGGCCAATAGTGTTCCATTCCGATTTGATTTTTAAGTAATTGGCCAACATTTTACCAGCTTTATTCTGACCTCCAATATTTGGATTCAATTTTAAGAAGGGTAGGTTTTAGGGCAGTGGAAGGGGTTGGGGTAGTTTAAGGGATGGCGAGAGGGCAGGGGGGTCGGGTTAGTATAGGGTTTTAGGCCTTAGGGCCGTGGGAGGGGATGGGTAGTTTAAGGGACAGTGTGGGGGGGCAGGGGTGAGGGTGGTCGGGGAGGAAGGATTGGGGTGACCTTAACCACACATACCCCTTTATCATTCATGCTTATACCACAACATTTTGTGGTAAAGGCATGCGTGCTAAAGGAATGCATGGTTAAGACGCATTCGTGGTTGGGGTGCATGGTAGAGGAACGCTTGGTAAAACCATTCTTGCTTCTATCTTACAACTTCTGTTCACAATGTTTAGCAGCTATTGTGCATTACAGTGTTTCATTTGACTTTGGGTCCGCACAGAAAACTACACTATCTCACCCAAACCAGCTGCAAAAAAACATTCAGCCCATGCAGTAATACCGGTGGCTATGGCCTACAGTCAGATCTTGCAACCAACCCATGTCCAACCTAAAGAAAATAACGAATGCTCCAGGTTATTCATAATGGCCTCCAGGTGCAAGGGCTGCAGTTTGACCAGGGCTTGTGCCCACACTCTACGTCCTCCTAATCTGTTCTGCTTGGACTTAGGCTGTTACATTGTGGTTCATATACAGACAGGCCATGAGCCTAGGCCAGTCCCATCCACATGATATAGTCAAAGCATTTGGTCATTAAGAATGGTACATCTGCCTCTGTCACTGTGTACATTTCATATTACAGTTGGGTACCTCAAAATAGTTTTTCTTTATTCTTGTTTTCCTGAATATTATGCATTCCATGCCATTAGTTTGTGTGAGTCAATAGAATAGTTGTTTCAAGCTGCCAAGAATTAAAAAAAATCTTATTGCCCGTAATTTATGGCATACATTAATCATTGTAAAAATTCATAGTTAGCAGGAAAACAGAACATATGTTTAATGCCACTCTAAACCAATGTGCAATCTTTAACACTAACATACTACAGTCTAAAAAGCAGCAGTAATAGAAGTCACAGGCGTTGCTCAGCTGGAGCATCACTTCCTGGTAGGTCAAAATGTACCTAAGAGAGTGGATGTCCTTGAGAGCATAATTTTCAGAACTGCAGGTCTATTAAAGTTACTACACATATGCATAAACTCCAGAGTGTTACTGCACGGAAACCTGAATGTGGAATTAGGTCTAGTAAATGGTGCAGTGGTTCATTACTTACCCAAGCAGGGATGACATTGAGTACATCCAAATAAGTTTAATCTTGTACATTAGGTTCTAAATATTTTTATATACACTGTTAGTTTTATGTCATTAAAATACCTATAAATGTGATGAAAACAGATTCCTATTTTCCTTACATATGCTGTGACAATCCATAAATCGCAGGACCTTACCTCGGATGTAGAAATAGCAGAAATAGAAAAAAAGGTTTTTCTGGAGGGTCAGGCCTAGGTGGTTTGGTCAAGAGGGAAAACACTTTTAGGATTATAACTGCTAGCCTTTGATGAAAACAAAGATCATGTCAATTCCAGTTGTCTCACATAATGTAACAGTCTGAGAAGCCGGTATACTCCCCATCTTTGAATATAGGGCATACCTGAAAAGAGATTTAAGGAGAAACAACAAGGCAAAAAGCAGAAAAAGAAGAGTTCTCAAGAAAGAAGAAGCAGCTCTATGGAAAAAAAGAGAAACAGCAAACAAATAACTTGGTGTACCCATGACAAATACAGATGGCCTGAACTGTTACACAAATGTGTCAGTTAATGCTCTATTTGCACTTCCAAAACTGACAGTATTACTGGTTCAAAATGAAGGTGGCATAGTAACTTCAGAACTAAAGAAATTAATAACTAACATTACCAGTAATCCAAATGGAATGCCTGATTTCCGAAGTTTAGGAGGGGCTGTATCAACAGCATGCAACAATATTAACGACAGGAGCAGTAAGATGTTCTAGAATTCTTAATGGATACTTTAAAACAATTCGAAAATGAAGGAACGGCCATAGAAAATACGTTAGAAATAAGGTATATTTGGTATCACAACTGTGGCCATATACAAGAAGCAGACATAGGACTTTGAACTTTGTCTATATTAGTCTGACTCTAAAATGCAAAGAATATTATTATTACTATTATTATTATTATTAATATTATTATTAACATTATTATTGTTGTTGTTGTTGTTGTTATTATTATTATTATTATTATTATTATTATTAGTATTATTATTAGTGTTATTATTATTTTATTTAGGAAATCTGCACAGGACAAACTATAAACTCAATGTTGCTGAAATACAGTCAGCTATCTATAGATGCCAAAAAGATACACAACAATGACCATTATATTCCACAGAATTGTTCACATTATTTCAGGTCACTGTACTGTTTATCTTAACAGCACTGTTGGCTGGGGATAGTGCAAAGATTAAACAAATCACTGTAAATCATGCTTACCAAGAAAAAACTGGAAATTCATACATACTAATATTGGAATATAAATTTTAAATGAAAAAATACCTGTAATTTAAAAGCAGTACAGTTAAGATAAGTGATGCAAATTACGTCAAGAATGAAACAGGGGAAAAAACAAATAATGTAGAATCTAATGTTTTATAACAAGGTATGGCATCCACGTAGTAGTGCCCATACACTGAGATAGTAATATTGTGAAGTTGCTTGGAATTGAAGCAAACTGGCAGTGTATTAATGGTATACATTGTAAGTCTTAATCTATGAGGTGATTATTTTTTACCTCCTAACAAAGGGTTCTAAAAATTATGAAAGCAACCAAGTGTTTTCACGTAGTTAGTATCAGAACTAAGATGCTCCATGGTTACATTAGTTGTTTCTGAGAACCATTTAAAAAAAAAAAAGTGTTCAAGATGAATTAATTGTTTGTTTAGCATTTAACAGGTATACCTGTTAAAGAAAAAGGATGAAGGAAATGGTAACTTGTAAAATATTCTACTCAGTGTGTACTAAGCATCTTTCATCTCATTTTAAGTAGCAAGTTTGAGAAGAAATAAGAAGAAGCACTGTGAAGTGGAGTATATATGAAAATAAGGAGGCAAAACACAGTGATGTATTAAAAGTATTAGCTGAAAAGTCACTCTACATTAAAGATGTTTATTCGACCTTCATATTTTTTTAAAACTAAAACAACCAATAAGATTTGCTCAACACACTACAGATAGAAACTGGGTTATGGTTCTCACTCAAAAAGCATCAAACCACTGAAATGTGCCACTTATTTTCCACAGTGCAAACCTTAATGAATGCCACCCACTTGTGCTGGGTTTGACATCACACAAGATATCAATTAATGACAACACAAGTGACATCGCTGATGACATTACAAATGACATCACTGATGAAATGACTTTTTCTTTAAATATAACAAATAAATTTGCATACAGAAAAAGTTACTCAACAACGAACTCTCAAAATATAACATAATAGCTAGGACTTATAAAAGTAAAATCTAAACTATAAAAAAGCACAAAAATGAACAATCAGGAAAAAAATACTCACACAAAAATAAACACAAAGAAAAAAGGGACTGAAACGAATCTGGGCACAATAAATCAATGGAAAGACAAAACAAAAGACACACTCAGTGATACACATATCTGAATATAATTGACTCAGACATACATTCAAATACTCAAACCTAGGCTTTTAGACTCAATACCACACAGAGACTCAAGGAAAGATGTACTTATGCATCTCACCATAAATTGTGGTATTAAAATGTGTTGTTGTCTGTGTCTCTAAGTATATCTTTACACAGACAAGTACACAAGTGTATATCCGAGGCAGGGCCAAAGTGCAAATGCTTGTTTCTATCTGTGCCTCTAAGCTAAATATCTTTACCTTACACTACTTTACTCTTTCTCAAAGCTAGTGCTCAGATGCTCACGGATATCCATGTGAGTGCTTCTTGGAATGAGTAAACAGCTATTAGTAGGAACAACTTTAATAAATTAAAAAGGAAAGAAGAAACTGGACAACTAAAAGTACTTAAAATCATCATAGACATTTAAGTTACAAAAGGTAGAAATCTATAAAAAAAACATATAAATGCTAACAAAGCACAAATGCAATACCACACATAAAAATCTAAAAAAAGAAGCAGGAAAAAAACCATTACAAACTAGCATTGATACTAAAGAAGGTAAACCGAACAATGTTTTTTTATGAAGATATCAGATGAGTACATGCTGACATTGCATGTCTTCATTTTTTACCATGTTCAATCTGTATCATTCAACTCATTCAGGAAAATATTTCTAAGAATGGCACAGAATTCCTACCTCCCTAATCAACTGATAAATCACCTCTCTTAGAGTGCGCAGAAAAATATCAAGGTATAATTTAAATAGCCTGCAACTCAATATTATGATATTGGGTAAAATAATTTGAATTAAAAATAATAATTTTAAAAAACCTCGCACACTTTAAAGGATTAAGCAAAGTTAAAAAAAAAAGAAATACAGCACAGTTATCCTTGAAACAACAAGAAATGATCTAATCAGTGGTGTTTTTGGTGATGCCATAAGTATCGCCATCACTGATGTCAATTGTAACGTCATATGCAGCACATGAGGTGAAGTGAGTTATGGTTTGCAACACATATAATAATTGGTGAATTTCAGCAGTTTGATACATTTGAGCCAGAACCTTTTATATATTCATTGAAAAAAATCAATGTTTACAGAGACGTTATAGTTAAGCTCAGGTTTCACTCATATAAAACCAGAGAAATTCAGCAGTTATAGTTAGTTAAGCTAACTATAGCTCACACCCTTACAATGCACTGCTTATAACCTCACTGATGACATCATTGATGACTTCTCAAATGACATCATTGATGACATCAGTGATGACAACTAACCCTGGGCATCCAATTCCGCTCCGCTCGCGGAATTTGTGGAATTTAGGCAATTTCGCGTTCTGCGGAGAACGCGGAATTGCCAACAATTCCGCAATCCGCGGCGTTGCGGAATTATTTTCTTGTCGCACTTTAAAAATGCGTTCTAGCGCGCGCGATAGCGACTTACCGGGATTCCTGCGTTCGCCGACGGGTTTTCCTATCCGTTCGCGTGCGCCACGAGATTTCGGTAGCCGGCCGCGTTATCCCGCGAGAGTTTGCGATCGCGAACACGTCATTCGCCGCGCCATCGGACAACGCGAGAGTGTGCGATCGTGAACACGTCATTTGCCGCGCCATCGTGCACCGCGAGAGATATTGCGACAGCGAACACGTCATTCGGGCGCGCCATCGGACATCCGGCGATATTTTTGTACAGCTCGCGATCCCGAACACGCAAAATTTTCAATCTGGAGAACAATAACATCGCAAGCAGCATCAAACCTTCTATAAATTGATGATTTGGCTGAAAAAAACCTCAGATTGATATTTGGCTGTCCTTTTGGTCAAATTTTTGGGGGAGAGGGAGGAAGTGCCACAGAGTCTCCTACTTCCTGTTCCTGTCCAGCAGGCTCCTCCCAGTGCTTTGTCCATCTCCTGTTCATTTTTCACTTGGATTTGAGCTGGAAGGATCACTCTTTGTGTCTGCTGCATCATTATCATTGGATTTGAGGATTTTGGGATTTGAGATTTTACAAGTAAGTTGGTGTTGTTAGATTGGGGCATTGCAGTTGCTGCAACTTCATTTTTGGTACTTTTCATCATTTTTAAAAATAAATCATTGTGGGTAGCCAGTAGGTCCAGAGCTAGTCATGGGTCATGGATTGCTGTGTGATGTATTTATTAATTTCAAACATCATTTAGGGGCATGGATGGCATTGGATTGAATTGGAAAATGTGTTTTTTGGGGTGTATTTCAGTTTTTTGGGCTGTGTGTTAAATACATGCCTTAGTTGTGTGTGGTGTGCTGCAGGCCTTGTTTAGCCCTGTGTATTTTCATTTTTGCATTTTATTGCATTACAGGCAAAGCAAAAGCAGGGTGGTTTACCATGCAGCCTTTGCCTGGCTATTATAGGCCTGTTTTCAGTACATTGTTTTCCAGGCCTCCTGCTTGTTGCTTGTGATTTGTGAGTGTCCATGTGGCTGGTAGCCATTTCTGGTGGGAGTTACAAGTGTGCTGCTTTAGCCATATACTAAGGCCTGCATGTGTTTCCCTTTGTGGCCTAGGCTTCTTGTTGTGGGCCTGGCCATGAGGCTGGTGGCCATTTTGAAGCCAGGCAGTGTGCTTTTTGCCATGGGCCTGCATTGTCTGTCTTCAGTTTCTTGTTGTTGTGGGCCTGGCCATGAGGCTGGCGGCCATTTTGAAGCCAGGCAGTGTGCTTTTTGCCATAGGCCTGCATTGTCTGTCTTCAGTTTCTTGTTGTTGTGGGCCTGGCCATGAGGCTGGCGGCCATTTTGAAGCCAGGCAGTGTGCTTTTTGCCATAGGCCTGCATTGTCTGTCTTCAGTTTCTTGTTGTTGTGGGCCTGGCCATGAGGCTGGCGGTCCATTTTGAAGCCAGGCAGTGTGCTTTTTGCCATAGGCCTGCATTGTCTGTCTTCAGTTTCTTGTTGTTGTGGGCCTGGCCATGAGGCTGGCGGCCATTTTGAAGCCAGGCAGGGTGCTTTTTGCCATAGGCCTGCATTGTCTGTCTTCAGTTTTTTGTTGTTTTGGGCCTGGCCATGAGGCTGGTGGCCATTTTGAAGCCAGGCAGTGTGCTTTTTGCCATAGGCCTGCATTGTCTGTCTTTAGTTTCTTGTTGTTGTGGGCCTGGCCATGAGGCTGGTGGCCATTTTGAAGCCAGGCAGTGTGCTTTTTGCCATAGGCCTGCATTGTCTGTCTTTAGTTTCTTGTTGTTGTGGGCCTGGCCATGAGGCTGGCGGCCATTTTGAAGCCAGGCAGTGTGCTTTTTGCCATAGGCCTGCAGTGTCTGTCTTTAGTTTCTTGTTGTTGTGGGCCTGGCCATGAGGCTGGCGGCCATTTTGAAGCCAGGCAGTGTGCTTTTGCCATAGGCCTGCATTGTCTGTCTTCAGTTTCTTGTTGTTGTGGGCCTGGCCATGAGGCTGGTGGCCATTTTGAAGCCAGGCAGTGTGCTTTTTGCCATAGGCCTGCATTGTCTGTCTTTAGTTTCTTGTTGTTGTGGGCCTGGCCATGAGGCTGGCGGCCATTTTGAAGCCAGGCAGTGTGCTTTTGCCATAGGCCTGCATTGTCTGTCTTCAGTTTCTTGTTGTTGTGGGCCTGGCCATGAGGCTGGCGGCCATTTTGAAGGCCGGTAGTGTGCTTTATCCATAGGCCTGCAAGCTTGTAGCCTAGTCTGCCAACAGGCCTTTCATCCAGTGGGCCCAGAGGTAGTCAGGGGTGCATGAAACAACTGTTTCTGTGTGTTCTGTTGAATTTAAACATCATTTAGGGCACAAGGATGGCATTGGATTGAATTGCAAAATGTGGATTTTTGGGTGTATTTCAGTTTTTTTGGGTGTGTTAAATACATGCCTTAGTTGTGTGTGGTGTGTTGCAGGCCTTGTTTAGCCTTGTGTATTTTCGTTTTTGCATTTTATTGCATTACAGGCAAAGCAGTGTGGTTTACCATGCAGCCTTTGCCTGGCTATCGTAGGCCTGTTTTCAGTACATTGTTTTCCAGGCCTCATGCTTGTTGCTTGTGATTTGTGAGTGTCCATGTGGCTGGTGGCCATTTCTGGTGGGAGTTAACTAAGTGTGCTGCTTTTGCCATTTAGGCCTGCATGGTTTTCCTTTTGGCTTACTGCTTGCATCCATCCCCTTTGCCAGCTGCAGCTCCCTGAATGATATGATGACTGAGCAAATAATTTAATGCCAAACAGGGTCCACTTCTATTACATTTGTATTTTGGTTGTTGTTCCTCTTCTTTCCTATCCTTCCTGACAGTGTACACAGTATACCATGAAAGCCCTTGTTGACAGTCTCACAAATGGCTACACTAATTTATATCTTTTATTTGTTTGTTTGTACTGCTAGTAATTGAACCACAACAACAAATGCAACATTTCACTGATGTTCTTCTCCTGGCTTCTTTGCTTCTAGGTGTACAAAAAGACAGAGGAGGAGGTGTCATTATCACCCGTTGTACTGCCAGGCAGAAGTCCTGCTGCGCGTCACGTCCACGTGTGACCACAGACATCTCTGCAACTTGTGCACCTGCGTCCTGCTGACATCTGAAGAAGATGGCCCCAAAGAAAGGTACCAGGTCCTCCAGTACCAAGAAAGTTGCCAGTGAGAAGAAGGGACAGAAGAAGGAAGTGGCACTTGCCAAGACTGGTGTGCCGGCCGATGTGTTTTTTGGTAAAAAAAACTTACGCCTGCAGCAGCGGTGTCCAGCGGGGACCAAGCTGGGAGCAGCACCTCTGCATCAGTGGGCCCACCCCAGCAACCTAGGCCCAAGCCCATGACTGTGGCAGAGGTAGCCAGTCTACTAACGACCAGTGATGTTGAAATGTCATTATCGCAAAGTAGTACCCAATCCACGCACTCGCAGGCGGAAACTCAGCAGATAAGTGGGCAACCCCAGCCGAAACCCCAGCCGCAGCCAGAGCCGCAGCCGGAACCGCAACCACAGCCGGAACCACAGCCGCAACCACAGCCGCAGCCGGAACCACAGCCGGAACCACAGCCCACAATAGTAGTTGTTCCACCTGAAGTAGGGGCAGTTCAGGAAATCAAGCTTTTTGCAGACGAAGAGGAGCAAGCCACTGTTCCAGAAGATCCATTGTCTTCCATACCCCCAGCAAGGAAAAGGAGGGTTAGTCCATCAACTTCTTCTTCAAGCCCCGCTTCTGATGATCTAGATGCCACTTGGAAGCCACCAGCTCAGCCTGAGAGTGATGCACGCCACAAGACAAGGCTAGTGAAAAGGAAGGTTCCATAAAGCCTTACAGTTATGGAGGTAGATGTAGACGAGGGGGGTGATGATGATGATGATGAAGAGCCAGTCATCACGAACATCACTCCTGGGCCTGCGGAGATGGAGACCAACATTATTAGACTATCCCAAATCGCTGCGAGGGATGTAGCACGGATACCACCAACACAGGTAACGCCAACACGACCTCCAGCTTCCATATTTGCCTTTGCAAAGGCCCGGCAGGGACCTACATCCAGCTCAACCACCACCTCAGTAGGTGGTGGTAATGTAAGTGCACAGAGTCAAATTCCATGCACACCCTCCATTTCATCTGGTATTGAAAGTGGCACCTCCAGCAGTGCCAGAAATTTCTCCTCCCCAGTTTGGGACTTCTTTTCGGTTAGCAGTAAGGAGGAGAACATTGCTATATGCTCAATTTGTCGGCAGGCTGTTAGGCGGGGTAAGCTTGGTACAAACTATGGTACCGGAGGACAAACAAGTCATCTCAAAAAACACCACACTATCAAGTGGGAGGCTCACCTACTTCACTTAGAAAAAAGGAAAACTGGACCCATTGCTGTTGTTGGGGGTGAAGAAGTAGGGGAAGATATGATCGCGGTGGAAGGTCAACAAGAGGGAGACATTTCTAGCCCTACCCCCAGCAGTGTACCGGTAACGCCCACATCCTCAGCAACATCTGAGTGGCACCGTAGTAAGAGTCAACATGAGACACAAAGGCAACCGGGCACTGCAATGAGCAAAAGTGCAGCGTCGTTGAGCCTAGCTGGGTTCAAGAAGAAAGGTGCACCACAAAGGAAAATATTCCAGCCTACCATTGACAGCATGCTTAGGTTGGAGGGGCAGTACCAACGCAACCACCCAACGGCACGGTTGTACAATGCGAAGCTGGCTAAAATGTTAGCGCTGGACCTTCTCCCTTTTTCATTTGTGGAAGGGGTGGGTTTCCTTGAATTTGTGTCAGCCATCTGCCCTAAATGGAAGGTTCCCAGCCGGTCCTATTTCGCCCGAGTTGCTGTTCCAGCACTACATCACGATGTGCTGGAATTGGTTGGACAAGCTTTGCAGCAGAGTGCTGTTCACAAAATCCACCTGACAACAGACATGTGGACCAGTTGCCAAGCCACTGATTACATGTGCATCACTGCACACTGGGTCTCTTTTGTGGGGGTTAGAGACAAGCTATCTGAAGTAGGTGCTGTTGACACAGCTGCAATTTTTAATGCTTCTCGGAAACATGCAACTGTAGCCATGTTCGCCATGGAGAAATCTCATACTGCTGAAAACATTTTGGAAGAGTTTATCAGCAAGGTCTTTGAATGGCTGCGCCCAGAGGGCTTCACATTGGTTTTGTTGCCATGGATAATGGCAGTAATATACTTAAGGCCATGACGCTTGGTGAGTATTTCAGGGTCCCGTGTTTGGCGCACTGCATTAACATTATAGTTCAAGACTTTCTGAAAAAGAACCCATAGTCAGCAACTTACTGACCACCTGCCGCAGAATATGCACGCATTTCAGCCATTCTTTTAAAGCCCGGAAGCAGCTGAGGATCATTCAACGTGACTATAGAATGACAGTCAAAGCACTCATCCAGGAGGTGGCAACATGTTGGAACTCAACGTATTACATGCTTGACCGTCTGTTTGAGCAGTACAGACCAATCAATGAATATGTCATGCGAAGGGCGGATGCTACTGTGAAAGGCATGACCCTTCAGATGGACCAATGGTGCCTAGTTAAATCTCTTACAGAGATGCTTCTTCCTTTCGAGGTCTTCACATGTGAAGTCAGCAAGGAGGACTGTACTATGGGCCAAGCTATCCCATTGTTGCACATGCTAGAGCAACAGCTGAAGGGGGTGTGTGAAGCGTACAAAGGTGTGGAGGGAAAAAAGAAGCATATGAGTTGGTGGAGAGCTTATCATGTCGCTTAAGTGAAAATGCAAGGGTGCAAAATAAGATTCTGTCACAACAACATTACATTTGTGCCACAATTCTGGATCCACGGTACAAATCGGCACTGCACAGTAAGACATTACTCCCTTTTTCAGAAGTGGATGTTGCCCGGTACAAAACTTGGATAGCTGAGGCAGCCAGTACATTGGAAAATGAACGGCTGGTAATTAAAGGCCTCAAACCCACGTCAAGTACTGCAGCAGAGCATCCGGCGTCAAGTTCAACTTCAGAGCCTGTGGGCAGTGCATTTGGTTCACAGCTGTCACCAACACTATCGACAACAGCAATAACCGGATCATCAGCCCCAGTACAAACGGCACAGGATTGGTATTTACAGCAAGGACTTGCTAGGTCCAGTGCTGATGCAAAGACAAAAGAGGCCGCACTAAGTTTAGCACCCCTGAACATTGACCGAATGGTCCAGGCTTACCTGGATGACCCAACAGAGGTCTACATTGATCAAAACCCATTGCAGTATTGATATGGCAAAAGGGGCCAATGGCCAGTGCTCAGCAGGCTGGCGATAAACTATCTGGCTTGCCCTGTCGCAAGTGTCTCTTCTGAACGTGTTTTAAGTGCTGCTGGTTCCATTGTAACAGTGAAAAGGACCAGTCTCTCACCCAAAAACGTTGAGAGGTTAACCATGATCAAAATGAATCAGCAATTTATACCACCGAATTACACAATACATGAATCAACGCAGGAAGATGAGGACAGCGGCTCAGGTGACGGAAGTAGCGTGTTGGATGCTGATTACCTACTTCTGTTTGAACCTCCAGAGTTTGAGGACGAGCTATACTTCCCTGACAACTAGGCTTCCACTTCTTACTGTGGTTCTCCCTTATTTACTTCTATTTGTGTGTCTGTCTTTCTGTTTGGAAACTTCAAATCACAACAAATCCATCACCACCGTCTTCGTATTTTATTGCCGTATATGAGTTTCAGCTCTCTGCATTTCAGTCCACTCCTCCGAGTCCTGCTCCTCCTGAATCGACCTAAATCTATTGCCCTCAAGCCAGATGATAATTGGATGTAGCATAATCGAAGAAAAACTAAAATCTTGCCTCGTTGAGCCTCTCCAAAAGAAGTGGAACATGATGATGACTACTATAGCTATCCTCCTTTCCGAGCCGATACAGACTGCCCATTAACTGAAGATGAGAAGGAACAGGTAATGAATGATGACATGCATTGGACGCTGACTGAGTGATTTGTGTTGTTGTTGTTTGTAGTGCATGAAGGTAATTCATTGTGTACTATTATCTAATCTACACACTAAAAGTAACTCAATGCAATGTTTGTTTCCATTCTTGTTTTTCAATAACAATTTTCTACTTCTACTGCAGGCCGATCCATTGCATTTTGAATATGGAAAGGGGACTCAATCTGTACACTACTGCACACTGAGTTGGACAACACACCATGATGATGACCACAGTGACATTATCTCTTCGCAGTCACTCAGTACGATCAGAGATGATTGATGGAATAACTCAGTGCTTTTCATGAGTGCATTAAAAGGTAACCAAGTCAACAACAACCACTGCAGACCTACATGTCTGTGTAGTGGTGGAGTCGAGTGTGGTGGTATGACTGACAGCGGGGCATTGATTTAGTCACTTAATTTGTAAAATGCTATGTTGCTGTATATCTGCTTTGTCTGCCTCTGTCAAAAAATGTACGCTAAATGGAGGATATGTCACGGGTGCCGTGGGCCTGCTCTGTCCTGTTGTTGTTGGAGGTTGATGCTGGAAACAGACTAGAGTAGACATGATGTATCCAAATCCATGCCGCCTCTGAAAGTGTTCTTGTTGCACTCCACCGTAATTTAGGCATTTTTTTTCTACTTGATTTTTCAATATCCCTTTTGTTTTCCCATCTGCAATTACAGGCCGGCCCTTACCCTGTGCTACACTGGGAAAAACAACTCTCACTTACCTTACCAATGAATCTACATCTGCCAGGCAGGCAGTGGCGTCACCCAAGATTGATGGCCGGAGCGTCCATGGAAGGGAGGACCAAGACGAATGCCGAGATGCAACTCCACATTTTGACCAGGATAACATACAGTAACAGTATCAACTTTCATCATCTTTTAAATTTGATTCATTTTTTGTCTTCAATCATTACTACTGTGTGTTGTTGTTGATATGTTTGCTCTCTGCTTATAATTCAATTAATCCCTACAGCAATTTTTGGCTTTTCTTTGCTATCTTTAAGCCCGGGCCGGTACAACAGAACAGAAACTGAATGTAATTCGGGTCTCTCTGAGGGCAGACAGGCAAGGCAAATTGCATAATATACTGCTGCCCTGTACTGTCTAATTGTCTAGTAGTAGTAGTTAGTAAGTACTATCATTAACCATCAAGTTATCATCATCATGCATGCATTTCCTTTTTCTCCCTTAACTGATTTATGGATATGGTTGTCTGCCAAGATTGTGTTTTGTTGTTGTCCATGCGTACTGTTTTTCTTTGTCAAACCTTTCCCAAAACCCCCTTCCCAACCATTCATCAAACCCTAACACTCTTCCCCGGGCTGTGTGACTTATTGAGGTGTGACTAAATTAAATGTACACCAATAATTTATCACACGCTTGCTGGGGCGGATGTGGCTAAAGCAACAAAAATGCATTTTCAAGGCAGGGCGCGGATCTTCTTCTGCTTGCCCACCCTCCTATGAGCAGTATATTTGCGATTTTTTTTTTACCAAAGGAACCTAATCCATCAACATTAATTGCCGGCATAGATTGGATTTGTTGTCATCCTCCGAAACAGCACTAACGGTTACGCTTGTGTCGAGTCACGGTGTACTGTAGGCCTAGTCGAGTGACTCGACACAGATAGAGTTTGTAACTCTATGTACTAGGCTATCCCCGTAACCATTATGTTTCCTTGTATTTTGGCATATTATTGTTTGGCAGTAAGTTCCGTACTGTACTTCGTTCTACTATTCCTCCCACAGTCTCTCTCAGGCGACTGACTGTCTCATTTTCTTTTATTTGCAAGTGAAACTGCCAGGGTCTACTACTACTACCACCACAACCATGGCATGTTGGGAAAGAAAACCATCATCACCATGCAGCCATCGCCGTGCCCAAGTTAAACATCAAGCACAGGTAAGAGAAGAAGTTTGGGGGAGGCATAATTAATAACGGAATTTTTTTCATTAATTCTATTTCACACACCCCTTTGAGTCCAGTTGCAGAATGCATAGATTAGGAGGAGAGACTGACAGTACTAGTAGGACAAGTCCCTCAGTGAGGGGTACCGCATCTGTCTGTTTGTGTCTTAGTAACTCAGCCAATTATTTAAATCAAACACTGGCTGTGGCACTGCACCAGCAAGGAAACCGTGTGACGTAAAACAGTAACCCCACCCACAAAACATTAACCACATCGTATATAAAGTCTAAATATGTAATTTAATACCCTAACAAAAATAAACTATGTAAAAAAATCCCACAACACCTGACCCACCCCTCTCCCTAACCCCAACCAATGTTCATGTCCCAGAACGAAAAAGTCCAACAAATGTCCAAAAGTCCAAAACCCAACGCCCGATTCCCACCCACCAAAAGAAGCTATAAAAAAGGGGCAATAAATAAACGGGGTCTCAGCGGGCTCGCCTCTCCAGGACACGGATGCGCTCCTCTAGGCGGGCCACGCGGTGCTTCAGCGCACGGCAGTTGCATCCACAGGGAGGGGGGGCAGCAGTGCTTCTTGCTGTGTGGCGGCGGGCGGCTGACAGGCGGTGGCGCCGTAACACTTTAGGGGGGTATCTGGGGCCCGGGGCATTGGAGGAGGCTGCAGCTGCTGCCGCCTCCTCCCTCCTCCTCTAGAAGAACCAGCCGCTGGTATTCGGCCTGTATGGCCTCCAGCTTCCGGCGCCGGGCCTTGGCTGCCAACTCCTTCCTGTCGACTTTACCTTTGGAAGGAGTCGCTATATCAAGAAGAAAAACAAGACTATTGTAAAATATACTCTTAGCAAAGCAGTCAGACAAATTAATTCTACACATAGTGGCACAGTAGCACTAGCAAGCACAGTACGTAACATTTGTGGTATGTATCTATCCTCCCACTACCTCGGCCTCGAACATTTGTGGGAGTTTCAGGCATTCCACCACCCATGCATCTGATTCATATCACACACCTATGCATGCATCCCACGTATCCTTCTCTGCCAGTCATAAATATAAAATCTCGCCCGTCCTTCCTCCTTCCACCCTTCTTTCCCTTTTCGTTCAACCCATCCATCAAGGTCATCTGATCAGACTTTGTCTTCTGCATAAAAATTTCACAGCTGAGTTGAAGTCCGATAGAAGAGGCCATTGGTTACTCTCAGTACACTCCCGTCGCTAATGCTATTGCTAATGCTAAGTAAAGGGTGTCTTCTTCAACCGTTCACAACAACTTCTTACTTAAGTCTCAACAGTACAGTATACATTACACCCTTGCAGCGAGTGTAATGTCAATAAGTAAGGATTAGGAATATAACTTACCACCGCCCGCCACTGCTGCTGGCTCACCCCCTGCAGCTCCTCCAACTGCCGCATCGCCTGCACCCTCAGCGGCCGCATCACCTTCGCCGCTGGCCCCGGTACTGGTGGTCGGTAGTACGCCTAGAAAAACATTACACATTTTTCAGATGCCACATACACCTCCCCTATTTTTGACTAGCAAGAATGAAAAAAAGTTAATACATACATAATACATATACAACATACATCACTAGTATAAATCAGGTAGTAGAGTAGACACTGGTAGTGTTATATGGTCCCTAGGGTCATTCTAGTCTTTGCTAAGTTACCCCGAGCCATGCAACCATTTTAGCTCTGTCTTTTATTTTTGCGCAAGTTACCTCGCAGCTTGTTGTGAAAGACGCCTTTGAGCCCACATGAGCTCATACTGCTACTGTCTGAGCGCTGCGTACAAGGTCTAAAAACAACCGACTTTGTTATGGAGTTCTGGTGTTAGTCCATATTGCTTATCCATAAAAAAACTGCACTTTATGGCACGACTGAGAAATGCTTGCACTATACTAACGCGCACCATTTTTCTCATTACAGACGGAAGATTCCCTTATACGAAGAACCAGAGCTTTGCAGACCTTATGATGTAACCGGTACTAGGTTCTTCTAAGGTGAGGGCTCCCCAGAATTCTCACATCTCCATTTATAATTTTATATAAACTAGATTCCTACCAAGGGGAGGGTGGTTCTTCTACCACTGTTCAGTTATCATGATCTCGCCTTTTGGCTTCTATGGACTTGTAGTTGTAAGTAACTTGTAAGTCTAACTAAGTGTAACAATGTTTATTGTTTTAATCTTATGCATTTTGCTGTTGCTGCTGCATTATACAACGTACAGAGCTTGTCAGTTGGAAATAAAAATAAACCTTTTGAACTTACATAGACTCGGTGGTATTTGGTGTGGACTTACACGAGAGAGTGAGCAAAAGGGTGTGCATTGCTTCCGCGACAGAGGTTGGGAGTGTTATCTTGTCTGGGTTGTCTACTCATTGGGTATTTTGGGGGCGTTTCGGAGTAATGAGACACTATAACTAGTTGGTCAGGGGATTGTGGTGGCTTCTGATTGAGGTGTGAGGAAGGTCCAACCTCCCATCACCAACGTCCTATTTTCTTGTGCAAAGTTCTGTATGTGCAGAATCCCTACAACAGTAGTAGTATGTCCTATCCTATCTAAAATTCTAAAATGTGGTTGGGCATTTTCTTGGTGGGAATTGTCGAAAAGCCTCAAGAATAAGAAGACTAGAAGTAGTAGAAGAGGACAACCCAAAGGACTGGACTCAATGGCTATAGCTATTAGTGAATATGAGTTTTATTTAAAATATTTTAAATAAAGAGTGGGCAACTGAGCAAGCTTAGCTACAGACAGACTAATAGTAGTAGTACAGAGAGTCATAGCAGACGCAGTTAGAGGCAGGGATAACAAGAATTTAGAAACAGATAGTATAGAGCAAAGAAGATTTTGTCAAAATTCGAATTAGGAGGATACCGAAATAATAGTTCGGAAAAAATAAGGTGCAGGAAAAGTTTGGGAAATATAATTAATAATATTAACCACTGGAGGACTTACTGGGGCCAGCAGCAGAGCCCTCGATAGAGGAGCGGTCCTGTCCCTGGGAGGCATCTTGTTGATCTTCGTGGCCCACCGCCTGTGACCCCGTCTTCTTGCCCCTGGGTGCTGCTGATCATGTAAGATTTCATAAAGAAAGAGACAAAAATTTAAGTTTGGTGTGAAATAAATAAAATATTTTAAAATACGCACCAAAAACTTTTTGGTAACAACAATTGCAATAAAATTGACCTATCTGATCGACTGGTAGTATTGCGAGATTCACGGACCGTCTAGCAAGCCTAACTACCACCTGACCTAGCCCACCTATTCCAATTCAGACGGGCCAATTGTTCAGTAAGTCTGCTTTCCATTTATTTTAGTCCTCAAAAATGCATAGATGGAGGACACATGCATACATTTTTGCATACACCAAATTGTTGGCTGGTTGATGCTGATGTTCTGCTAGTGATGATATAAGCCTATTAACACTCAGAAAACAAACTACAAAAGGTTCTGCGAAGGACTGGGGTAAGCAGCACTCAGCAGCACGTGACATGACAGAGGATGCGTCACGCACACCACTTACAAATTACCAACTAATAAGTAACTAAACCTATCAATCCACCACTATCCCTTCTTAGTGGCAGGAGGACAAAGGAAGGACTACTCTCTCTAGCATTACATCACTTAAGTTCTCTAAAGTAAACTCTTACATAATCATCAGGCCAAGCGAGCGCAAAGTTGCAAACAAGTAAGATTAGTAGCGCCAAGCGCCTGTGTCATAACAATCACAGATTTGTAAACGTAATTTACCTGCAATGTAAGCAGCAGCATTCTTGCTGGTCGGAAAAAAAATATATTCGCAATATATAACACAGAGCAGAACACAAAGTAGTAATATTAAATAGCTACTCACCAAGCCCCGGGACCTCCACTCCTAGCAGGTCCAGCAGGTCCTGCTCCCGGTCCAGAATATCGGACCACCGGTGCGTCAGCTGATTATTGGTGCGCCGGACACCAGAGCAGCAAAACACTGCCCGACGCACCTTGCCCCACTGCTGCCGACGCTCCCGGAGCCCGTACCCGGACCCAGGCCTGCCGCCTGCTGCCAGGGTTAAGGGGAGGTGGCGCTGAAAAAAAAAAACCAGAGCGGCCACCTCCGACTCATTGAATAAGGCCAGTGCCTGCACCCCTCTTTGGCACCGCCTTCCGCAAGGAAGGCGGTCGCGGCTCTGGCTCCGACTTCGAGCCCTGTGGCTGTGGCCCTTTGCCATGGTTCTGGGTAGGCGGGGGATGGAAAAGAAAAGGTAGGAATTACAAAAAGTAAGTAAAAGAAATGAAAAAGCAGGTAATAGAAAAAGTGTGAAAAAGTAGTTAAAAACACACAAAAAGTAGAAAAAACTCAAAATATAGAATCAGGAAAATAGAGAGATAGATAATAAATAAAAAAGACCCAAAAAAGTTTACAGAAACAAAGGATTGAAAAGATAGAGGGAGGATTGAAAAGCAGGCCCAGAACCATAGCAATAGACTGAAAAACAAGATGGCCGCGCCCATTGCGACCGCATGGGCAAGTTCGCGCGATATTTCCCCTCGAGCACGCAAAAGCGTTGCGAACACGTAATGCGCGTTCCCGAACAGGAAACCCTTATCGCGAACGGGCGGGAGCATGCAATACGCGACCCGGAACTGGAAATAAGCATCGCGAGCGGGCGGGAGCATGCAATACGCGACCCGGAACAGGAAATACCATCGCGAGCGGGCGGGACAAGTGAAAACAAGATGGCCGCGCCCGTTAGCGACCGCATGGGCAAGTTAGCGATATATTTCTCCGCGAGCACGCAAAAACACATCGCGAACGGACGGGACCAGCAATTCCGCGATTTCGCGGAATTTCCGCGTGCTCGCGGAATTTTTTAGCAATTTTGCGGAGATTTGCGTAACGCGACTATGCAAATTCTGCCCACCATTAATGACAACCAACATCCAGTGAGTGTGAGGGTTTTAAAAAAGTTTATGAGTGTTAAATATATAGCCCAAGGTGTATTGGTGAATCAGTGGGTGTATGAGTGCCTGTATGGATGTTTCAGTAGGTTTGTGACTGACTGTATAAGTGAGTGATTAGGTGTCTCAGTGAATGAATGGGTGAGTGACTGGTTGTGTAAATGTCTGTACAGTCTGTCAGTTGGTGTCGTGGTGGGCTGTATGGCTGTGTGAGTGGGTGCGTGAGTGGCTGTATGGGTGAGTGATTGGTTGTCTGATTTCCTGTATGGGTATCTGAGTGTCTATGTGGGTGGGTGATGAGGTGTGCGATTGCCTGTATGGATGTGTGAGTGGGTGAGTCAGTAGCTGTATGGGGTAATATGTGCATGTCTCAGAAGCTGTATGGGTGAGTGATTGTCTGTATGGGTGTCGGTGATTGAGTGCCTGTGTCAGTATGGGTGAGTAGCTAGGTATGGTAAAGGCAGTATAGGTGAGTGATGAGGATGTGAGGTTATAAGCAGTGCCTTGCGGGGCACGAGTTATAGTTAGCTCAGCTAACTTTAACTGCTGAATTTCTCTGGTTTTGTATGAGTGAAAGCTGAGCCTAACTATAACATCTCTGTAATCTTTTTTTTTCCGTGAATTTCTACGTTTTTTTAATTCCATTTACTAACTATAACGTCCCTGTAACCTTTGGTTATATGTGAATTTCTAAGGTTTTTTAAATGCTAATTCCTAACTATAAAGTCCATGTAACCTTTGTTTTTTTCAATGAATTGCTAAGGTTTTTTAAGCAATAGTCACATTTGCAGAGTGGTGGAGAAAGAGAGTTGATCCTCCGATCAGCTCTCAGCTCTCAGGAATCCTGCTGTGTAGGACTTACAGGAGGTACCAGCAGGGCTTCTTGGCCCCCAAAGCCCCTCAAGAGTAAAGTGGACTTTATCCCCCAACCAGTAGTGCACCAGTGGTGGAGAAAGGGGGCATGGCCTCCAAAGACCTCTTACCAATCCTGCTGTGTGGGGCTTTCTGGAGATAACAGGAGGGGCAGTTGGCCCCCCAAGGAAGAAGTCCACGTTAGTCCTGAGGTCCTCAGGAGGCAAGGAGACCTCTTCCCCCCACCAGCAGTGCGCTAAGAGGTGTGCTTGTAGAGTTGTGGAGAAAGGGGGCATAGCCTCAGACCACCTCTCAGCAATCCCACTGTGGGGGCTGCTTGAGGTAACAGGAGGTCTTGTTGGCTCCTAAAGACCCTCAGCAGCCAAGGGTACTTCATCCTCCAACCAGCAGCATGTCAGGAGGTGCGTTTACAGAGTGGTGGAAAAGGGGGTTGGGGCCTCTCCTGTGAGTTGCCAGGCTTTTTTTTCAAAGGGAAGGGGACTGCGTAGCCCCTCTTCCCTTTGCCGATTGTGGCCCCAAGTACCCCTATCCCCGGGGCCAGGCATGTTAAGAATGGGGAAGTAGATTGCACGGCCCCCCTCCCTGAGCCGATTTCGACCCCAGGGCCCCGGGGGCCTGGCTTTTCCTTTTTTTGTAACACATTTTTTTTAATTAAAGGAAGAGGGCATGTGGCCCTCCCTTTCCTGGGCGATTTTTGGGGACCACATCCCCGATGTCTGCCCCTTTGTTTATATTATTTGTGTTTCTTTTTTAAAAGGGAGGGGGGCCATGCAGCCACCCTCCTGGGCTTATTTTGGCCTCGAGGGCCCCTTCCTCCGTGGTCCCAACCAGGTCACTCAATTTAAAAAAAAAAAAAAATTCAATTCAGCTTTATTCGGTGCATACAAAAGTCACCATAAAAGCACAAAGTTCATACGACATCAATATCAATTAATAAAAAATCACAGTTCATACAATATAAGAATAATAAAACAATATTTCATTAATAATTTTCTGTCATAAAGTGCAAATACTTGTTTATAAAATGGGATATATATAATATTTAGGGGCTTGCAATTCTCTCTACATGTTGATCTTTCAGTTATAAAAGTTTATATTTACACAACTGGTTATATCGTCCACATTCTCATATGATAAGTCTTCCAGATAAGTATAGTCTTTTCTTTTTCTAATTGCACATTGTACAAATCTGATAACGGAATTAATGATTTTTGCATTTTCCAGATTACAAATAAGGCTGAAAGCATGTTTGTAATTAAAAAGTCTATTAGATAAAAATACAGACTTTAAAAACAATTTCCGTATATCTATATAAAAATTACAAAATAGGATAAAGTGCATAGTTGATTGTGCAGATCTTCCATCACATGGGCAGTTAGGTAATTTGTGGTTCCATTTTTCCATTTTTCGGAAGGCTACTAAAAGATGTAATGTATCCATCCTCAACCTTGTTAGGTAAAATCTATGCTGGATATTTCTCACCAATACAAAGGTATAAGGGTAAGCAAACCGTGGCCACCCGTTCATGGTAGGAGACAACACTTTCTTTTAAGTTAGCAACTCTATCTCTATCATTTTCCACAAGTTTGGAATATCTGGCCCTCAGGTCCCTTTTGCTAATCTCTTGAATGGTCGAAGGTCGGATTCTTTTTTATCAAAGTCAATTTTACAATAGGTTAATAATTTAGAGATATGCTCCAGCCATGGAATTTTCCTGTTAAAATCAAGTATCAGACAGTCCATTATTATTTCTTTCGAGAATTTAATTTCATCCTTGGACCATATCCCTTGCCACAGGAGCAAGCCGGCTAAATTTATTGTGTCGGTTAGGTATGGGGCCATTAGTTCCTTATGTACTATGCAATTTGCTGTAGCTTGAGGGACCGCTAATAATCTTTTAAGGAATTTATTTTCTTGTGTTTGTAAAGTAGCAATAGGTGCTCTCCCCAAATCGCAGCCCCATAGCAAACCCCAGTGATACACTTGCTCCGATACAGGGCTAAAATCTCTCATATGGGCTTATTTCCTAGTTTTGTGGCAAATCTAAAAATACTTTCCGTCACTCTTAAAAATATCATGCTGTTCAGTTCAATGTGCATATTCCATCGGCCAGTTTTGCTAAAAAGCATTCCTAAATATGAGAAGGTGGAGACTCTATTTATAACAACCCCACCAGCATGATGTTGTCTGATCTTAGGTCTATTTTTTCCGCATGTCATCACAAAAGTTTTTTTTAAATTTATCTGTAAACTTATGTCGGTCATAAATGACACGAAATTTTCGATTAAATGTTGCAGCCCATTTGCTGTCCTAGAAATTAGGACAGCATCGTCCGCATATAAGAGGACTGGCGTAGGGCGCGTACCAACTTTTGGGGCATCTACTGGTAGTGATTGTAGGAAAGAGTCTACACTATTATAAAGAAAGAATAAAAAGGGCGCTAATACGCAGCCCTGTCTTATGCCACGTGTAACCCTAAAGGCTGATGTGCATTCTCCTCTTTTTCCAAAACGTACCCTAGAAGTTAAAAAATTGTAAATCTGGGACAGGAAGTTAATAATTTCTAAGGGTGCGCCTTGCCCCTTTAGTGTTTGCCATAGTGTTTGATGGTTAACTAGGTCAAAGGCACTAGTTAGGTCTACAAAGCATTAATGTAACGCCCCTTCCTTTACTAGGGTATATTTCCCTATTAGTAAATCTAAATTCAGGCATTGTTCTACCGTTCCAATACCTCTTCTGAATCCGTACTGGGCATCCGATAAGATGTTACCTTCGATTGCCCAGTTTTCAAGCCTTTCTAACAAAATACGGCCCATCACTTTAAAGGAGGAATCAAGAAGAGATATTGGACGGTAGCAATTAGCCATTCACCTGTCCCCTTTTTAAAAATGGGTACGATAATGCTCTCTACCCAGGTTGCAGGTAAAGCGCCTTTCAATGTTGCATTAAAGACGTTCAATAAGATGGGTATCCAGAGAGCCATGTTAAACTTAAATACGTCGATTGGCACACCATCTGCGCCAGACGCTTTCCCATTTGCACTTTTTCCAGTGCGGTTTTAATCTCGTCTGGAGTTATTGGAGCCATTCCGACCGGTTCTATGGTTATAAATTTATCCACAATGGCGTTAATACTTTTATAGCGCCTGGATTAAAGATATGCTCAAAGTGGGATACCCAAGCTTCCGGGGCAATAACAGTATCAATTTTTGCTACACTATTCTCATTGAAAAAAGGATGATTTACAATTTTCCAGAATAGCACTTGATCATTCGTAGCTGCTGCTTGGGTTAATTTTTCCCACGCCCCTCACGTATCTCTATTTTCCTTTCTTTTAGGGCATGATGATAATCTTTCCTCACTGTGCGAATCCTAGTATTATCTCTTGGTTTTTGTTTTAGCGCCAGTTTCAGGTCTCTATTTGATTTTGAGCATAGGTGGTTAAACCATCTAGGATTAATATTGCACGTTTGCTTTTTCCTTTTAGTTGTAAGATCCCTGGCAATAGAGGTTGTGATGTTACAGAAGGCATTTACAATTGCCGGGACAGTGGAAGAGGCTTCGAGACAAATGTCAATATCACCTTGTGATTTCCCTATAAACTGTTCCATAAAAGTTACTGGATTCACTCCTGTCCATTTAATAGAGACTCCATTATTGCCATGAGTAGTAATTTCTTCATCCAGTTGTTTGCCTCTTGTTCTGGAGGAAAAATCTAGCCTGATTGTGACAGTTAATGGATTATGGTCACTAAAGAGGCTGTTTTCAATATAAGAAGAAATCACCTGGTTACAGCAGTTAAAGGATACAATAAAATGATCTATGTTAGAGGACGACCTGCTCCCTACAAACGAGGGTACCGAATATTTTCCATCAGAGCCTATTGGTTCTAAGACAGATAGATCATACTTGTGCATCATATAGTTAATTGTCTCACCATACCCATCGTGTACAAAGTGTGGAATCCTGTCCCCTAAATCATTATAATACCCGCAGGGTTCGCCCACTTCATGAGCACACTTAACACAGTTAAAATTGCCCGCCCAAATAAGATTATAATCCCCTTTGACACCCTTCAAAAATTTATCCAGGTCATTTTCCAACAATGTCATTACTTTACACTTTGTTTTGTCGAAAATATTATTATAAAAATGTATTATGACAAATGCCTGACTTTCTAGCGAGCAAAGTTCCAAAAATTGGTAATATTGGGACGAATCAAGGGTTTTACTTAAGGTTAGAGGTGAAGTGACCGCAATCAGAATAGCGAGGCCACCTTTTGCTCTTCCCATACTTGACGGCCTAGCATTGGTGCTGATCATTTGAAAGCCATCTATAAAGAAAGGCTCAGTACACCATGTCTCTTGGATTAAGAGGATCGTATATCCATCTACCATTTTTAACCAATCCTCGTCCTTAAGTTTACTTTTAACGCCCGCTATATTCCAGGTCATAAATTTAAATGTTTCGCCGATAGGTAACAAAAGCCCACCGTTCACCCTTTAGTGGATGTCTAATAACATGGGTATTTCATTTAACCATATCCTCTTGTGAACCCGAGGCCACTTGATTTTCTTGTTCGTTATTAATGGTCAGATTTATTACATTAGGGATGTCTTCGCTGACAGGCATATAATCCACTTCACCCATCCCCTCTGGTTGTGTAGTTATATACATATCGGGAGACCAAGAATTAGCATTATCACCCAAGTTCAGTCTCCAATGGTCACCCCTTATCCATCTAAGTCAGTCTACTTCGCTACATCTGTGGAGTGGAGAGAATCTGTTATACAGAGGGAAATTTAACATCGGTTGGTATCTCTGTTTTATAGAGTGTTTATTTGGAATAGGTTTGTAAAAGAAACCAAGTGGGACTGCCATAATACGATCATTTGTAGCTAGACAAAATCCATTGTAATTATCCGCAAAATGATTTAACAAATTGCCCACCAACTTACGGTTTCGGAAGTTAACCACTACACACTCTCCATCGCATGATTTTCTAGAGTCGCCCACCAATCAACTCTCCTTAGCATGATTATGTCTTGATAGAGGATATGCGCCCCGACAACACTATTCATGGCAAACCTGTGAACTACTTGATTTTTTAAAATATCGTACGTTTCTCTCTGGTTTGTATTTAGCTTTGGAACATTTTTTAGAACAATAACATATGGTGTAGCCTGGGGCGGAAGATTAAGCAGTACTTTACGATTAAGGTCATCCTCACCAGGTAGTGCTCTACTAGATAGGGGCGGAGTATTAAGTTCCCTTGCAGAATGAGGGTTATCATGGGATTTAACTTCTTTATCCGATCTCTGACCTAAGACCGGTCGCGCTATAGTTACTTTGTTCGAATTTGGCATATTTGTCTTGTGTAACTCTCTATGTACAGCCTTGTCTATTGTGGTTACACAGTCCCTTTCCTCTATGTCTCTGCTGGGTAAATTTCGATCTAATCCCGTGGGATCACTTTTTAAACATTGAGGACCATGGGGGAACCTGAAGGCCCCTGATGTTCCTGCAGGTTCCCCACCTCCTGCGGGAGCCGGCATTATATTGAGACCCAGGGAGCGCTAACATGCAGCTCCCTGGATCTCAAACCAATTTGTCTGTTTCCATGCTCACTTGACAGAGGGCAGGGAAACAGACATGCTCCGCTTTCAGCAAGCAAGACCATTTTCTGCTCTTGCTTGCTGAAAGTGGAGCACTGTTTGCTATGGCTTGGTGGTGCTCCCGTAAGCCATAGCAAACTGCAATGTCCTGGTGGTGGGCACCACAGGACATTGCTGGAGCCGGCCCTGGGGGTGGCAGTCCCCAGGGCCATCTAGTGCTCCTTATTTGTTTGTTTTAGCCCCATGGAGGTGGCAGTCCCTGGGGCTGTGGGGGAGCCACATGGGCCCCCCTGCATTATTAAAAAACTTTCCCTCGGGAGGTGGCAGACCCAGGGCCCTGGAGTTGCCGCAAGGGCAACCCCTGCATAAATAATTAAACAGGCCCCATGGGGGTCCCCGGGGCTTTGGGGATTCTAAGAGGGGGCCTGTGTGCCCCCTCCTACATATTTACACATGCCCTCAGGACCTGACCCACCCACAGGCTGACAATAAATGAAGCACAAAGCCCACACTTCATTTTTTTCCCCTTTTCAATCCGCAGATCCCACCAACATTTTTAAAAAAAATGCTTTTTTGGGCTCTGGGACCCCCTCAAGAAGCCTAGGGGATCAGGGTGTTTCGGCCCAGCCCCCTTTTCTTTACATTTTTTGAGAGACTCAGTTTAACCAAGCCCGAGATGGCTGCCAACACTTCCTGGTGGAAAAGAATCTGTTTATTACACAGAACATTGACAGCCGGTACACTCTGCGGGCACACACGCTACTTCCCTTAGGTCCTCGGCTCCAGAAAGAGCACTTGAAAAAGGAGAGATATATTTTATATATATATATATATATATATATTTATATATATATTATCTACTGGCGGTCGCCAGTAGATAGTTATAGTTAGGACCTATTTTCCATAGGAAATCTGCAACATTCTATTTGAAATAACTCTTGCGTCGGTTGACGAATCTTCACGAAATTTTCAAACTTTATGGCCCGCTCCGGTCCGCTCCTACCCTGAAAGTTTCGGGGTGATTCGTCAAGCGGGGGCCGAGAAAAAAGGGGGTTCCCAAAACATGTTTTCCCCATTCATTTTCCCATAGGAAACTTTAGCCACGGCTACAGCCCGAACTGCTGAACGGAATTACAAAAATTTGGCAAAGAGGTAGTTCTTGGTTCAGAAAGAACCCTTTTTGTTAAATGGTGTAAATCCGTTCAGTAGTTGCGGAGAAATTAAAAAAATAAGAGTCAAAAAATCAATTTCCCATAGGAAACTTTATTAAAAAAATAAAGGTCAAAAAATCAATTTCCCATAGGAAACTTTATGCAAGGCTACAGCCCGAACTGCTGAATCCGTTCAGTAGTTGCTGAGAAAATCAAAAGTAAAAACACATATATATCTGGGCGGAGCCTAACCACACATGTCATCGTGAGATCTGATTGGCTGTCAGCACTTCATCCTGGAATTGCTGGCAGCCATCTTGGGACCAATATAAATGATAGTACCCCATTGAAATGCATTGTAGTGAATCGAAGATTTTGAGGGTTACCAAAAGGAGAACTATAAAGGGTGATAACAGACTTTAGTTACATTAGAATTCATTTGTTGATGGTACCATACTAATTTCAGGAATTGTGGTGTGTTTTAAGGTGATTTTACCCTGTGAAAAACCTTCTGCTGGGATATCATGAATCATGTTTGAGAGAAAACTATTTTCACATGCTTGTCCCATACAGTTTTGGAAGGTGCTCCAGAAGCTAAAATGAGAGCATATTTTCTGTAAATTCACATTATCTTTCTCAGTCATGTGAGAATGAAGTCTGACATTCTCAGTAAAACATGTACATCCAACAATGGCAGAGACTGTCAGTTGATTCCTTTGTTTTCTACTGAAGCTTCCCAGAGTGTTCTAAAGAACAACTAGAGTGCTATCAGCCTTACTTATGACAAAAGTATGGCACACCTGAAGCCATCTTGATTGGAATAAACTGGTAACACTTAAAACATTTAATTTAAAAAGGAACAAAATGATGGGGTTCATTTTGTCATAGAAATTATGGTTAGTGCTGTAGAAAGAAAAATTAGGACATGTTTCAAGTGTGATCTCAAATATCTTCCTGTTATATTTCAACAGGAGCAGCCTGTCAGTTGATGCCTTTGTGTTCTACTGCAGCTTCCCAGAGTGTTCTAAAGAACAACTAGAGCGCTAACAGTCTTACTTATGACAAAAGTATGGCACACCTGAAGCCATCTTGATTGGAATAAACTGGTAACACTTAAACATTTAATTTAAAAAGGAACAAAATGAGGGGGTTCATTTTGCCATAGAAATTATGGTTAGTGCTGTAGAAAGAAAAATTAGGACATGTTTTAAGTGAGATCTCAAATATCTTCCTGTTATATTTCAACAGGAGCAGCCTGTCAGTTGATGCCTTTGTGTTCTACTGCAGCTTCCCAGAGTGTTCTAAAGAACAACTAGAGTGCTAACAGCCTTACTTATAAGAAAAGTATGGCACACCTGAAGCCATCTTGATTGGAATAAACTGGTAACACTTAAAATATTTAATTTAAAAAGGAACAAAATGAGGGGTTCATTTTGCCATAGAAATTATGGTTAGTGCTGCAAAAAGAAAATGTAGTGCATGTTTTAAGTGAGATCTCAAATCCTCTTCTATTTCATTAGAAAATTCTGACATGCAGACTGAAACAATCACTTTCAATACCAGCAGTAGACTTCCAGTTAACTCCTTGGTGAGCAGTAGCTTTACTACAGTGATCTAATGAACAACTAGAGTGCTAACATTCTGAATTTATGGCAAATGTGTGACACATCTGAATGCCTTCTTGATGGAATCAAAGTAAAAAACTGAAAGCATTTCCTACTGAGGAGACTGTAGTAAATGAGGAAATTAGGAAACTTCATAACAAATAAGTCTCCCAAGATGGCCACCAGAGAAAAAAGAGCCCAAATGTAGCACAAATATCACCCAGAGGTAGCCCACCTGTAGCCCAATGACAGAAGTGTGCAAAACACTTTTTATTTTTTGTTTTTTTGCAGTTTTATATAGTGCAGACTGGTAAGGTATTGGAGTGCTTTACATGAGCATTGGTTACATCATACAAGGACAAATTCATGTTGGTTGACCCCTACACTACCCAAACACCACTGCACTACCCTAAACCCTAAAACACTACCCCCAGCACGACCCCCTTCACTACCCAAACACAACTGCACTACCCTAAACTCAAAAACACTACCCCGAGCACGACCCCTACACTACCCAAACACCACTGCACTACCCTAAACCCTAAATCTACCCCCTACACTACACAAATACCACTGCACTACCCTAAACCCTAAAACACTAGAACCCAGCACGACCCCCTACAGTACACAAACACCACTGCACTACCCTAAACCCTAAAACACTACCCCCTACACTACACAAACACCATTGCACTACCCTAAACCCTAAACCCCTACCCCCAGCATGACCCCCTACACTACACAAACACCACTGCACTACCCTAAACCCTAAAACACTACCCCAGCACGACCCCTATACTACCCAAACACCACTGCACTACCCTAAACCCTAAAACACTACCCCCAGCACGACTCCCTACACTACACAAACACCACTGGACTACCCTAAACCCTAAAACACTACCCCCAGCATGACTCTCTACACTACCTAAACACCACTGCACTACACCCTAAATCTACCCCCAGCATGACCTCCCACACTACACAAACACCACTGCACTACCCTAAACCCAACCCTGGGCATAATACTTCGCTACGCTCACGGAGCATGCAAAGTTTGTGCTACTACGCACTATGCAAATTGCACGTAGCAGAGTGAATAACTGTGCTAATTGACGTAGCGTAGCAGCAGTAAAATAAACACCTTCAAATGCTTTGATAAAGCAATTTTCTATGCTAAAAAGCATATAACCAATTCACAAAAATGAATTTTGACAATTAAATATCAAGCAATGAGAGAGGTGATGATTTTGGAGTCCCCCTAACCTAGGGGAGGACCAAGCAGATGCCTTGAACACAAAAAGCATATCATGTGAACGATTCAATGGTGGTCCCTTCCTCCTAGGACCACCCCAAGCACTGTTATGGGCAAAAATACAATCCCAACCAACGGCCCTGCAAAGCATTATGGGACGAGATTAGCAGTGGGCAGTGAATATTATAGTTTCCAATATCAAAATAATTCTACAAAGAGCTGCAGTTCAACTAGTCGTTACTAGGTGTCCCTCACGAGTCAAATGCAAAAGCATTGAAATTATTAATACATCAAGCTGCAGTTCCACTAGTCGTTACAAGATGTCCCTCACGAGTCAAATGCAAAAGTATTGAAAATCTTTCATGAGGCTTTTGCATTTGACTCGTGAGGGACATCTAGTAACGACTGAGTGGAACTGCAGCTCTTTGTAGAATTATTTTGATATTGGATACTATAATATTCACTGCCCACTGCTAATCTCGTCCCATAATGCTTTGCAGGGCCTTTGGTTGGGATTGTATTTTTGCCAATAACTGTGCCTGGGGTGGTCCTAAGAGGATGGGACCACCACTGAATGGTTCAAAAGATGTGTTTTTTGTTTTCAAGGCATCTGCTTGGTTTTCCCCCTAGGTTAGGGAGGATCCTAAAATCATCACCTCTCTCACTGCTTGTTAATTTATCGTTTTCACTTTTTTGTAGTAACTATATGCATTTTAAGCATATAAAGTCAGAGATATTTATTTTATCTTAATTTGCACTGTACAAGGTGCTTTGGCAACTATTGTGCAGTGCAGTCAACACACAGCTTCGCACTACGCAATGTGCTTAGCTACGTGTAGTTAAAAATGTACTTCACGTAGCTGCGTGAAGTGCTACTACGCAAACTACGCCCAGGCTTACCTAAAACACTACCCCCAGCACGACCCCCTACACTACCCAAACACCACTGCACTACCCTAAACCCTAAAACACTAACCCCAGCATGACCCCCTACACTACCCAAACACCACTGCACTACCCTATACCCTAAAACACGACCCGTACACTACACAAACACAACTGCACTACCCTAAACCCTAAAACACTACCCACAGCATGACCCCCTACACTTCACAAACACCACTGCACTACCCTAAACCCTAAAACACTACCCCTACACTACACAAACACCACTGCCCTACCCTAAACCCTAAAACACAACCCCCAGCATGACCCCCTACACTACACAAACACCACTACACTACCCTAAACCCCCTACACTATACAAACACCACTGCATTACTCTAAACCCTAAAACACTACCCCCAGCACGACCCCTCACAACACAAACACCACTGCACTACCCTAAACCCTAAATTGACCCCCAGCACGACCCCTACACTACCCAAACACCACTGCCATACCCTAAACCCTAAAACACTACCCCCAGCATGAACCCCTACACTACCCAAACACCACTGCACTACCCTAAACCTTAAAACACTACCCCCAGCACTACCCCTACACTACACAAACACCACTGCACTACCCTAAACCCTAAAACACTACCCCAGCACTACCCCCTACACTACCCAAACACCACTGCACTAACATAAACCCTAAAACACTACCCCCAGCACAACCCCTACACTACACAAACACAACTGCACTACCCTAAACCCTAAAACACTACCCCAGCACGACTCCCTACACTACCCAAACACCACTGCACTACCCTAAACCCTAAATCTACCCCCAGCACGACCCCTACACTACCCAAACACCACTGCACTACCCTAAACCATAAAACACTACCCCCAGCATGACCCCCTACACTACACAAACACCACTGCACTACCCTAAACCCTAAAACACTACCACCAGCATGACCCCTACACTACTCAAACACCACTGCACTACCCTAAACCCTAAAACACTAACCCAGCACGACCCCTACACTACCCATACACCACTGCACTACCCTAAAGCCTAAAACACTACCCCCAGCACGACCCCCTACACTACTGCACTACCCTAAACCCTAAAACACTACCCCCAGCACGACCCCCTACACTACCCAAACACCACTGCACTACCCTAAACCCTAAAACACTACCCCCAGCACGACCCCCTACACCACCCAAACACCACTGCACTACCCTAAACCCTAGAAAAGAAACCCCCACCCCATGCCCAATCCCCCTTACCTCTCATTCCTCGTGGTTCCTCTCTCCTCGTGGTTCCTGTTTCCCGTCGTCTCTGAGGGGCGGTGCACGTCGTTGTGAGGAAACGGAACAGCCTCTGTTTCCTTACAATGACATGGATCGTCTACATGTTTTTTAGAACGCATGGTCATTTACCATACATACCTTTACAACAAAATTTGTTGTAAAGGCATGCGTGGTAAATGACCATGCGTTCTAAAAAATGCGTAGTAATGACTTCATGATGTACAACGCATGCATGGTAATGCATGCGTTGTAATGGTATCGCAAAGTAAAAAGTCGTTGTAACGGCTGTTTACCGATCGAAGCTGGCCCCTGTTCTTCAGTGAGACGTTTATTTGATTAATTAGGAGGAAGGAATGTGTTTTTTTACCGAAAAGTGCATTCCCGGCTGTTGTATTGTGAAAGTGTCCGCGTGGCCTGGTTTCACTTCCGGTGAGAGAGTGGAAGAGTCTGTTTGGATCTAAAGGAGTTCTGTTGTTGGACGGGGCCGGCGCGACATGTCATCAGAAAACATAGCTAATGGAAAGCGTCCTCCCTGAAGTGTGGAGCAGTGCCATGAGAGGTCAACGAGTGTGCGTCCCACCGCAGTATGACCGTACCGCGTGACCCATGTGCCCCCTCCAGGGTACGGGAGGCAGAAGCGGCATCACAGGTCCTCTTGAAGACCGTTGTAGCACTAATTCTACATTTTGGTACTAGGGCATTTTAACTTCGTTGTTCCTGCCAGATACAAAGAGAAGATCCTGTGTTATTCAGTGCCCTCGTTACCTTTTTGTGGGTTGTGGTGCTTGTCACTCAGCTGCCCCGCCGGTGCACACGACTGGGCACCCCACCTCATGTGCCATCTGCAGGGCCTCTGCCCTCGGATCACTGGTTTCGGTTTCTGGAGTGGCAACATAAACAGTTGCTCCCAAAGGACTAGCCTGTACACTTAGGTGAATATCCCCTGCACCAGCATTGCACGGAAATTATGTCCTAGCTCTCCCACGTCAACGAGGACGTCATAATAGCACGGCTCCGCTCTCGACACCGTATGACATCATCGGAGCCATAAGAGAACCTCGTCGGCGTGCTGATGTCAGTTCCACCCATTTTTTCCGTGCCACCGAGGCAAACAGGGGACCGAGACATTTTCACATGTATACATAGTATAATAAATATATATATATTCACTGAAAAAACCATAGGTTTCAGGCACGTTATAGTTAGAAATTAGCATTTAAAAAACCTTAGAAATTCACTGAAAAAACCATAGGTTTCAGGGGCGTTATAGTTAGTTGGACATTTTACTCGTACAAAACCATAGAAATTCCCCCGTTATAGTTAGTTCAGCTAACTATAACTTCGCTGCGCCCGCAATGCACTGCTGATGACGTCACATATTACATCACTCATGACATGGTCAGTGACATCACTCATGACATCACTGATGACATCTCAAATGACATCACTGATGACATCACTGATGACATCATCCTTGTGATAGAGTGGCAGACCTCCTCTCACCCTAATATAACCTTTGATACACACACTCAAAAATACAAACTAACATTTTCAAAACAATGGACATACCAATACCAGTTACAACACACCTATTCAGTAATTCCAAGATCTACACACACATCCACTCATTCACCAACAGTCCCTATACAGTCACTCATACATGTACTCACTCATCATATGTACTCATACACCTATACATCCTGTTACACACCACCACTCATCCATAGAGTTACTCACACACATAGTCACACATGCAAACAAAGTATCAAACATCCACGGCTCCAGTGTTGGTTTCTACTTCAATCAAAGAGTTGCGCATTGGATTCTGTGTGGATTTATGGAGGCGGCTACCCCTGCCGTGTGCCCGCCGTAGAAGTGGCTTGGGTTTAGCCAAACGTAACTGTGGATATATATATATGTATGTACGTACGTATGTATGTATGTATATATATATATATATATATATATATATATATCCATCCAAAGAGTTGCCCCTAAATGAAGACGCCACTCATGGAAGGTTATCACCTTCAATTGAAGACTGCAGTCATGTCAGCATTGCACGTCAATTCATAATTCAAAAGGCCTGATGCGTTTTGGACGCCTCCGTCCTTGTTCACAGGCTCAAAGCAAACAGGAACAGCCAGCATATTGCGGAAACACCTGCACTGTCTTTAAAGTCCCACCCTAGTGGGCGTATGCATAGTTGCATGCTGGTAGTTGCAGTTCCACAAATTGATCATCCCAAGTGGGTGCTGCCATGCTTCCCAATGTTACGCCATCTCTTACCCCAGTGGGTAGATTTGAGGTGAAAATTGTTGAGATGCTGCCCATATTCCGTCATTCAAAACGAACCCTCCATTCAATCGGTGACTTCTCCCTGAAGTCGCTGCTGATCTGCTAAATCGGCAGCGGGCGTTTCGCGGCTGGGACCGCCGCCAAACATCCATCCAAAGAGTTGCCCCTAAATGAAGACGCCACTCATGGAAGGTTATCACCTTTAATTGAAGAGTGCAGTCATGTCAGCATTGCACGTCAATTCATAATTCAAAAGGCCTGACGCGTTTCGGACGCCTCCGTCCTTGTTCACAGGCTCAAAGCAAACAGGAACAGCCAGCATATTGTGGAAACACCTGCACTGTCCATATGTATATATATATTATCTGTGCTACAAGATCCCAGAGTCTTGGGCCAAGTCTATAATAGTGCTAATTTTTAAGAAAGGAGATCTCATTGGTGGATAGCTCAGTAAAGATATTGGGGAGGGTTATTTTGAATCATATGCAAACATGGGCTTTGGACAATGAGATTTTATCTGTGCACCAATATGGTTTTTGTCCTGAGCTGGGTACTGTGGATCAATGCCTGAACCTACATCTGATAGTAAGTAAGTATACTATCGCCATGCGCTGTCCTCTGTCCCTGGCCTTTATGGACTTCTCCACTGCATTCGATTGTGTAAAAAAGCCAGGGTTTTATAATGCCACTGCAGTTCGGGTGGAAGAAAACAGAATCTGCAGAAGATTGCTGAATCTCCCTCCCTCTAGTGCCACTTTTATTGTACATTCTGAATTAAACCTAGAGCACGTACTCAATATTGTTAAATTGGCCAATATTTGGAACAATAGGGAGGCCAGTTTCAACAAGGCAGTCATCAATGACTGCCTGAGTTTGGACAGGGAAATATATCCATATCCTGGTTGCGATATGTGTGAAATTAATTGAATGATATTGGCCTTTGATTAATAAAGCTAGTTAAAATGTAGTGAAACAGAGATTCATTGACCATGTTTCTTCTTTGCAGTTCCAAAAGATTGCAAACAAGCATACTGTTTGTTACTATTAAACCATGTTTGCTATGGATGACATCCCACTGTACCTTATGTTAGAGCTAACCCGTTGAGAGAGGTCACTCCTAATTAGATTTAGATCAGTGATGGCCTGGGGTCTGGTTTGCTTCTATGAATGAGAAGGCACGTGGAGTAAAGAACTTCCCCCATTTCCTTACAATGGCAGTGAGGAACAATCTTTGTTACATTTTATGTTTTTCTGTGGCTTTTATCATTGTTTTTTTCAGTTATGTCTTAAACCCCTTTTGAGAAAATTAGCCTTTCGGAAATGTAGGGTGGTATTAACTTTTCTTCAAATGTTAAATAGCCCACACATTTGTTTTAGCGTTTGTTGTTTTTTAAGATGGTCATCCACAGTAGAAAATCAATGGAGGGGGGCATTAGGGCATCTATTAGTTGTTTTAGCTGTTTGTGGTGGCATTTCCTTTATAAGTATCTGATTAATTGTTTTGATTGTAATGCTTTTAATATTTGTATTGCACTGAATTTGGTATTTGTGATAATGAGCTAGGTATGAATTTTATTGTACCATTTTACTCCATGCCTTCATGATTTTTTGTAAGATTGAATAAAGATTGATTGATTGAATGATTGATTGTGATATATATAGTCACTAAAAAACAAAGGTTGCAGGGACATTATATTGAGGGTCAGATTTTACTCATACAAATCCAGTGAAATTCAGCTGTTATACTTACCTGAGTAAACTATAACTTGCGCCCCCGCAATGCACTGATTATTACCTCACATATTACATCACACATGACATGGTCAGTGACATCACTGATGACTCACTTCCCTCAGGAGTAAAGTGGAAATCTTTCCCCAACCAGAAGTGTACCAGGAGGCACATTTGCAGAGTGGTAGAGAAAGTGGGCGCAGCCTTCAAGTTCTCTCAGCAATCCCTCTGTCTGGGACTTGGTGGAGGTAACAAGAGGGCTTGTTGTCTCCCAAAGACACTCAGCATTCAAGGGAATCAAATTCCCTAACTACCACTGCACCAGGAGGTGCTTTTGCAGAGTGGTGGTAAAGGGGACGTGGCCTCCGGCGACTTGCCAGAGTTTTTTAAAATAATTTTTTTAGGGAAAGGGGGGCTGCGGAGCCCCCCTTCCCTCAGCTGATTTCAGCCCTAGGGACCCCATCCCCTGGGGCCAGCCTTTTTTTTAAATGGAGAGGGTATCCACATGGCCTCCCTCCCCAGGCCGATTATGGCCCCAGGGCCCCATCCTTGGGGCCTGCCCTTTATTTATTTATTTAAATAGAGGGGGGGTCACGCGGCCCTACTCCCCAAGCCTATTTCGACCCCAGTGGACCCCATCCACGGGGGCCAGGCCTTTGTACTTTTAAAATAAATAAATAAATGCGGCCCCCTCTCAAGGCTGATATTGCCCCAGGGACCCCATCCCCCCGGGGCATGATCTCTTGTTGGGGACCACGGGGGAGCCTCAAGGCCCCTTTGGTTCCTGCCTGCCAGCATTGCTTTTGGGCAGATGGAGCTGCAAACATGCAGCTCCCTCTGCCCAAAAGCAATTCTGCTCTTGCTTCATAGAAGCAGGAGCATTTTCACTGCTCTCGCTTCCATGAAGTGAAGCAGTGTTTGCTATGGCTTGGCGGGAGCACCCCGGGACAATGCTGGAGCTGGCCCTGGGGGATGGGGATCCCTAGGGCCATGGAGGGCTCCTGGAGGGGGATGCGTGGCCCCCTCCAATCACCTGTATAGCCCTGGGGAGGTGGTGACTTGGGCTTGGGGTCTGCAACAGACCCCCATCATTACTTCATTTGTGCCCCTCACACATTATTTTTACTATAGCCTGAGGGAGGTGATGGTCCCCAGGGCTGCGTGGGGGCTGGAGCCCTCCACACATTATTTTCACTATAGCCCTGGGGAGGTGGCGGTCCCTGCGGATGCAGGGGGTCACTTGGCCCCGCATTTCAACCCTGGGGAGGTGGCAGTCCCGGGAGCTGAGTGGGGTGGCTGGAGCCCCCCATGTATTATTTTCACTATAGCCCCGGGGATTTGTAGTTGCCCTGGGACCTGGCCGATGCGGGGGCTTAATCAAATGAAGCGCGGCTTCATGGATCCTTCGCAACTACCACTGAAAGAGTTTTAAAAAATGCTTTTTTGGGCCCTGGGGGTCCCCGTGTGAACCCCTGAACAGGCCTAGGGGGTCAGGGTGTTTCTACTCTGCTCCCTTTTCTTTTTTGGGGGGGTTTTTCTTGTGTCTCGGTTCAACGTTGCGACATCCCAAATATTCGCACAAATTGAAAAAAGGTCTGAAAGATGTTTTTAAATGAAACTTAGTACAAAAATAAGAAATTAACCATGCTTTAAAAGAAGTATGTATATAGTAATGTCTGAAGGCCAATTTTCAGAATGGATTTTTTTACATATTATTTTTGGATGTGTTGGTGCTTTTGTTTTCCTTTTTCAAGATGTGTTCACGGGGATCGCAACGTCGTCTTGAAAATTCCCAAAATGAAAGAAAGAAAAACCCTTAGAAAAAAACTTCACAATATTTTGGGTACTAGGGTGGTGCTCTGTGTATATATTGCTCCTACACATAAGACCGGATGCAGAGTTTTCAGGTTACTTAGAAACACCCTGTTGCCTTCATCTGTAAAGTGCATTCCATCATATCTATAAATTCTATGCACGTCAAAACGCAGATTGTTGTTGTAGATACAGCCCATGCGATGGTATCTGAAGAATGCAGACACAGTTATATTAACATATTTCCTGGATTTGTCAATCTTTGGACAGAATTGATTTGACCACTTCCATTTCTGTCTTTGGCATATATTAGAGTACACCAAGACAGTGTGAGGAAAAAGAGACATCAGTTCTGCAAAGGTTTCTTTCATTAGGATTTCCAGCCATACCCCAGTCAATGTGCCTTCACAGTGCACAATCATGAGGTGAGGAGCTTGGGAATCCGCAATGGATTTAACCAAAGCCAGCAATTGATGAAACTTTAACCCTCTCTGTCCAAACCAAGCAATCTACACATTTGGCAAGCCCAAGTCCCTGTCATTTTGTCTCTTTTTTGCAGCCACTTTAGCTCAATAGATATAGCTGTATCCCACAATCCATACTCTAAGCATTTTGAAGTGAAGGAGCAATAGTAGTCAGGAGAAGGCCGGAGCTGAATGAGGTAGTTTTCCAAAGGAAAAGTTGTTAAAATGGAGGTGTTTTTAAAAAAACATATATACATATATATCATAGGATGCTGTCAGCATGAAAGTGAGTACAATTAGATAGTGTGTTGGATGCCTTAGGAAGAAGTCATATTATTGGCTGTTGTTTAAGAAAATAAATGAAATACAGACTTGGGTATGTTTTTGAATCTGTGGAGTAAATCACACCTGCTGTATCTTATTTGGAAGCAGCATGTTCCTTTTAGAATGTGCTGTGAACTTTTGACCTATGGGTCCACTGGTTTGCTAGGTACACTGACTAAGACTGTATGGGGGAAGGGTGCTAAAGAGACAGAATTTTTTTTTGAAAGTTGAGGTCTGATGACACAATGTAAGTAATGGCAAGTTTTAATTTCCAACTCAAGACTATGTAATAAACTGTTGTGTAGTATTTAAATTTCAGAAAAATCAAGCTAGATATAGGTTTGAACAATTTTTTTTTCGCTATTTCTACGCGATGGTTGCGAAACCATCGCGAGAACGCGCCGACAGTAACCTTGTTTTGAAAGAGAGGGAAAGGGTTAAAAGATGCTAACCATTCACAAGTGGAGTTGCAGTAGTCTAAAATGAATGATTTCATATGCTGCTTTTCTCATGATAGCGTGGAAAGTTGAAGAGCTTGCCATTTTAGAGTTGCTTTGTATGAGAGTGGTGTACCATTCTTCTGCGTAGTTTTTACAAATCTTAACAGTGTAAAAGCTATGCAGAAAGAGCTGAAACAAGAATATAATCTACAAACAGAATTTAGTGGTATGTATTTAACTTTGTAATTATTTCAAAAATGTACATTAGAAGAGATAAACTGTATATATTAGAGGGTATGTGTTTTAAGAGGTTAGTGGTGAATGGTTTGGGAATAAGAGAAACACAAATTAGTGCCTGTTTATTACATTGTGTATTTTATTGAAAAATAACAATATAGTCTTGTGGAAAGTTGCAATGAGGACCAAAGAATGATTTAAATGTCTAAACATCATGTGCAGAATAGATACATCTGTCATTTGCATTCTGGGAGTAGTAGTACTTTTAGTAATATTATTAAACAGGAATAGTGTAGTGATAAAAGATGAGAACATGTTGTCCGCCTGTAAATGAATTAGAAAGAAGTAATACTTGTTAGGTATGTATTGGGAAGTGTTTGTCAATGTGGTTTTTAACTTATATGACCACTTTGCATATGCTTAGATGGTGAGATATGTTTTTTGTGCTTGCACATAGTTATATATACAGTGGGACTTTTGAGTGTGCTTAAAGATGCAGTGAGGTATATATTTTGGGAAAGATGGCTTGAAGGTGTACATCTATTAAGAAATCCAATATATATTTACATGGTGATCTATGTTCAGTAAGGCTGATGAAAATTTCATGTACATGGTGAGGGTAGTGATTTTCTTTAAACATGTTTTGTTTAAAATTGAGAAGGATTAATAGTGGAGAATGCCTTGAGAATTCTTGTGCTAGCTTCATTTTGAGTGTAACTTTTGTTTGAGATATGCTGAATATAAGTTTTAGAAGCAGAAGAGGTATTTAAGAAATGATGTAGGTATGCCATTCGCAAAAGGTTTTGTGCTTTGAAAAATTTCAAAATGCTGTTTTTCGTTTTAGAAACTTACTGATGCATGTGCATGCTCTGTAACAAATCAATGTATGTTTCTAGAGGGCCATGTATGCAATTATATATCAAGTGTGATACCTAGATTTCACTCACACATAGCTCAGAAGAAAAGCATGTATACAGTAAAACAGCTAGTTTGATACTGGCAGAAGGAGATAACCAATGAGTCAGAGATACAGTGACAACTGTTATGTATCTAACAGCAATGAAGGCACTTTCTCACTCAATCAGGTAATATTCAGGCACTCATGGAATCACCCAGCCACTACTCAGGCAGTCATCAAATCTGTGATTCACTATCCATTGAGTTATTCAATTATCCAGAAACTACGCATGTTCTCTTGCAAACAGGCAGGCATAAATTATGTAGTCATTGAAGTATGCAGGCACTATGGATACATTCATCTAATCACCTAGTTACTAACTTTTGACTTATGCAATTAACAAGGCTGTAACTATGCAATCATTATAACATTTGCGCAGAACATATGCAGCCTTCTAAACACCGACTTATGACCCATGCAGTCATTGAAATACTGAGGCACACGCGTGCACTGATGAAACCCCTAAGCTCTACTCATGAACTCATGTAATTACGTAGAGAGTACAATTGCAGTAAACCAATCACTCATCCAGTACCTATGCTGTCATTTAATTACTGAGCCAAAAGTCTTGCACTAGTACAATCACCCCAGCAGTATACTTACTTTCATCCAATTTCTCAAGCCTTCACAATGGAATCATGCAATCACTCAAACAGTAGTCAATCACTCATCTAATTAGGCAGGCACTACTGATGCACTTATTCCATTCTCTAGGCACTACCCATGTAGTTATGTAAGCATCCAGGCACTACCTGTTCAGTCAACCAAAATGAAATTGGCAGTATACAATCGCTGAAACACTATTCATCCACTCATCCAATAGGCTAGGTGCTATGCATGGGCTTAAACAATCATGTATGCACTAGCCATGCACTGCATAAATCACCTATATACTATGTATGCACTCTCGTAATTATCCATGTACTAGGGTTGCACTCATTTATTCATCCTACCAGTATCTATGCATGTATTGAATTATTGAAGCATTAGTCATGCACTTGTCAAATCATTCAGGCTCTACACATGCACTCATCCAAACACCCAGATACTAATGGTATTCTCATGCAAACACGCAGGCAGTAAATATACAGATACGGAATGACTCATGGAGTTATGACATAGTCAGAGAATCATCTAGGCACTAATTGTATCCTCAGGGAATAACCTAGGCACTACCTATGCACTAATTCAATCATCCAGGGAGTATTGATGTACTCAACCACAAACCTATGTATTTACAAGTTTTACTGAAGAATATTTAGTCTTTAGAAAATATGGGTGACAGATTTACTACAATGGTATTCTCAACGTAATTACATGAGTGCACAAGTAAGGCCTGAGTGTTTTATTAGTGCATGTGTGTGTCTCAGTACTTCAATGGCTGCATGGGTTGTAAGTGGGTGTTTAGATAGCTGCATAGGTTCTGCACAAATGTTATAATTATTGCATAGTTACAGCATTGTAAATTTAGTGTTAAATGTAAAAAAGTGTAGATGAAGGAGAGATCCAGTGAAACAGAAGGAACGAGTTAAGAGAGTAGTTGATAATGACTTTGCTTTAAAGAGGAAGCTTTTCATTTTGATTCTAAATAGAATGAAGACTTTTGACAAAATAGTGTTGTGCATGAGGAGACAAAACCAGAAGAAAAGATTAGTAAATAGAAGTATCTGTTGTACAGTTTTTAGTGGACAGTGGATACATACTTCTTTTCTTGTACAGATGCTTTCTTTAATGAAGAAAGCCATCTCCAGGATAACAAATTAGTTCATGCTATTGATTAAAGAGGATGATGTTATGAAATGAAGAATGGTAGTCCTATAGCAAAAGAGGTGATGGTACTTAGAAATGTAGAAGAAGTTATTGCAGAAGAGGTACAATGAAGGCGTAGTCAGGGTACTGTATACAATTGGAATTGTAGTAGTGTTTCTAGTATTAGACAGCAATCTATTGATATATTAAGAAAATACCTACGTATCTTTCCAAGGCAAAGTTTAAAACACAAAATAAGTTATACCACTCAACAATGCAAACTTTAGGTAGGAGGCTGTATTATGTGAAAACTCCTGCTTTATGTTTACTAGAAATAAATAGAGCACTTTTGCATGGTAGTGTGGCAGAAGTAGAAAAGGTTTATGGTGATGTGCAGTTTCATTTCTTTGGTCCGAAGCAGGATTCTAGGGAAAATGAAGAGTTGTTAGGAGGAGTTGCAGAACAACACACATATATCACAGTTGATAGTTTTAAAAAGAGATTACAAAATTTAACACAGTGTTCTGTAAAAAAACAGAGTTTGTTTGTATATGTTGTTGATGCACTTACTAGAAGATTTAAACACAAACTGTTGACTTATATTTAAAAAGTGAAAAAAGTGAATTATAATAACTGGCAAAAGTTGCCTGTGTATTTATTTGTAGAGGGACAGTTTAACTTGTCTATACTGCAAGTTATATGTTAATAGTGTTACAATAAATTGGAAGATAATAAAATGAACAACACATAGATATTAGACACCCATTTTGTAAGATAATAAAATGCCTGCCAATGTAGAAAAATGTAGGAAAACTATGAAGAGCCAAAAATAAAAAATAAAAATCAAAATTGATTATTCTTTCCACCATTGTGAAGGGCCGTTATGGTCTGCTCTCCAGCACTCACTACAACTCCACAATCCATGCAGTATGATGCCACTGGGGAAAACTGTGGAGACTGGACTTTTGAATGGACTCTCTGCTTCGGTGTTGTTGTGCTGCTATTTCAGTCTAGGGTTCTTCAGCTTTGCGTTGCCTTCTTGCTGCTCACTATGAACTCCTCTTATAAAATGTGAAAAAAATATAAAAGAGGGAAAAAAATACCATGTATGATTTTTAGCAGCATTGTGAATAGCTGTAACACACTACTCACCAGCTGTTATAACAACACTGCAGTCCACACAATATGTTGCCATTCTTGAAAACTCTGGAGCCATATCTGTTGAAGTAGTCTGTACCTCTGAATGGACTTTCTGGCCTGGAATTGTTGCTGCTGCCACTGATGCAGATGGTCCTTCAGTTTCCCTCTGCTTGATCAGCAGTTTGAGACGTTTTCCATAATAGGTTTTAAGATGATATAACATACACGTCGTCCCACATAAGCCCAAAAAAGTCTCCAGCCAAATTCTACCACCTGCTCTCAATAAACTTCTGGAAAAGAAGATTCAAGAAGAAGGAGTGGGTGTATATTTCCTATTCATTTTACTGAACAGTAGATTATCCAACAATATTCCTTTCTTTCACGGTCATTTGATGTTTTGAGATTTTGCATTGCACTAATTTGGCAACAGTTTTTAATTCCCCATGAGTTTGGTTGACAACGGGTAGTTTGATGGGTGTTTGGTAGTTATGTTCTATTTTTGAGTTCAGATGTTGAGTTATTTTTCAAAATTGTTCTTTTTTATAAATATGCTGTTAAAATAACGTTAAACCAATATGTTTCTAAACAGATAGAGTCAAACTTTGTGGAAACTATGTCTATATATCTGTTTTTCACTTTGTTATTTGTATTCATGACTACTGATGTCATTGCGACCTCTGGTTTTGCTGTGAAGAAGGAAAATGCATTTTTGATTTAGTTATTTTGACAAATGAATACAAAGGGAAAAGTTAAATTAGTTTCTTACTAAATAGCTACACTGAAATGATATGTAAAATATGCGTAAATATGTGTTTTAAACTTTGTTAAAAACACCACGTATTCGCAGTCTGTCCTTGGCAATGGCACTCATAGAATCATACAGGCACTACCTGTGCAATCATCAAGGACGTCCTTCCTCCATCGCTCTGTAAAGGTACCTCCTCGCATAGTACTAGTTGGGGGATGAAGTCTCCTTGGCTATTGAGGGTATGAGGGTATTTGCGGGCCAAGTATTTCTCTTGCTACCTCCAGCAAGTCCCACACAGTCAGTTTGCTAAGATGTCTTCGGAGGCCAATCTTCCTTTCTGCACCACTCTGCAAACACGTCTCCTGGTAAACTACTGGTTGGGAAATAAAATTGTACTGGATGCGAAAGAACCTTGGGGACCAAGAAGCCCTCCTGGTACTTTCTATAAGTCCTACTCAGCGGGATTTCTGAGAGCTGGTCGGAGGCCCCGGCCCCTTTTCCACACCATTCTGCAAGGACCATTGCTACTTAAAAAACCATGGAAGTTCAATGAAAAAAAATCAAAGGTTAGAGGTAAGTTATGGTTAGGAATTAGCATTTAAAAAACTTTGGAAATTCACTGAAAAAACCAAAGGGTACAGGGCTGTTATAGTTAGGAAATAGGATTAAAGAATATTAGATATTCACTGAAAAAACCAAAGGTTACTGGGACGTTATAGTCAGGCTGATATTTTACTGGTACAAAACCAGAGAAATTCAGCAGTTCTAGTTAGCTGAGCTAACTATAACTTGCGCCCCTGCAATGCACTGCTTATGACCTCAAATATAACATCACTCATGATATGGCCAGTGACATCACAGATAACATCACTGATGATCTCATCTACAGAAACTCTGAAGCACCACTCACACGCCATGTAACCTTTCGAACACCCACTCCAGCTTTCACACTACCATTCGTAAAACCATTGACACCCATACCAGTACTTGCATACTCACTCACTGATTCATAGGTCTACACACACATATCTACTCACTTACCCATACAGCGGCTCATACACCCACTCACTCACTAAAACAGCCACTGAAATATCCACTCATACACCCATACAGCCACTCACGCACTGTCAGACACTCATACAGCTAATCACACACCTACTCACTCACCCATAGAATCAATCACACAGCCACTTACTCACCTATACAGTTATACACACACCAGCTCACTTATTCATACATTTACTAACACATACTCACCTATACAGTCACTGACACAAGTACACACTCACCTATACAGCCACTCTCACAATCACTCACTCACACATACAGTCACTTATATACTCCAGCACTCACCTATACTGCCTTTCACATATGCAGTTACTCGCCCATATACCACTGACACATCCATTCACTCAACGACACAGTCATAGACACACTCACTCACTCATAAAGCCCCTCTCAGGAACACATGCAGCCAGTGATTCACCCACTCACTCATCCATGCAGGGAGTCACACATCCCCTCACCCACCCACACAGACACTCATACACCTATACAGGTACTCAGAAAATGAATCAATAACCCATACAGCTACTCATGTACCTACTTACCAACCCATGCAGCCACATAAACACCAACTGACAGACTGATACAGACATTCACTCAAATTAGTCACTCACCCATACATTCACTGAGACACATATAATCACTCACTTATACAGTCAGTCACACACCCACTAAATCATCCATGCAGGCCCTCATACACCAATTAATTCATCAATACACCTCGGTTTATAAATATTTAACGCTCATAAAAGTTTTAGAAACACTCACAGTCACCAGATGATGTCATCAGTGATGTTATTTGAGATGTCATCAGTGATGTCACTGACCATGCCATGATGATGTAATATATGAGGTCATAAGCAGTGCATTGCAGGGGTGTGAGTTATAGTTAGCTCAGCTAACTATAACTGCTGAATTTCTCTGGTTTTGTATGAGTGAAATATCAGCCTTGCTATAACATCCCTGTAACCTTTGTTTTTTTCAATGAATATCTAAGGCTTTTTTAATCCTATTTCTAAACTATAACTGCCCTGTAACCTTAGTTTTTTTCAGTGAAAGAAAAAAATATATATATATATTCACTGAAAAAACCACAGGTTTCAGGAACGTTATAGTTAGTTGGACATTTCACTCGTACAAAACCAGAGAAATTCGACCGTTATAGTTAGTAGAGCTAACTATAACTCGCGCCCCCGCAATGCACTGCTGATGACGTCACATATTACATCACTCATGAAATGGTCCGTGACATCACTCATGACATCACCGATGACATCTCAAATGACATCACTGATAACATCACTGATGACATCATCCAGTGAATGTGTGTTTCTTTAAAGTTTAAATATGTTTTATATATATATATGCCAAGGTGTATTGAAGAATGAGTGGGTATATAAGTGTCTGAATGGATGATTTAGTAGGTGCGTGACTGATTGCATAACTGACTGATTAAGCGTATCTTACTGAATGCATGGGTTAGTGAGTAAACATTGTAAATGCATGTATCAGTCTGTCAGTTGGGGTATAAGCGGCTGCATGGGTTGGTGAGTCGCTACATGACTGTCTATATGGGTTATTGATTGGTTGTCTGAGTATCTGTATGGGTGCCTGAGTGTCTGTGTGAGTGGGTGGGGGTGGGTGACTCTGTGCATAGATGTGTGAGTGGGTGATTCACTGGGTGTATGGGTTCCAGAGTGTATCTGTGAAGGGCTGTATGGGTGGGTGAGTGTGTGTATGGGTGTGTTGGTGAGTGAATGGATGTCTCAGTGGTATATGTGTGAGTAACTACATATGTGAAAGGTAGTATATATGAGTGTTGGAGTATATAAATGACTATACATGAGAGTGAGTGATTGTGAGAGTGGCTCTATGGATGAGTGTGTGCTTGTATCAGCGATTGTATAAGAGAGTAAGTATGTGTTAGTATTTGTATAAATAAGTGAGGTGGTCTGTGTATAACTGTATAGGTGAGTAAATGGGTGTGATTGATTCTTTGCATGACTGAGTAGGTGTGTGAGTAAGTCTATGGATGAGTGGCGGTGTGTGAGTGTATGTATAGGTGTATGAGTGCATATGATAGTGCTGCATTGATGAGTGACTGCATGTATGAGTTACTGTATGGGTGAATGAGTGGATGTGTGTGTGTAGACCTAGGAATCGCTGAGCGGGTATGTACTAACTGCTATTGGTCTGTCTATGGTTTCGATATTGGTAGTCTGTATTTTAGAGTGGGTGTATAAAAGGTTTTATTAGGGTGTGAGGAGGTGCATTAGATGATCACATGGATGATGTCATCAGTGATGTCATCAGTGATGTCATTTGAGATGTCATTAGTGATGTCACTGACCATGTCATGAGTGATGTAATATGTGAAGTCATCAGCAGTGCATTGCTGGGCGCAAGTTATAGTTAGCTCTACTAACTATAATGACCGAATTTCTCTGGTTTTGTACGAGTGAAATGTGCAACTAAAAATTAACGTCCCTGAAACCTGTGGTTTTTTCTGTGAATTTCTAAGGTTTTTTAAATGCTAATTTCTAACTATAACGTCCCTGAACCCTATGGTTTTTTCAGTGAATTTCTAAGGTTTTTGAAATGCTAATTTCTAACTATAACGTCCCTGAAACCTATGGTTTTTTCAGTGAATTTGTAAGGTTTTTTAAATGCTAATTTCTAACTATAATGTCCCTAAAACCTATGGTTTTTTCACTGAATTTCTAAGGTTTTTTAAATGCTAATTTCTAACTATAACGTCCCTATTAAGTCCCCTTGAATCCTGAGGGTCCCTGGGGGCCAACGAGCCCACCAGGTACCTCCAGTAAGCGCCACTGAGCTGAGTTGCAGAGAGGTGCTCCGAGGCCATGCCCCTTTTTACACCACGCTGCAAACGCGGATTCTGGCGCACTGTTGCTCGGAGGATGAAGTCCACTTGTGTCCTGAGGTCCTCAGGACACAAGAGGACCTCATCGCCCCACCAACAGTGCACCAGAAGCCGCGTTTGCAGAGTGGTGTAAAAAGGGGCGTGGCCTCGGACCACCTCTCTGCAACGCAGCTCTGTGGTGCTTACTGGAGGTACCTGGTGGGCTAGTTGGCCCCCAGGGACCCTCACGATTCAAGGGGACTTAATCCCCCAATTTACAACGGGCCAGGGGGCATGTTTGCACACTTGTTATATCAGGCCCCGCCCTCTCCCTGCACCACTGTGCATACGCGCCCCCTGGCGCGTTCTAAGTTGGGGGATTAAGTCCCCTTGAATCCTGAGGGTCCCTGGGGGCCAACAAGCCCACCAGGTACCACCAGTAATCACCACAGAGCTGCGTTGCAGAGAGGTGTAAAAAGGGGTGTGGCCTCGGACCACCTCACTGCTACGCAGCTCTGTAGCGCTTACTGAAGGTACCTGGTGGGCTAGTTGGCCACCAGGGACCCTCAGGATTGAAGGGGACTTAATCCCCCAATTTACAATGCGCCAGGGGCACATTTGCACACTTGTTATATCAGGCCCCGCCCCCTCCCTGCACCACTGTGCAAACACGCCCCCTGGCACATTGTAAGTTGGGGGATTAAGTCCCCTTGAATCCTGAGGGACTTAATCCCCCAACTTAGAACGCACCAGGGGGCACGTTTGCAGAGTGCTGCAGGGAGGGGCCGGGGCCTCCGGCGAGTTGCCGGTTTCTTTTTTATTTTTTTTTAATTCTTATTTTATGGGAGGGGGGCTGCGTGGCCCACCTTCCCTGGGCCACTTTTGGCCCCGGGGACCCCATCCCCCAGGGCCTGAGCATTATCTTTGTTTTTTGTTTTTTTAAAAAAACAAACGGGAAGGGGGCCACTATTGGCCCAGGGACCCCATCCCCGGGGCCTGGCCTGGGTTATTTGTTTATTTATTTTATATTTGTGGGGAGGGGGGCCGCGTGGCCCCCCTCCCCTGGGCCATTTCTGGCCCCGGGGACCCCATCCCCCGGGGCCTGGCCTGGTTTGTTTATTTATTTTAAATTTCACAGGAGGGGGGCCACGTGGCCCCCCTCCCAGGCCACTTCTGGCCCCGGGGACCCCAATGATGAACACTATCCCGTAGCATGTCATTTCAAAGAACTGCATGAATTTGATGAGTATTTTGCCTATGAAAGATGTGATGATAAGTGATGATGCCCACTGGGGCCTGACTTTTCTTGCTCGTTTTTAATAGCATGTGCTTTTAAATATAATATTGTACTAGCTGTGACAACAGATAATGAATTAACTAAGCTGTGGAAGATTATCATTTCGAAATGACACCCAGAGATATGTTGAACATATGAATTATCTAGTTTACTTTTCCTTTCTCATTTGCATACTATTGCATTTAGTGACAGAGGAATCTAACACAATAATGCATTAGTTATACTTGTGTGCAAAGAACAATCCTTTCATAGAACAAGGCGATTGAGTCATTCAGAATGTAATGATGAATTAAGTGGTCTGCGCAACTTTGACACTTCAAAATGGCACTTATGTAAAACTAAGAATATTACGTAAATACCATGTTTGTCCTTTCTCACTGCTAATGACCATGTGTATGTATACGGGAGTATGGCAGCTCAAGCCATACCGTGAACAAGCCGAATAGCGAAACGCATTGGTAGAGAGCAATTTTGCCAATAAACTAATTCAGCATCCCGGAGTGTCCTGGAATTTTCTTTGAGGAAAAGGAAATTGGTTTCGCATTCATAGGGTTACCGGAACCCATCCAGGACCACCGCGTTTGGAAGCCCCGGACTTCCGGAGTCTTGTGTTGGAAATAAATATATATATATATATATATATATATATATATATATATATATATATATATATATATATATATATATATATATATATATATATATATATATTACCTACTGGCGGTCCCAAAACTCGTTTTCTCCATGTTAATTTCCATAGGAAATTTTGCGACGAGCTACAGCCTGAACTGTTGAACGGAATTACCCCAAATTTGGCAAAAGGTAGAGCTTGGTTCAGAAAGCGACCTTTTTAAATGGTGTAAATCCGTTCAGTAGTTTTTAAGAAATTCAAAAAATAAGAGTCAAAAAATCAATTTCCCATAGGAAAATTTGTGCAAGGCTACAGCCGAAACTACTGAACGGAATTACTCCAAATTTGGCAGAAAGGTAGTGCTTGGGTCAGAAAGCGACCTTTTTACAAAATGGTATAAATTCATTCAGTAGTTGCTGAGAAATTTGAAAAATTAAAGTTTTGATATCTGGGCTGAGCCTAAGTCGCGTGCGCGCGCTTCACTGTGATTGGCTGCTAGTAGTCCAAACCAGGAAGTGTTGGCAGCCATCTTGTGGCTCGGTAGAAGCGAGTCACCCGAAAATGGAGAAACAAAGGTATAAAACAAGAGAAGGGGGCAGGGTAGAAAAATCCTGACCCCCTAGGCCTGCTCAGGGGGTCCCAGAAGGACCCCCAGGGCCCAAAAAATCATTTAAAAAAAAAGAATCGGCAAAAATTCGCACTGGGGTCGCGGGTTCTCGCGTTTCATTTTAATGAGGCCCTTGGGTGGGCTAGGTTCCGGGGGTATTTCTTAAAAAATAATAGCAGGGGCTCGCAGGGGTTGCGGGGGTGCGCTGGGGTCCGCGCAGCCCCGGGGCTTCACTTATGTTGGGAGGGGGTTGCGCGGCCCCCTTCTAGAGCCTTCTATGTGCTTGTAACGTTGGCGTCGTTTGACGAATCTTTATGAAATTATCCAAAAGTTTCTCTTTTTTGATTAGCTCTTATATTGAAAGTTTGGGGGTGAATGGTGTAGGAGGGGCTGAGAAAAAGAGGGTCCTAAAACGTGTTTTCTCCATGCAATTTCCATATGAAACTTTACAGAAGACTACAGGTGAAACTGCTGAACGGAATTACGCCAAATTTGGCAGGGAGAAAGGTGATGGTCCAGAAAGCACGCTTTTCTTTAAATGGTGTAAATCCGTTCAGTAGTTTTGAGAAATATCAAATTTTACAGATATCGATATTTGAGAATTCTGACATGTGATTGGCTGAGGGGTTACAAGCACCAGCTTGCGGCTTATTGGCTGTGAATGGTTGAAACCAGGAAGTGTTGGCAGCCAGTTAGTGATTTACTCCGTCAGCTCGCATCTCTCCGTGTAAAAGCCATCGGGTTCGTAGTTTTACCTCTGCGAGGCAACACTGGCATCTGTGTTTGTGTGAGATATGCCTTTCACGCTGCCTCTCTTCATATCACCAGGTCGCGGCTATGCCTTTAGAAGCCCGTCCGTCGGCTCGGAGCTCTGTGAGTCAGTCTGTCGGTACGATCCCCTACACTACCCAAAGACTACCCAAACACCACTGCACTGTTGTAAAGTCTAAAACACTACCCCCAGCATGATCCCCTACATGACCCAAACACCACTGCACTACCCTAAACCCTAAATCTACCCCCAGCACGAACCCCTACCCAAGCACCACTGCACTACCCTAAACCCTAAAATACTACCCCCAGCACAACCCCCTACACTACCCAAACACCACTGCATTGTCGTAAACCCTAAAACACTACCCCTAGCAGGACCCCCTACACTATGCAAACACCACTGCAGTACCCTAAATCCTAAAACACTATCCCCAGCACGCCCCCTACACTACCCAAACACCACTAGACTACCCTAAACCCTAAAACACTACTCCCAACATGACCCCCTACACTACACAAACACCACTGCACTACCCTAAACCCTAAAACACTACCCCCAGCACGACCCCCTACACTACCCAAACACCACTGTTCTACCCTAAACCCTAAAAGACTACCCCAGCACGACCCCCTACAGTACACAAACACCACTGCAGTACCGTAAACACAAAATACTACTCCGAGGACAACCCCTACACTATACAAACACCACTGCACTACCCTAAACCCTAAAACACTACTCCAAGCATGACCCCTTACACTACCCAAACACCACTGCATTTCTGTAAACTCTAAAACACTACCTCCAGCACGATTCTTACACTACCCAAACACCACTGCACTACCTTAAACCCTAAAACGCTACCCCCAGCATGAACCCCCAAACAGTACACAAACACCACTGCACTACTCTAAATCCTAAAACAGTACTCGCTGCATGACTTCCCACACTACACAAACACCACTGTGCTAACCTAAATCCTAAAACACTACTCTCAGCACGACCCCCTACACTACACAAACACCACTGCACTGCCGTAAATACTAAAACACTACTCCCAGCATGACCCCCTACACTACCCAAACACCACTTCACTGCCGTAAACCCTAAAACACTACTCCCAGCATGACCCCCTACACTACACAAACACCACTGCACTACCCTAAACCCCAAAACAGTACTCCCAGCATGACCCCTTACACTACCCAAACATTACTGCATTGTCGTAAACTCTAAAACACTACCTCCAGCACGATTCTTACACTACCCAAACACCACTGCACTGCCGTAAACCCTAAAACACTACCCCTAGCAGGACCCCCTACACTATGCAAACACCACTGCAGTACCCTAAATCCTAAAACACTATCCCCAGCACGCCCCCTACACTACCCAAACACCACTAGACTACCCTAAACCCTAAAACACTACTCCCAACATGACCCCCTACACTACACAAACACCACTGCACTACCCTAAACCCTAAAACACTACCCCCAGCACGACCCCTACACTACCCAAACACCACTGTTCTACCCTAAACCCTAAAAGACTACCCCAGCACGACCCCCTACAGTACACAAACACCACTGCAGTACCGTAAACACAAAAAAACTACTCCGAGGACAACCCCCTACACTACACAAACACCACTGCACTACCCTAAACCCTAAAACACTACTCCAAGCATGACCCCTTACACTACCCAAACACCACTGCATTTCTGTAAACTCTAAAACACTACCTCCAGCACGATTCTTACACTACCCAAACACCACTGCACTACCTTAAACCCTAAAACGCTACCCCCAGCATGAACCCCCAAACAGTACACAAACACCACTGCACTACTCTAAATCCTAAAACAGTACTCGCTGCATGACTTCCCACACTACACAAACACCACTGTGCTAACCTAAATCCTAAAACACTACTCTCAGCACGACCCCTACACTACACAAACACCACTGCACTGCCGTAAATACTAAAACACTACTCCCAGCATGACCCCTACACTACCCAAACACCACTTCACTGCCGTAAACCCTAAAACACTACTCCCAGCATGACCCCCTACACTACACAAACACCACTGCACTACCCTAAACCCCAAAACAGTACTCCCAGCATGACCCCTTACACTACCCAAACATTACTGCATTGTCGTAAACTCTAAAACACTACCTCCAGCACGATTCTTACACTACCCAAACACCACTGCACTACCTTAAACCCTAAAATGCTACCTCCAGCACGAACCCCCTACAGTACACAAACACCACTGTACTACCCTAAAGCATAAAACAGTACCAGTCCGTCGGTTCACAGGTCTGCGAGCCATTGTGTCCCTAGCTGTACATGTGCGAGCCAGTCCGTTAGGTGATAGGTGTGTCTCTGCTAGCAGGGCCGTTGGCCCGTTGGTGTTCCCTTGCGAGTTAGACCCGAGCTCTCCCTCTGCGAGCTAGCACGCTGGTGTGCGTTTGTGAGCCGACGGGCCATAGCTCTCCCTGTGCGAGCCGACGGACCGCAGCTCTCCCTCTGCGAGCCTGCCCGATGGCCCGCAGGTCTCCTGTGCTAGCCGGATCGCAGCTGTCACTCTGTGAACCGATATTGGGAATATAAGGCGGCTCTAAAAGAGCCCTTGTGTTTATTAGTTGGAGCTACATATAAGTGCGGATGCACAGCTTCAGGTTATTCAGAAAAACTCGATTTCCCTGATCTGTGAAGTGTACTCCATCACTTCTGTAGATATCAGCCATATCAAAACGTATGTTGTTGTTGTAGATTGACCCCATTCTATGGTCTCTGAGGTATGCAGACACAGCTGAGCTAACTATAACTTATGCCCCTGCAATGCACTGCTTATGACCACACATATTACATCACTCATGACATGGTCAGTGACATCACTGATGACATCTCAAATGACATCATTGATGATATCACTGATGACATCATCCACAGAACTACTCACACACCTACTCACACCACCATACATCTCATACACCCACACACACCCACACAACCACTCACACACATTCACAGACCCATACAAGTACTCACACACCCAACTCACTGATCTATAGAGCCACTCACATATCCACTCACTCACTCATACAGCCACTCACACAACCACTAACTCACCCATACAGCCACTCATGTACCCACTCACTCACCAATACAGCCACTCACACTACCAGTCATACACTTACCCACACATACACCCATACAACCACTCACACACTGAGTCAGTCACCCATACAGCTACTCACACACCTATTTACTTACTTATAGTCACTCACAGAGCCACTCACTCACCCATGCAGTTACCCACACACCCACTCGCTTACTCATACAGACACTAACACATATACTCACTCACCTATACAGTCAATAACACAAGCACACACTCACCCAGACAGCCACTCTAACATTCACTCACTCACACACTTACTCACCTATACACCACTTATGCACCCACTCACCAATACAGCCACTCACACACCCCATCACTCACCTATAAAGCCTCTCACAGACTCACTTACACATACACCACTGGCACACCCACTCCCTCACCCACACAGCCACACACAGTTACTTACTCACCCATACAGCCACTCACTCACTCATACAACCACTCACACACCCATAGAGTCATTCAGACATCTACTCACACATGGATACACACAGTCACTCACATGTGTTACAAATAGTATCACTCATTAGTAGTACACAAAGTATACTAATTTAACTTTTGTAGTATCTTAGTATATATGTTTAACAATCAAACTTTTAGAAAACACTTACAATCACTGGATGATTTCATGAGTGATGTCATCAGTGATGTCACTGACCATGTCATGAGTGATGAAATATGTGAGGTCATAAGCAGTGCATTGTGGGGGCATAAGTTATAGCTAGCTCAGGTAACTATAAGTGCTGAATTTCAATGATTTTGTAAGAGTGAAATCTGAGTCTAGCTATAACATCCCTGTAACCTTTGTTTTTTCAGTGAGTGTACATATATATATATATATATCACTGAAAAAACCATAGGTTTCAGGCACGTTATAGTTAGAAATTGGCATTTAAAAAACCTTTGAAATTCACTGAAAAAACCATAGGTTTCAGGCACGTTATAATTAGAAATTAGCATTTAAAAAACCTTAGAAATTTACTGAAAAAACCATAGGTTTCAGGGACGTTATAGTTAGTTGGACATTTCACTCATACAAAACCATAGAAATTCCACCGTTATAGTTAGTTCAGCTAACTATAACTCGCGCCCCGCAATGCACTGCTGATGACGTCACATATTACATCATTCATGACATGGTCAGTGACATCACTGATGACATCACTGATGACATCTCAAATGACATCACTGATGACATCACTGATGACATCATCCAGTGAATGTGGTTTTCTTTAAAATTGAAATATGTATTATATATATACCAAGCTGTATTGAAGAATGAATGGATGTATAAGTGTCTGGATGGAGGATTTAGTAGGTGTGTGACTGACTGTTTAAGTGAATGATTAACTGTATCTTACTGAATACATGGGTTAGTGTCTAAAGTGTGTGAATGTCTGTATCACTCTGTTGTTGTGTAAGCTGCTGCATCAGTTGGTCAGTAGCTACATGAATGTCTATATGGGTTATTGATTAGTTGCCTGCGTATTTGTATAGGAGACTGAGTGTGTGTGTGGTTGGGTGGGGGGTGTGTGACTCTGTGCATAGATGTTTGAGTGGTTGATTGACAGGGTGTATGAGTTTAAGAGTGCATGTGGAAAAGTTGTATGGGTGGGTAAGTGTGTGTATGGGCATCTTGGTGAGTGAATCGATGTCTCAGTGCACATGTCCAGCTAAGTACATATATAAAGGGAGTGTATGTGAGAGTTGGTGTATAGCAATGACTATACGTGAGAGTCAGTGATTGTGAGAGTGGCTATATGTATGAGTGTATACTTGTATTAGTGATTATATAAGCGACTAAGTATGCGTTACTATCTGTATGAATAAATGAGGTGGTGTGTGTATAACTGTGTAGGTGAGTAAATGGAACTGTGATTGATGATTCTTTGCATGAGTGACTAGGATGAGTACATAACTGACTAGGATGAGTGCTGGTGTGTCAATGTCTATATAGGTGTATGAGTGCATTTGATAGTGTTCTATTGATCAGTGACTGCATGTATGAGTGATTGTATGGGTGAATGGGTAGATGTGTGTGTAGACCTAGGAATCACTGAGTGGGTATGTAGTAACTGGTATTAGTGTGTCAATGGTATCAAAAATGGTAGTCTGTATTTTACAGTGAGTGTATCAAAGGTTATATTAGTGTGTGAGGAGGTGCATCAGATTGTCACATGGATGATGTAATCAGTGATGTCATCAGTGATGTCATTTGAGATGTCATCAGTGATGTCATCAGTGATGTCACTGACCATGTCATTAATGATGTAATATGTGACGTCATCAGCAGTGCATTGCGGGGGCGCGAGTTATAGTTAGCTGAACTAACTATAACGGTGGAATTTCTATGGTTTTGTATGAGTGAAATGTCCAACTAACTATAACGTCCCTGAAACCTATGGTTTTTCAGTGAATATATATATATAGATATATATTCACTGAAAAAACCATAGGTGATTGTGATTATGAGAGCAGCTATATAGATGAGTGTGTGCTTGTGTCAGTGATTGTATAAGAGAGTAAGTATGTGTTAGTATCTGTATGAATAAGTGAGGTGGTGTGTGTATAACTGTATAAGTGAGTAAATGGCAGTGTGATTGACTCTTTGGGTGACTGACTAGATGTGTGAGTAACTCTATTGGTGAGTAGTAGTGTGTGAGTGTCTGTATGTGTGTATAAGTGCATATATCAGTGGCTGCATTGATGAGTGACTTCGTGTATGAGTGACTGTATGGGTGAATGAGTGTATGTGTGTGTAGACCTATGAATCAGAGAGTGGGTATGTACTGACTGGTATTGGTGTGTCTATGGTATCGAGAATGGTAGTCTGTATTTTAGAGTGGGTGTATGAAAGGTTATATTAGGGTGTGAGGAGGTGCATCAGAGATTAAGCGGATGATGTCATCAGTGATGTCATTTGAGATGTAATCAGTGATGTCATGAGTGATGTAATATGTGACGTCATCAGCAGTGCATTGCGGGGCTGCGAGTATAACGGCTGAATTTCTCTGGTTTTGTATGAGTGAAATGTCAGCCTCACTATAATGTCCCTGAAACCTGTGTTTATTTCAGTTAATATATATATATATATTCACTGAAAAAAACTAAGGTTACAGGGCTGTTATAGTTAGGAAATAGGATTAAAAAACTTAGATATTCATTGAAAAAAACAAAGGTTACAGGGATGTTATAGTAAGGCTGATATTTCACTCATACACAACCAGAGAAATTCAGCAGCTATAGTTAGTTGAGCCATAGGTTTCAGGTCCCTGAAACCTGTGGTTTTTCAGTGAATTTTAAAGGTTTTTTAAATGCCAATTTCTAACTGTAACGTACGTTAAACCTGTGGTTTTTCTAAGGTTTTTAAATGCTTATTTCTAACTATGTCTACATAGGTAGGGCATGTGCAGAAAGAGGAGAAAAGGCGCAGAAAGAAGCAAGAGAAGTGCAGAAAGAGGCAAGAGAAGTGCAGAAAGAGGCAAGAGAGTTGCAGAAAGGGGGAAGAGGGTGCAGAAAGAGGCAAGAGAAGTGTAAAAAAGCAACAGATGTGCAGAAAGAGGCAAGAGAGTTGCAGAAAGAGGAAAGAGGGATGCAGAAAGAGGCAAGAAGGGTGCAGAAAGAAGCCAGTGAGGTGCAGAAAGAGGCAGCAGAGGTACGGAAAGAAGCAAGAGAGGTACAGACACAGGCAAGAGAAGTGAATAAAGAAGCAAGAGAAGTGCAGAAAGAAGCAACAGAGGTGCAGAAAGAGGCAAGAGAAGTGCAGAAAGAGGCAAGAGAGGAATAGAAAGAGGCAAGAGAAGTGCAGAAAGAAGCAACAGAGGTGCAGAAAGAGGCCTACTTCGACTGCACGTTTCCACAGACTCATACAAAGTAGTCTAATCACTAATACTTCTCCCAAGATGTCTTAAACCTCACTTCATCAACTGCTCAGAAAATTAGGCCTACCAAATGTAAAACGAAGCAAACACAAAGAGATGATGGACAGAGTGCTGAAAATTTTCAAAAACTCACCCCCAGTCACAGATCTGGGTTGAATCCATCATCATTCTTTAGCTCACTTTGCCACCCCAGTTCAGACATAGCTATATGCAAATCAGTCTTGACCCTGTGCCTCATGGGAAAAGTCCAGCCCGAACTGCCAAGCCATGTCTTCCCTGGACCGGAATCAAGCATCCTGGGACCGGTTTCGGGCTAACAGCCCTCATCAGCCAGGCTAGCTTGAATCCAGTGGCAAAGTGAGCAAGGGACCCACATCTGGGCATACCCTGCCAACTTAGGGCAAACAAAGCAAACACAAGGAGATGATGGACAAAGTGCTGAAACTTTTCAAACACTCACCCCCAGTCACAGATCTGGGTTGAATCCATCATCATTCTTTAGCTCACTTTGCAACCCCAGTTCAGACACAGCTATATGCAAATCAGTCTTGACCCTGTGCCTCATGGGAACAGTCCAGACCGAACTGCCAAGCCATGTCTTCCCTGGACCGGAATTAAGCATCCTGGGACCGGTTTCAGGCTAACAGCCCTCATCAGCCATCATCTCTTTGTGTTTGCTTTGTTCGCCCTAAGTTGGCACGGTATGCCCAGATGTGGGTACCTTGCTCACTTTGCCACTGGATTCAAGCAAGCCTGGCTGATGAGGGCTGTTAGCCCGAAACCGGTCCCAGGATGCATATTTGCGGTCCAGGGAAGACATGGCTTGGCAGTTCGGGCTGGACTGTTCCTATGAGGCACAGGCTCAAGACTGATTTGCATATAGCTGTGTCTGAACTGGGGTGGCAAAGTGAGCTAAAGAAGGATGATGGATTCAACCCAGATCTGTGACGGAGGGTGAGTGTCTGAAAAGTTTCAGCGCTCCGTCCATCATCTCTTTGTGTTTGCTTTCTACCAAATGTAAAACAGCAATCCTAACCATATCACTGTTGTAAGTCTCACCACGTTTGTGAAGGTATGCATGCGTGTGTCTGTGCTTTTACCTAGTGACATGTTACATAAAAATAAACATACAAATACCTGAATACCTGTGTTTCAATTAGCATACTCTGTAAATTTGTGTACAAGAAGGTGTATGTATTTCTTTCTGCTCATAATACAGGGCACATGGGTATTCAATAGTATATTTGCTGGGCTCTATAACACCTAAATACGTAAGATATGTCTGCCTGTGCAACCGAATGACAGAGCAGAACTGAGAAGATTTGCCACCTACAGGAGAAGCTACCCGTTTTTAAGCTACCATCTTCAGATGCATAACACATGTGAGAATACATGAACAAGTAGACATATACCTCAGTCACGAGAGCACACAGATCTTTAAACCTGACAGCTTGCACTTCCCATTTGAGTACAGAAAGAAGCAAGAGAGGTGTAGAAAGAGACAAGAGAGGTACAGAAAGAAGCAAAAGAGGTGCAGAATGAAGCAAGAGAGGTGCAGAACGAAGAAGGAAGATATAGAAAGAGGCAAGAGAGATACAGAAAGGGGAAGAAAGGTGCAGAAACAAGCAAGAGAAGCACAGAAAGAGGCAATAGAAGTGCAGAAAGAGTAAGAAAGATGCAGAAACAAGCAAGAGAAAAGCAGAGAGAGGCAAAAGAAATACAGAAAGAGTAAGAAAGGTGCAGAAAGAACCAAGAGAAGTACAGAAAGAAGCAAGAGATGTACAGAAAGAAGCAAGACAAGTGATGAAAGAGACAAGAGAGTTGCAGAAAGAACCAAGAGAAATGCAGAAAAAAGCAAGAGAGGTAGAGAAAGAAGCAATAGAGGTGCAGAAAGAGGCAAGTGAGGTGCAGAAAGAGGCAAGAGAGGTGCATAAAGAGGCAAGAGAGGTCCAGAAAGCAGCAAGAGAGGTCAAAAACAGGCAAAAGTGGTGCAGAAAGAGCTAAGAGGGGTACAGAAAGAGGCAAAAGTGATGCAGAAAGAAGCAAGAGAGGTGCATAAAGAAGCAAGAGAAGTGCAGTAAGAAGCAACAGAGGTGCAGAAAGAGGCCAAAGGGTTGCAGAAAGAAGCAAGAGAGGTACAAAAAGAAGCAAGAGAAGTGCAGAAAGAAGTAAGAGAAGAGCAGAAAGAAGCAACAGATGAGCAGAAAGAGGCAAGAGAACTGCAGAAAGGGGCAAGAGAGGTGCAGAAAGAGGCCACAGAAGTGCAGAGAAAGGCAAGAGAGGTGCAGAAAGAGGCAAGAGAGGTGCAGAAAGAGGGAAGAGGGGTGCAGAAAGAGGGAAGAGGGGTGAAAAAAGAAGCAAGAGAGGTGCAGAAAGAAGCAATAGATGTACAGAAAGAGGCAAGAGAGGTGCAGAAAGAGGCAAGTGAGATGCAGAAAGAAGCAAGGGAAGTGCATAAAGAGGCAAGTGAGCTACAGAAAGAAGAGAGTGAGGTAAAGAAAGAGGCAAAGAGGCACAGTAAAATGCAAGACAGGTGCAGAAAGGGACAAGAGATGTGCAGAAAGAAGCAAGAGAGATGCAGAAAGCTATTCAGGTTTTTTACCGGTCTCCCACTGCTAGAATATGTATAATGGGCCTAGAATCTGTATCTGTACGTTTTACTAGAGGTACAAGACAGGGATGTCCCTGCTCCCCATTGTTGTTTGCCTTATATATTAATCCTTTTTAAATATGTTGGAGCGGAGGTCTAGGATCAAACCTATTATTTCTAGACAAGAGCAATTTTGAGTTTTGGCTTATGCTGATGACATTGCGGTCGTAACATCTGACCTTGCGGTAGCTTTGCCTGAAATTGAGCAACTTGCATATAGGTTTGGTTCCGTATCAGGCTACAAACGCAATGTTTCCAAAACCCAGATCATTTGTTTGAACCAAACCAGTAATAACGATCCTAGAGTAATCAAGGAGGCGACATATCTGGGAATCAGGATTAGGACTTGTCTAAAAGAACTAGTTGAGGTCAACTGGGATGCCATTCTTACCAGTTCGAAACAACACCTGGAGAGGTGGGAATATCTTTCACTGGTCGGAAGATGTAACGTATTGAAAATGAACATCCTGCCTAAAGTTTTATATTTCTTTAGATCAGTTCCGCTAGAACTTTCTCGCGGCCATCTAAAACAGCTGCAATCAATCTGTGCTCGATTTTTATGGGCCAAGAGGAAACCGCGTAGAGCAATGCGTTTTATGACTTCCACAGGAGAAAGGCGGGTGGTCAGTTCCAGACTTCACACTATATTATTATGCCTGCATATTACAAAATATGCGGATATTGTTAACAGGAGAGGAGATTGGTAGCATGCCTGAGGCCCCGTCTATATATCAGATGGTGTTGGGTGCAGAAGCTAAGAATTGTTTATTCAAAATGTTCGAAGGCAGCTATTATTAAAAAAAATGTTTTAAGATCATGTTAATGGCCTTCTAGGTTTGGAAGGTGGTGCGAAAGAGCTTCCATATTGAAGGGGTTTCATATTATATACCCACATCCGCAACAACCCTGTTGCCTGCCATTTTCTGGGATTGGACGGTTGACAGCTGGAGATGTAAAGGAATCACACAAATAGGTGATTTTTATGATGAAGGGGGTCTATGTTCTTCCTTTGCAATATTGGCTGATAAATACCATCTACCTAAAAACAATTTTTAAGTTTTTACAAATTCGTGATTTCCTAGGTAAACGGCAGAGGGTGACAGAACCAAATCTGCTTGTAGAGGCTATCAGACACAGGGCTAAGATTGGGGTATTATATAATTGTTTATTGGAGACAAGCAGTGACGATCTTGACATGCAGAATCTCAAATGGGATAGTAGTCTGGGAGGCAAGGTCTCTCCGTGGAACAATCGATCGATATACCTGGGAAGATCTTGATTTCGGCTAAATTAAAAGCACAGCACTTTAAAACTCTATTTAATTTGTATCATACCCACGCAAAGATGTTGAAATAGGGTGGTGTAAATGATGGGAACTGTTTCCGCTGTGGAACAGAAAAGGCAGATATAGTACATATTTTTTATACATGTGAGAAATTGACTCTATTTGTGGGCCACATCGAGGGATTCCTCTTGGAGATAACAGGGACCGGGATAAAGATCACGATGTCTATAATGCTCTTAGGAATTGGGGAGACCTGATGCAGGGGCTACCGGCACATAGATTTTGCTATTTGATCTTTGTAGGAACAGCAGTGGCTCAGCTCTGTATCTCGTCCTTATGGTTACAGCAGGAAGCCACTTCTTTTGAGATGTGGAGGGCCAGATTTGATGGTATATTCAATCTGGAGTATAGCCTCTACTCAGTTAAAGGGTTACGGAGACGGAAGTTGGGTATGCAGGTATGGGGCCCAATGATAGATCATATGAAAGATTGAAGATTTATCACTTTGTATAATGTGTATAATGTTCAGGCACTTATTTTATTGTATACAGGCAATCTGCTTTTATCTTAATTGTGCATCCCCCGTTGTTCTTTGTTCCTTCTTTTTTTAGCCTTGTGTTTTTTGTATGTGCTGTTTTAGACATCATGAATTCATGATCCATGTACTTATCTAATCTTGCTATGGATTGAAATAAAAATTATTAGAAAAAAAGAGAGATGCAGAAATTGGCAAAAGTGGTGCAAAAAGAGGTAAGGAAGGTGCAGAAAGATGCAACAGAAGTGCAGAAAGAGGAAGAAAGGCACAGGAAGAAGCAAGAGAAGTGCAGAGAGAACCAACAGAGGTGCAGAAAAAGGCAAGAGAGGTGCAGATAGAGGCAAAGAGGTACAGAAAAAGGTAAGAGAGGTGCAAAAAGAGGCAAGAGAAGTGCAGAAAGAGGCAAGAGAAGTGCAGAAAGAAGGAACAGAGTTGCGGAAAGAGGCAAGAAAGGTGGAGAAAGAGGCAAGAGAACTGCAGAAAGAGGAAGAATGGTGCAGAAAGATGAAGAAAGGTGTAGAAGGAAGCAAAGGAAGTGCAGAAAGAGGCAAGAGAGGTGCAGAAAGAAGCAAGAGAGGTTTGTGCACCATTAGTACCAATTTAACACCCACATTTAGCAATAAGTAACAGGTGACCATTCCAGCTTTGCAAGGGGCCTTCCACCACGCTGTAATACATGTCGCTGCATTTTTGGTAATGTTTGAGCTGTTTGAGCTAGACTATAACTACCTACTGATAATCTTGTGGCTCTTTCCATGCTCAAAGAGAAATACACCCAGAAAAAACAACTGCTCTACATTAATTTTATAGATTCCTCAAAAGCTTTTGATCATGTGGTCAGGATTCTGCTGTGGTATAGGTTGGCATCATGAAAAATCCAGGCAACTCCTTTACAAGCTGTGCAGCTTTTGCACTCAGAAACCTGAGCGAAGGTGAGCCTTGGTGCAAACAAAGGCTTATCCTCAGTAATAAGAACTGGGCGAGGTCTCAAACAAGGATTTGTACTCGTCCCAATTTTATTCAAACTTTTTATTTCTGATTTGAGGGAATCATTGTGCGAGGTGCACTCACATCCTCCAAAATTGGGATAACAACTGTTGACCACACTGCAATATGCAGATGGCGTTGTACTGATGAATTTAACCCTAATTGTTCTGCTAAGCATATTGAATGTGATTGCTTATTACTGTATAAAAAAATCGCATGACAGTGAACTTAGAATTTTTTTTAATTAGTAATCTTTGGAGGCTGTTATATGAAGATGGGTTAATGGTACCGGGGAGGCAATTTGGTGGAAAAAGGTTCTAGCTATAAATATTTAGTTATAGTGCTCCAAGGTTGCCATTTACCCAGACTCCACCTAAATTCATTAAAGCCCAGTTGGCTCCACTCATCACTACTTTTCCAAAATTACTCAGCAAAGTACCTATGCCAATCTGAAACCAATTTTGGCAGCAATAAAAGTGAAACTGCTTCCTATGCTGGCATATGGGTCATAAGCCTGCCTGGGAAGCTAAATTCCTTTTTAATAGCTCACAGTGCAAGGTGTTTCACCTAGTATTCCATCTTATGCAGCACACCTCATCCGCACAGATCTGTTTAGAGTTCAGCCTACAAGACCAAAGGCTAGTACAGCAAGGCATCCTCCTCAAGTGGAGAGGCCAAGCCGGACACATTAAGATCCTTTATCTTGAAAGGGATTCAAAAGGCAGTAAAACGAACTGCTTGGTCAAAGCCAGTAGAGAGGTTTTAGAGATGCTGGATGCACATCACCTCTGGGAAGCAAACGTACCTCACAAAGATTTTAAATTCACAAAAATTAGACAAATAAAATTACTGTCGTAGGTGAGAGACAAGGAATGCCTCAAAAGGGAAAGCACTCATGGAAGTGTATAAACACGTACAAATCACAGAACCCATAGAAGTATTGGCTGGAAATAATCAAAGGCTTTTATAAATCCAGGTTTCTAGCGCTGAGGTTTGGCTTATCATCAACAAGTGTCACACAGCTAAAGTGGGCCCCAAAACCTAGTTTGATACTATGTAAACAGTGTCAGGGACATGAAGAAAATCTTTGCACGTATAGTTCATATGCCCAGCCCTGCAAGATGAATGCAGAAAGTACCTACGCAACATTTTCAAAGGACATGTCACACCCTCCTTTTTGCTTGCAAGGCTCAATTGCTCAGATTATAGCCTGCCTAGAAAAAATGTATCACCATCACTGAGAAGCTGCTCAAAGCTGGGTCCACAATGATTTGATCAAATCACTGGCACACACAGTCTTCCCGGGCAAAAGCCAAGATATACCTTAAAAACCCCACTAAATTCCGCAGCTGAACTAAAGCAAAGAAAAAGGGAGCAAAAAGTGACACTCCAGTGTATAGGAGGCTGCCCGCGCTTCGTTTTTTTTTACATTTTCTCGGCCGGATTCGCGCACCCAGGGCGAATTCAGCCGATTTTTTTTTTTTAAATGCTTTTTTTTGCCCCTGGGGGTCCTTGTGGGAACCCCTGAGCAGGCCTAGGTGGTCAGGGTGTTTCTACCCTGCCCCCTTTTCTTGTTTGTCACCTTTTTTGTACTGTTTTCCTTGTGACTCGGTTTTTAAATGCTAATTACTAACTATAATATCCCTGAAACCTGTGGTTTTTTCAGTGAATTTCTAAGGATTTTTAAATGCTAATTTCTAACTATGCCTACATAGGTAAAACATGCAAAAAGAGGCAGAAAGGTGCACAAAGAAGCAAGAGAAGTACAGAAAGAGGCAAAGAGGTGCAGAAAGAGGAAGAAAGGTGCACAAAGAAGCAATAAAAGTGCAGAAAGAAGCAGAAGAGGTGCAGAAAGAGGCCTACTTCGACTGTACCTTGCCACAAACTCATACAAAGTAGCCTAATCACTAATCCTTCTCCCAAGATGTCTTAAACCTCACTTTTCTCTTGAAGGTTCACTATTCATCGACTGCTCAGAATGTTAGGCCTACCAAATGTAAAACAGCAATCCTAACCATATCACTGTTCTAAGTCTCACCAAGTTTGTGAAGGTATGTATGCGTGTGTCTGTGCTTATACCTAGTGACATGTTACATAAAAATAAACATACAAATACTTGAATACCTGAGTTTCAAACAGCATACTCTGTAAATTTGTGTACAAGAAGGTGTATGTATTTTTTCTGCTCATAATACAAGGCACATGGGTATTCAATAGTATATTTGAGGAGCTCTATAATACCTACATACATAAGAAATGTTCTGCCTGTGCAACCGAATGACAGAGCAGAACTGAGAAGATTTGACCACCTATAGGAGAAGCTACCCGCTTTTTAAGCTACCATCTTCAGATGCATAACACATGTGAGAGTACATGTACAAGAAGACTTATACCTCAGTCACGAGAGCACGCAGACCTTTAAACTTGACAGCTTGCACTTCACATTTGAGTACAGAAAGAGGTGAGAGAAGTACAGAAAGAAGCAAGAGAAGTGCAAAAACAAGAGAGGTGCAGAAAGAGTAAAAAATGTACAGAAAGAAGCAAGAGAAGTGCAGAAAGAGGCAATAGAAGTACAGAAAGATGCAAGAGAAGTACACAAAGAGGCAAGAGAAGTGCAAAAAGAAGCAAGAGAGGTGCAGAAAGAGGTAGAAAGGTGTAGAAAGAGGCAAGAGAGGTAAAGATAGAGGAAGACAGGTGCAGAATGAAGCAAGAAAAGCACAAAAAGAGGCAATAGAAGTGCAGAAAGAGGAAGAACAATACAGAAACAAGCAGGAGAAAAGCAGAAAGAGGCAAGAGAAATGCAGAAAGAGTAGGAAATGTGCAGAAAGAACCAAGAAAAGTGCAGAAAGAAGCAAGAGAGGTGCAGAAATAAGCAAGAAAAGTGATGAAACAGACAAGAGCTTTGCAGAAAAACAATAAAAGTGCAGAAAAAGCAGGAGAGGTGCAAAAAAAGCAAGAGAGGTGCAGAAAGAGGCAAGAGGTGCAGAAAGAGGCAAGAGAGGTGCAGAAAGAGGGACAAGGGGTGCAGAAAGAGGCAAGAGGGTAGTAGAAAGAAGCAAGAGAGGTGCAGAAAAAAGCAAGAGAAGTGCGGACAAGTGCAACAGAGGTGCAGAAAGAGGCAAGAGTTTACAGAAAGAAGCAAGAGCGGTACAGAAAGAAGCAAGAGAAGTACAGAAAGAAGCAACAGATGTCCAGAAAGAGGCAAGAGGAGTGCAGAAAGAAGCAAGAGAGGTGCAGAAAGAGGGAAGAGGGCTGCAGAAAGAGGCAAGAGGAGTGCAGAAAGAAGCAAGAGAGGTACAGAAAGAAACAACACAAGTGCAGAAATAAGCAACAGAATTGTAGAAAGAGGCAAGAGGGGTGCAGAAAGAGGCAAGAGAAGTGCATAAAGAAGCATTAGAAGTGCACAAAGAGGCAAGAAAACTGCAGAAAGAGGTAAGTGAAGTACAGAAATAGGGAACAGAAGTGCAGAAAGACGCAAGAGAGGTGCAGAAAGAGGCAACAGAGGTGCAGAAAGAAGCAACAGAGGTGCTGAAAGAAGCAACAGAGGTGCAAAAAGAGGCAAGAGAAGTGCAGAAAGAGGCAAGAGAGGTGCAGAAAGAAGCAAGAGAGCTGCAGAAAGAGGGAAGAGGGGTGCAGAAAGAGGCAAGACGAGTGTGGAAAAAGCAAGAGAGGTGCAGAAAGAAGCAAGAGAAGTGCAGAAAGAAGCAAAAGAGGTGCAGAAAGAGAAATGAGGGGTGCAGTAAGAGGCAAAAGAGGTGCAGGAAGAGGCAAGAGAGCTTCAGAAAGAAGAAAGAGGGGTCCAGAAAGAGGCAAGACGGGTACAGAAAGTAGCAAGAGAGGTGCAGAAAGAAGCAAGAGAAGTACAGAAAGAGGTGAGAGAGGTGCAGAAAGAGGTAAGAGGGGTGCAGAAAGAGGCAAAAGGGGTGCATAAAAAAGCAACAAAGGAGCAGAAAGAAGCAACAGAAGTGCAGAAAGAGGCAAGAGCGGTGCAGAAAGAGGCAAGAGCGGTGCTGAAAGAGGCAAAAGAGGTACAGAAAGAGGGAAGAGGGGTACAGAAAGAGGCAAGAGAAGTGCAGAAAGAAGGAAGAGGGCTCTAGAAAGAGGCAAGAGGGGTACGGAAGGGAGCAAGAGAGGTTCAGAATCAGGCAAGAGAGGTACAGAAACAGTGAAGAGGGGTGCAGAAAAAGGCAATAGGGGTGCAGAAAGAAGCAACAGAGGTGCAGAAAGAGGCAATAGAAGCGCAGAAAGAGGCAAGACAGGTGAAGAATGAGGCAAGAGAGATGCAGAAAGAGGGAAGAGGGGTGCAGAAAGAGGCAAGACGAGTGCAGAAAGAAGCGAGAGGTGCATCAAGAAGCAAGAGAAGTGCAGAAAGAAGCAACAGAGGTGCACAAACATGCAAGGCAGGTATAGAAAGAGTCAAGAGAAATGCAGAAAGAGGCAAGAGATGTGCAGAGAGAGGCAAGAGAGGTGCAGAAAGAGGGAAGAGAGGTGCGGAAAGAGGCAAGAGAGGTGCAGAAAGAAGCAACAGAGATGCAGAAAGAAGCAACAAAAGTGCAGAAAGAGGCAAGAGAGGTGCAGAAAGAGGCAATAGAGGTGAAGAAACAGTGAAGAAGGGTGTAGTAAGAGGCAAGAAGGGTGCAGAAAGAGGCAAGTGAGGTGCCAAAAGAGGCAACAGAGGTGCAGAAAGAGGGAAGAGGGATGCAGAAAGAGGCAAGAGAAGTGCAAAAAGAGGCAAGAGAGGTGCAGAAAGAGGGAAGAGGGGTGCAGTTAGAGGCAAGAGCGGTGCAGAAACAGGCAACAGAGGTGCAGAAAGAGAAAGAGGCAAGAGATGTTCAGAAAGAGGCAAGAGAGGTACAGAAACAGTGAAGAGGGATGCAGAAAGAGGCCCTAGAAGTGCAGAAAGAGGCAAGTGAGGTGGAGAAAGAGGCAAGAGAGCTGCAGAAAGAGGGAAGAGGGGTGCAGAAAGAGGCAAGATCAGCACCGCTTGGCAAGGTGTTAACCTACACCAGTAACCAACTCAAAGACATCCTCCTTGCCAACAACACACACACCTGCCCACACCTCGACTTAAACTCCCCGGTTGCCTGTACCTCTTTTAATTGCTCTAACTGTTCATTTAAATTGGAAACTCCCAAAAGACTACCACCCACTCGGCCCTATCCCCTGTCCAATAATCATGAATATATTCACTCAGCTCTCATAAATGCACTCTCCCTTCCAAAACATAAATACGAAATATCTGACCTTCTAAAGGACCACAATCTTGACCTACTATTTGTCACAGGAGCCTGGGGTGACCCCTCCTCTGGACCAGACTTCTGCACTGCGACCCCTGACAGCTTCTGTGTACGCAGACATGATAGAACTATTAAAAAAGGAGGTGGCCTGGCAATCATTCATAGAGACAAGCACTCAGTCAGGACAGAGACAATTCCCTCGCTGGTTTGCGAAGCACTCAACTTCTCGATAAAACTCTCTCACTCCCAATCCTTTAAAGGAACCCTTCTCTATCGTCCACCGGGCTCTCGGGCCGAATTCCTTTCAGCCTTGGGCAGCCTATTAGAACCCATAGCAGGAGAACCCAATTTCACTATCCTGGGAGATTTTTACTTCCACTTGGAGACTCATAAAGATACAGACACCTCATCCCTCATCTCAGAACTAGAGGCAGCAGGACTCTCCCAGCTGGTGACAAGCCCCACACACTCAGCTGGTCCCACACTGGATGGTCTGTTCTCTAACAACCAACAAATTTCACTAAAGAATGTCCTTCCTCTAACCTGGACTGACCACTGTGCGGTTCTGTTTGACATACAGACAGGGAGTAACACCCCTCTGCACACTAGTTCCTCCTCCTCTAAGCAGTTCAAAGCCTGGAGTAGCATCGATCAGCACCTCCTCAAAACACATCTGCTATCCACTTAGCACGATACACACCAGACCCTGAACTTGCTGCCACCAACTGTTCAGAATGGCTCCACAATGCCTTCAGTTCCTTGGTACCACTTAAAAACACCTCCAAAAGTAGGAATACCCCTTCCGCCCCTTGGTTCTCAGAGGCACTGAGACTTGAGAAACAACGTTGTAGGATCCTTGAAAGACGCTGGCGTACAAATTACAAAAATGCTGAAAAACTCCACTACAAGGAAGCACTGACCAAGTATAAACACCTCATTATCTCTGAGAAAAGAAAATTCTACCTCAGACAAATAGAAACCGCCGAAGACTCTGCTAAGCAGTTGTACCAGGTAGTGACCAAGCTATTAGGGCCGGCGACGAATTCCCCTAACGACGCCACCCAAACTCTCTGCAACTCACTGGCTAGTTTCTTCCAAGAAAAGGTTAACCAAATATACGCCAACTTCTCAGTCCAAACTAAAGTCGACTACCAGACTGATTACCCCACCGAAGAAGAAACTACTTCTATTCTCTCGGAATTCAAACAGATCTCACTACAACAGATAATAGATTTAATTTCCACTATTAAGTCGGGTTCTCCCAACGACCCTTGCCCCCTTCTATTTTGAAACTGATCCCTGACCTAATAGCCTCCAATCTAGCAAACATCTGCAATGCGATGTTTCTCACAGGTAATTATCCTTCCATCTGGAAAAAAGCTATCATCAAGCCTCTACTAAAGAAGCAAAATCTTGACCCCGCAGAGACTAAAAACTACAGACCTATTACATGCCTTCCATTTCCAGCAAAAATCTTTGAAAAAATCATGAACACACAGTTGGCCAAGTTCATTGATGATAACAACCTACTAGACAGCACACAATTTGGCTTCAGGAAGGGCCACGGTACCGAGACATCCCTCATCAAGGCATCTGACGAAATTAGGATGGTACTAGACCCAGGCGGGGCTGCGGTCCTAGTGTTGCTGGACCTATCAGCAGCCTTTGACATGGTCGATCATGCCACCCTGATCGACCGTGTCTCAACCATCGGCATCAGACACAGGGCCAAAGGCCTCCTCTCATCCTTCCTCTCCAATCGCACCCAGTTAGTGAGTCTTGGCGAATTCAACTCCCCACCATTTGCCCTCCCGTGCGGTGTGCCACAAGGTTCATCTCTGAGTCCGACCTTATTTAATATCTACGTGTCGGACCTGGCCAGGGTCATCAAAGCCCACGGGATGGGTCTCACATCATATGCCGATGACACTCAACTGGTGCTCGCAGTACACAACGATGGAGGAGCAGTTGCTGCCAGATTTCAAGAAGGAATGCTGGCCATCAGTACATGGATGGCTAACAACTGTCTAAAATTAAACTCTGACAAGACGGAGGTGATGATCTTCGGCAATCTCTCCCCTAGATGGTCCCCATATGGTGGCCAGCCAAGTTGGGATCACCTCCGTCCCCCGTCAAAAAGGTCAGAAACCTGGGTGTTATGTTTGATGACAAACTATCTTTCATACACCACGCTAACACAGTTGTCTCCTCATCCTTCTACGTCCTCAGGATGATAAAAAAACTCCTACCATTCCTACCACCCAGTGCTGGCAAAACCCTCATCAGCACATTGGTAATGTCAAAAGTTGACTATGGTAATGGTCTCCTAATCAACGCCCAGGAAAAGGTCCTTAGTAAGCTACAACTGGTACAGAACTCGGCCGCCAGGATTCTGTCAGGTACCCCCAAGTACAAGCCTATATCCAAGGTGGTACGACAGCTCCACTGGCTGCCCATAAGAAGCCAAACCAAATTCAAGGTGCTATGCATCGCATATAAGGCCACCCGTAACACCGGACCTGAGTTTTTAAAAAAAACCTCTGTGCATACATGCCCAATAGACCCTTGCGCTCATCAGCAGCCAACCTTTTGACGGTCCCTTGAACCAAGAAAGCCTCATGGGGCAACAGACAATTCACTGTCGCTACCGCCAAACTGTGGAACACTCTCCCCCTCCACATTAAGTCCAGTCCCACCCTGTTAGCTTTTAGGAAACAGGTAAATACCTGGCTTTTCAACCAATAGTCACTCGCTCCAGGGCTGTTCCTTCACACAGTCCGCAGTGCCGAGACACCCAAGGGTATTTGCGCGCTTTATAAATTGCTTAAAATAAAATAAAATAAATAAGTGCAAAAAGAGGCAAGAGAGGTGCAGAAAGAGGCAAGAGGGGTGGAGTTAGAGGCAAGAGCAGTGCAGAAAAAAGCAAGAGAGATGCAGAAAGAAGCGAGAGAAGTGCGGAAAGAAGCAAGAGAGGGGCAGAAAGAGGCAAGAGAAGTGTAGAAACAGGCAACAGAGGTGCAGAAAGAGAAAGAGGCAAGAGAATTGCAGAAAGAGGCAAGAGATGTGGAGAAAGAGGCAAGAGAGGTACAGAAACAGTGAAGAGAGGTGCAGAAAGAGGCAAGAGAGGTGCAGAAATAGGGAAGAGGGGTACAGAAAGAGGCAATAGGAGTGCAGAAAGAAGCAAGAGAGGTACAGGAAGAAACAACACAAGTGCAGAAACAAGTTACAGAGGTGCAGAAAGAAGCAACAGAAGTGCAGAAAGAAACAACAGAAGTGGAGAAAGAAGCAACAAAGTGCAGAAAGAGGCAAAAGAAGTGCAGAAAGAGGCAAGAGAGGTGCTGAAAGAGGCAAAAGAGGTGCAGAAAGAGGAAAGAGGGGTACAGAAAGAGGCAAGAGGAGTACTGAAAGAAGCATGAGGGGTGCAGAAAGAAAGAACACAAGTGCAGAAGGAAGCAGCAGAAGTGCAGAAAGAGGCAAGAGGGGTGCAGAAAGAGGCAAGAGAAGTGCTGAAAGAGGCAACAGAAGTGCAGAACAAGACAGGATGAGTGCAGAAAGAGGAAATAGAGTGGCAGAAAGAGGCAAGAGAGGTGCAGAGAGAAGAGGAGTACAGAAAGAGGCAAGAGAGGTACAGAAAGAGGCAAGATAGGTACAGAAAGAGGGAATAGGGCTGCAGAAAGAGGCAAGAGGGTACAGAAAGAAGCAAGAAAGGTGCTGAAAAAAGAAAGAGATGCGCAGAAAGAAGAAAGAGGGGCGCAGAAAGAGGCAAGAAAGGTGTAGAAATAGGCAAGAGAGGTGCTGAAAGAGGCAAGAGAGGTGCAGAAAGAGGGAAAAGGGTACAGAAAGAGGCAAGAGGAGTGCAGAAAGAAGCAAGAGAGGTACAGAAAGAAACAACATAAGCGCAGAAAGAAGCAACAGAATTGCAGAAAGAAGAAAGAGGGGCACAGAAAGAGGCAGGAGCAGTGCAGAAAGAAGCACTAGAGATGCAGAAAGAGGCAGTGAAACTGCAGAAAGAGGTAAGAGAGGTGTAGAAATAGGCAAGAGAGGTGCTGAAAGAGGCAAGAGAGGTGCAGAAAGAGGGAAAAGGGTACAGAAAGAGGCAAGAGGAGTGCAGAAAGAAGCAAGAGAGGTACAGAAAGAAACAACATAAGCGCAGAAAGAAGCAACAGAATTGCAGAAAGAAGAAAGAGGGGCACAGAAAGAGGCAGGAGCAGTGCAGAAAGAAGCACTAGAGATGCAGAAAGAGGCAGTGAAACTGCAGAAAGAGGTAAGAGAGGTGCAGAAAGAGGGAACAGAAGTGCAGAAAGACGCAAGAGAGGTGAAGAAGGAGGCAAGAGAGGTGCAGAAACAGGGAAGAGGGGTGCACAAAGACGCAAGAGAGGTGCAGAAAGAGGCAAGAGAGGTGCAGAAACAGGGAAGAGGGGTGCAGAAAGAGGCAAGAGCGGTGCAGAAAGAGGCAAGAGAGCTGCAGAAAGAGGGAAGAGGGGTGCAGAAAGAGGCAAGACGAGTGCAGAAAGAGGCAATAGTGGTGCTGAAAGAGGCAAAAGAGGTGCAGAAATAGGGAGGGGTACAGAAAGAGGCAATAGGGGTGCAGAAAGAGGCCAGAGAAGTAAGGAAAGAAGCAACAGAGGTGCAGGAAGAGGCAAGAGAAGTGCAGAGAGAGAGGCAAGAAATGTGCATAAAGAGACAAGAGAGGTGCAGAAAGAGGGAAAGGGGTGGAAAGAGGCAAGAGGGGTGCAGAAAGAGGCAAGAGAGGTGCTGAAAGAGGCAAGAGAGGTGCATAAAGAGGCAAGAGAGGTGCTGAAAGAGGCAAGAGAGGTGCATAAAGAGGCAAAAGGGGTGCAGAAAGAGGCAAGAGAAGTGCTGAAAGAGGCAAGAGAGGTGCAGAAGGAGACAAGGGAAGTGCAGAAGGAGGTAAGAGAGGTGAAGAAAGAGTCAGGAGAGGTGCAGAAAGAGAGATGAGGTGTGCAGAAAGAGAGGTACAGAAAGAGGCAAGAGAGGTACAGAAAGAGGGACGAGGGCTGCAGAAAGAGGCAAGAGGGGTACAGAAAGAGGGAATAGAGATGTGGAAAGAAGAAACAGAGGTGCAAAAAGACGCAACAAAGGTGCAGAAAGAGGCAAGAGAAGTGCAGAAAGAGGCAACAGCGGTGCTGAAAGAGGCAAAAGAGGTGCAGAAAGAGGGAAGAGGGGTACAGAAAGAGGCAAGAGGAGTGCAGAAAGAAGAAAGAGAAATGCAGAGATAACCAAAAGAGGTGCAGAAAAAGGCAAGAGGGATGCAGAAAGAGGCAAGAGAAGTACAGAAAGAGGCAACAGCTGTGCTGAAAGAGGCAAAAGAGGTGCAGAAAGAGGGAAGATGGGTACAGAAAGAGGCAAGAGGAGTGCAGAAAGAAGAAAGAGAAATGCAGAGATAACCGACAGAGGTGCTGAAAAAGGCAAGAGGGATGCAGAAAGAGGCAAGAGAAGTGCAGAAAGAAGCAACACAGGTGCAGAAAGAGGCAAGAGAGGTTCAGAAAGAGGCAAGAGAGGTGTAGAAATAGGAAAGGGGGTGCAGAAAGAGGCAAGAGGTGTGCAGAAAGAAGCTAGAGAGATGCAGAAAGAAGTTTCTTACTTCTTTCCGCACCTCTCTTTCTTCTTTCTGCATCTCTCTTGCTTCTTTCTGCACCGCTCTTCCCTCTAACTGCACCCCTCTTCCCTCTTTCTGCACCTCTCTTGTCTCTTTCAGCACCTCTCTCGCCTCTTTCTGCACTCCTCTTGCTTCTTTCTGCACCTGTCTTGCCTCTGTCTGCACCCCTTTTCCCTCTTTTTGTACCTCTCTTGCCTCTTTCTGCACTTCTCTAGCGTCTTTCTGCACCTATCATGCCTCTTTCTGCACCTTTCTTCCTCTTTCTGCACCTTTCTTCTTCTTCTTTCTGCATCTCTCTTTCCTCTTCCTGCACCTCTCTTGCCTCTTTCTGTACCTCACTTACCTCTTTCTGCTCTTCTCTTGCTTCTTTTTGTACTTCCCTTGCTTCTGTCTGTGCCTTTCTGCCTCTTTCTGCACCTTTCTTCCTCTTTCTGCAGTTCTCCTGCTTCTTTCTGCACTTCTCTTGCCTCTTTCTGCACCTCTCTTGCTTCTTTTTGCGCTTCTCTTGGCTCTTTCTGCACCTTTCCTGCCTCTTTCTGCACCTCTCATGCCTCTTCAGTACCACTCTTGCCTCTTTCTGCATTTCTCTTGCTTCTTTCCGTGCCTTTCTTCCTCTTTCTGCACCGCTCTTGCTTCTTTCTGCACCTCTCTTGCCTCTTTCTGCACCTTTCTTCCTCTTTCTGCAGTTCTCTTTCTTCTGAAGAAAGGTTGAAAGAGACAAGAGAAGTGCAGAAAGAAGGAAGAGAACTGCAGAAAGAGGAGGAAAGGTGCAGAAAAAGGAAGAAAGGCGCAGAAAGAAGCAAGAGAAGTGCAGAAAAAAGCAAGAGAAGTGCTGAAAGAGGCAAGTGAGGCACAGAAAGAGGAAGAAAGGTGCAGAAAGAGGCCGGAGATTTGCAGGAAGAGGCAAGAGAAGTGCAGAAAGGAGCAACAGAGTTGCAGAAAGAGGCAAGAGAAGTACAGAAAGAGGCAAGAGAGGTGCAGAAAGTTGCAACAGAGGTGCAGAAAGAGGCCAGAGGGGTGCAGAAAGAGGTAAGAGAAGTACAGAACGAAACAACAGAGGTGCAGAAAGAGGCAAGAGAACTGCAGAAAGAGGCAAGAGAGGTGCAGAAACAGGCAAGAGAGGTGCAGAAAGAGCAAACAGGGGTGCAGAAAGAGACAAGAGAGGTGCATAAAGAGGGAAGATGGGTGCAGGAAGAGGCAAGAGGGGTGCAGAAAGAACCAACTGAGGTGCAAACAGAAGGAAGAGAAGTGTAGAAAGAAGCAACAGAGGTGCAGAAAGAGGCAAGAGGGGTGCAGAAAGAGGTAAGACAACTGCAAAAATAGTCAAGAGAGGTGCAGAAAGAGGCAAGAAAGGTGCAGAAACAGGGAAGAGGGGTGCAGAAATAGGCACGAGAGGTGCAGAAAGAAGTAAGAGAAGTGCAGAAAGAACCAACAGAGTTGCAGAAAGGGGCAAAAGAAGTGCAGGAAGCAGCAAGAGAGGTGCATAAAGAGGCAATAGAGGTGCAGAAAGAGGCAAGAGAAGTGCAGCAAGAGGCAAGAGAAGTGCAGAAAGAGGCAAGAGAGGTGCAGAAACAGGCAAGAGAGGTGCAGAAAAGGTAAGAGGGGTGCAGAAAGAGGGAAGAGGTGTGCAGAAAGAAGCAAGAGAGGTGTAGAAAGAAGCAAGAGAAGTGCAGAAAGAAGAAACAGAGGTGCAGAAAGAGGCAAGGGGGTGCAGAAAGAAGCAAGAGAGTTACAGAAAGAAACAAGGGAAATGCATAAAAAAGCAAGCGAGGTACAGAAAGCGGCAAAAGTGGTGTAGAAAGCGGCAAAAGAGGTGCAGAAAGAGGTAAGAGGGTGCAGAAAGAGGCAAGAGAAGTGTAGAAAGAAGCAACAGTGGTGCAGAAAGAGGCAAGCGAGATGCAGAAGAAAGAAGCAATAGAGATGTAGAAAGAGGCAAGAGAAGTGCAGGAAGAAGCAGCAGAGGTGCAGAAAAAGGCAAGAGAGATGCATAAGAAAGAAGCAATAGAGTTGCAGAAAGAAGCAAGAGAGGTCCAAAAGAAGGGAGGTGCAGAAAGCGGAAGTGATGTGCAGAAAGAGGCAAGAGAACTGCAGAAAGAGGCACGAGAGGTGCAGAAACAGGCAAGAGAGGTGCAGAAAGAGCAAACAGGGGTGCAGAAAGAGACAAGAGAGGTGCATAAAGAGGGAAGATGGGTGCAGGAAGAGGCAAGAGGGGTGCAGAAAGAACCAACTGAGGTGCAAACAGAAGGAAGAGAAGTGCAGAAAGAAGCAACAGAGGTGCAGAAAGAGGCAAGAGGGGTGCAGAAAGAGGTAAGACAACTGCAGAAATAGTCAAGAGAGGTGCAGAAAGAAGCAAGAAAGGTGCAGAAACAGGGAAGAGGGGTTCAGAAATAGGCAAGAGAGGTGCAGAAAGAAGTAAGAGAAGTGCAGAAAGAACCAACAGAGTTGCAGAAAGGGGCAAAAGAAGTGCAGGAAGCGGCAAGAGAGGTGCATAAAGAGGCAATAGAGGTGCAGAAAGAGGCAAGAGAAGTGCAGAAAGAGGCAAGAGAGGTGCAGAAACAGGCAAGAGAGGTGCAGAAAAGGTAAGAGGGGTGCAGAAAGAGGGAAGAGGTGTGCAGAAAGAAGCAAGAGAGGTGTAGAAAGAAGCAAGAGAAGTGCAGAATGAAGAAACAGAGGTGCAGAAAGAGGCAAGGGGGTGCAGAAAGAAGCAAGAGAGTTACAGAAAGAAACAAGGGAAATGCATAAAAAAGCAAGCGAGGTACAGAAAGCGGCAAAAGTGGTGTAGAAAGTGGCAAAAGAGGTGCAGAAAGAGGTAAGAGGGTGCAGAAAGAGGCAAGAGAAGTGTAGAAAGAAGCAACAGTGGTGCAGAAAGAGGCAAGAGAGATGCAGAAGAAAGAAGCAATAGAGATGTAGAAAGAGGCAAGAGAAGTGCAGGAAGAAGCAGCAGAGGTGCAGAAAAAGGCAAGAGAGGTGCATAAGAAAGAAGCAATAGAGGTGCAGAAAGAAGCAAGAGAGGTGCAAAAGAAGGGAGGTGCAGAAAGCGGAAGTGATGTGCAGAAAGAGGGAAGAGAAGTGCAGAAAGAGGAAGAAAGGTGCAGAAAGAAGCAAGAGAAATGCAAAAAGAGGCAAGAGAGGCGCACAAAGAAGCAAGAGTGGTTTGCGCACCATTAGTACCAATTTAACACCCACATTTAGCAATAAGTAACAGGTGGTCATTTCAGCTTTGGAAAGGGCCTTCCACCACGCTCTAACACTTGTCGCTGCATTTTTGGTAACGTTTGAGCCGTTTTAGCTAGAAACAAGGTTTTTTTAATTGAAATCTGCAGATTATGCGGCAGATGATGAATTATGTGGCAAATGCAGAAAATGTATAACTATGCAAAAATCGGTGCGGCCGAACAGTCGCATAATTCCAGTGGCCCTGCTCATACCTTTGACTAGGTCCAGAAGTGCTCCTCAGTGGTTCCTTCTTTTTTTGTGTCACATTGAGTTTATAGTTTAGCTTCTATGGATAACCGGAGGTTACCACTACGCAACACAAACTACCTTACCATATAATTACTCTCCATAACACATAATCCCATTCTACTTAGTTCTCATACACTCAATCAATCAATCAATCAATTAATCAATCAGGGATTTGTGAAGCGCGCTCTCACCCATGAGGGTCTCAAGGTGCTGGGGGGGGCGTGCAGCTCCAAGTCAGCCAAAGAGCCAGGTCTTGAGGCTCTTCCTGAAGGTGTGCAGAGTGGGGGAGCGTCTGATGTTGATCAGGAGCTAGTTCCAGGTTTTTGCTGCAATGTTTGAGAAGGCTCTTCCACTTGTTCTGACTCTGCGGATGCACGGGATTTTGGCGAGGGTGAGGTCAGCGGACCGGAGGTCTCTCTTGGGTATGTGGAAGGAGACTCTTTCATTGAGGTATTGGGGTCCGGTGTTGTGGAGGGATTTGTAGGTGAGTAGCTTGAAGATTACTCTCTTCTCGACGGGGAGCCAGTGGAGGTCTTGCAGGTGCTGGATGATGTGTTTCTGTCATGGTATGCAAAGGACAAGTCTGGCCACAGTGTCTGGATGGTCTGGAGTTTGCAGAGCAGGGTATTGTTGATTCCGGCGTAGAGGGCGTTTCAATAGTCCAGTCTGCTTGTTATGAGTGACGGTCTTTCTGGATTCGGGGAGAACCATTTGTAGGTCTTGCGTAGCATGCAGAGGGTGTTGAAGCAAGTGGAGTGACGGCGTTGATCTGTCGGGTCATGGTGAGGAACGAGTCGAGTATGATGCTGAGGTTCCGGGCATGGTCCGTGGAAGTGGGGGGGTTGCTGAGGGCAGTGGGCCATCAGGTGTTGTCCCAAGCTGAGGGGGTGGGTCCGAGGACGAGGACTTCTGTCTTCTCCAAGATGAGTTTCAGACAGCTGCTGCTCATCCAGGATGCAACGTCTTTCATTCCTTCCTGGAGGCTGAGTCTGGTGGTGCGGGGATCCTTTGTGAGCGAGAGGATGAGCTGGGTGTCGTCTGCGTAGGATACTATGCTGAGTCCATGATGCCTGACGATGGCGGCCAGGGGGGCTATGTAGAAGCTGAAGAGCATGGGGCTGAGTGATGATCCTTGGGGTACTCCGCAGTTGCTCTCTGTGGGATTGGAGAGGAAGGATGGGAGTCTGATTCTTTGGGTTTGGCCGGTGAGGAAGGAGCGGATCCAGTCAAGAGCGGTTCCATGTATGCCGGCATCATGGAGTCTGGCGGTGAGAGTGTGGTGGGAGATGGTGTCGAAGGCTGCAGAGAGGTCTAGTAGGATGAGGGCCGCGGTGTGGCCCTGGTCGAGGAGAGTGTGGATCTCGTCTGTGGCGGCAAGGAGGGCGGTCTCGGTGCTGTGGTTGCTGTGGAATCTGGATTGGGAAGGATCAAAGATGGAGTTGTCTTCGATGAAGTTCGTTAACTGGATGTTGACGGCCTTCTTGGTGACTTCTGCCCCAAAGGGGAGTTGAGAGATGGGTCAGTAGTTATTGAGGCTTCTTGAGGAAGGGCTTGACTTCTTCGCGTTTCCAGTCATTGGGGAATGTGCTGGATTCGAAGGTGGCGTTGATGGTGCGTCGTAGCTCAGGTGTTATGGCGGCGACGGCTCTGTGGAAAATGTGCAATGGGCACACACTTTCTATCCACATAATTTCACTGCTCAACATACCACATAATTCCACTACCCACAGCATACATCCACTCCACTCCAAAAAACATTAGTAAAAAACTTTTACATTTACAATGCCAATAGCTCTAACTCTAGCAAATGTGAGACCTATTGCATGGCAAATGCTTCTTTAACTAGTAGTCGCATTTGCAGAGTGGTGGAAAAAGGGGCTAAGACTCCGACAAGCGCTCAGGATTCAGCTGTATAGGACTTAGAGGAGGCACCAGGAGGGCTTCTTGGCCCCCAAAGTCCCTCAGGAGTAAAGTGCACTTCATCCCCCAACCAGTAGTGTGCCAGGATGCGCGTTTGCAGAGTGGTGGACAAAGGGGGCGTGGCCTCCAAAAACCTCTTAGCAATCCCACTGTGTGGGACTTACTGGAGGTAACAGATGGACTTTTTTTAGCCCTCAGGAGACCCTACGCGACTCCCGTCAATATTAAAAAAATAAATAGCTTATTTTGGCCCTCGGGGTCCCTCTGGGACCCCTTGAGCAGGCCTAGGGGGTCAAGGCGTTTCTACTCTGCCCCCTTTTCTTTTTTTTTACCTTTTTTCTTGTGGCTTGGTTCAACCGAGTCACAAGATGGCTGCCAACACTTCCTGGTTTGAAGTGTTGGCAGCCAATCAGAACTCAGGCTCGTGATCGGGAGGGTTCGGGGATCCTTTGCGTCTATATATTAATATCTGTAAATATTTGAATTTCTCAGAAACTACTGAACGGATTTAAACCATTTAACAAAAAGAACGCTTTCTGAACCAATTGCTATCTATTTGCCAAATGTGGTGAAATTCCGTTTAGCAGTTCGGGCTGTAGCCTTGCCTAAAGTTTGCTATGGAAATTAACATGGAGAAAATGCATTTTGGGACCCCCCCTTTTTTCTCAGCCCCCGCTTGACCAATCACCCTGAAACTTTAAAGACAGGAGCTGACATGAGCGGCCCATTAGTTTTGAAAATTTCTCGAAAATTCGTCAAACGGCGCCAAAGATATTGGCAAATCAAAAAACGCTTTTCTTAAGGAAATTAGGTCCTAATATAACTACCTACTGGCGACCGCCAGTAGGTAATATATATAGATGTAAACAGGTCGTACATTTTTCCCTTAGCAGAACAAAGTTAAAAGTTAAAGATGTATGATTAACATTCTTTTTTTATTAAGCGTTTCCATTCACTCTTAACAGAGCACAGCCAAAGGCGAAGGTAAGTATAACACACATCTGTGATAAACATATCACATTTAATGTATTTCCAAGCTCTTACTGCTCACTCAATTCATGACGCTTCTGATTTATGTTATCTGGCCTCTGCGTTTCATATTTTAAATGCCGCATTGCAAGTTGCTTGACTGGTTGCCTATAAAACAGACAACTTCTTTCATGGGTCATAAAACGATTGTTTTATTTCCGCAGTCCATTGAGAACATTATTCCATTCTGTATACTGACAACAAATAATCATGAGCTATGAGTGAGGTTAAGAGGGAAGTATTCTGAGGTCAGCACTAAATCCTTCATTGTTAAAAATGTTTTTAACTGCATGTTCAGGAAGGTTTACTGAATTCAGAAGACCTATTGTCTATATACCAAGGAGAGATCAAAAGTTTCTGTCAGATTAAATAATATTTGGAAGTAATTGTATTCACTTGTTTCAGACTTGTTTACAATGCTTACAATGTCTTTGATACTTTTATGTCTCAAATTTTATGATCGCTATGGCTGGAGGAATTGTGTTTTACATCATCACATTATACTATACGTTTATCTGTGATTCAGACGAAAGGCTCTTACATGTTATTCCGAGCTGATCTTTTTACGTGTAAATTAAGAAAATAGCTTTACTGTCCATGCAGGCCGTGATTTAGATTGGCAATCTAATTTAGCACTAATTTTGGGGCATATTAACAAGAGGGGGAGATAAAATTATCACCGCTTTAGCGTCCGTTTTCGGCCGAAAAGCGGCGATAATTTTATCGCAAGATTAGCAAGGACACGCTAGCGCGTGATTCCGTGAGTTAGCACCCGCTTTGCATCTCAACGTTAATGAGATGCAAAGTAGGCGTGCCTCAATATGCTACATGGGTAAATATCGCGAAGGCAGCTTCGCGATATTTACAACAATGCCCCGGCAGGCGTAGCGATAAACAAAATCGCGCTAACAGGCCATTAACGCTGGATTTTAATGTCTGCTAAAATCCAGTGTTAGGCATACTTTGCATGGGAGGTGGATTATGCTGATACGACCACAGGGTCGTATCAGCAAGGTTATCGCCGTTTTCCATGGAACATCGCTGGAAAACCAGCGATGTTCCATGGAAAACACCGCTATCGCTGGAATAATTATCGCCATTGCGCTATGCGTTGTTAATACAGCGCTAGCATGGCGATAATTTCCAGCGATAAGTAATCTCACGCTAAGCGCGGCAGCAATAATTATCGCTGCCGCTTGATAATATGCCCCTTTGTTACCACATTCGGGGTCAGTGCTATTACGAATCATTTAACCTTTTTGGCACATGAACGGAGAATAACATCCAGTATTCGGGTAAACAACATGTTTTCTTTATTAATTAGTAAACTAATAACCATAATTTTTATGCTTTTGTTAATGATGATGGATGTGTTGTGATGTAATGTAGTACTTCTTCATTGTAGTAATATGGCATTACAGTCAAGGGTTCATTGAAATCATGACGAGTGACCAGCCAGCCCTCCAGGTTAGGCAAGGCTACGTCATCCACTCACTAGTGAATGATCTAGCGTCCATATTTAGAGATCCCTACCAATCAGGCGGGATCTCTGTGTCTTCATCTAAGCTGCAAAAAGAACAGATGATGGACAGAATTCTGAACAAATCAAACATTCACCCCTGGTCACAGATCTGGGTTAAATCCACAGTTTTTTTGCTTGTCACCTCTTTCCAGTTTGGACCCAGCCATATGCAAATCAGTCTTAACCCTGCTCCCCATGGGAACAGTCCAGCCCGAGCTTCCCGGCCAGGCCCTCCTTGGACCAGAAAGAAGCATCCTGGGACCAGTTTAAGGATATCACCCCTCATCAGCCAGGCTAGCTTGAATCCAGTGGCATACCGAGCACCGCACCCACGTCTGGACATACCCGTCCCACTTAGGTGAGAAAAACTGATCCTTTGCCCAGCGGGCATCATGTTTAATGCTCTCAATTAGAAAATATATGGGGTTTTTTGTGGAAAAAAAATTCCCAAAATAGGAGTTTGTTTTAGGTAAAGAAAAAAAATCAATGGCCCTGATTCACAGGAAAATTTCTCATTGTGCATGGATGTTGTAGTGCATTTTCCATATCGGGGGCCTCCATAACTCTCACATCGCTCCTTGACAGGGAAATCTAGTTACAGTCCCACCTTCTATAGAAGTCGAGAGACTACCAGTGTGTGCTCTCTGCCCTGTGGTTGATGGGCCTTTTGTTCAAAGGTTTACACCTGTGGAGTTAACTGAGGCTCTGTGGAGTTAACCCAGCACTTCACCTGATACTTAACAGAGAAGGGTTCAATTGTGAGTTTGGTGTGACAAGAGCACCACCAATATAAGGTGTTGAAGCTGCTCTGCTGAACTCTAAATGAGCCTCTTAATAAGCAGAATATGTTAAACGTGTGGTAATCCAATTACAACACATTTTACATATTTTTCATGCACTCTAAATGAGAGCTGCAATAGTAACAAGAAGTAAGGGAAGGGTTAACACTAGACCTAGCCAAAAAAGGAAAACCATCACCAGTGAAGTTGTGAAAAGCTGCAATATTTTCATTTTTGAAACCTAGTAAAGTTTTCCTACTTCTCACTACTTCATGTTCGCTGAAGGAACTTCATCCAGCTGATGATGGGGGATAGTGTAAGTCTACAATGAATGGGACATCCATGGAACTGCTTGGGTACTGGTGGCCTCATCAGCTGCCCCGGGTTCTTCTGGAGAAGGGTGGTTAAGGTGTCTTCCATGAAGGTTTTAGGAGGGAAGCCCACAAAAGGGAGGGTGGGAGTGTGGCAGTCTTTCAATCAGAAGCAATCTTTTCCTACTCAAGTGACATGTCTTTTTGTGAAGCTTCGCAAGCTTTGCACTTTGCCAAGCTTGCAATGTTTTAAAAACACATTGTGAATTGGGAGACTTCGAAACTCTGCACACCCATCCCTGACAAGTACAGAGCACAAAATCTTCCCACACCATTAGTGTAGCAGTTATAATCATTAGTGTTTTCTAAATCAAAAAAATCTTTGTCACCCTTCCGATGATAGCACAGGAGAATAAAATGCAAATAACCTTAAAAGAGGACCTGTGAGAGATATGTTTAGAATAGAACATTGTGCCCAAAGGAGAGGATGTAGGATGTAGCCTAACGGTTAGGCGAGGGACTTCAAATCTGGGGAACTGGGTTTGAGTCTCGGCAACGACCCTCAACATCCTGTGATTCTGGGAAAATCACTTAATCTCTCAGTGCCTAACAAAAATAAATGTGTCCTCATGTAATGCGCTCTGATACCTCATTTCGGGTCAAATTCGTGCTATATAAAACTTCGCGGAAAAAAAAAGCAGTTGTGAGCCCACATTTTTAAAAGTTGTATTACAACAAGGGATAGGAACTGAGAGGCTTGCTGCAACCCACGTATATTTGTCTTTTACAACCCAAAGTGGGCAATAAGGGCCATTTTCTTTGCAGGCATTAAGGTCTTTGCACCCTTCTTACACCAATGCTATACACATATTGATGTGTCAAAAACGAGTAGAAGGTGCACTTCAAATAATATGTTTCTTCTCTGGCACACCTCAGAGAGACAGGAGTGGTTTCATATACTATACTCAAATCAAAAGTAACATCACAAAATGCAAATATTTAACTGTAGGAGCATCTGAAGGTCAGATTATATACATCTGTTGAGATGTAGGTCATACGTAACCAAATGTACAGTGTGCCAAGGAACCTCCAAAGGTTTGAGGTACATGCAGCTAAGTCTATGTTCAGGTTATCTAATGGGGAATCTGCAAATCTTCTATCTCTGCATTCATGTATTAAAATACATTTGCAAATATTAGTCTGTAAATTGAGCACCCTAGGTATATTAAAGAGGTGGCAACAGTAGCTGGTTATTATAAATTATTTAAAGCATTTATACCATGATTAAGAGGACCAGACTATTCTCAAAAACCTTAGTTGTTTGAGAAGTATCCTGGAAGTGGGAAGGGATAGTGTATAAAATTTGCTTGTCCTAAGAGGAAGGTGGAAGAAATGAGATAAAAAGATTATTAGCAGGTCTAAAAAAGTTGCAGCCCTTCTTTATACGATATCACCTCTTGCACTAACTCAAGAACAGAACTTAGGGTATATCTGGAGATGCTTTTTTCATAATTTATATAATAATTCTTCTCATGGGGGAAAAGAGGCTGAACTCCAACCTTACACAAAGGATACAAAGACAGCCAATTCAACTGACAAAACAAACAAACGCAAAAGAAGACCTAAAGGCCAAGAACATAGAAACACAAGTATGTTTCCTTTATAAGTGGGTGAGTCACTTATATTGTTCTAACAAAACAGTGGAAGCACATAAACCTGATGATGAAAGTCACAGACACAGGATAAACATTCACTAGAAGTAAATCTACTGTTAATTCATCTACCTTTTCTTGTGCTCTGAACACAAGTCAAGTCACAAGGAAGAACTAAGTTGAAGAAACAAGAAAATCACAGATTTCATGTGTGTTGCCTTAGTACCCACTGTCAACCATATTTTGGCCTACTCCTTTCCCTCATGTGTCTTCGCCTCCGTTCTCTCTCTCCTGACTTGTGGTTTGCTACCTTGTGATCTTTCTTGTGCCTTGTCCATCCTCATTTCCTCTGTAAGTCTTGTCTCCCTCAAATACCCAGAAAATTATGGTATGGAACAAACAACATTCTTCTTGCGCTGAGTCTTTTACTCCTCTGTGGTTAATTTAATTAAATCAATCAATCAATCAATCAATGATGTTGTACTTTGAGAGCGCAGCTTGTCACCCATGAGGGTATCAAGGTGCTTGCTGCAGGTCTCCGTCGAAGAGCCAGGTCTTGAGCTCATTCCTGAAGTCGGTCAGCAAGGGTGCAGTGCGGAAGTGGAAGAGAACGGTGTTCCAGGATTTGGAGGTGAGATGGAAGAAGGATCGTCCTCTGGCGCAGCAGCAGTGTGTGCGAGGGGTCTGTACGAGGGCAAAGTGTGCAGAGCAGAGGTTCCTGGAGGGTCAGAAAAAGTTCAGGCGGTAGTTCATGTATGCGGGTCCTTGGTTATTGAGGGCTTTGTAGGTGTCGGTCAGGAGCTTGAAAAGGCACCTCTTCTGGACCAAGAGCAAGTGGAGGTCTTTCAAGTGTTGGTTGGTTGAGGCAGGTTGAGGATAAGTCTGGCAGCTGTGTTCTGGATAGTCTGGAGTCTTTACATGAGTTGGGTGGTGGTGCCTGCATAGAGGGTGTTGCTGTAGTCCAGTTGGCTGGTGATGAGGGCCTGAATTACAGTCTTCCTGGTGCTGATGTGAAGCCACTTGAAGATTTTGCAGAGCATGTGGAAACAGGCTGAGTAAACAGCGCTGACCTGAGTTTCATGGAGATTTTGCTGTTGAGTATTGCTGAGGTTGCAGGTCTGGACTTTTGGTGTGGGGGTGGGTCCACATTCCAATGGCCACCAAGAGCCGTTCCGAAGATCAGAACTTCAGTCTTGTCTGTGTTACATATCAGGCAGTTGTCATTCATCCAGAGTGAGACATTCTTCATGCAGTTGTTGAAGTTGGTCTTTCATGAAGGTGGGGTTGACTGAGAGCGAGAGGGCGAGCTGGGTGTCTTCGGCATAGGAGATGATGCTGTTGTTGTGCGATCTGACAATGTCTGCGAATGGAGTCATGTAGATGTTGAAGAGGGTAGGGCTGAGGGATGAGCCTTGGGTGATGCCACAGATGGTGTGCTTGGCTTGCGATGTGAAGGGAGGAAGGCGGACTCTCTGGGTGAGTCCCGTAATGGCAATATTCATTGGTCAAAGTCTGTCAAAGAGAGAGTCAGGACTACACACAATAAGGTTGAAACACAATTACTATTTATATAGATGTAATAAAGTTCATCAAAAGAAGTGTGCGGTGTCCCAAGTGAAATGCGAACCTACTATTTACAAGAGTGACAGTTTGTGACATATTTTAGGTTTCAATTCATACAAAAATGACCGTGGCATGAGTATACAATATTCATTCACTGCCTACTACCATATTAGTAGGGCTAGGGGATGGTTCGTTTTTTTATAAGCGTGTCGACGGTATTTCGACCCCACAACCAGAAAGGGGGTCTCATCAGGACCTAGCAATGAGGGAAGCCTGAAATAGAGTAAGGGGAATGACTGAGGCATTCTGACTGTTTTACAAAAAATTAGTCACCAGCGTGACAACTACCGCCACTAAGAAACACCTTCCACCCTGCCCCTATCTTTATTTTTCTTCCGTTTACACCATTCCATGGAAATAGAAGACACTATCCCACCATACCATGAGGCTTTGCTCCCGAGTTTAGATCCCAGAGCGGTACATTAATCGTTCACTCTCTCCCTCCCCGACTAATGCCTGCCACATAAACTCACATGAGGCACGGCAGACGAGGCTCCAGCCTATAAATGAGCCACGGGAGCCACTCGCTGGATCATGTCATTGAACACACGGAGGCCGTCTTCGCCGGACCTCTAGAGACGGGCAGATCCTTCCCTGTCTAAACACTGCGGCCTATCCAAACGGCCTACTGCCACGATAGAGATGAGATTATTATCCTGCTCACTCTTCTCTTGGGTAAGTGCGTACCAATCCCTTTAGGCATTTCCAGCATTACCTGTGTACAAGCAGCATCGTACCGCTTGGCGCATCGACAATCTCTTCTTTTTACTCACAAATGAATTTCACACCACAATCTGACGGGTGTGGCACAATTATTCGCATTACACACGGACGTGTGTATTCACCATGTGCTCTAAGAACTGTCAGTCTCCTTTCACAGGGGTAAGTTCTTAGCTATTTATTACGCTACCAATTGCTCATAACTGCAATATATTGAGCCTGACAACCTTCTCTTCTCTCCCCACACAGTGCCCGTCTGGGCCCCATGTGAGTACCCCCTCCCATTTTATGGTCACTTCCGATACTGATGTGCTCTTCCTCACACTGACAGGCTATTGTTAAACCTCAGGTAAACCCAGTCCTCACAGTATCATAATTTTGCTTCCCTCCCCCCAAAGAATACTGACTCAGTCATTTCCCGTTACTCTATTTCAGGTGTCCCTCATTGCTAGGTCCAGATGAGACCCCCTACTGGTTGTGGGGTCAAAACGCCGTCGGTTAGCTTATAAAAAAATGAACCATCCCCTAGCCCTACTAATATGATAGTAGGCAGTGAATGAATATTGTATACTCATGCCATGGTCGTTTTTGTATAAATTGAAACCTAAAATATGTCACAAACTGTCACTCTTGTAAATAGTAGGATCGCATTTCACTTGGGACACGCGCACTTCTTTTGATGAACTTTATTACGTCTATATAAACAGTAATTGTTTTTCAACCTTATTGTGTGTAGTCCTGGCTCTCTCTTTGACAGACTTTGACCAATGAATACTGCCATTGAGCTTAATCATTATCGTGTACTATGCACATTGACCTTAGGAACCATTGTTCCCTGTTATATGATAGATACCCTGGTTCCATGTGAGTAGGATGACCCTTGTTTTTACATATACATGATCCATCTGAATGCGTCATCTGTGATACCAATCTGGCGGAGGCGATCGATGAGAGTGTGGTGGGACACAGTGTCGATGTCCGCAGTGAGGTCAAGCAGGATCAGGGGAGCTGATTCTCTTCTGTCGAGTAGGGTGCAGATGTCATCTGTTACGGCAATCAGAGCTGTCTCAGTGCTGTGGTTGGTTCTGAGACCTGATTGGGAAGGGTCCAGTAGGTTGTTTCTCTCCAGGTGTTTGGTGAGTTGGAGGTTGGTGGCCTTCTCCAGGACTTTGGTGGGGAACAGGAGCAGTGAGATGGGACAGTAGTTCCGAAGCTCGCTGGGATTTACAAGGATTTCTTGGGGAGGAGTCTGACCTCCGCATGTTTCTAGGTTGCGAAAAAGGTGGCTGTGGTTATCGAGGCATTGAGGATGGTGGTGAGTTGGAAGCTGATCTCGTCTCTTCCAAGGTCAAAAAGTCAGTGGGGCAGGGGGCGGTGGGTGCTCCTGAGTGGATGGAGTTTATAAGAGTGGTTGTGTTTGGTGTGCTGAATTGTTCCTATGCAGTGAGCAGGTGGTCGGTGGTGGTGGTTGGTCGGAAGCTGAGGAGGCTGGAAGGTTGGGATCAAAGTTTTTGTAGATGGTTGCTATCTTGTTGTGGAAGTGGTTGGTGAGGGAGTCGCAGAGTTCCTGTGAGGAGGGTATAGAGTTTTTGGTGGCTGATGAGCAGGTGAACTCTCTGACAATGGTGAAAATTACCTTGGCTTGGTTCGCACTGGTCTTGATCGGATGGGTCAGGGCCTCTTTTTTAGCGGCTTTGATCTGTCTGTGAGAGACGTTGAGGGCTGGTTTGAAGGTGGCTCGGTCAGTGTGGTTCCTGTTGGTGCGCCTTCTTCTTTCCATTTGTTTGCACTTGTGTTTTAACATGCTGAGCTCCAGGATGCACCATCTGGCTTGTTTGGAGAGTCTGTGATTTTTGGCTGGTTTGGTGGGAGCGACTCAGTCAGCAGCCCTGGTGATCCAGTTGTTGAAGTTCTGTACTGCCTGATTCAGGTTTGTGGTCTCTTTTGGCTGTGTGGTGCTGAGGGCATTGGTCCATTGTTGCTGAGTGACCTTGGACCAGCTGTGGAAGGGGGCACTGTGTCAGTTGGGGGCGATGCGGACAGGTCCGGCAAGGGTGAAGTGTACGATAGAGTTGTCCGACCAGGTGATTTCGGGTCTGGTGGCTCAGTGGACTAATGCGTCTACTGCAGGGGCCTGTGTTCGACCTCATGGTCACAGGTTCAAATCCCGGCGGGTCCACTCAGCCTTTCATCCATCTGAGGTCGATAAAATGAGTACCATTGAGTTGGGTAACAACAAACATCTGTTATTCAGTGCCAAGATACCCGTAGTGGTGAACGTGCGCTTTACAAATACATATGTTATGTTATGTTATTTCTGAGGTGTGGCTGTATCTGATTCTGTTGCTGGACATGAAGATGGGGTCCAGCGTATATCCTGCTTTGTGTGTGGAGTCAGTAACCAGCTGCTTGAGGCCAATGTTTTCCATTCTTTCCAGGAGGTCGGTGGAGTTGGTGTCGGTGGAGTCGTTCAGGTGAAATTGAGGTCTCCCATGGAAAATGTAGAGTTCAGATTTAATGGTGAGGAGGGTGATGAATTCAGTGATGGTGTCACTGAGGCCAGCTCATGGTCCTGGTGGTTGGTACGCGACGGTGCCTCTGATGGTGGTGTCATAGTCAGTGCAGAGGTTGAAATTCATGTGCTCCATGATCGACGTGGTTTCGTGGTCGGAGATGGTGCAGGTGATCGATTCCTTGTGTAGGATGGAGATGACACCTCCATGTCTGTTGGTGCCATTTTGGCGTTACATCTTGTAGCCAATGGGTGTTGCTGTAGCGATGCCCGGGGTTGATGCGGGGGTGAGCCGGGTCTCTAATAAAGATCACATTGAGGGTAAAGGTTGAGATGGTGTCCCAGACTTCGAAGGCATGCTTGCAGAGCGATATGGCATTGATGAGGATGCAGCTGAGTTGTTCGGGGGGGCTAGTTCTCCGGGCCTGGCGTGTCACTGGTTGCTGTGATAGTAGTTGGTGCTGGGGTGGAGGTGAACTGGCAGTTGGAGCAGGTGAAGGGTCCTAGGGTGGAGTGAGGTGATATGAGGCAGCAGTTGTTGTTGCATCCCAAGTCCAGGGCATAGAGGTCTGCGGCAGAGTACCTGTGGGAGTGTGGATGGCCAGGGTTCCTGGCACTGGGCACGGTCCAGGCACAGACGGGCGCAGTCGGGCATGCCTTTGGCGAGCCAGCAGCGTGGCCGCACAGCGGCCTGCAAAAGAAGTCTAAAGGTGGGAGGGGCTGGCCGAGAGTCAGGAGGGCAAGGATTGGTAAAGCCTAAGCAGACTGGAGCCTCGGGGAAAATGGAGGGGGGCGTGCGCCAGTTGACTTGGTACAAAAAACCAAACAGGCAAGACCCAAAACGAGACCCAAAATAACTAAAGAGAAACCAACCCAATTTTACAGTGAACCCACCCAAAAACACAGGCACAATCCCAACTTCAGACTACACAGTGAGGAGGGAACTACACCTACAGGTAGGGAGTTTCTAGTGGGACTGGGAAGTAGGCAGGTCCCTGCCACAGGGTCGAACTTATTGCAGAACGGAGGAGAGGCAGGCACTCTGTCAAGGAGCCAGGAGACTGAGGCAACAGGCGAGGGGAGCTGCTGGTGAGACCAAGAAGTCAAGGGCTGGAAATAGATGGGCTTAGGTAGGTAATGGAATGGATGCTAAAAGTGTTTATTAATCCATTCCCAACTTCCCACTGACCTCCAACCACCCTAGTTAATAAAGCTTAGATAAGGAATTGTCAACACAAGGGGAAATTCAACTTTGAGCCATGATGAATTGTACTTGTAATTGTATTTATGTTGTGCTTACTACCCCTTACAAGGCTTAAAAGGACTCTTCGACGAGTAGCACACTACTCTGGAAACCAAAAAGGACTAATGGTGGATTAGTAGAGGGAATAATGTGTTAATTTGAGCGGTGGATATGTGAGTCTTTTAGTTGGATTGAATAGGGTACTGGAGGGATAGAAGAGGGAAGAGTCTAGAAAGTGTTATTTGGGAGATCATAGCAGTAAGATGAGGGTTGATAGGGTAGTGAGGAGAGGGGGTGAATACACCTAGCATAATACACCTTCCTAAGCACCTCCATTGTCCATCCCTGTAGGACCCAAACAATCCCATTTCATATCCCTTCTAATACTCACCATCATTTTAATGAATTTCATTTGTATGTGGACAGTGAAGGAAGAAGCTGTGTAGCTCCTCTAACTTGACCAACTAATTTACAACAATGAGGAGGTATTTATGTCTTTAGAGGAGCTGGGAGATGTAATGATTTCTTCTATCTCCTCACGTCAATCTGTCCATCATTCCGGTCCCCTAGGGGATGACTGATTGGAGCTTGGAAACCCTGCCTAGTCATACTATTATACAGATTATATTAAGGTGACATTACTTTCTATTAATGAATATGCTCAGAAGGAGTCACCATATTGTTTCATTGGAATGCTTGCCGGAATCTAGAAAAGGATCAGGTACCAGCAAAGTTCCAACAGCAAAGAAAATGAAAAATCGGGCAAATGGATGGGGTTAGAATAAAACAGCTATGAGAAACAATTTCATGATGTATATATGTAATAGCTGTAGCGTAAGGCAGCAAAATGATCACATTCAGCAGCAAATGCTTGCAACTACTTGTTATCAGCACCACTTCTGTGCTCTATCGACTTTAAGGGCTGATTCACAAAGGGAAATTTGTATGTGGCTAATAACCAGCTTCTGATAGAAGTCTCTACCCAGTAGTAAATTTTGAGTTTCCATCCCCTTACACAAGGGGCGAAGACTGTTACCACAGACAATATGACAACAACATTACTTCTAGTAACTTTATGACCATATTTCTGATGTGCACCTATATGTGGGGATCTCTGCACCGTAAATGAGATTTATGGAAAACTCACAATGAAAACGTATATGTAAACAACATGCACATGACCTAAATCACACACACCTGACTCACATTAATCTAACAGACTTATAAATCCAGTCAACATCTTGGAGTGCCCTCTCTTTCCTTTGTTCGCTGTGAGTTTCAGGATGCAGTACTGCAGCTCCATCCACCAGAATTTAGTCAGCCTCATTCACAAGGAGAAGGAACTCCACTGAGGAGGAGACAGACCTTGCTGTTATCTTTTTTATAGATTATTAAAGGGAACAGGTCTTCCTCTGTACACCCTGAGTGGAGCAGAGAAGGCAGCCAAGTGGTGAGCATTGGCAGACTCTGTCAATGTATTGGGATGGAAGAACACACCATGGTGGACCTGAAAAAAGGTAGTAGTAAGAGAGGTGGTGGGTGAAGAAGTAGTTCTCCAGAATTCAGATAAAAAACTCTCACTGTAGGCAGACATGAATCTTTCCTCCAACTCATCCCCTCAAAGAATGGATCCCTTCCACCATGCTCACTTAAAATGCTATATGACCTGCCTGTTCAAGGGAATCCCAATGTAAGGCCAGGTAAGAAACCAAACCGCTTAATTTTACCTCTGCATTTCCTATCCACACACGTCACTCCTCCGCAGCCATAGTTAGGCACACATTTCATATTTCTCACTCACATACATGTTATATATATTTGTAGGAGCTCCTCCGGAGGTTTCTTTCCTAATTTCTTTGAGAAAGTTACAAGGGCAGTGGATGTCCGGATGAACGACAATTTTTTCATGATTATGGTTTGAGCCCATGAATCATTATAATTAAATTGTACTCCAAGGTATGAGAAACTTTTAGTTGAGCCTAGCTTCTGGCCATCCACAAATATATCTCTTGGTCTCACGGGCCCCTGCCCGCATCTTATTACAAATGTCTTAGATATATTGGTACTAAGACCAAGATCCTTCATAAAAACTGAGAAACAGTCAAGGACTCGTTGAAGATCAATTTGGGTTCTTGCCATTAAAACTGCGTCGTCCGCATAAAAAAGAGCTGGAATGGGACGACCAGCAACTTGTGGAAAATCTTGTGCACATCTAACTAATGTATCACCCAGTCCATTAATGTACAGGTTAAAAAGGAAAGGGGCCAGCACGCAACCCTGCCTGACCCCCCTCCGTACGGCAAAGGCGGCTGTACGCTCACCCCCTGCTCCAAAGCGCACACTGGCTGATGCGCCATTATACAAATTTCTTAAGAAAACAATAATCTGTGGGTCAACCCTCAACTCCTCAAGGATCTCCCATAATCTATCATGCCTAACTGAATCAAACGCCGCAGTTAGGTCCACGAAGACCAGAAACAATCTAACTTTTTTTGCTCTTGTATATTTCCGAGTTAGCATAGCCAAATTTAAGCACCGCTCCACAGTGCCCAGCCCCTCATGGAAACCATATTGTAAATCTGACAAAACCTGTGTTTCATCTGCCCAGTCTTGCAAGCGTTCCAATATCACCCGCCGCACCACTTTGACCATAGAGTCAAGCAAGGAGATCGGTCTGTAGCAACCCGGGTTTTGGCGATCTCCTTTTTTAAAAATGGGGACAATTATTGACTCCCCCCAGGTCTTAGGAAGTCGGGTTTGGCAGCTGGCATTGATGACCTGCATTATGATTGGCCCCCCAAAGAGTGGTCTAGCATGACCAGATATCCCCAGTTGGCGCTTTATGCTTTTCGGCACCATATTGCAACTCATTCTTTAGAAATTAATAACTCTAGTTCTACTTATTGGATTTCTGTCATTTTGGTCTTGTTTTGTTCATTAAATTAAGCACTATTTTTATAACCTGGTGTCACATTTTTTTGTGTGGGGTTTCACAGTTTCACTGTTTGAAGTGTTGCAAAAATACCTTACACATTGCCTCTAAGTTAATCCTGACTGCTCTATGCCAAGCTAGCAGGGGATTCAGCACAGGTTAATTTGGGGTTTGCTGGTGGCTCACACTAACTAGGATTGTGGCTCCTGCTTGACCAGGGCTTACACCCCAGTCAACCAGTAACCCAATTTCTAACACACATGAACAATAATTTGCTATTTTTTTGCTTAAATACAGCAGCTGGATTTAACGTCATATGTTAATTACTGATTTCCGAGGCCAAGATCAGAAGCTTACAGTTAAGAGACTGGCCACAAAGGAAGCAGCTGTGGCATGAGCTGGTAAGATTTTTAAAGATTCCGTCTTTCACCACTTAAGAACCACTAACTATACCTAATATTATAATTTAGCATTTAAATATGGCAAAGTGTTGCATATTGATTTCCAATAATGTTAATCTCTCAAGTTTCAGAATGTACAGATTCTATTATGTGTAATTCAAAGGTTATAATGCCCTTTTGTTTTTGCAGCAATTCTTTATTGGGGTTTTTCTGTTTTCCAAAACACAAACAGGCAATACAGCAACCAAACAGTATGCATAGGAAACAAGAAGGTCAGCCATCAAGGGGGAGGGGAGCCACTGGGGACAGGCAGTGATTGGGAGCAGCAAAAAACATCCCACACAAGTTACCCAAAGGGGCAGAAGAAAAGGCTATGGGTTGGTAACAGGGTGTATGGGCTGCCCCTCCCGGACGTAGTAGGCCATTGATCATGAAATTCAGCAGGCAGGGGCTGGGGGTTAGGAGCAGTAGTGGACCGTGGTAGGAGTGCCGGCCGGGCGGTGATGTGGGGCGGGGGAGGGGCAGGGTGGGGGGTAGTAAACCACGGATTACGGCCGAATACAGGTAAGTAAACATTTAAATAAATAAAACGAATTTCGTTGCGCGCACTACATCGCATTTGGCGATGCAGCGCTCACAACGAAATTCGTTTTATTTATTTAAATGTTTACTTACCTGTATTCGGCCGTAATCCGTCATTTACTACCCCCCACCCTGCACCTCCCCCACCGCATGTCACGACCCGGCCGGCACTCCTACCACGGACCGCTACTGGTTAGGAGTCAACGGGCCACTGACCTGGTAGAAATGGGGACAGGGGAGGAAGGGGAAAGGCACATGTGTCCCGAGAGGCAGGGGAAACAGGAGAAATCCATTTGGGTACCCTGGGGGAGGAGCCCTCAGGAGGGGCAACCTCCACGATAAAACAGGATAAGGAACAAGAGTGACATCGCCCAGGCTCTGGGGAAATTGGGCAGGGTACAGCCAAGATGTGTGGGGTGCCATGTGTAGAGGGCCACCAATCACCTCAGGACAGGTCCCAGCCAACAATGGCAAGAAAAGGACCTCAGATTCCCTCAAAGGCATCCATGATGTTGCTGAGTTTGAATTATACATTCATGAGTAGCGATGCAATGAAGTTCTATATGCCAGTCCCTGACCGTGGGGACCACCGGCTGCCTCCAATGCCAAAGAACGCAGACCTTTGCCACAGCGAATTCAGCTGCAACCCATGTGTGTTCATGGGAGGCAAGGTCCGGAAGTTTTGAGGTATTGTGTAGGTGGAGGAGAGCAAGATGAGACAAGGAAGGAACCAGAAGGGAACATTAACATGGAGCTGAGACCATATACTCGATGAGTAGGCTGCAAGCGACAGACACGTCCATTGGATATGAAACAAATCACAGCGATTGGCATCGCATCTCTAGCAGTGGTCATGAAGAAACAACTTGGCCCAATTGAGTTTCCATGCCAACCGGTACCAATCATGCAGCACTTTGAAGTACAAGAATTTTAGCTGGGATTCTAGAGGTCCACAGGTTGCAGCTCTTCATGACACCACCATTTGATCCACCAAGAAAAGGTCCAACACACAACAGGACTCCCAAGAGAGCAACACACCCCCAATGCACAGGGCAGAATTGTGCCACAACTGGGCCATCACATGCTATAATGCCTGTGTCATTATCTGCTGGACAAGAAAAGACCAATAATGCTGCGTTACAATCCACAATTAGATGATGGTGTGTAAATCAGATAGAAACCTCCTCCAAGATGCCATGTCTGCGGCTTGCACAGCTCAAGAGGAAGACGAAGACATGAAGAAGATTGATCCACCCTAGTACACCACCTTCAAAAAGCCCTCAAAGCCTGTCAACAGTCTGTTACATAGGCAGCTTTTACCGATTGCTAGACCACAGCCAACAATTATTAATTCGTTGATGCTTCTACCAACTATGTAGGACTCTTCTCAAGCCACATCCCAACCTGCAGTTATTCCAGTTGACTCCATGTGCCACCCTCCAACTCAGGTGAAAATACATTCTTCTCTTCATCCTCTGTCACAGAAGTAAGCACACTTCCCCATTCCACCTTTCAACAAAGGGCAATATCTTGAAATAGCTTAAGAAGATCAAAGGTGTCAAAAAAACAAAGAATGTCATGGTCTTTTTCTGATTTCCCCTGAGACTTAGAGTCCTAAATAGAGACAAAACATTTAAAAATATCTTCTATGTCATCAGAGTATCAGAAATAAATTGATTAGTGGTAGGGTCTATAATAGAAGTATTCAAATTATGATTACTTTTTTCCCTTGCAGACAAAGGGAAAAAGTGGTCTACATTCAAGCATTTTATCATTTGCTATTTCTTTTGAACATAAACATTTCAGAGTTTATTCTCTGACTTTTCAAGAGAGAAGAGTTGTCTCAAGAAATTGTATGAGAATTGCAATTAAGCTAATTTTGTATGCAATTACGTAACTTCATCTCCTTCTTAAGTAAGTAAGAAGAGCATGAGAAGAGCATGAATCCTTGGAGGATTATACAACTTGGACGGGGTGGGAAAGTTAACAAAACCTGGTGTGACTTTGTTTAGGATCTGGAAGTGACACTCCAGGCAGGTATACCCTCCCTGCTGGCAAATGCTGCCTCTTTCCCTTTGGAGGTGTTTGTATGTTCTTCCAGTCTGGAGTTCCCTTCTACTTTGCTCCTGGTCCCACTTATACATCCATGATTTAATATGCCCACTCCTTTATGTAAATGAATCTTCAGTTTTGAAAACACCATTGTAATTGAATACATTTTAACAGTGGGTGAGCTGATTAACGAAAAAGCAAAATATTCTTTATTGTTTTCAAATGTATTATTTTCTTATAGAAATGTCACCAAAACATGTGGGATGGAAAAATGTACTAAGACAGTGTCAACATGAAAATAAATTACAATGGCATAAAGTAATGAAAGTATGCTGGGAAGCTAAACATTTGATTATTTATTTTGACAGCTTGCAGGTTTATTATAAAACGTCATGTGCATTGTAATAACACATTTCATGTACATTACATATTTATGATAACTTTTTTAAGGCTAAACAATTCTTTCAAATATATGAAACACACTGAATTAAGATGTGTTTGCCTAGAAAAACATCACCCACAATATCTGTCATTTGCACACTAAACACAAACAATATAGTTGTTGTGAAAACTAAAAGCATATATCAACAGTGAGGAAAATGTGTTAACAAATTTTAATAGAAAAAAACAAACACTTTTGGCAATATGCTATATCAAAATATAAATCTTAATTTTATAAGCCCAAATGTATATGTAATTTACATTTATTCTAGATAACATTGAAAGCATGAAAACCGAACATGGACCTAACCAAACACTTTAAACATCAGGCATGACAATAGAAAACTGTCAAAGCACAGGAAAAGGGTTTTAAAAATTATTAATGCATGACTTATTGCACTGCTGCTGCTTATGGTCCCCCATTATAGTGTGTGGAGGGTCAGCCATGCTGTTCTTATGACCTTCTGGTGCATTGGTGAGCGAAAGATTTTATTAAAACACAAAATAATGTAGTTAAAGAGACATGTGCAATGTTACCGTGCAAATTTGGCCTGGGCGTAGCTTTTGGAGTTTCACCTGATGGGAATTTCACGAAGTTGCCAGAAAACTCTGCCAAATTCCACGGAGCTCCGTGAGCAGGTGAGTATTGCTCGGCCACCCCTAGCCGAGCAGGAGAGCGAGGACAAACGCGACCTTTGTGAGTTGCACGGCCTGAAGCCCAGGAAACACGCATGCTGCCTGACAGCCATGACTTTCAGATGCAGAAGGACTTCACTGAACAGCCATAACTTGACCGTCATTTCAGCTGCTTTTCTTCATCCTCACTGTACATTAATGGCGCCGCTAGGCAGTACACTAGCATTTTAAGAAGATCTTGAAAAACACAAGACAGGTGTCTGGAAAACATTTCAAGATGTAACTGTGATCGCTGCGAACAGGAAATGCATAATTAATACCAGCTCTCAGGGCACAATGTTCCTCTGACAACCTGATTTTATCTTACTGTATCTGTAGATGCAAAATGACTCTGAGGCAGATAGCTGTTTCTTAGCTTGTGTCGAGCCTGAAACAAGACAGCTCCGCAATGTGAGTAGACTGAGCCATGCTCCTGCTGTGTTCCTCGCATGCAATATTACAGAAAGTATCAATCAGCAGATTTATTTCTCTTTGGGTGGATTGAATATGCTGCAAAAATAAGAGTGCAATCATGCAACAACAAAAACACTAATGACCCATGATTAGCATAAAAGGCCATTTATTAGTACATGGTTGCAAACTTATTAAACTTTATTCTACAATAACATCAACTTTGCAAATAAGGCATGATCCCCCATTCATCACATGGCCACATCCATTCTCCAAAACGTGATACCTTATTCCATCTTTCCCTGATCCAATCCTTACGTTCTTGCCGTATCCCCAGGCTCTCTTTCTTTTATCTCCCAAACACCCTCCCCTGAACTCTCTCCTCACTCGACAAGGTACGGCACACTGAGATTTCACATGTGTTCTGTTCTTCTTCCCACCCAGGGTGTGGAATAGCCTGCATGTGACTCTCCCCCCCCCCCCCAAGACTCCTGCCACTCAGAATAAACACTGGAGGACGTTTTTATGCCTGTGACCAGCACGCCACTCAACAGTGATGTCTTCTGCACCATATGTTCTCATGCCACAAACAACTCCAACATGTCATGCAACTCCATCATGTAGCAGGCATTCCCCATGAAACAAGTGTACACAATCGTACTGAAACAGACATTCTTCCTCCTCAGGAATGCCCCTATGAGAGATCACTGTAACTTCTATCCCCAAGCAGAAAACTCTCATCGGTCTGTTAAGCTTACAACAAGCCTTGTTGATCGCTCCATGCCGTACCGCGCCCGCCAGACTCGGCGCGACACAAATTCAGTCCACACAATGCAAGTCCGAGCAAAGTTCTGTTTGATGGCTGCAAGTTCCCACTGCATGTGCTGTAAGAGTGTCAAACCAGATAACTGCACCAGATCGTTTCCCCCAAGTGAACCAGAAGCATATCCGGACAACCCCTCTGTGGCACCAACTTCATTAACCAAGGCAGCAAATTCCCCCACCCCATTCCACTTTTACCCTACCACAACACTTAATGCCGGCTGCTGTGCAAGCCCATATTCCTGCTGTATATCTGTTGGTCTGCATACTTGGCTGCCCAATGCACAAAGGAATGTCCCATAATCCAGGTCACCATCTTGGACCCTGGACCGCTCACACAACCTGCATTGAAAGAGAAAAACATTAGGACTGGTGTCCACACAGACCCCCTTCAATACCACTGTTTTCCCTCCTGAAAGGTCATGCAAGAAGCGCATTTATTTCCTGACAGAGCGCTCACAACAACTAGACCTACACCTGCCGATCTTACGTTTCGGATCCCAGTCCCACCCCAAATTTGCCACCGCTGCCCCTATCCAAAAAGAGTGTGTCCCAAAGACAGCAGGGTCTTTCCCCAGCCGACACAACCCAATACGCAGCACCACCAGTAGCTGAAAAGCAGACATCTGTCTGCCTCCTTCATGACAGAAAAACGCCTTGTACCATCGCCACAGCGAAGCCTGAAAATGTTGCCACCGCTGCGCCGGGCACACTGCCTTGCTCCCCTCTTTATACAACCAAACCCACCCTGCTGATCGGTTTTAGTTCAGTACAACCATATCCCTCCCCTCCCCAGGTCAGCGTGCACTTCTGCATTCAATAGTCCCACCGCCCTCGGCGACCCCCAACAACTCCGAAACTCAAAAAAAAAAAAAATCAAAACCATGCAAAGCCGAAAAACAGCGACCTCAAACTCATCGTAACAACAGGCAGGTAAACCCACCAACAGTTCCCCCAACAAGTCGAACATGATGGCCTCCCTCGGTGCCACTCTCCCCCCACTACTTTGTCTGCCCCAGCCTTTCAACATCCGGCCTAAAATCTCATCCCCGGTAGGGTCAAAACCCCAAGACAGCTTGCTGTAGAATGAAACCCCAGCCAACTTGCCCCCAATTGTGGTAGGCGATAAAGCCTTGTCAATACAGAAAAGAACAAAACTTAACCCTTTTGACCTCCTCCAGATCCTGGTCCCAGCCATGTGGCACATTTCCTTCGAAAGACCAGAACTTGCTCCACGCCAACCAGTAACTCTTCCTGATGGATGCAGCCAATGATCCCTCAAATAGACTGCTGACCCTCACTCGCCCATCTCCCAAACATCTTCCGGTAGCGGCATCTGGACAGCGTCTGCCCCAAGCATCAAGGTTCGAAAGTGTTGCCACTGTGAATGAGATAAAGCATCTGCAATGTCATTCTGCTCTCCCGTACATGTTTAGCTTTGAAAACAATGTTTAAAAGCAGGCACGTCAGCATAAAATGTCTCAACAACCACAGCACCCGCAGGTCCCTGGGCCTTTGCCTGTTAACTAACTCCACCACTGTCATGTTGTCAACGTGGGAAAGCACTGCCCTTTTCGCCATCTCTCTGCCCCACACCTGCAGCGCAACCAGCAAAGGAAAAAATTCTAAAAGGGCAATGATGCGCCCCTGCGGGCGGGCTTGGGTTGAAAAGGCTGATATGTGACAGGCAATCTGCTAGCCATGTGTGTGGAAGCGGCGGACTGAGTGGACGACAGCCACTGCATCCAGAATTCAGAGTCCACCTCCCCCAGGGTTTGTCCGGGTTAAGGCTCACCCTTGCCCAGAACTCTTCATTGTAGCTAAGCCATGCAAAACCCCTAAAATGCATTTGGGCCTTCCTAATTATGCCCATATATTTGAACAAGGCTATCGCTCTGTCCCCGTGCTTCTCACAGTAAATACTCGCATAGATCAGAAAAGCAGATGCCCAATTCTCCATGTTAATTGGTTCTCTGGGCCGTCTCGTGAGTTCCCACTCCTCTTCCTTAGAACCCTCCTTTGCTTGAATGTCCCTATGCAGAAGTGTAAAAGCATCTACATGTTTGTGCTTCCATATTCTGTTCTTAGTCTTGTCGGACAGATGAGACTCAAGCATCATCGCCAGCCCAAATAAGGGCTTCTTGTGCTTATCATCCTCTGAATCCGTGTCACCCTTACCCCTTTCCGACTCTGTTGAACTATCAGACTGGCACCTTTTCTTTTCAGCAGTCTTCCTCTCACTCACACACACATTTGCATGATTCCTTACTGCACAATGCTTCCTTCACTTTATTCTTCCCCTCTGTGACCACCCCGCCACCAACCCCCACAGACCGCTGCTAGGAGATCCCTTCTGTGGCTCCCCGGAACCCCCACATGGACCACCATTCCCCCTTACCTGAAGGCAATGGCTCCACCCTTTCTTCTTCTTTCCGGTGGTCACCCTGCTCTTCTCCTTGGCTTTGATGCCTCTCTGGTCTGCACTTGACTGCTGCAAGACATCAACTGACATACAGGTTGCGTGCCTTTTGCTCACACTGCGAGTCACCAGCCTGCCCACATCCTTATCCTCATGCAACTCACCTTCCTCCCACTCGCCACTCTCAAAATCCAGAATCACAGCATCCTCGCAATTACTCTCTTCTCACTGCGCCTGATGCACTCCATCTGCTCTGGTTCGCCCACATGCATCAGTGGTCAGTGTAAACCCCTAGGCCTGACTAAGTCGAGGTGCGTGATCCCTCGGTGTAGGCTTGGCTGCTGCAGAACCCCCACCTCTTCTGGCCAATGTCTCGGGCCATCATGCACCCTGCTGGCATTACCCCTTGTCAGTCAGCCTCAGTCGCCGACCTTGCTAAGACTCGCCTCCTGGCTGCAACAACCAGGAGGGTCCTGTGCATCATAGGGCCCCCGAGCCGCAAAAGCTAGCCGCCTGCATCCCCTCGGGGCCCCCTCTGCTGGAACCCATACCCAGTGACCCACATCCCTTGCACCGGTCCCGTCGTCAACACCCCCTTTGCCAGTCTTGACCATCTGAGCCCGCTCCCTGGCCAGCTCGTCCACTTTGCGCGCCTTACACGTCGCTGCCCAGTGGGCCTCGGTCTCCTGGACCAAGCGGCACTGTTCTCTTATCTGTGCCTCAATGTCCACTGATGCCCATCTGCTAGCCTGTGCCCCAGTCCCCAAAAAACCCTTATCCCCAGGCTGGCACTTACCAGGGGTTGTCAACCTCTTCATTGCCCCCTCCCTCTCTTGTGGGGAACCCCCAGTGCTCTTTAAGTTTTTGAAGGAGGGGCCCTTGGCCTTGGGCCCCCCCATTGCCTCTGTTGCGATTGTTGGACATGGGGGCCTTGCTTTCTGGCCCCTCCCTTCTGACAACCACTTTGTGCAGCCCCAGCCAGCCTGCCGCTTCGTTGTGCCGGGCCACATTTTACTAGGAATTTAATGTAAATAAATAGCTTCAAGAAGCAGCCGAGCACGTCACAAAGAACAATTTGTTGCAACAAAAACGCCTCAAGCACGAATAATTAATTATGCAGAAATGTGTATTTATTTTGTACGTATTCCTGTAGCACGGAAGAACTATATTTGCACTTGTTTGGTGTACATCGATAGTCTCATGCAGATTGTATATACAGTTTGCTGAGAGGGCTCAAATTGAATCTTGCTGATAATAACAGGAAGTCATATGTCTTTACTATTCAATATGATGCATTTTCATAAGCCAGCAGGAAACATACAGCAGGGATGTGTAATCTAACATTCAGTGCTATTTATCTCTTACTACAGCCCGCATGTTCCTCTTCCCAACATCTCAGTTTCATCACGGAGAGTCGCTTGATTGAGTCTCCCTCCTCCATGTGAGTTTAAAAGGCCTATGATGGTAAATGCGTGTGACTTCATGCCTCTGCAAAGTGATAGGACTTATCTGTAAGAGGCCAGTGATTAAAGGAGCCCCAGGCTAGGCCTACGCGCAATGACACACCAGGTACATAGCTTGTCAGTGCAGTGTGAGAAGTTGGCCTGGCATATGCTGTCCACTAATTATAGTGGGCACCTTGCACCAGTCCAAACAACCCCTTATTGGAGATAGGTTAAAGACAACCTTTATTGAAAGCTATCCTAATGGTAGCTATGGAGAGCAGCCTTCAGGCTAAGTCTTGAAGGAATGTAAAGCAGCTTGTTTTACCAGTCTATAATCTCTTGAGTGACCAAATGAAAGAGGACCACACCAGGTATATATTCAAAATATATGTATTTATTGCTAAACACACCCCTCTAGTCTCTTTATGAGGCTAGAGTTCGAAGCTACATAAGTTATAAGTTAGTTATCTACAGTAATAGCACAAATACACGTTTGAGCCCTAGGGGCGTACCAAACCATATACCAATAAAGTGGTATAAGAACCACGACTGAGCTAGACACAGGGCCTAGAGCCTGTAGAAGTGCTTGGACCACAAGGAACCACCCAAGGTAGTGACACAGGGGACTCACGGGGGACGCGTGCAGTGTATGAACACAGCCGCGAATCGCCGTTTACTTCTATGGGGAAAGTCGCGGTTTGAATTTAAAAGAAAAGGGACACTTAGACGAGGACTTGGAGCAAACCCTTTGAGAACTAGGCTGTTCTAGTGTCAATACCCACGGGAGCACCGGAGTACTCGAGTTACCTCACCCAGGGGAGCCGGGTGCATAGGTGTCTTTCGGGGTCGGGTTTCGTCGTCGCTTTCAATGGCGATCTGCTGCAAAGTGCTGCTGGCGGCCAAGTTGAAAGTGTTCGGGTGGATCCAAAGGTGGATCGAAGATCTGAAGAACCTGAAAGCAGAGGGGACAGAGTCTGGGTCACTAGCCAGTGACCAGGAAGGCGATGAGCAGATGCCCACCGATGTCGAGTGCTTCAGGTAGGTTGATGGTTGTCTTGACTCTTCAGCCACGAGGTCCAGGAGGCGTCGACGACGACCAGGAGCTGGATTCGAGCTGTTCCACGACGTCTGTCGATTGCAGGGGTGTCGGCGACCGGATTGGACCCAACAAGCCTTGGCAACAGCAAGTCTTGTGGAAATGGAAGAAGGACGATGTTGCAGACCAGTAAGGTCTGTGGGACTCACCCAGCAAAGGTAAGTCAGGGCACGCCTGGAGCAACCAGGGAGCCCAAGCAGAAGAATATTGACCTTCGGGAGGGCCTACTAGCCAACGGATTAGCAACCGCGAAGGAGCCTCGAGTCGACGCACGTGGAGCTGGCTCACAGGACACTCGTGGAGTGGAGGCCAGTGATCTTTGGTGCAGTCGGTGCTGGAGGCTGGGGATACTCGAAACCCAAAGCACGACTTCGTGGAAGACCCAGAAGAGGATGCACTTGCAAATGCGATCGGTGTCCATGGGTCACGGTTCCACGTTACCCACGACAGCTACGGGCCTCAGCTTTGCTGGAGACTCAGGGCAGCCTCGGCGAAGTCTGGAAATCTATGTCTGGTGATGCAAAGACTTCGGCGTCCAGCAGGAGCTTCAGCGATGCAGACCGGACAATTGCTTCTTTGGTGCCTGCCAAGCAGGGGAGTCATTCCTTGACCCCAAGGGAGATTCTTCAGTCCTCTAATCTTGAAGTAGAGCATCGAAGGTCCAGGATTCTGTGTCAGAGTTTCGTCCAGGTTAATCTAAAGTCCTAAGGACTGGGGTCCCATACTTATACTAAGGTAGGGGGTTGGACATACTCTGTGGACCCACCTATGGGAGGGTCAGGGCAGAGGGGTGGTTACACCCCTTTCCCTTTGTCCAGTTTCGCGCCAGAGCAGGGGCTGGAAGCCCCTGAGCCGGTTTGAACTGGGGTATGCACAGGGACACCAAATGTGCCCCCAGTGCAGGACTTCAAAGCACCAGAGAGTGCTCCCGCCTAGCCCCAATACACACTATCCTGTCTGGGGAGGTGGTTACACCTCCCTGGGACAGGAAACCTATTGTCCAGGCCTCCCCTGCCGGAGTTTTGGTCAGCAGCAGGAGGCCAGACTCGTGTCTGTGGCAGCGGCATCCATTTTGTGATGCCAGGGCTTGGAAAGAAGTTACCGGGCAGGCCGGTGTGTACATGTCTCTCCTTCTAGAAGGGTGGAATGCTACCCCCGCCGCCAGAACTGGCGGGGGGTAGTATTCCAAGATGTTTGACACCAAACACGACATGTTTCCGTGCAGCCATCCCAAAGTTAGCATTTAACGCGAGGTTATAATGCGTTTAAGAGTATATGGTCGAGCTGCACTACAAACAGCATCAGAGAAGGGTCTCCGAACGCTGCAGAGGGGCCCATCTCATGCAGGGGCACCCTCTCACATAGGAACCACGCACTCTGCCTTCAGGATTGATAAGGCCTGCCATAGGAGTGACTTATAGGTTTATATGTGTGTATGTATGTAGTGATATAGGTAGCCTATATCACAGTAAGGAGTGCATGCACCACCTTACCCAGGCTGCAGTAGCAGACCTGTGGTGTCCTTTTGGCTGGCCTTCCATGGGTGGCACAATACATGCTTCAGCCCCTGGCAGGCCTCTGAGGTACCTATGCCCTGGGTACATAGTATACCATATACTAGGGACTTATAAGGGCACTCCAGATTCCAATCAGAGATGTGACTAAGGCACATGGAAACCATTTTAGAGAGGAAGCAGCTAGGCTGGGGTTCTGATTAGCAGGGCCCCAGCCAGACTAAAGTCGAAAAACAGTGAAGCATCAGCAAAAAGTGGAGGTACCCATGTGAAGCAGATCCTACTCTCCTACATGCAGGCTCAGCCCTGAGTGGCCTGACAAAATGGCCCAGTGTTCACATAGATCTAGCATGTCCATATTCCTCCAGCTTGGAAAAGAAAGGCCTGCATGTTTCACTCAGTATCACAAACAGCCAACCCCAAAGCCTCGCCTGTGGTGGGTTTCCAGTGCTCAAAATAATCAAGTATTTAAAAAAAAAAACAGGAACCTCGAGTGCGCTACTCCAGAGGAGAGATAGAGTCAGACCAAAAGAAACAACAGGACCGCTCCTCAAAAATACCGAAGCTCTACCACTCCAGCATGCGAGGTCTTCCAGAGAAAGATGGTAGTAGTACTCCAGTACACAATTTCACTAACAGAATCTGTGTAAAAGACAGAAACACAACCCAAATGAAGGAAAAGCACCTACCTTTAGATTGAAGGGTAACAACGGCAGACGGGGGTGGCACATGGAAGGCGGACGCGCAGGTTGCTCTTATGGATTCCTAAAGCATTGAGCACACTGCATACACCTTACAAGAGCTGGAGGTATAATGTTACCACTAGAGGCCCTATGTCTCGAATCTCTATGTCGGAGCCTGCCTAGTCCGTGCTCCCCCTCTCTCTCCCTGGAGCTCTCGATTCTCGATCGGAAAAGGAGTGTACTGTGCACACAAAAGTTGGCGGTGGCCGAGGGAGGACAGGGGAGGGCAGATCTGCCAGAAGCTGCACCTTCCATCCGCCTCAGAGAGGAGGAGTGCACAAGCACAGCCGAGGGAGGCTGGATTGCAGCTCCACCACACATATCACAAACCTGGTAAGCGGCAAGCACGCCGATAAACTCTCCTCTACCGGCAGTTGCAGAGTTATAGCCAAACTTTGCACTTAAAGCGGAGCGTGGAGTAGCAAAACTCAGCGAACTCCACTTGCAGAGAGGAGTTTACCGCCCTCCCTAGTGCAAATTGATATAGAACTGACATGACTTTAGAATGTGCTCTGATGGATTCCTAAAGCATTGAGCACACTGCATACACCTTACAAGAGCTGGCCGTATAATGTCACCACAAGGGGCCCTATGTCTTGCATCTCTATGTCGAAGCCTGCCTAGTCCGTGCTCCCCCTCTCTCTCCCTGGAGCTCTCGATTCTCGATCGGAAAAGGAGTGTACTGTGCACACAAAAGTTGGCGGTGGCTGAGGGGGCACGGGGGAGGGCAGATCTGCCAGAAGCTGCACCTTCCATCCGCCTCAGAGAGGAGGAGTGCACAAGCACAGCCGAGGGAGGCCGGATTGCATCTCCACCACACATATCACAAACCTGGTAAGCGGCAAGCGCGCCGATAAACTCTCCTCTACCGGCAGTTGCAGAGTTATAGCCAAACTTTGCACTTACAGCGGAGCGTGGAGTAGCAAAACTCAGCGAACTCCACTTGCAGAGAGGTGTTTACCGCCCACCCCTAGTGCAAATTGATATAGAACTGACATGACTTTAGAATGTGCAGAAATGCAGTTTATAACAATACCTGTTAGTATTAGGCCTCAAGAGTTTAAACAAGCTTCATTTTACAAAGCATTTTTAACTGATGTGCTGAGATGTGCACAAAATGCTTAAAAGTCGTCCTTACCCTGACATGCCCTTAATAAAAAGCTTCATATCATATTTCAGAAAGTTCTTGATTAACAATAATATTTTGAAATGTTTTATCAGAAACACTTTATCATTGAATAGAATCACTCCATATTGTTTCACACACGAAAAGCAATGCATGAATAGAAAATGTTAATAATTTAACTTAATTTTCCTCATTTTATAATAAAAAATGTAGTGCTGAATAATGTAATTTGCAGCTGATTTTTTCAGCCTATTGTTTAGCTAACATACAATTTATTTTATTAGAAGTTTAAGAATGTGCTCACACTTCTTGGAAAAGAGGTCTAAAAACTGAGATGGTCTCATGCGTAGACATAGTTTTAATAAATGTTTCATACTTTGTAGTAAACCCTTTGGCACAGATTTACTAAATTATCATGCAGCGCAGTGCTGCAGCCACAAATCCAGTGCTGCTCTCCGTGAAAAGGAGAGAGCAGGAGAGCACCATATTTACAGAAATATGTCACTCTCCTCCCCTCTCCCTAGCCCCTGTGCAGTTATGTGCTGCTGTGCGCCATGCACACACATTTGCACCATAGTGCAAGTGTGTCGGCATGAGTCTAGCATAGGTTTTGTAATGGAAGCGTACCCTACAAGTATAAAAGAAAGGCAAAATAAAAGAATTTCATTGTGATAGCACCTGGTTGAAGTGGGCACTATTTTTTTACTCAAAACCCTGTCTACTTTTTTAAGTAAATAGGGCTTTGCGTCAGAACTTTTGAGTGGTTGCATGGGAACGTCCATGCACCACCCATGGAATGCTCCCTTGGCTCTAAGTAACACATTGGAGAGCTATTCGCTGCTTTGTGCTACTCTCAAGTGATTTTTTAGTGCAAAACAAGCTTTGGGCTGGAAGCTAAATTAGTAAAAAAGATTTCGTGCCGATTTGCGTCACTTTTGTGAAACAAACACTGTGCCAAATCATAGTAAATATATCCCTTTGTGTCTAAACTTGGGAAAGGATGAGAAGATGTGCTGTTGACTATTGGAAGTTTGGTCTGGGATATGTGTTAAACCCCAACCATACCTGTGTCCTGCTCAAATTTGGACTTTGGCAATCATACTATATCAGGGAATTCATAGCCTATCCCAAGCAACATTTGAGTCACATATTTTGGGTAACATGTTGGCAACTTCGGTCCATAGAATGGGTGAGAGACATTAGAACTAATTACCATCAGTTGGTTTTGGGGCAGATGATGGTACATGTGCCATAAGTATTCACATCATAGCTGCCACAACAGTAGTACAGCATATTAAGAGGAATCCATCACGTGGGCCTGCATACATTGCTAATGATTTCGCATGGCAATTTGGCCCTGTCATTTGCACATGCAACTTTGTCCTACTTCTGTTGTAAATCCACATTTAAAGTGCAGCTTATTTCCGCAGAGTGATGATACCCCTTGCACATCTCGCTGCAACCCATTTCAGCAAACACATACAATCCTTACAGATCACAGAAACAGTAAGATGGCACTCACCGGTAGCATGGGATCTCAGAATGTTGCCACCTCACCAATGGTGCATGGGTTTGGTCCACTTACAAGACAAAACACATGGTACATAGCTCTGTGAATGCTGACAATGCACACTGTGTACATATGAAGCACAGTACATTAACGTCACAAATGCCTAGTATTGTCTGTACCTTAGACTTGTAGCATATGGTACTGTTGGAATGCCCTCATGATGGACAGATGTATGCCATGTTGCAGTGTATTCAGATGATAGCACATCACATATGAGGTGCATAGAGTGCATACAAGGTACAAGACCAGTCTAGCTTGCAACATGGTACAAGGGTGTCAGGCTTTGATGCCTATGTGAACAGTCCAATTTATTTGACCACACTCTGCATAGTATGACAGTACTGGGGCCTTCTCATGTTAATACGTGCACTTTACCATGCTTCACACATCAGACAGTACCCATGCTTGTTTGTCTCCTTCAATTAGCTCCTTACATGTGACCAATGTACTGTTAATGAACAATGACCAATCAAGGACCATATATGATCATGAAGGTATGATGACCTTTTTTCGTAACAAATATGTATGTGTGACCATTTGAGGGGGGAACATACACCCTGTCCAACCTGTGGTCTGATGACATGTGAGTGTGCTCCCCTGCAACATACATGGTGTGTGGCCCACACAGTTCTGAGTCAGTAATGATCTAGCAGGCGGGGTGACAATACTCCCTGAACAGTGCAGGATGGGTCTCACATCACCTATGGGCCTCCCCTGCACTGCATTGTCTCTTTAGTCTATTGTAATGCCCCTGTGAACAGGCCCCTTTGGCATGTTAAGTGTATGTAACAGAGTTAGCATGTACCATGCCATAGTAACCTATATACATATCTGGCCCTTCCAGAATGAGGACCATTAAGAGTATTTTGCTACAGCCACACAGTTAAAAGTCATGGTATATAGGAACTTACCTGTAGCCCCACCAACTTCTATCCCCAGGTGATCCAGGAAATCCTGCTCCTGGCTGACAATATCTTGTATTGGTGGACTGTCTGCTTGACACCAAATACTCAACTAATCTGGAAATGTACCTTGTCCCACCAGTGCTGCCTCTCACAGGCTGGGTAGCCTTGGCTAACCCTGCCTCCACTTCAGATCATGTTGGGCATGTACTTCACCAGCAGCCACAGCAGGCCTCCAAACTAATTTTCCGTCAGGTTCTTGGCCCTGCCCCTGCCCGAAAACTCCTTAACCCCACTAGTCACCCTTTACCCAACAACAGAAACACTATCCTCTCCCCCTACGCCAATAACTATTAACCCCTATTTAGACAAACACCTCACAATACACTACACAAAACAACTCAAAATACAATTACAAGACACATTTGACAGTTTTGGGACACGACAGGTACAGCACAGACATCAACAAGACCTAGAAACAGCACCAAACTCTCTAGCAAACAACAAACACCTCCACCAGCCAGCACAGACAAAAAGACAGTGACAGTGAAAGGAACTTCACACTTCCTGGTTAACAGCATGGCTGGGACACTGCATCATTTTCTGTGTGAATGCATCACGTTTCCAACATATTCGTCATGTTTCCTGCTAAAGCGTCATTTTTTTCTCACACTTTGCTAGAGAAATTGCCATGTTGCAAGTTGTACAATGCCCAATGCCTTATTTTTGACTTTTTGGCATTGATGCATGGCTTCCACCCGACGCTCTTTCCTCTAAAGCATCACATTTTGTCGTAAAGCATCATTTCTCCTATAAAAGCATCAAATTTACTATTAAAACAGTGTCACCTTTCCTACTTGAGTGTCACTCAAGCATCATGTTTGTGGTAAAGCATAATGTTTCTTACAAAAGCGTCCTCTTCACTACTAAAACATCACCTTGCCTAGTAAAGTGTCACCTTTTCTACTCAAGCGTAACGTTTTCTGCTAGAGCATCACCTTTCCTACAAAAACATCATGTTTACTACTACAAAGTCTCCTATCCTAGAAAAGTGTCACCTTCCCTATTCTAACATAGTTTTTAACTATCACAACGCTAGGGAAATGGGCAAGGCGCATGTTGCACACAACACATGACAATGCACAGTGCATTGTTTCTGACGCTTTGGCGTTAATGCTTGCCTTCCGACATGAATGTAAACTTTTGAGGGCTACTCTAGTTGATGAGATGTGTGTAAGTTGATGTTTTCTGGGACGGTGATATAAACCCAAAGACAACTAATGGTGTCAAACATTTATTTTCATGATGAACCTTTATAACATGTTGGTTTAATGGTCCATTCCCAAATATGTGAATCAAGCAAAGAAATGTTGCACAATGTGTGTGCATCTGCGATTGCCAGCAGCATTGTTTTGGATGTCTCCAGCATAGGCATCCTCCTCCCTCTCTTCCATCAGGGTCCTGATGTTGTTGGTGCTTGCCCCATTATTCCGCTCACATATATTGTGCAGTATTGCACACACTAGTATTATTTTTCCACACCATTGGGGGGGAGTAGAACAATCTACCCCCTGAAATGTCCAGACAGTGGAACTTGGCCTTGAGCAGGCCAAAGGTTCTCTCAACAAAGTTCCATGTCTTTCTGAGTGCCTTCTTTTAGTCTGGGGGTGTGCAAATGGGGTCATTACCTACAGCTGAAGCCCATTCCTGGTCATCTGAAAGTGAAAAAAGGACAACTGTCAATACTTTTGCTAACTGTTACAGATACATGCCAGGCCAAGTGTGTTATGTGTTTTTACATTGTCATACAGATTTTTAACATCGGCTTCACAATATCTGTTAGTCGTACAGTTGTTCATAGGTTGACACATGTCTCCTCCATTACTCTGTGTAATGGCAAATGCAAAGCATCAGCTGAAATATTGTACACTTCTACATCCTGACTGTCATGTTGATCCCATAGGTTTCTTTGATGTCTGTTTGGAGATGCTCCTGACCACTCTATGTCATGTGCTCCCACTACATGGGTGAAGTGGCTGATTGGGAATCAAATATTTGGTTAGTTGGTTCTCCCTAGATAGGTAGTGACATAGCAGACATGCCTTACACTGACACATGCACATGTCCATGGTAAATCAGAGATGTCAGTGGTGGGATACACAACATGCTTGATGAACCGTGGGAGTGGCATGTAGACAGCCCTGCAACCCTCATGGAGCCCCTCCCTTCCAAACAGTGATGCTACACAGCATTCGGCCCAGGAATGCATTGCTCTGTACCCTTCCACCATTTAACAGCAACCATAGTGGCTTTGTGTGTCTTCACATGTGTTACTTGGGGGTTTGCATGACACATGTACCATGACACATGTTGCATGTATGAGGCACATCCCTCATACTTATGTCCCTATCTGCATCTAGAGACACAGAGATAGGTATTATGTTATCCATTTCTAACTGTTAGTGGATGTGTTAGGCATTTCAGTTTTGCTTACCTATAAGTAGGCCATTCCCATATTGTCCATTCTGGAAGCGCTCATTCAGATGGAGTATTTGAATATGTATGCTTCATGCAAGCTCCTACGGTATTTGGCCAGCATGTTTGTGAACAGGACCCGATGGTCCACGGTGGCCTGGACATTTATGGAGTGTTTGTGCTTCCGGTTCCTGTAGAGATTGGATGTAGCTGAAGGGGGACCCAGTTGCACATGTGTGCAGTTCATGGCACCCAGCATGTGTGGGAACCCAGCAATGGCATAAAACCATTGTTTTGGCTCCAGCTGCAGTTCATGTGTGTTGGTGAAGAGAAGGTAGTGGCTGTCAGATGGATGATGGGATCCAGGAGGGAGGAAAGGAATGAAGAGAAAGATGGCTAGGAGATTCCAGCTACTCTGATGACTGTTATCTGGAAGGACCCCGATGCCAGCAAGTGTAGTACCGCCATGAGCTTCCTCTGTGAAGGGATGTTGGTAGACTTGCCAGCTGTTGCCTGGAGCCTTTGTGCAATCAGGTGTAGCAGCTCTACAATGGACTCCCTCTTCAGCCAGTAATAGGTGATGGCCTCATCCTCTCTGAGTCCTATTAGGGTAATCTGGAGGCGATAAACATGCTCCCTTCTCCTGTGTTGCTTTTGTGGTGGTGAGGGTGGTAGGTGATTTTGGTGGGGGGATGATGGTGTTTGTCTCCTTGTGACTCCCAGCTGGAAAATGAGCACCTTCATGGTGTAGTTTTAGTTGCCATACTGTTCTGTCTAGCTTCTCTTCATGTACTAATGTCAATGTGTAATTTCCTATGCATGGGTTTCACAGGCACAGGCTTTTGACATTATCCTACCGCTGCACAACTCAAGGTGGCACTGCGTCACTTTGGTAGAATCTTGTAAATATGCATGCATCTGTTTTATCTTGGAAATTATGAAAGAACGCCTACCTTGCATATTTTAAAACTTATGTGACACAGGCAGTTCCAACGCAGGGTCCTTTTGACACATGACTCCAAAAAGCGACGCATCCCCCAAGATACATCACCTTGTAAATATGGAGTATTGACAGCACTGCCAATGCATCAAAAGTTTTGCCGCATTGCAGGTGCAAGCTCCTTGTAAATAAGTACCTGAGTTTTTAATACTACTTAATGCTTGCTTTTTCCTCTCTTCTCTTATCCTTTCTTCCTTTCCTCGTCTTTACTTTGTGCACATTTCCAAATATTTATTAGAGTGCAACATCTTAATGTCTACCCAATGATTGTTTTCATGGACTTTTTCTTATGAGGACAATCTATGGTATTTACTATTGTCATTGTACTGTATTACTGTGAATTCATTTATCAAATAAAAATTACTTGAAGTAAAAAAAAAGAACAAAATTAAAAAACATAAACATCATGTAGTTTCAGTTCTAAGACATCCAACATCAGGAACCACATAGTTAATAATTCATTATTATCCAGCACTATTTTGGACTAAAGAAAATTAAAGTGAGACTGACAAAAGTGTCCAATTATTTTCAGTATTCCAAAAAAGGGCACATTTTCCAATCCTCTGCTACCAGCACGCACTCCATGTTATTGCTTGGTTTTACTGCGCACTGATTCAGCCCCATGGCCACTTAGCTTTGCCAGGGACGACAGAGCAGCATTGGCCAACAAATGCTGGATTGTAGGGGGGATTCTCCTATATAAATGTTGCAGAGAAAGCACAGGCTTTTTTATCACCAACCCCGCTTCTGCTGTTACGGTGGGAAAAGGTTTGTTTAAGAAGTCCATGAAAACAATTAACAATTCCACCATCCCTGGTGGCACACCAGAACTGCCACCACAGCATGTGAGAACAAGAAAGCTACCAGAAACCATAATGGCATACAGGCAAGCTTAACTGAGTGGATAGTCTGCCATAATATGTGGCTGCCAGTATTGTTTTTCTGACGGAGCCTTTTACAATCCTGACATTTTCAAAGCCACTTTACCCCCACATTTGTAATAAGGGTGAGATACCACAAAGTGGAAGGATGGAGGTTTCAATATTTTTGCCAAAAGTCCCATTAGAGCCCTGCTTTTGTTCAGACCATTATCTCTGCAGGTTCCATTAATAACAAATACAAGCATTTATATAGCGCTCCAGAGCAGAAAATGGCATCAAAGCTCAAGAGTCACCCCTTTTCCACAATAAAATGCACATTTTAAATTCCAACATACCTATTGCATGGGGTGTGGGAGAAGGTGTTGTTCCTGAAAAGAAAAATAATATAAGTAAATTAAATGCAAGTTAATTTTAAAGAAAACAATTTTATTTTCCTCAATATACTGCAATCCAGTCAATATTATATTTACCCTTTTAGCTGCTGAAGATTTTCCACCCCAATGCTGAGCACTTTTGGGATGTTTGGGGCATTTCATGCTTAATCTTTCATAACTTTTTTCCACAATGGGTGTTAAGGCCGAATGTGCTTCTTTTTTCCCAGAAACAGTGCAATCATTCAGCAATCAGAGGAAATTGGGACTTACCCTGACACATCAAGCCCATATGTCAAAAGCACACCAAAAGCAATACAAATTGGCTCTCACTTGTCATGGGAATGTGGATGGGGATCCTGTAATGCACAGGTGGGTAGAAAGCTTGTTGGGGCTTTTAGGATGAGTGGTAGGCTCAATGCGTGCAATATTTTACATCTATCTGTGTGTGTGTGTGTGTGTGTTTATACATACACACACATATGTATGTGTGCATATATATATATATATATATATATATATATATACATATATATATATATATATCCTCAAAACAAAAGTCCAATGAAGGACGCTCTCAGGATAGGAAGCAGGACACTAGTGTAGTTAATCCAAGTTTATTCCACAACGCGTTTCGGCTGTAAACAGCCTTGATCACGTGAAAAGAGCACACAGACTACGGTAACTGATAAAGTTTTTTCACGAGTACAAACACTAGAAATCAAAAGAGGACATGTCAGTAGACAGAAACTTGGCGGCCATGATGAAACAGTAAAATATAATACAATACCATCTCCTTTGCATATCAACAGTTAAAGAATATAACCGCATACAAAAAAATATACATATATAATCAAAGCAAAATATGCGCACATACTCATGCAGAGTCACAATACATGTTAGAATACGCGTATATATTCTGGCTCCAGCCCACAGTCATGCTAATCGAAAAGAGAAATTCAACGGGGCTATGCCGCTCGCCAATTATCCTCAATCTACCTACAAGATCGACATATTCGTTTAATATAGTTTCTTAGTCGATTGAAATAAGATAAAGGGCAAGTGCCCTGGCATATTTCAGTGGCTAATCACCCTTTTGGTTAACATAATAATAAATCACGTGATATAATGTTGAAGCCACTAAATTCAACCTCCATAGGTAGCAAAACAAACTTGTGCATTTGACATTCATCAACTACCGTAACATCTCGAATTTACAAAAGTGAAGAGTGACAAAGAAAGTAAACAGTGAAAAAGGAGGAGGATGAAAAGGTAGGTTGCCCGTGTAGGTCTGTACCAGTGAATGGGCCCCTTCCTTTCCGCCTGCAACAAAAACAAAAGAAAAATATATAGGTTAAAACCAAGTAACTTAATGTTAAACAAACATTATCACAAACAATTATAAAGATCCATTAAAAACATACTTCTGATGCACACCTAGCAGGGAGGAAGCGGCAAAAAATGGCAAGAATCCTCTTGTCAACAAAGCCTATACGGAACAGAATACACTCATACAACTCAGCAAACCAGACACAAGGGAGAACTCAACAACTCTCCCTAAGATGTATAGATAATTCCTTGTCCATATTTAACCCTCCAGGGGTTTGAGTGTGAAAATCAATAATATACCTAGATTCACGTTGTCTGAGTGTAAGCACTCTGTCTCCTCCTCTAGGATTTTTTGGAATTTGTTCGAGAATTAGATAGCTTAGCTCTGCTATATTAGAAAAATGTTTTTCATAAAAATGACGTGCCACCGGATATTTAGGATCATTATTAGTAATTGCCCTCAGATGCTCGAGGACCCTTTTCTTTGCTGTACATGTGGTGCTCCCAATGTACCATAGCTTGCAACTACACTCAATAGCATAGATGACAAAGCTAGTGCTACAGGTTAGAAATTGGGTGATTTTCTTGATAACACCCCTATACTCTAATGTTCCGCTGAATTTACTATGTCTACACGCTTTGCAATGGCTACACGGGAAAAACCCTATGAGGCCATGGCTAGCGGTAGTGGGGTAGTGGGTGATGTCATTCTTAACCACCAAATCACGGATATTTCTATCCTGTCTGTATGTCACTTTAGGTCTGTCTGTCATGGTATTGCCTATGATCCCATCACTTTTCAAAATGTCCCAGTTTTTGGCTAAGATACGTTTGATTTCCTGAGAGTCAGAATTGTAGGTAAGAATCATACGTGTACTCTCCATCTCCTGTTCCCCTTCAACCACTGGTTTATCTCGCAGAGTCTGTGTTCTCTCTACCCCCGCCACCCTCTCCCTAGCTTTATTCAGGACCCAGTTAGGATAGCCCCTAGTTCTAAACCTGCTGATGATGATCTTACTCTCCTCAGCATAGGCTACAGCATTGTTACAATTCCTTTTTGCCCTCAGCAGTTCTCCATATGGTATACTCCATTTTAGTGCCTCAGGGTGACTGCTGAGGGCATGTAAGATACTGTTACCTGCCGTTGCCTTCCGAAACAGAGAAGTACATACTTTCCCTTCTTTTATTTCAAGGCAAACATCAAGATATTCTGCTTTAGTGGCATCGATGTTACCAGCGAGGAAGATGTTAAACTTGTTAATATTCAGTTTTTGATGAAAACCTCAGCCTCACCCCTAGAGCCCCTCCAGATGATGAAAAGGTCATCAATGTAACGTAACCACATGATGACTTTCCGGAGGTCCTCTTTGTGGGTGAGGCTGGCAAGATTTCCTCCTCCCAGTAGCCCATGAACAGATTAGCAAAACTGGGAGCGAAACAAGATCCCATCGCCGTGCCTGTAGTCTGCCTATAGAGGGCGCCATTGAAAGAAAAAATATTGTTTTTAAGGCAAAATTCTGTCATTTCAATAATCATGCGACTATGCTCACGATACTTCAGTGGTCTATGCTTCAAAAAATGTTTGCATGCCTCCAGACCCTTCTGATGATCAATTATGGTATAAAGGGAATGTACATCAAGGACAATGATAAAATAGTCCGGATTCCATGTCAGATTTTCCATTTTGCACAGAAAATCCTTCGTGTCCCTTATGTAGCTAGGTAATTGTATGACAAAATTCCTCAAAAATTATCGACATATTTGGAAATATGTTCGGTGACACTCCCTATAGATGACACAATAGGGCGCCCTGGTGGTCTAGTGCTGTCTTTGTGGAGTTTGGGCAGAAGATACAATATAGGTAGTCTGGGATGGTCATTCTTCAAATAACAGAACTCCTCCAACTCCAGAAGACCTTTGTCCCTCCAAATTACCAGTTTGTCCCATATATCAATAATACTAAGATTGTATGTTTCATGGGTAACCTGCATGTAAAATCTATTGTCTTCAAGTTGTCGTAAGGCCTCATTGATATAGTCATCCCTATCAAGGATGACCACATTGCCACCCTTGTCTGCTGGACGAATGACAATGTTGGGATCCTCAGTAAGAGCCTTAAGTGCCTGTCTCTGCAAGAGAGAGAGATTGTTGTTAAAACGTCCTTGTTGTTTTCTGGTTTTCTGTCTCAAATCACTGAGTGCCCTGACAGTACAGTCGTGAAATGTATCGATGTTATCATGTGGGAGTAAAGGTACAAAAGTAGATTTAACCCTAAAATCAGTGCCTGCGGCTGCGTCATACTCAATATCCATACTCTCAAGAGTTTGCGTGGCACCAATAAGATCACTACTCTCTCCCGTATTCTGTTCCAATTCAATCAAGGTAATAAGCGTGTCTACATCACTAATCAAAAGATTACTTTCAGTCCCCCTGTTACTATTACTTCTGACATGACTATGTCCCAATCTCTTCAATGTATGCCATTTCTTCAATTTCAGCTTTCTCACAAATTTAAAATTTAAAAAGATCAATACGAGTGCTAGTATAATTGAAAGGGGAAGAGGGACAAAAGGAGAGCCCTAAACATAGAGTCCGTTTCTCCACATCACTCATAGGTCTTTTCGAGAGATTGACAACTGTTCTATTTACCATTTCGGTATCCATTAATAGTTCCTGTTGGAGCGTGTCCTGCGATTTCCCATGGTGCCCCTTCCTCTGCCTGTACTGCCAACGTTGATGGAGTCTCTTTTTTCTGTTTCAGCGTTTGATTGGCCTCTGCCTCGTCCTCGTCCTCGTCCCCGTGCTCTCGGTGGTTGATTGTCCCTCGATATTTGTTGGCCCTTCCGTAGGACCCGGAACTCGTCTAAAAAATTCACCTGTCTTGGATTACGTTCTTCACCTGATGTGTTTCCAGCAGATATGTCAGATTCCGTGTCACTTGTAGTTGAATTCACTGTGACTATCGGAGTTCTCGTGTCTACCGGTACCTCATCATTGGTGTCTTGATTTAGATACAAATGATCATATTTCTTGCTGAAAGTAAGTATCCTCCCAGACTCATAATCCACATAGTCCCGATTCAGTTTTCTTTGTTTCCTTGCCTTGATTTCGTTCTTCATATCTCCTAAGCCGCTCTTTCATCGATTCAAGTGTTTTGTTCAGAGTTTCAGAGTCCATCATCTGTTGTAATTCAGCCAAGATGTCTTTGATCTGTTTAAGTATCTCATCCCTGTCCAGCCAGGCATACTTGATTAGTATTTCCAACATTTTCTTGGAGCTCAGCGCCGAATGCTCAGACCACTCTTCGAGCATTCTAGGATTTGGTGCCTCATAGGTTGGGGTTATGAATATCCTAAGTCCCCTAGGTACCATTGCCTGGTCAACATAGTTCTGAAGGGAGATTGCCTCCCACCACTTTGATGTTTCTGATCGTTTTAATTTTTCTAGTTTTCTAATTTTCTCTTCAAGTGGCTGTATAGCTGGAATTGATTTGTCTGATTTGTCCGCTTTATTACTAGTTCCAGGCTTTCTACTAAATAACGTTAGAGCAGCCGCTCTCCTTTCCGCTTCCTCCTCCATAATGTGCTTCACTTGGACTCGTGATGCAGTATCACAAGCTTCGAATCCCCTTTCCAATAAAGTGGAAAATTCCCTCTGCCTAATGCGTCGTGTCTCTATAATCTACCATGAGTAGATAGTATCACGAACACTGTAGTACTTCACATTCGAAGAAAATGTTATTTATGAGCCAAAATGTCATCCTTGCACCATCCTCTAAGAAGTGAGTATGCCGGTAGTAATCACAGCGTATCACAACAGTACAAGTAACCCCGAGAAGGCAGGGGGAGGTGTAGACAGGCACAAATGAGCAACTAAACACGCATCCACGTAAGTGCAGCACTCACAAAGGCAGTGACTGCTCGTTTCGCCGCTGCCCCGGGGAAGCGTCGGGGACCCCTCATCCACCGATGCCCGTCACCGACACCCCCCACAAGGGACGGACGATAGAACGCAGGCTTACCTATGTGTGATGCTTGCTGAACTCGGGGCTTCTAAATCCTCAGTGAAGTACACACGCCAGGCCGGTCCAAACGCACTCCTCAGTATATATCCAAAAACACAAGTAGCTCCTTCTGGAGTGCAGGGACCCAAGGAGGGTGGCGTACACGCCGGCAGAGCGTACCGGCAAATTATCCTCAAAACAAAAGTCCGATGAAGTACGCTCTCAGGATAGGAAGCAGGACACTAGTGTAGTTAATCCAAGTTTATTCCACAACGCGTTTCGGCTGTAAACAGCCTTGATCACGTGAAAAGAGCACACAGACTACGGTAACTGATAACGTTTTTTCACGAGTACAAACACTAGAAATCAAAAGAGGACATGTCAGTAGACAGAAACTTGGCGGCCATGATGAAACAGTAAAATATAATACAATACCATCTCCTTTGCATATCAACAGTTAAAGAATGTAACCGCATACAAAAAAATATACATATATAATCAAAGCAAAATATGCGCACATACTCATGCAGAGTCACAATACATGTTAGAATACGCGTATATATTCTGGCTCCAGCCCACAGTCACGCTAATCGAAAAGAGAAATTCAACGGGGCTATGCCGCACGCCAATTATCCTCAATCTACCTACAAGATCGACATATTCGTTTAATATAGTTTCTTAGTCGAATGAAATAAGATAAAGAGCAAGTGCCCTGGCATATTTCAGTGGCTAATCACCCTTTTGGTTAACATAATAATAAATCACGTGATATAATGTTGAAGCCACTAAATTCAACCTCCATAGGTAGCAAAACAAACTCGTGCATTTGACATTCATCAACTACCGTAACATCTCGAATTTACAAAAGTGAAGAGTGACAAAGGAAGTAAACAGTGAAAAAGGAGGAGGATGAAAAGGGTAGGTTGCCCGTGTAGGTCTGTACCAGTGAATGGGCCCCTTCCTTTCCGCCTGCAACAAAAACAAAAGAAAAATATATAGATTAAAACCAAGTAACTTAATGTTAAACAAACATTATCACAAACAATTATAAAGATCCATTAAAAACATACTTCTGATGCACACCTAGCAGGGAGGAAGCGGCAAAAAATGGCAAGAATCCGCTTGTCAACAAAGCCTATACGGAACAGATTACACTTATACAACTCAGCAAACCAGACACAAGGGAGAACTCAACAACTCTCCCTAAGATGTATAGATAATTCCTCGTCCATATTTAACCCTCCAGGGGTTTTAGTGTGAAAATCAATAATATACCTGGATTCACGTTGTCTGAGTGTAAGCACTCTGTCTCCTCCTCTAGGATTTTTTGGAATTTGTTCGAGAATTAGATAGCTTAGCTCTGCTATATTAGAAAAATGTTTTTCATAAAAATGACTTGCCACCGGATATTAAGGATCATTATTAGTAATTGCCCTCAGATGCTCGAGGACCCTTTTCTTTGCTGTACATGTGGTGCTCCCAATGTACCATAGCTTGCAACTACACTCAATAGCATAGATGACAAAGCTAGTGCTACAGGTTAGAAATTGGGTGATTTTCTTGATAACACCCCTATACTCTAATGTTCCCCTGAATTTACTATGTCTACACGCTTTGCAATGGCTACACGGGAAAAACCCTATGAGGCCATGGCTAGCGGTAGTGGGGTAGTGGGTGATGTCATTCTTAACCAACAAATCACGGATATTTCTATCCCGTCTGTATGTCACGTTAGGTCTGTCTGTCATGGTATTGCCTATGATCATTATGTTAACCAAAGGGTGATTAGCCACTGAAATATGCCAGGGCACTTGCCCTTTATCTTATTTCATTCGACTAAGAAACTATATTAAACGAATATGTCGATCTTGTATGTAGATTGAGGATAATTGGCGAGCGGCATAGCCCCGTTGAATTTCTCTTTTCGATTAGCGTGACTGTGGGCTGGAGCCAGAATATATACGCGTATTCTAACATGTATTGTGACTCTGCATGAGTATGTGCGCATATTTTGCTTTGATTATATATGTATATTTTTTTGTATGCGGTTATATTCTTTAACTGTTGATATGCAAAGGAGATGGTATTGTATTATACTTTACTGTTTCATCATGGCCGCCAAGTTTCTGTCTACTGACATGTCCTCTTTTGATTTCTAGTGTTTGTACTCGTGAAAAAACTTTATCAGTTACTGTAGTCTGTGTGCTCTTTTCACGTGATCAAGGCTGTTTACAGCCGAAACGCGTTGTGGAATAAACTTGGATTAACTACACTAGTGTCCTGCTTCCTATCCTGAGAGCGTACTTCATCGGACTTTTGTTTTGAGGATAATATTGCCGGTACGCTCTGCCGGCGTGTACGCCACCCTCCTTGGGTCCCTGCACTCCAGAAGGAGCTACGTGTGTTTTTGGATATATACTGAGGAGTGCGTTTGGACCGGCCTGGCGTGTGTACTTCACTGAGGATTTAGAAGCCCCGAGTTCAGCAAGCATCACACATAGGTAAGCCTGCGTTCTACTCGTCCGTCCCTTGTGGGGGGTGTCGGTGACGGGCATCGGTGGATGCGGGTCCCCGACGCTTCCCCGGGGCAGCGGCGAAACGAGCAGTCACTGCCTTTGTGAGTGCCGCACTTACGTGGATGCGTGTTTAGTTGCTCATTTGTGCCTGTCTACACCTCCCCCCCTGCCTTCTCGGGGTTACTTGTACTGTTGTGATACGCTGTGATTACTACCGGCATACCACTTCTTAGAGGATGGTGCAAGGATGACATTTTGGCTCATAAATAACATTTTCTTCGAATGTGAAGTACTACAGTGTTCGTGATACTATCTACTCATGGTAGATTATAGAGACACGACGCATTAGGCAGAGGGAACTTTCCACTTTATTGGAAAGGGGATTCGAAGCTTGTGATACTGCATCACGAGTCCAAGTGAAGCACATTATGGAGGAGGAAGCGGAAAGGAGAGCGGCTGCTCTAACGTTATTTAGTAGAAAGCCTGGAACTAGTAATAAAGCGGACAAATCAGACAAATCAATTCCAGCTATACAGCCACTTGAAGTGAAAATTAGAAAACTAGAAAAATTAAAACGATCAGAAACATCAAAGTGGTGGGATGCAATCTCCCTTCAGAACTATGTTGACCAGGCAATGGTACCTAGGGGACTTAGGATATTCATAACCCCAACCTATGAGGCACCAAATCCTAGAATGCTCGAAGAGTGGTCTGAGCATTCGGCGCTGAGCTCCAAGAAAATGTTGGAAATACTAATCAAGTATGCCTGGCTGGACAGGGATGAGATACTTAAACAGATCAAAGACATCTTGGCCGAATTACAACATATGATGGACTCTGAAACTCTGAACAAAACACTTGAATCGATGAAAGAGTGGCTTAGGAGATATGAAGACGAAATCAAGGCAAGGAAACAAAGAAAACTGAATCGGGACTATGTGGATTATGAGTCTGGGAGGATACTTACTTTCAGCAAGAAATATGATCATTTGTATCTAAATCAAGACATCAATGATGAGGTACCGGTAGACACGAGAACTCCGATAGTCACAGTGAATTCAACTACAAGTGACACGGAATCTGACATATCTGCTGGAAACACATCAGGTGAAGTACGTAATCCAAGACAGGTGAATTTTTTAGACGAGTTCCGGGTCCTACGGAAGGGCCAAAAAATATTGACGTTGAACCGAGTCACAAGAAAAAACGTTAAAAAAAGAAAAGGGTGTAGTGTTCAGGTGGTCCCACAAAACCTTTTGGCGGAAATTGAGGTGGATCTGCGAATCCTGCTGAAAATCTTTTAAAAAGTGTAGTGTGGGCTCCCGTGCTTTGTTTAATTTAAGCCCCTGGGTGGGCCAGGTCCCGGGGACAATCAAAAATAAGAATGAGGGGCACTATGCGGGCCCCCTACAGCCCCGGAGACCACCATCTCCCCAGGACAACTGTATGCTAAATTAGATATAGGGCCCACCACCTCCCTCGGGCTTAAATGTTGTTAGAGGGGGCCGTGTGGCCTCCATCGTGGAGCAATAAATGGCCCTGGGGCCCGCCACGTCCCAGGGCCAGCTCCAGTAATGTCCCATGGTGCCCACCACCAGGACATTGCAGTTTGCTATGGCTTGGCGGGAGCATCGCTCCCGCCAAGCCATAGCAAACTCTGCTCCGGTTCATGGAAGCAAAAACTGTAAAAATGCTCTCACTTCCATGACGCGGAGCAGAATTCTTTTGGACAAAGCAGCTCCCTTTGTCCAGAAGCAATGCCAGCTCCTGCAGGAGGCGGGGAGCTGGCAGGGACCGCAGGGGCCTTGAGGCTCCCACTGAGGTCCCAAAGGAGCTGGCTCCCGAAGGAGCAATATTTGCCCGTGGGGGGAGCACTGCCCCCTCCCAATTTTTTTCAAAAAAATGATGAAGGCCTTGCCAAGGGGGATGGGCTCTCCGGGGCCAAACTCCGGGACAAAATTGGCCTTAGGAGGTGGCTACACGGCCCCCCTCCCATTAAAGATAAAAATAAAGGGCAGGCCCCGGGGGATGGAGTCTCTGGGTCCAAAATTGGCCCAGGGAAGGGGGGGCACGCAGCCCCCTTCCTTTATGTTAAAGCATATTTTGTAAAAAAGGAAAAGGCCGGGCCGGGCCGGGAAAAGGAAAAGGGATGGGTTCCCTGGGGCCATAATCGGCCCGGGAGTGAGGCTGTGTGGCCTCCCTCCCCATTTCAAAATAAAAAAGAGTGGCCCTGGGGGTTGGGGTCCCCGTGGTGGAAATCAGCCTAGGGACGGGGGGCTACACTGCCCCCTACCCTAAAATTATGTTTCATAAAAAAAACTCTGGTAAGTCGCCAGAGGCCATGCCCCCTTTACCACCACCCTGCAAATGTGCCTCTTGGCGCAATGGTGGTTGGGGAATGAAATCCCCTTGAATGCCGAGGGTCTTTGGGGGCCAAAAAGCACTCTTGTTACCACCAGTAAGTCCCAGAGAGTGGGATTGCTGAGAGGACTTTAAGGCCATGCCCCCTTTCCCCATGACTGTGCAAACGTGCCTCCTGGTGCGCTTCTGGTTGGGGAATGAATTCCACTTTACTCCTGAGAGCATCAGGACTAAAGTGGGCTACTTCCCCCAACCAGTAGTGCATCAGGTGCCACTTTGCAGAGTGGTGGAGAAAGGGGGCATGGCCTCAGACAACCTTTCAGCAATCCTGCTGTATGGGACTTACTGGAGGTAACAGGAGGGGTAGTTGCCACCAAGGACGTCCTTGAAGGCCAACTACCCGCCTGTTACCTCCAGAAAGTCCCACACAGGGTGATTTCTAAGAGGTCTTTGGAGACCACCACCTCCCGAAGCTTTAATATGCCACCCCCAGGGCCAGCTCTAGCAATGTCCTGGGGTGCTCACCCCCGGGACATTGCAGTTTGCTATGGGATGGCGGGATCATCCCATAGCAAACAGTGTGCTCGCTTTTAACAAGCGGGAACACTTCGCCGAAGCTTGCTCAAAGTGGGCACATTTTGCTTTTTACCCCCAGGAAGCTGCATGTCAGCAGCTCCCTGGTGGTAAAAAGCCATGCTGGCTCCCGCAGGAGGCAGGAGCTGGCCGGACCGGGGGGCCTTCATGCTCCCCCTGCGGTCCCCAAACAGCTGGCCACATTCCCCGGGGCCGGAAATGGCCAGGGAGGCCCCCATCCCTTTTTTAATAAAATCAAATGGCAGGTCCCAGGAGGATTTGGTCCCTGGGGCCAAAAATGGCCTGGCAGGGGGGCCGCTGGGCCGCTGGGCCCCCTCCCTTGAAAATGAATTTAAAAAATGGCCATGCCCCAGGGGTTGGGGTCCCCGGGTCCAAAATCAGCCTCAGGAGGGGGGCCACATTGCCCCCCTCCTTTTTGTTGCTCAATTCTTTTTAAAAAATGGGTCAGGCCCTGGGGATGGGGTCCCGGGTCCTAAATCAGCCTCAGGAGGGGGGCCACATTGCCCCCCTCCTTTTTTAGCTCAATTTATTTTAAAAAATGGGTCAGGCCCTGGGGGATGGGGTCCCCGGGGCTCAAAACGATCAAGGGAAGGGGGGCCACAAAGCCCCCCCTTCCTAAAAAAAAAAATGAAGCCGGCAACTCTCCAGAGGCCCCGCCCCCTCAATGCACTCCTGGTGCGCTTGTGGTTGGGGGATGAAGTCCCCTTTGATGCTGAGGGTCCTTAGGGGCCAACTAGCCCACCTGCTACCTCCAGAAAGCCCCACACAGTGGGATTGGTGAGAGGTGGTCGGAGGCCATGCCCCTTTTTACACCACTCTGCAAACGCGCCTCTTGGTGCACTGCTGGTGGGGCGATGAGGTCTCCTTGTGTCCTGAGGACATCAGTACTAAAGTGGACTTCATCCCCCAAGCAGCAGTGCACCAGGAGACGTGTTTGCAGAGTGGTGGAGAAATGGAGTGTGGTCTCTGACCATCTCTCAGCAATCCAGCTGTGTGGGGCCTACTGGAGGCAATGTAAAGGCTAGTTGGCCCCCAGGGACCCTCAAGAGGCAAGGGGACCTCATCCCCCAACCAAGAGTGCACCAGGAGGCTCGTTTGCAGAGTGGTGGAGAAAGGGGGCCTGGCCTGCGACCACCTCTCAGCAATCCCTCTGTGTGAGGCTTACTTGAGGTAACAGGTAGGCTAGTTGGCCCCTAAGGATCCCCAGCAGCAAAGGGGGCTTCATCCCCTAACCAAGAGTGCACCAGAAGGCGCGTTTGCAGAGTGGTGGACCTTGGTGACCAAGAAGCCCTTCTGGTACCTCCTGTAAGTCCTAAGCAGCAGAATTCCTGAGCACTGGTTGGAGGCCCAGCCCATTTTCTCCACCACTCTGCAAACGTGACTGCTTGTTAAAAAAACATGGAAATTTACTGTAAAAACCACAGGTTTCAGGGATGTTCTAGTTAGAAATTAGCATTTAAAAAACCTTAAAAATTCACTGGAAAAAACATAGGTTTCAGGAACATTATAGTTAGAAATGAGCATTTAAAAAACCTTAGAAATTCACGGAAAAAAACAAAGGTTACAGGGACGTTATAGTTAGGCTGACATTTCACTCGTACAAAACCCAAGAAATTCAGCCATCATAGTTAGCTCTGCAGTGTCAGTTTTATTATCAATAAAGATCTTACCCTGACACCGCAGGTCTCCAAGCTCACAGCCTCCTGTTTTTCCATTCTGAAATGGCTTAAGAAAATACTCTGGCTGATTCTTCTAAGTTTTCAGAGATCAGTGCTACAGGCCTTGGTAACATCCAGACTGGACTATGGGAATGTACTGTATGTGGGTGCTGATAAAGCCTTGATTCATTGCCTGAGATCATCCAGAACGCGGCCGCCCACCGTCTTTTCTGACTGCCGAGATATTTTTACATCTCTCAATTGCCCCACTAACTGCACTGGCTGAGGGTTGACAAATGGATCAAATTCAAGGCCTTATGTTACATGTTTCATACTAGACACGGCCTCGCTCCTTCGTATATCCAAGATCTGGTGTCTCCGTATGTCCCTACCTGAGTGCTGAGATCAGCTAACCTCGCACTGTTTACTGTGCCTAGGTTTCGCAAAGCTCGTTTTAGGGGGCGCTCCTTCTCGTTTTTAGGTCCAAAACTCTGGAAATCTCTTCCGGTAGCTCTCAGATCCTGTAACTCTTTGCTTCATTTCCATAAGAACCTAAAAACTGCCCTGACCGAGCCCTTGCCACCTTGGCTATTCTTCTTGCTGTGCCCCTGCTATTGTCTGCTGATAGTACTGGGAGACCCTTTTGGGTAGCCGCACGCTCTATAAGCTTTTTAAATAAATAAATGTACTGTTCATGATGTCATATATTGCATCACTCATTACATGGTCAGTGACATCACTGATGACATCTCAAATGACATCACTGATGACATCATCCAGTGACTGTGAGTGTTTCTAGAAAGTTTAAGAATGTTATATATATATATATATATATATATATATATATATATATATATATATATATATATATATATATATATATATATATATATATGTATGCCAAGGTGTATTGAAGAATGAGTGGGTGTATGAGTGTCTGTATGGATGATTCAGTGGGTGCATGACTGACTGTATAAGTGAGTGATTATATGTGTCTCAGTGAATGTATGGGTGAGTGACTAATCTGCGTAAATGTCTGTATCAGTCTGTCAGTTGGTGTGTAAGCGGCTGCATGGGTTTCGTGAGTAGCTCCATGAGTGTGTATATGGGTTATTGATTGGTTGTCTGAGTACCTGCATGGGTGCATGAGTGTCTGTGTGGGTGTGTGAGGGGTGTGTGACTCCCTGCATGGATGTGTGAGTGGGTGAATCACGGGGTGTATGGGTTCATGAGTGCATCTGCGAGGGGCTGTAAGGGTTAGTGAGTGTGTGTATGGCTGTGTTGGTGAGTGAATGGATTTCTCAGTGGTATATGGATGAGAAACTGCATATGTAAAAGGCAGTATATGTGAGTGTTGGAGTATATAAGTGACTGTATGTGTTAGTGAGTGATTGCGAGAGTAGCTGTATGGATGAGTGTGTGCTTGTGTCAGTGTTTGTATAAGAGGGTAAGTATGTGTTAGTATCGGTATGAATAAGTGAGGTGGTGTGTGTATAACTGTATTGGTGAGTAAGTGGCAGTATGATTGACTCTTTGGGTGAGTGACTAGGTGTGTAAGTAGCTCTATGGGTGAGTGGCGGTGTGTGAGTGTCTGTATGGGTGTATGAGTGGTAATATCTGGGGCTGTATTTGTGAGTGACTGGTTATTTGAGTGGCTGTATGGGTGAGTGAGTGGATGTGTGTGTAGACCTTTGAATCAGTGAGTGGGTATGTACTTACTGGCATTGGTGTGTCTATGGATTCGAGAATGGTAGTCTGAAATTTGGAGTGGGTGTATGAAAGGTTATATTGGGGTGTGAGTAGGTGCATCAGAGGTTATGTGGATGATGTAATTAGTGAGGTCATCAGTGATGTCATTTGAGATGTGATCAGTGATGTCATCAGTGATGTCACTGACCATGTCATGAGTGATGTAATATGTGACGTCATCAGCAGTGCATTGCGGGGGCATGAGTTATAGTTAGCTCAGCTAATTATAATGGCTGAATTTCTCGGGTTTTGTACGAGTGAAATGTCAGCCTAACTATAACGTCCCTTTAACTTTTGTTTTTTTGCGTGAATTTCTAAGGTTTTTAAATGCTGAGTTCTAATTATAAGGTCCCTGAAACCTGTGTTTTTCCAGTGAATATATATATGTATATATTTGTATATATATATGTGTATATATATAATACCAATTGTCCTGCAACCCTCTTTTTTCCTTCATCAATCTCATCTCTTTGCAACTGCGCCCACTTCCCACTATGTTCCCCTCCTGCTGCAGGCATGTTATGTTACAGTGAGTTACAATCAATTTAGTTGTTCCCTACATTGTATACGTAGAAGAAATTACTCATATTGGTCAGGATATGTTATTTTACACAAAGATAACATTTGGCCACAAATATGAGATCTGTATAGCCTCCATAACAATGACACTACAAAAATGTATTTCTAGTATATACTTAACTCTTACTGTTCATACCTACTGTGCCACTTTGCCAAGGCATTCTGTTCATGAGGTTACGGTGAGCTTTGTGACTGAATGCCATATTATTGACTGAGCTGCGGCATTCTGAGGGCTTCTAGAAAGGTTTTTATTCAACTCTCCTTCCCATAGGAGTTCACATTTGCTGTTTTATCTTTCTGAGTGAGCTTAGTGACAGACACACATTGAAAGTCTGTGAGAAATGCCAAGGGAGCAGCTTAACAGCATTCAGATGCAGAGATGGCATTTGATTCCAAAGCATCTTTGCTCTATTTTCCTTTACAGGGAGTCTAAATCTGGAAAATCTATCTGTGTCAGAGAAATGTGCTTCAGATCTGGGCCCAACGAAAATGTATATATATTTTAAAGCATGAACCAATTAAAGGCAATGCTGACTCATATTCTAAAGTGTTACGGATAACAACATTACTGAGTTTTTTGTAAGTGTAACAATCAGGACTGCCACTTTGTAAGTTTTAATTTATTCAACTGCTACACTGCAAAGTCACTTCAATGTCGGTTTTCAGACAATCTTTTTGGTCATCATTTTAAATCATTATCTGTTTCTTAAAATTAACACAAGCTGAACACTTTTGCTACTTTTACATCTTCCATTTGGCAGCACAGAAATGAAATGGAATCACATTTTTAAACACAGCCAAGCCACGTCAGTTGCTTTTTTTTTTTGGGTGAGAGAAAATCAATTGAGATACGGTTTTTACGTGAGCCTGAGTGGCTCCGGGTCAATGCCATGGACATATTTGATACATTTGCAAACCTCTCAAACATTAAAGAGTGTTTATTGCCGCGGATGTTTGCAGATTCGGGGGCCTATTTACAAAGAATTGCAAAAACAACAATTGATGGACAGAATGCAGAACAATGTCATACATTCACCCCAGTACAGAGATCTGGGCCTACATCCATCGTTTTTTTGCTCACCATGCCATTCCAGTTTGAACTCAGCCAACCGGTCCCAGGATGCTTGTTTCCGGTCCAGGGAAGACATGGCTTGGAAGTTCGGGCTGGACTGTTCCCATGAGGCACAGGGCCAAGACTGATTTGCATATAGCTGTGTCTGAACTGGGGTGGCGAAGTGAGCTAAAGAATGATGGTGGATTCAACCCAGATCTGTGACTGGGGGTGAGTGTCTGAAAAGTTTCAGCGCTCCGTCCATCATCTCCTTATGTTTGCATATTTACAAAGAATTGGCGCAGAACAGCGCCGCAAGTCATTTGGCTATGCTGCCCTGTGCCAATGCAAAAGGGCAGGAATGCACCGTATTTACAATATACAGTGGATTCCTGTCCTTTCAACCAGTGCCGGCGCACTATTAGCAGCCGGGCGCTAACGCAGGAACCCTTGCACCATACTTGCACGATGTGGCAAGGCTTTCTGTGTTGTTGGCATGATTATTTTTTGTGCAGGAAGGGACACCTTCCTGCACTAAAACAATAATTGGAGGCTTTTTTCTCTTTCTATGTGTGCTGCAGAATGCAACACACATGGTAAGATGAAAAAACAAGGAGAAATGTAAACATTTCTTCTCGGTACGCCTGCTCTAGAGAGGAGCACGTTTTTGGTGTTGCCCAAGGTTTACGAGATATTGCAAATCTGGGACAGCATCAAAGTCCATGAGTGTTGCAGGGGAACACCCACAGCAACACCCATGGAACGCCTCTATGATGCAGAGTAAGGCAAGGCAGCAACTTGCGCTTCTTTGCCCTACTCCATATCTACAAGGCCATGAAAAGCCATGCAGGGTGGCTTTACGTGACCTTGTAGATATGGCTATGCTCTGTGCGCCACTGAAACATCACAAAAACTGATGTTCCAAAAGCCCACATGGCTTGTAAATAAGCACCCAAGTGTTTAACCAGAATGATGTATTGTGGACTCCAAGTAACAGCCATTAAATATTATCAGAGATGGCTGAGTGCTGCATTCGCCCCTCTTCCATTCCTACAACAGAATAAGTGCCATCTGAAATAGATGTTGCCTCTAGGAATGCCTGGAGCAAGGAGGTGACTGTGCATTCAGTGATAATGATTGGAAAAAAAGATGACATTCAACCGCAAGGAGCACAGTGCACTGGGCTAAGGAGATGCCTTTATCGTTAGAGGAAAACAGACGATCACCATACAGATTAACAGCATATTCACTGAGCCCAAAATGATTTATAGTTTCTAGATGACAGGTGCCAAATTGAATATTTAGATTCTAATCATCCTAAATGATCAGATATCATTTTAACAGCCTGGATGCCTTGAAAGATTAAAACAGGGCAAACTATATCAGACTTGAGATATAGGAAAAATAGGCTTCCAGAAGATGGCACAGTCTTTACTAGGAATAAAACTTGGCGGACTAAATATTGATAAGACAGCAACAGAGGGGAGGTGATCACCAAAGACAGAGCAGCTTACTGTGAAAGCAGGTCTTGAAGGTCAATTGCTGTACACACATGATGTATACATTTTCAGAAACAGATACTTTGAGCATGATTCAACAGGAATCAGGCAAGCATGACAAAATCTATGAATTGTAGATTTCCTCCTACAGTTTGGATAGATTTCCATATGTCAAGTGAGTAACAAAAATCCCATATCTTGTTTTTTAATAACTATGCTAATTGCATGCTTGCATGCCCTACCTAACCATATGTTTTTGTCTTTGGAAAAGTCACTGTTTTACAGGCTCCCTGATGGATTTACAGGAAAATAGTTGTCTTGCAGAGAGGCCACGTCACCTATAAGCCCCATATATGTGGGTTATGGGTGTCTTTTATATGTAATCTACATGCTTGAGATTCCATTTTCAGGCACTGGATTAGGTGAATACTTTGGCAGTAATGTAACATTGAGAAGGTTTAATAATACCCACAAAAACACAAAGCTATGACTTTGTGGGTGTTTTTTATTTCGTAGAGGCACCAGCCTGCCCATCCCTTGGGAACAGCTCCTGAGGCCACTGATCGACAGTAAGAGCTAAGATTGCACTAAATGACAACAGAAGACTTGAAAAGGTCAGTATGTACTGAGCATCCTAAGAGGAAATAATTATATTTAGCATGGAGTATTTATTATCCTTGAACTATTACTGGCTCCCCTATACTTACAATTTAAAAAAATCAAGCAAGAGAGTTCATACCACAGGCAGATGGCATCAGGATGACTTTAGAAGCATAGTAGATGCTGGAGAAAATATTAATGAATTCAGTATGTGAAACTGGTATTCCGTCCACAGCTTCAGGGCTAGGACTGAACCATTGACAATGCTGAAGTTTTTCTTTCCTGCTCTGCTGTTGTTGTTGTGAACATCCACTGGCCTCAAAAAAAGATGTGCCATTCAGATTAGATTGTGGTGACTCTAACTGTTGACGACACACATCTTTGCACTGATCTTTCTTATTTTTAACAATTTGGTTTGTTCCACACATGGCCTTGCATGACCATAGCATGATCCTGTAAATGTTTTGGTCAGTTTTGACTCCCATGCTGTTGTTCTTTCTGTCATACAACACCCCTAGGTCAACGTAAGTGCCCTGTGTCTGCACAATTGACGCATAAAAGGGAAGACACTTTCCACTTACCTTGCTGTTACCCAAGACACTATAAAGGGCATTGTGATTTAATTGTTTTTTATTTTTTTATTTTAGATGTTTTCTAACTTTTAGGGTCACAATCTTCAGCTGATTTCAAAGAAACAATATAACCTGTTTTAGTGGAAAGATTGTGATTCTCTGTTCATTATACAGTATTTTTACAGCTTTCTCAATAGTTGTCATTTGTGAACATTATGTTTTATGAATCCATCTTGCTTTGCATTGTTACTTGGGGGCTGCTTTAGAGTTTGGTGTCCTTTTTTTAAATTGTGAAATATATTGTTGTGGATTCATGTTTTTTAGGAGGGAGATTATGGTGAGGTTGAGTTGATTTATTTAGGGTACAGATAGAATTGTTGTATTGAGAAAGTTAACTGGCAATGGATCATGTAAAATAAAAAGAATTTGGAATATACTGATTGTTCTCTGTTGGTATTTTGTTTTTTTGTACCCTTCTGATTGTTTCCTTTTGTAAGGGAAATATGATTACTTAACCCATTGATAAATAATATAATGTCCATGGGTGATTTGTTGATGTTTTTTTGATTAATCTAGAAGGGCAACGGGACCCAGGCCATGGAGTTGGTTGAATTAATTAATACCCACATCAGATATCCGAGGTTCTCATACACCATGAGTGATGATGAACTAGCTTTTCTTAATCCTAAGATTATCTGTAAAAAGCTTTCCTCAATACCAACATCTTCCACAAAATCATCTCACAAAAGCAGTTTCTTTATCACTGATAGTTTTCACTCAAGAGCACTAAGAGAGAATCTGCTACTTGGACACTATTTAAGACTAAGGAACCAGTTTATATATTGGCAGAAAGGGTACTCCGTTGCAATGACAATGGAGTACCTTTTCTGCCAACATAATGAGCCGTCCACCTGATTTAAAAGTGGGCGAACTTTAGTATAACAACAGCAGAGACTACTCTGCCGTGATTAGAACCCTCTGCAGGTTTGACAGTGTTAATGCCATCGGAGGTTGATCTGTATGTATGCCCACCTAATTTAGATGGGCAGACACACAGGTCAGTTTTCATTGCCCATCACTGCCAGGAAAATCCCAGCAGCAAGGGGCAGTAAAAACTGCACAATGACCCCCGCCCATGGTGAGGGGTAGCATTGTATTTTATTTTTATTTTCAAAAGCAAACTTTGGGGTTTTGTTTTTGAATATAAAGATAAAAAGTAACTTTACCGAACTGCTCCATTATGTTTTATGGCGGTTTCTGTCAATGCATTAAATGTCCACCAGCCCAACAGACATTTGTACATTTGGAAGTTAGAACAACTGCCAGGGTGATGGAGTAAATTATACCGTTGCCCTGGAGGCGGGTGGTCTCACCGCCAACAAATACATTGTGCCCTAAGATGTAAAAATGTCTCTAGCATTTTTTGTGTTGCTAATAACGTAGGCCGTGTTTAACGATTCTCCGCAAAACTTTCCAAAAAGTGCTGCTTTTTACTAGTTTGTGCATGCAAAGTTTTTGGGTGATCCATCAAGTGGAGGCCAAGAAAAAGAGGCGGTCCCAAAACATGTTTAAAACCATTCATTTTCCATAGGAACCTTAGACACAACTACAAATATTAAGGTTAAATAAACATGTATATCTCATGCCACAGAGAATCCGTGGAGCCGACGGATCTCAAAGTGAGAACTGACTGGCTGCCACCACATCAACCAGGAAGTGGTGGCAGCCGTCTCAGGACTCAAAACTCCGACCCGAGTCCCAAGAAAAACTCAAAAAAAGATATAAGGGGGCAGGGTACCGATACTTGACCCACTAGGCGTGGTGGTAGGACCCCATAGGTACCAAGCCTGGGGCCAAAAACTTTTTTTGTTACATTTTCTGCAATTTCGTGGAGGATTTATGCTCCTTTTTTAACACCCTCCCCCCGGATGGGCCAGGTCCCAGTGAGAGAAGTGCTATTTATTGCTGGGGAGGGGTCCCCTATCCTTTAAAATATATATGGCCCAGGCGGATGGGATTCCCAGGGCCTTAATAGGCTCAGGGAGGGGAGCAATGTAGTCCCTAGCCCCCTTTGAAAAAAGGCACTATGGGATAGGGTCACGTGGGCCAGGACCTGTGGCCAACCCCCCTATCACACAGGGCCGAAAGCTGTGTGCAGAGTGGGGTTGGCTGCATTTGGAGGGGTTGGCCAAAGGGCCTTTACTGCACACCAGGCCTTGTGGCCAACCCCACATCTCAAATGGCGAGGCCTTGTGGGCAGCCTTCCACTTAGCATTGCCACCGAAGGCCATGCACAGCATGGGATTTCCTGCATAGAGGGGGTTGGCTGAAGAGCCTGGCCACAGGCCCGGCCCTGCGGCCAACCCCCTGCCAGGCATGGACATGTGCGGTGGGGGTGGTTGTATTTACGTATGGTAATTGAACATTACTTTATGTTAAAAAAAACTAGAAATTCACTGAAATAAACAAAGGTTAAAGTAACGTTTTAGTTAGGTGAAATATTCAGAAACAACAAAACGTTTTAACTCTAAAAACCACGAAATTCACCAGTTATTGTTATAGTTATCTCAAGTAACTATAACTCGTGCCCTAAGATACTACGGGGCATATGTACAAGCCCTATCGCCACCACAACGTGTCCCTTCCTCTACATAAACAAACCTTTTAAAAAATGCTGTTTTGTCACTTTCATGTGTGCTGAATGAAGCAGCACACATGAAAGTGACAGAATGGCATTTTAGGATTATTTATATGCAGGAAGGGACACCTTCCTACACATAAACAATCCTCCCCTGAACGCAGGCACCCTGGCACTATGGTGCAAGGGTGCCTGCGTTGGCTCTAAGTTGCTAAACTTAGCGCCATCGCAGGGGGAAAGGCAATGCTGCACCACATTCTTGTAAATTTGGTGCAGCCTTGCGTTTCTGAAGTGGCGGAGAGAGGCGTAAACCAAGAAGGCTAACACCTCTCTCCGCCACTTCATTGTACATATGGCCCTATATCTCACAACTTCACAATACACTGCTAATTACCCCACATATTGCATCACCCATGACATCTTTTATCACACCATTGATAATATCACAGCAACATTTGCAGTGAAATTATTGATGAGTGAGAAAACTATGCATGGTGGGGTGGAAACTATAACTGTTGAATTTCAGTGGTTTTTTGAGTTTAAACGTTACATTGTTACTGAACATTTCACCTAACTATAACGTTACTTTAACGTTTGTTTCTTTCAGTGAATATATATGTTAGACCTGGCATCCTTGGTGTGGCTTTCCCCTGTCTTTTTTCCTCTGCCTCCTGTATTTTAGCTATGTGCTGGATATCGTTCTTACTGGTCTAGATGCTTCGGGCACTTTGCCACTGCTGATCAGTGACAAAGTGCAAGTGCTCCCTATGTAAATTGTGCATATGGATTGGTGTTTCCATGATTGGCTTGTTTGACTTACTACTAAGTCCCTAGTATCATGCACTGTGTGTGCCCAGGGCCTGTAAGTCAAATGCTGCTAGTGGGCCTTCAGCACTGATTATGCCACCCACACAAGCAGCCTTTCAAAAGGTTCTCAGACCTGCCACTGCAGTGTCTGCACACAGTTTTTAGTGCCATGTCGAACTGGCAAGTGCAACCACTTGCCAGGCCCTAACCTTCGTTTTTATTACATGTGAGCCACCCCTAAGGTAGGCCCAAGGTACCCCTGTGGGCAGGGTGCAATGTATGTGAAAGGTAGGACATGTCCTGGTGTGTGTGACATGTCCTGATAGTGAACTACAGTGAAATTCGTTTTTCACTATAGAAAGGCTATCTGTCCCATAGGATTGAATGGGAGTTTATTTATAACATCTTATAAGTAATGTCCAGTATTTGTAATGCGCACAGCTACCCCCGGAGAGGTGTCCCGGCGCTGGGGGCCGTCGGGAAGATTAAGCGAGCTATTGCCCACAGTAAACATGGTGCTGGGCTGATCTGCCGCCGGTGATCGAACCGTGAGCCCCAGGTTCCGGAGTCAGTTGCCCTGGCCGCTGCGCCACACCTCTTCCCTAAGTATATCTTCCTATTGGGACAAGGTAGGAAGATGGTGTTTCGTATGCCTGAACTCAGAATATACAAATGCATCTTTTAGTAAAGATGATTTTTATATTGTGTGTTTGAAAATACCACTTTTAGAAAGTGGGTATTTTCTTGCTTAGCCATCCTGTGCGCCTCTGCTGATTTGTGAATTGACTGTCAGGCTTTGGAGAGACAGGGACTGGGGGTGTACATTCCCTTGGGACAGTCACTAGGGGGGTAGAGGTGTGTCCTGCCTTTCCTGGATGAGTGAGGGCTGGGTTGAATAGACTTGGGCTGCATTTACAGTTGGGGAGGAGATTTCCTTTCACCTGAATAGGCCTGGTCTGCCTTACACAATGCTGTCTCCACCTCCTGCCCGGAAGCTGGGCCAGAGAGGACAGAACTGGTTTGTACTGAGCACAGAGCCTCTCTACCACAAGAGAACAAAGAGAAATTGGGTATAAATATTTGGGCCCGACCCCAGAACTTTAGAATACTTCTGGACACGAGAGGAACCTCTGCCAAGGAGAACAGCTGGGAAAGCTGAAAGCGAAGTACTGCCACTTTGCTGTGTGCTGTCTTGGGTGGGCCTGTAGTGGCTGCTTCTGCCAAGGAGAGGACAAAGTGTGCTGTGTATCCTGCTTGAAGAAGATCTCCAAAGGCTTGAAGTAGAGCTTGCCTCATGTTCTGAAGTCTCAGGGACACAAAGTCTTTACCAACAGCTCCCCTGTACTCCCTTGCTGGGAATTCTGACCTGACAAGATGTGCCTGGTCCTGTGTTGGGCCTATGGAGGTTGTCCCTGCTCTAGGAGCTGAGAAAATTGAAGCAACTAAAGAAGCGTGATGCATCTGCATTCGTTATGGATGCAACACCGCCGTGCAGGAAGAATTTCCACACATCGCCGCCGTGCTGCTGAAGAAACCGATATAATGGGGTTACCCTGCGTCCCTCACAACCTGGGTATGCAGTAATGAGCTACAAACGGTTCTGTCGGGTGAACAAAATCTCCTCAAGGGGAACTGTAAGACTGTTTTTCATTAAACATTAAATACTATGAGGGCCTATAAATGATCCCTCAAACATGTGTGAAACATCTCCTACTCGAAAAACACAAAAATTTAAAGAAAAATGATTTCTGAAAACTCCAATTAAACTTTATAAAATCGAATGTTACAAACTGACTGATAGAGAAGAAACAGAGCTGGTTCTTTAGATTGCTGACACCCATAACTGGTCTTACTGATGAGAACCCATGGACTCGAAAATATAGCATGGAATGCTGTTAGCTACGTGTAAGACCAATATATTAAGAGCCACATGAGGGAACATGCCCCTTTGCCCAGTGGTTACCCAGTTTAGCTATTGTGACCTATGGTAGAAAAGAATAGCCAGTGACAGAAGTCTTTGCCACTGGTTTTTGCCAGTCCACATCCTAAGTTAAGACAGTAATAGAGTTGTCCAATCTACAACGATTTGCTTAGTTTATCAAAATGTGTTTTTGACTTTTTGTATACCCCCCAACACAAATCAATGTATTGATTGAGCCTTCATAATGGATCATGGTTTCATCAGATTTTTTATTCTCATTCTAGCTAAAGTTAACTGAAAGTGACTAATTAACTTTGAGTTAGTGAATCCAAACACACCAAACACAACTTTCTATATTTACATTTGCCTACCTATGTGTATGTTCACTGGCATCTGCCACATCTTTGCGTCTCCTATTCACGTAATATCCCACAACTAGATGAGCATTTTGCTAGGCCAGTTTGCAGTGATGCACAAGGGTGTACCATGCACACCTGATTTTTAAAATTGAAGCTGTTGTTGTTTCTTTATTGTTACCTTATAATTTAAACAATTGTGTCACTTAATTTTCTCTGTGTTTATCCACCTGGAACTACATGATGTATACCATCTAGTACAGCAAATGTATTTCTTTCTTTAAAAATTTCTTTATAGCACTGCACCTTGCTACATTAAATAATACACACTGTTTAGGGCAGAGATAATGTCAGGAGTCCTTGATCCTGTAGAAAGTCACTGCTGTGTCTGGGCCTGATTGCTTGCGCAAGCTTGTGAACTGCTCAATGTGGGACTAACAGGAACTCCTTATATCCTTCTCTCAGTGGCACCTTGAAAAACCTTGACTCATGACCAACTAGATCATTTTAGCAATGCTCACTGGATCCCACTTGACATTTAGAGACGTAACTAAAATACTAAAGCTATCCTGTGAAAAGGATTCTCACTCCAATTAGCCATTTACTACTGTACCTTTGTGATCTTATCAACAGAGAGGTTGTATACTAAGTCTAGCAGATGAAGCTAAGCTAAGATACTACCTTGGAACCTTAAAACAAATACTAAAGTGTTACATGGAACCAAACAACCCTGCCCCCCTTTAGGGAGCATCCTCCTTTTAGGCTAATCCATCACTTGACTACAGTCATCTAAGTACCTCAGAAGTGTGGTAGATACTGTAAATGGTAATATCCTACAACATATAATAACATAACCACAAGCAATAGGTGTCTACATCATGGGAGATTATCTTACCAGAGTACCCCTAAGAGTACCCATATGTCTGAAGTTAGCAATAAGGGACAAGCAATACAGAAGTGTCCTGGAAGGATTATTTCAGGACACAGCAATGGACAATGAAAGCACGCATACAAAACTGGGGTGAACCACAGTGACCTTATACTAAACCAGATGGCTGATTGGAAAAAGGGTTAACCAATGAACACTCCTAAGGAAAGAAATGAGAAAAACAATATCCTGCTCAATTCGGTCAAAAGAAGGATGGCCTGACAAACAAAGTAAAGGGATGACAGCAGATGGTGTAGATGGTTTTAGACTTTCTTTTTCTAAATATTTGTTTTCTATTCCCCTATATAATTTTTCTATTTTTCTTTCCTCCTTTTGTCTTTGATTACTTTTATTTATGGTACTATTTAAATATGTTCATATTGTATGTAAAGGTCAACAAACTAAATGTTCATATAGAACTCAAAACTGAAAAGCTAACTCATGTTCACACAATACTGGGGTATATTATATTTTTGTTGCCTCATCTAGAAAAAAATAAAGAAAACTGATGGGTGAAATGCTTGAATTTATTTCAATCATTGCTAATATCTAGGGTTACATTAATTCTTAGTTTTTTGCCCACTTTGCCACTTATGAGAAAGATCAGCTCAATGCAATTTGGGCCTTGCTCCTAAAGGAAAAATCCAGCCATGCCAGGTAAACTCTATATGGCAACCAAATAACCGTAGACTGGTTTCAACATTGTTGACCCTCCTGAGTTCGATGTGGTCTGAGTCCTATGGCACAGTGAGTATGAAATGCAAATCTAGGCACATCTGTCACACTTAGGAAATCTTATTTACAAAACTGTTGGGTGAAATGCTTGAATTAATCCCAGCCTCTGGCAATCACTCTTGATCAGTGGGTTTCAAATCGTGGGTCTCAAGCAGATTTTTGGTGGGTCATGAAAGTCCAAGCAATTAATGAAGATGCCTTTAAATTCTGTATTTATCTTGTCACATTTGCTTTGCTTTAAAGACAGAGGTCAAATGTTAGACTGTGTAATCTGACAAATTGCTGCTTACATTTGTAAAATGTGGATTGAAGTTTGCAAACTCCTCTCATTGCAGTCAGAGATAGAAAAGCTAAGCAAATTATGTGGCAACCGTGCTGGGATACAGGTAGCATGAAAGAAAGGATGTAGAATGTCATCTTTTTGTAGCACACAAGAAAATGTAAATACCTGTAAATGAACTGTAGACATTCAGCAGTTACAAAAGCAAAAATGAAGCACATTTTTTTGTAATTCTTACTCTCTCTCATTTAAAGTGAGGCTGAGGCAAATTGATATTTATTCACATTTTAGGGGCCGATTCCAATTCGGGCCGGAAATCTCTCCGACCGAGCCAGACCCGGAGAGATTTCCGACCGAATCGGACCCTAGCAGCCCGACGAACGAGTACGATGCACACGTATGATATCGGACTCGAGTCGGTCGGACTCCCATTGAAGTCAATGGGAGCCGGTCGTACAACGCGTACGCGGGCTCCCATTGACTCAATGGGTGCGAGGCGAACAAGGGCGCCCCTACAGCATGTACGCGGCGAAGCGACTCTCGGCGTACACGCACAGGTAGGGGGGACCAATGGGTCCCCCCTGTGTGCGACTCACGCGGCTACGCGTACAGGGGGGTCCGACACGGACCCCCAAAGTGCGGCTCCGACTGCTTCTTCGAGCCGGACGGCACGGGTCGGTCGGACTGCTCGCGGCGCGCATCGTACTTGCCCGGCCGGGGAACGTCTCCATTGAGCGGTGCGAGGTGCATCCGTGCGAGTCGGTCGGAGCGGTCGGGACCCGCGAACGAGTCGGTCGGCGAATTCGCACGCGCTCGCATCGTACTCGTTCGCCCGGACGCACGTACGAGTCGGTCGGGAAAAAGGGCTTCGAATCGGATCCGGTTCAGCCGAATCCGATTCGGTGCCCTATCGGCCGAGATCGGAATCGACCCCACTATTTGGGGCTTTACCAGCAGGAAGAATCATCATAAGAGCAAGACATCCTACAAAATCTGAACAAGACTCATTGAAGATGTTAAACTGCTCCCTCTTATTTCCAAAGATAGGTACCCCTCCACTTTCAAGGTGACTTAAGGGGTGAAGGTTGTAGTCCACAAGAAAATATGAGCCACACTTTTATTTCTCTTCTATTTCTTCTGCTTTCTGTCAAACTCAAACTTACTTATCTTTTGTCCATTGTTTCTTGGTATTTTTCCATAAACTACTAATGCAAAAACAATGAGTGTGGAACAGAGACAAAAGACTTTAGAGAGGTAAAATGATATACAACAAAACAAATGTGGCGAGGCTATGTTCTAATGCTAATTGGAACAGCATTATTAATGGTGCTGCTGGGAGTACTTCATCTTCTTCTGAATGTTTTTTTTAGCCCACAGCATCTGCAGGGCACAGTAGACATGTTGACACAATTAGCGGCATGTGTAATTCACAGTATGCCCCGACTCATACTAAAATAGTGACCTGCTGAAAGAAACTTGTGGAAAGGGTACTGCAGCTCGACGTTTCTGGAAGGTAATTGAATTAAAAACATAATAAACTGCATTCTTTCACTGACATTAGATTCCGCTATAAACTCGAGTGATTGAATCTGCATAATTTTTTAAACATTAATGAAAACATATTTTCAAACATGGATGATTGAATTCTAAAAAACGTATCTCGCTCGCTAGTCCATATGCTTCCGCATACACTCAATCATATCATACATCCAGCCTAAATGCTATTAAGGAAATACACTTTTGAAATGTCTAAGTTTGGTTTCTTGCAAACACAAACCACCAGTCTGAAATGCAAGCATTCAGACAGGGTAACAAATTGCTGGAACAAATGCTAAATAGGTAAATGGACAAGTGATGGATGACATCGTAAGCCTTGCAGGGCCGCCTCTGTAAGATATTAATTGGTTTTGTGGAACTGGTTTTAGTCGATAAATTCACTTGCGAAATTTCTTGCGTTGGACATCTTTAAAGAATGTAATGCTGTAGGTGACAAACCACTTGCAACAGAGACGACCACCAACTTCTCAATTTCACTGATCCTGCAGTGTGGCTGCTTTTCATGATGCAGTGCCATGAAGATGTTCAACATTAATTTGTGACATGCAGCTGCTTCCATATATTCGCACCCTTCTCTTTTAAACCTTTTAGCTTTACAGGCAATCTTAGTTTTGCCACGGTTTAAAAATGCACTTAACTCATATTCACTTTAAGTTCCATGCGTTGTAATTTATTTGTAAGATCTGCTAATTGTGTGAAGATGTAACACTGCATGAATCTGGTTTACAGTTCAGTAAGCCTGTCCAGTACCATAAACAAATGGGCTCGAGGTATTGAGTGTTTGCGTGAGTCTCCAGTAATTATAGTTTGTTTAGCGCAAACTTGAGTGACTCTTTGTTAGCACTTTCGATTGAATGGCAAAGAATAGCTCAGCCAATGAAATTGTTTAGAAGCGCTAACAACTGTTTGTTTGCTTTCCAATGAAATTTGGTGCATGGACAGTCAAGGACAATTGGTATGTGTGTTTCAAATTGAGTTTGAGATTAGAGGGGCACGTTGTTAGACTTGGCATATTTTGGCGTGTTTCCCCTGCCTTTTTGCTTTCTGACCTCCCTGTTTTGACTCTGTTTTTGCAGGTTTAGTGTCTCTGCGCACTTTCTCACTGCTGTTCAGTGTTAAAGTGCAAGTGCTCCTGTTGCAAATTGTATTATGGATTGGTGTTTCCATGATTGGCATCTTTGATTTACTGGTAAGTCCATAGTAAAGTGCACCGAGAGTGCCAGGGCCTGTAAATCAAATGCTACTAGTGGGCCTGCAGCACTGATTGTGCCACCCACAGAAGTAGCCCTGTAAAGGTAACTCAGACCTGCCACTGCAGAATCTGAGCGCAGGTTGTAACTGCCATATCGACCTGGCAAGTGCACCCACTTTAACTGGTATTCAAGTAGACATCTACGATAATTTTTGTGTTAGTGTATTTCTATTTAGATGGCTATCATAGAAATCCTAGAATATAAGGGGCCAATTACGATGTCCGAGTCTGCCCGCCATCGTAGCGGTGCCTGGGACCGCCCGCCTGTATGGCAGCGGTCCCGCACATATTAATACGATGCGACCGCCACTGTGGCGGTCGCATCTTGCATCTTTACCATTGTGGCGGGTGCTGCTGGCTGCAGCACCTGCCGCAATATTAAAAATGTATGTAGTGCATTTCCCTGCACTACGTGGCAGGCACCACACGGTGCCTGCCACTTTGTGCAGGGAAATAGTGCACCACCACCTCCCCCAACACAAGGGGGGCCCACAATGGGCCCCCAAAACCAATCACCCCCAGCCTTTCCATGGCGGTTCCACCACCATGGAAAGGCTGGCTGAAGCCAGCATCGTAATTCGGCGGACGGTGCCTGCTAGGCACCGCCACCATTTTACAGATGCAGACGGCTCTGCCAGGCATTCGGAACGATTGCCTGTGGCAGATCCGTGGCCGGCGGTCTTTATGCCCGCCACGGTCGCAGTCAGATTCCCACCACCATCCTAATTTGGCGGGCACGAAATCGTCGTACAATGGCGGAGGGCCAGCCACCGAACGGCTGGCGGTGGCGGGCCTTCCGCCATCGTAATCGGCCCCTAAGTCATTTAGCGTGATAGTTTAGGCAATGTTCCACATAGGATTATAACGATGGCGCACCAGCAATTCGCTAGTATAAGTAGTCTTTGTACTGTATCACTCTCGAGTTTTCGTCTTTATTCATGACTCTGCTGTATAGATAATAGCAACCTTGAGACTCCGTCTTCGAAGTGAGTAACTCAATACAAGATATCACAAAAGCATACTTAAACCACTGGCGGTTTTTAATTAAAGAGCCCACATAGGCTTGTGGTGGGTTTGAGGCATGGGAATTCTGGCCTTTGTTATTTTTAGGAATACTTGCACATTTTGGTCTGGAGATTGATGGCATGTAATGCACTTTTAACACCTTTATTTGGCATTTATTTTTGAGACAGGTGTAAGGTAACATTGCGGAACCACGGTGTTGTAGAAAGATATTGGTAGCTGTTGAAGTTATAGGTAGTGTTTTTGTATAACTATGGTTTTGTTATTTTTTCTAGAGGCCCCTGAGGAAGGGTCCCTCGTGTCCCGAAATGCATAGGGCAACACACGGATAAAGATGGAGTAACATCATAACAACGTTGATTTCCTATATGATTTTGTTTTATGATTGTTTGATTGTACATCTTGAAGAAGTGCTTAAATGTATAATTACACGAGACTTTATATGTATATAAAAATACATGTGTAATCCAAGAAAAATGAAAACAAATGGATCAAAGAATATTTGTTTGTGATTTGTGCTGGCACAAACGTAAAAGTGTTATTTAAAACTGTTGGCATAGATACAGCTGTGCACATAGTTACTCAGCTAGATGTCTACTTGAATACCAGTTATAGTTTCATTATGGAGGATTGGCAGCCTCCAAATACTTTGTAGCAGGCAAAACATTTTTGAAGCTAGAGGATCATTAGGTTTCGTTACAGAGAATTCTGACAACACAGCGGAGTTTGCCATTGTAACCTATTGGTTTATTTTTTACTAAGTGCCAGGCCCCAACCTTCCCTCTTCTTACATGTTACTCACCTCTAAGGTAGGCCCAAGGTACCCCTGTGGGCAGGGTCCAGTGTATGTGAAAGGTAGGACATGCCCTGGTGTGTGTGGCATGTCCTATAGTGAAACACTGCCAATTTTGTTTTTCACTATTGCAAGGCTACCTGTTCCCATAGGATAGAATGGGGAGTTTGCTTATAACATCTTATAAACATAACTACCCCTGGGAACAAGGTAGGAAAATAAAGTTTAGTATGCCTGAACTCAGAATGTTAAAATGCATCTTTTAATGAGGGTGATTTTTACATTCTGTGTTTGAAAATACCACTTTTAGAAAGTAGGTATTTTCTTACTTAGCCATCCAATGTGCCTCTGCTAGGATGTGTATTGACTGTCTGGCTTTGGAGTGACAGGGGCTGGGGATGTTCAGGGCTCCAGAGAGTCTGGATGAGTCAGGGCTGGGCTGAATAAACCTGATCTGCATTTAGAGTAGGGGGAGGAGATTTCCTTTCACCTGAATGGGCCTGGTCTGCCTTCCACAATGCTGTCTCCATCTCCTGCCAGGAAGCTGGACCAGAGAGGACAGAACTGGTTTGGACTAAGCACAGACACTCTCTGCCTGAGAGAACAGAGGGATTTTGAGTATAAATATTGGGGCCCAGACCCCAGAATTTTAGAACTCGCTGGAATCATGGAACCTGCCAAGAAGAAGAGCTGGAAGAACTGCCTGGACGAGCACTACCCCTTTGCTGTGTTGTTGCTTTGTTGGGTTGGCCTTGGTCTCACCGACTCCATCTGGACGATCGTCACCAAGCCGCTGCCTGCACCGCATCGAAAGGGCTCCATTTTGCAACGCAACCGCGCCGGCTGCCAGGACCAACTCGCACCAACGTGCCAGCCGCAATGAGAAAGGTACTGTTCCCGAGTCTGTCCACAGTTTCGCTGGCCCGTACTGATGCGGACAGCTGGAACTGTTAAACTCTGTTGTTTTCAGCATTGGAGTAGCCCCGGATGGAGCTACCGACTCGTACAAACTGTGTTTTTGAGGTATTTCTGCAATTTTAAGGATATCTTGCAAATATATATTTCTTTAAAGTACTGTATGTTGGATTTTTATCATTTTTGGTCTTGTTTTGGATATATAAAAATATTGGGTATTTTTCTAAACTGGTGTGGTGTCCTTTTGTAGTGCTTTCACTGTATTACTGTTGGTTAAGTGCAAATGCTTTACACACTGCTTCTGAGATAAGCCTGACTGCTCGTGCCAAGCTACCAAGGGGGTGAGCAGGGGTTATTTTAGGAGTGTAACTTGCTTACCCTGACTAGGAAGAAGGGTCCCTACTTGGACAAAGGTGCAAACCCTTGCTAACTAGAGACCCCCATTTCTAACACAGGTGATAAAAACCTAATTGCCCATTTGCTTCCAGGCAATACTCGCTGTTAATTTATCTTTCACTTTTTAATACACCCTAGGCTTCAGTATATGAACGCCGGATGGACATTACATATATTTTAAAGACCTCAACCGTGGGCTATATGCCTTAAATAGAAGATCCGTTCGTTCAGTAAAATCTCACTGTGCGTTTTGAAGTTCCTGGTCCTGTTTTTCTTTCAGTGCCACACAGAATTCGGTAGAATGTGAGATTAATTTTAATGTAACATAAAACGGAGAATCGCATTTATATGGTAATGTTATCACTCAGCTTACATAACGTTGAACATCTTTTCACTATAATGCATTGCTGTCAAAATCTGAGGGGGTGTGGAAATATTTATAAGATTAGCATTGTATATTTGTTTCAGTTTTTGCCTGTATGAGATATATGTTAATTAACGTCAAGAAATAAAAAGAAAACGTTTCTAAATTGTTAGTAACATTTGCATATAACTGGTATACAACATTATGTCAATACTGTGATATTCGAAATCAAGCGGCACAGGATGCATCCAAAAACCGATGAGTGAGATACTTTCACCTAAGAGCCTGGCTATTAGAAATATATTATATTGTGCTTATTAATGAGTGGCATTATGACTGATTTTTGGGGGACTGTTATTAAACATTTTCTGTTATAGTAAAACAAGTAGCAGAAGAAACGTTTACATTGCAAAGTGGAAACAAGGAATACAAAACAGTGCGCATGCTTTACACAAGAGTTGTGTCACATTTACATTGCAGAGTGAGAAACCTCAAACTTTGTGCAGCCAAGTTCAAGCATTCACCAATCCTTCTCAATGCAAAGAGGCTGTGAGCAGTGAAGGGCACAACACCCACCTCATGGATAGTTTATGTGCAATAATATGTTGTGAACTTTGGGCCTTATTTATGAGAAGTGTTGCATTGCCCTTTCTGCAACACCATGGATGCATTGTATTTACAGTACAGGGCATCATGTTGCAAGGAGTTACAGATATGCCAGTATTACTGACGTATCTGTGGGTGCAAAAGTGATGCATTGCTGGGGTGTGTCTGAAAACAGATGCAACTCCAGCAATGTGCCCTTTCCCATGTGAAAGGGCCTGCGTCACCCCTACACCTGCCATGAGGCAGGCGTAAGCTTTTGACGAAATGGCGTCCTAGAAGTGGCGCACTGAAATCTTATAGATTTCAATTCGCCACTTATATGAGGCTTTGATGCGGGGGAAAGCTCACCCTGCATACACCCTGCCTGACTCAGGTATAATGTATCTCAGGAGTTTATGAAGTGACGTATCTGTCTAGATGCGTCACTTCATAAAATTGGAGCAACGTGGTGCATTATTTACGCTGCCGCAGTGTCACAAAAACTTACACAATGGCTGTGTAAATGTGACGCAAGGCTTCATAAACAAGGCCCCTTGTGTCTACGTATGCAATAAAGTGAATACCGGGATGGAGGCCTGCAGGAAAAAACATTAATATTTTCAATTTGTCGGCTTTGTGACCTCATTCATCTAAAGGGATAATAGAAGCAAACAATGACACTAAACGTGGAATAAAATGAATGGGACATCAGAGAGAGCATGTAGCAATGTATGCGACCACGGCCTGGTCTTCCTGATGCACACAGTTTTCACATGGAGAATGTAAGATGCCAGAAGTTGACAACTTACACTTTAGTAATTATCACCAGCCCTGCAGAGTTGGTAACCATTTCATTATGTGCACCCTCTAGAGAGGAAACACACATTTGTGCATAATGTAGTTAATCACAGGGGGTAATGTCCCCATGCAGCTGGCACAAGAGAACATTCTGATTCAAAATGGTATTTGCTAATTTCAGTCCCTCTTTGTAAATTTTAAATTGATGATTTGAAGCAAGCCATAAAACCAGCTGTGCTGACTTCATCAAATGAAAAATATTATTTTAATTCAGCCGTTAAAACGTCCATCCTGAGGCCTGTCTTAATCAAATAAATATTTTCCAATTGAGGCTGCTGTGACAGAGAAAAGGCCCTCTGAATGGCTCCAGAGAGTGTGCCACTCTGCCCCAAGTTCACTACAGCAAAATGTAGTATCATGATCCCTTAGTACATACAGCAATAATGTTGTGTGCAGAGGCCTATTTTGACAAGTAATAAGATCCAGAATCAGGGTCTGAGATCGGATACACAAATCATGTCTACCCCCTTTCACAAGTAAGACTACTGTCTACACACTGGGCTGTAGGGGACTAACTGTACTGGCAGTGATATGGATTTTAGCACGTTAGTTGGACAGGTCCTTTTACAAGTTGCTTGCTAGTAAAATGCCTTACCTGCATCTCCCGTCTTTTTCAGTTGTCTGTTAGTCCCTCCTACCAGGCCCTTGGCTAGCCATGTTAGAGATAACTAGCGTGTGTGTGCTCATATGTGAGTCACAGGAGTGCATAAAGTACTTGTGATGCATGTGGCCACACGAGCTTCCATTTATTTGTGGTCCAATTTAGTGGTACTTAAAATAAAGGAGGAAGGAGAGAGCAAATGTGGATTGGAGGGACCTTTCAGGCATTCAAACTATCTTTTTAGTGGGCAAGACTGGAGAGTGTTTAGGAGAGGAGAGGGGTGGGTCCCATTGAAGTCATGGAGTCTCCTCCTTTCCAGGCCCTTTGATGTCTGGAAGGTTGCCCCCACCCCTACTGGTTAACAGGCATCTTGGTGGGACAGCCTGCATATTTTTCGGGCACCAATTTAGGTCTCTCCTTAGAGAAGACTCATTGCTCCACTCCACCTACCTGCTAATATCTTTGACAAAGACAATGACAAAACCTGTTGTAACCTCAAACTTTTGAAATTGCACTAGCCTGTATTTAAATCCCAGGGGGCTGATTTGGATTCCCAACATGGAAGTATGTTCCAATTTCCCGGCACTGTCTAAACATGTGCTCATCAAACATTAGAAAGAGAAAACATGAATATACCACAGAGGGCAGGGGAAATGGATGGTCTTAGACCTGTCAGCCTTAGGTTTGTCTTCCCCCAAACCTTTTGCCTGCTTACCTCTTCTTTTTGCTGATTCTTTGTGTTGCTGTTAGGATTCTGAGCACTTTCCACTGCTGACCAGTGCTAACGTGCATGTGCTTCTTCCCTAAACATGGTTACATTTGGTATATCCACAATTGGGATATTTAATGTATCTGTAAGTCCCTAGTAGAGGGCACTACCTGTGGCCAGGGCCTGTAAATTAAATGCTACCAGTGGGCCTGCAGTACTGATTGTGCCACCCACCCAAGAAGCCCTTCAAACATGTGTCAGACCTGCCACTGCAGAGCCTGTGTGTGCAGTTTTACTGCCATTTCGACTTGGCCTTTAAAACCCTTTTCCAAGCCTTAAACGTCCCTTTAATAACACATAAATAACCCCTAAGGTAGGCCCTAGGTAGCCCATAGAGCAGGGTGCTGTGTGTGTAGAAGGTAGGACATGTACTTTTAAGTTTTGCAAGTCCTGGTAGTGAAAACACCTAAATTTGTATTTCACTACTGTGAGGCCTACTCCTCTCATCGATTAACATTGGGAATTCTGTATTACACTTTTAAGCTGTAATTCCTGGTTAGAAAGGATTAGCTCTGTCATGTTTTATATCTTTGGAATGTTAATGACAAATCCTCTTTACTCGTAAAGTTGTATTTGACATTTCTATTTTAGAAATGCACTTTTAGAAAGTGGCCAATTATCTGCTCTTAAAGTTGTGTGCCTGCAGCCTATGTCCAATACACGTCTAGGGTGGGTGACAGCTTCTCTTTGTATTTTTCCTCTAGACAGCCACACACAAAGGAAGGTTAGGTGTGCCCATCTGTATCCTGATGGCTCATCCTGGGCAGAATGGGGCTGACACTTACACATGAATAGGTAGTGTCCTGTCCCCACAAAGGGTTGATTGCTCCCCTGTAGTAAGTCTGGAGCCAGGGCTGCAAAGAAAGGACCTCTGTGCACTTCAAAGACCCTTCTTTGAAGTCACCCCCACTTCAAAGGCACAACTGGGTACCACCAAATAAGACTCTTCTGGCCCTGTAAAGAACCTCTGTGAGAAAGACTCCTGTGCTGTTACAAGGACTGTCACTCTGCTGAACTGCTGCTCTGGGAGGCCTGCTTTTCTCTGTGCTGCCCTGCTACTCTCTGGCACTGCAGACAGAGAGCTGGACTCTGCCTTGAACCAGAGGGATCTCCAAGGGCTTGTTGGCTTGCCTCCTGTTGCTTGAGACTCAGAGATATCAAAGCCTCATCACCTGCTCGTGTGCCTATTCCATTGGAAGTTGACCCAGGTGCTTGCTCCAGTAAAATGAACGCATCTCCAATTTGCCTGTAGCAGAACTGTTGCATCAACCCTGTTGCAGGAGCAGAACTTACACATCGCAGTTGGAACCAGTGCATCACCTTAAAGAATCAATGCATCAGAACCAACGCATCACCGCAGCTGCAGTGTGGAAAGATCAACACATCCTCTTGACTGCATGGAGAAACACTGAGCATTGTCTATGGAACCAACGCCTTTCGGCTCGGAGCATTATCTTCGGAGCTGACGCATCGCCACCACTGCATGAAGAAAATCGACGCATCACCTCTACTGTGGGATCAACATGATGTATCGCTCGGCCGCATCCCGCATCTCGCTTTTGCGATTAGGGTCAAGGTACTGTGTTCAGCAGGCCTGCGAGGCTTCTGTATCTGGCCTCGCTCCATTGCAGTCAGCCTGAACTCTTGATTTTGCCCCGGTCCAGTGCAACCAGATAACCCTCATTGGCGCTTATTGCTTCTAAGTGCTATAGATATTTTTATTCTTTAAAAATTCAAATCTCAACTTTCTAACTTGGTGTGGAGTCTTTATGTGGTGTTTTCATTGTGTTACTGTGTGTTGTGTTGCACAAATACTTTACACATTGCCTCCTAAGTTAGGTCTGCCTGCTCAGTGCCAATCTACCAGAAGGTGAGCACAGGATAATTTATGGTGTGCAACTGACTTACCCTGACAAAGATTGTGCTCCCTATTTGGACAAGGTGCATATCTCTGCCAACTAGAGGCGCGATTTCTAACAGAAGGAGAAAGAAAGAAGAAGAAAAAGTCTGGACTCTGGAATCTTGTATAGTTTAGAGTACTGGACTCTGAAAGTCAGGTTTCAGAGAATATGTTGCCTAACAAACGAAAATAATGATTTACTTTCTTACTATCTTTTTTAACATATACTTTCCCTCTTCCCTGCATCAAATCCCCAGTCACCTTGTTATTTAGTATATAATAATTATGAGGTCCTAGATTAAAGATTAATACTAAAGTTAAACAAACTGTTTACGTCCTTTTTTTGTAATACATGAAGGATATTTCTGAGTAACCGGAATATACCTGTAGAAGCGTTAATCTTTCTAGGAATTCTTAGGCACTTTATGACACCTGTTAAACTTGTTACCAAATAAATAAAAGGCATTTCAACATGAATCATCGATCATTTGCATAAAGCAACTTATTTAAGTGCTTAAAAAATACACCATTATGTGCAAAGTTTGTTATTTAGCGCTGTATTTTTGAGAAAAATGGGCCATTGCAGCAATTTTTGACAAGCAAATGCATTTCATGCTAAAAAGCGTAAAATCACAATTGCCATGAATGCGTTCTGGTTGTTCGATTGTTTTTGCTCTCCCGGGCTATTATAATGTTGCCACAAATGGTGGCTTGATTACCAGAAATTGTTTAATGGCATAATTTCAAGAATATCTTGTAAATAGTGTAACCTGAAGTTCCCGAAACTAAACTGGCGTAATTTAAATTAAATGGTGCTTCTTCCCCTCCCACACCTTTCTTTTGAGTCCTGATGAAGACCCCACAATAAGGATGAAGCTGCCTTTATGATTATAGGGGTCGAAACGTTGACATATCTGTAACTGTATCAAACTTGGGCAATAGAGACATGTTTATCTGTGCCCAGATTGTTATGTTTATTTTGCATATTGTTTCGTCTAATTGAAGACCGGTTTGGTTCTAAATTTATTTGAATGTACTTGAACCACATTGCCTTTCCGTTCCTTTGCACAGTCACTCAATTTTCCCTGAGCACTCACTCCCTTCCCCCTTTTTTCCTGAGCACCAAAATAAATTAATATTGATTAATTTCTTGTTCATATTTTTGATTAATTCTTTCTCTGTGATGCGTTATTAAATCACAGTGAATCATCACTTTGTGTTGTGACGTTCTGAGTTATTGGATAGTTTTGAATTCAATTATATATAATTTGATAAACAGTCAGCCACTGTGACCATTTTTCTTGTACCATTGTCTACCCGGGTCCAGGGTAATACGGATTACCCCATTTATAATACTCTTGAGTATGACAATCAACAGCACAAACTCACAACAAATTATTATCACATTCACCGTTATCAGGTTGTTCCAGGGGAAGGTGGGAAATCGCCCTCTCACAGATGAATTGAAGTCTTCTTAATTTCTGTTGCAAAGTCATCCTGTGCCCTGGGCACCCCCCAACTTTTTGCTGACTGGTACTAGTGGTAACTGACTCTGACTGAACCTGGGCTTTGCCTAACCAGGCCCAGGGCCAGTGCTATGCTGAAAACACTTAGATACAGTTAAAACACCTACATACACTAGGGTACACTGAATGTATGACAGAATATCGACGGACAGAAAATCGACCTGCAAAAATATCGACACAGAAATATAGAAGTCAAAAATATCGAAGTCCAATCTACACAAAGGTAAGTACAAAAATATCGAAAAAAATATATAGTTGTCAAAAATATTGAAGTTAAAAATATCGTTTTTTTAAATGTTTTAATAATAATGTAAAATTAAGTAAATAATACATATAATTAAAAGAAATATAGTTAAAAATATTAAAAGATATTTAAAAATAGTAACTAATACATTAAATGTTAAAATAAATTAAACATATACATATAAATTAATATATATATACTTACTCCACCGTGTGCAACAGTAGAGAAAGCGTTGGATAGCGTAGGGGTAAAAATTACTATTCCCACTCCAGTGAGTGCAACAGTAGGGAAAGGGTTGGATAGCGTAGGGGTAAAAATTACTATTCCCACTCCAGAGAGTGCAACAGTAGGGAAAGCGCTGGATAGCGTAGGGGTAAAAATTACTATTCCCACTCCAGTGAGTGCAACAGTAGGGAAAGGGTTGGATAGCGTAGGGGTAAAAATTACTATTCCCACTCCAGAGAGTGCAACAGTAGGAAAAGCGCTGGATAGCGTAGGGATACAAATTACTATTCCCACTACAGAGAGTGCAACAGTAGGGAAAGCGCTGGATAGCGTAGGGGTAAAAATTACTATTCCCACTCCAGTGAGTGCAACAGTAGGGAAAGGGTTGGATAGCGTAGGGGTAAAAATTACTATTCCCACTCCAGAGAGTGCAACAGTAGGGAAAGCGCTGGATAGCATTGGGGTAAAAATTACTATTCCCACTCCAGTGAGTGCAACAGTAGGGAAAGCGCTGGATAGCGTAGGGGTAAAAATTACTATTACCACTCCAGAGAGTGCAATAGTAGGGAAAGCGCTGGATAGCGTAGGGGTAAAAATTACTATTCCCACTTCAGTAAGTGCAACAGTAGGGAAAGCGCTGGATAGCGTAGGGTTAAAAATTACTATTCCCACTCCAGAGAGTGCAAGGACAGACATGACCATGTTACTGGTCACCGATGAGGGTGTGGAGGAGGAAACTGAGCCTGTGCCCGACCTCCTTTCCACTAATGGGCAAGATGGGTCAGTGGAGATAGTTGTGCTCTCTCCCAAGTTGACAGACCAGCAGCAAAGTTACTGTAAGCAAGTGCTGGAGCAGTTTGCTGGCCTGTTCTCTTTGACCCCAGGCATCACTGAGTGGTGTGTGCACCACATTGACACTGGTGACAGCCTACCAGTCAAAAATAAACTGCACAGGTTGTCTGACCATGTCAGAGCCAGCATTAAAGCTGAAGTTGCTAAGATGCTGGAATTGGGGGTAATTGAACCATCTGAGAGTCTAAAGAATGCACCTGCCAACTTCCAAAGGTTGATGAACAGGGTCTTGTCTGGGTTGGAACAGTTCAGTGCAGCTTACCTGGATGATATAGCTGTATACAGTTCTACCTGGGGGGATCACGTAAGCCACCTAAGGGAAGTGCTTCAGGCCATGCAGCAGGCAGGCCTGACTATTAAGGCAAGCAAGTGCCAAATAGGGCAGAGTTCTGTGGTGTACCTGGGCCACCAGGTAGGTGGGGGCCATGTACAGCCTCTCCAAGCTAAAATCCAAACTATTTTGGATTGGACAGCTCCTGTTACCCAGACTCAGGTCAGGGCATTCCTTGCACTGACAGGGTACTATAGAAGGTTTGTTCAAAATTATGGGACCATTGTGGGGCCCCTAACAGAACTCACTTCTAAAAAGATGCCCAAGAAGGTGGCTTGGACCACAGAGTGTCAGAAGGCCTTTGACACTCTGAAAGCTGCTATGTGTTCAGCACCAGTGCTACTGGCCCCTGACTACACATAAGAATTTGTGGTTCAGACAGATGCTTCAGAGCAAGTGATTGGGGCAGTGTTGTCACAGCTAAACGAAGAGGGCCTTGATCAGCCAGTTGCCTTTATTAGCAGGAGGCTTCTTCCCAGAGAGCAGAGGTGGAGTGCCATTGAGAGAGAGGCTTTTGCTGTGGTTTGGTCCCTGAAAAAGTTGAGACCATAGTTGTTTGGGACTCACTTTTGTGTTCAAACTGACCACAGGCCTCTCAGATGGCTCATGCAGATGAGAGGGGAGAATCCCAAGCTGTTAAGGTGGTCCATTTCCCTACAGGGAATGGACTTTACAGTGGAACACAGACCTGGGGTTGCCCATGCAAATGCGGATGGACTTTCCAGGTTTTTCCACTTAGCTGATGAGTACTACCAGGGTGTAGGTTAGTAACCTATCACCTTTTGTTTGGGGGGGCTATGTTGCAAAGTCATCCTGTGCCCTGGGCACCCCCTAATGTTTTGCTGACTGGTACGGTGTAACTGACTCTGACTGACCCTGGGCTTTGCCTAACCAGGCCCAGGGCCAGTGCTATGCTGAAAACACTTAGATACAGTTAAAACACCTACATACACTAGGGTACACTATGGGTTGGGGTACCCTTGTGATTGGCATGACCTACCCTATAAGCCCCTAGTATATAATAGGGCAGGGGGATTGAAACTACCTAAAAGTCCCTAGTACCCTAGGGCATGGCTGTTTAGAGGCCAGCAGCTCTTTTTGCACTTGCATGTGTGCACTGCTGAAGCCTGAGGTCAGTTTAAAAGCAGCCCTGGGTGCCAGGACTGCTTTTAAAAAGTAAATTGTGCCCAAACTCGACTTTGGTGTTTGGGGCACTTAAAAATGGATAACCTACAATGTTATGGCATATTAGGGACCCCGAGGGTCTCCCCTAGGTGTCCCAGGGGTGGGGGGTCAGGTATCTATAAGGTAGACCCTTATACATTGAGTTTTATATGCACTGGATTAAGTGAAATTTCACATTTCACTCCCCACATTGTGGTGATGTGCTGCCCAAATTCTACTTTGATACTAGGAGCACTGTGAAGTGAGGATTTGCAATATTTTTACAGATTCAGAACCCCTAAAGTCTCCCCTAGTTGTCCTGTGGGGTGGGGGTCCTGTAGATATAAGCAAAGTACTTATAAAATATGTTTTTGTAAGTCCTGGTGCTGGAAAAATGGCCCAAGTCATTTTTCCCATTGCAGATCCCCTGTTACATAGGTTAACATGGTAGAAAGTTATTAACTAATAACTCTTGATAGGAGAGGGCTAGAAGTGCCATTCAAAGACTTCCCAGAATGGTATTAATAAATTCAACAATATGGTTTTGTTGAATTTCTCCTAAAGTGTACATACAAGAAGTTATAAGACTTTCTTGTTTGTAAGTCCAGAGTCAGCCTTCCAGTGGTCTGCCCTGATTGGTCAGAGTTAAGTGGATTAGCCAGGCTGCCTTGAAGAGGTGATAAAGAGCCCCTGGGGTCAATCAGCTCTGCTGGCAGTGCAGTGTGCTGTTCCAAAGGAATGCCAGGCCAGGGGGAGGAGTCGTAAACTATGTTCATCAAAGAGGAGAGCAGGGAACAGTGTAATTTACAACTCTGAACTTCCCACCTTAGGCAGATGGTAGGATTAAGGAAGGTATGAGCAGATGCAGGGGGGAGAGTCTAAGTAAATTAGCCATCCTAGGGGTGTGTTTAGCCAGCTCTTGGCTCCTTGCTGGAAAATCTGCCATTATGGATTTGGAAGATTTGATGCACTCTGGGACAAAATAATGCCACACTCTACAGGAAGTGGTCATATGTTTGAGGAGTTACCCTGCTCCCATTGGTCAGGAGTAACCTCCTGTCTGACCCAGAGAACATGGAATAAGTATCTGAGAGGGGCAGAGCCCTCCAGATCTGCTGCTTGAAACTTATCGAAGCAAGACATTGCCAAGCTGAAAAGTTTTGCTGTGCAAAGATTTCTAAGGCCTGACCTCTGAAGACTGCACCATCTGAAACTACAGCCCTGTGGATTATCTTGCTGAAAAGGAACTAAAGAGTGGACTCCCTGAAAGCTACAGGTTAAAAGAGCTCATCTGGAACATCACCAACTAAATCTGCACCTTGGAGAACTACCAGTGGATTTGTAAGGGTGACGTCCAAGAGGATTGTGGGAACTGAAGTCCTCAACTTTCAAGGACCATCTTGGAGCTTCCAGACACTTGGAGTGATTTTGAGACACTTTGGGACCCTTTGAGGAACTTCAGGAAGAAGTTCAAGAAGTTTGGAGAACTTTGAAAAAAAAGCTCCATAGAGGGACTGACTCAACCTGGTCAGCCAAGCTGCCTGCCTTCAACCGCAAGCCGGCCAAGCCACTCAAGTTCGTCCTGCTAAAAGCTCCGTCGGTCCAACTTCCAGAGTTTGACCAGGACTAGAAGAAATCTAAAGCCGGCGAACCCTCACCGGATCCGGCTACCTGAAGAGCATCGAGAGACCCCATGAGAAAAAGCTCCAGAAAAGTTTCTAAGTCCGCTCGTAGAAAAGGTGACCGGGAGCAACCGCGAGAGCCAAGCCGCCTGCCTTCCATCGCGTGTCGGCCTGGGCTCCTGGGTTGCCCCGCTGAAGCACTAAAGAAAAAGTTTCTAAGTCCGCTCCAGGGAAGTTGACCGGGAGCTCGTCGAAAGGCAATCCGGCGAACCCTCACCGAATCCGGACTGGCTGGGAGCTTAGAGGGACCTCGGGGAGAAAAGCTCCAGAAAAGTTTCTAAGTGTGAAGGTAGAAACTGAGACCGGGAGCTTCCGCGAGCTGTAGCCGCCCAGGGCTCCATCGCCGTCGGCCTGAAACTTTGACTTTGACCCGGTCTATCGCGAGCAGGTATCCCAATATGGTGCTATAATCTTCTAAGTGCTATATTTTGCTAAATCTTTGAAAATTCATATCTCCGGTTCCCTACATTGGATTCTTGTCGATGTGGTGTCATTTTAAAGATACAAGTTTGTCCTATTTTTATAAATTGGTGTTGGATTTTTATTATGTGTTGTGTCTTAATTATTTACTGAATTGGTGTTTTTAAATGCTTTACATACCTGTCTTTGAAGTTAAGCCTGTCTGCTCGCAGCCACGTTACCAAGGGTTGAGCATAGGAATAATTTTCTAAGACCTATGCTGAGTCCTACCAATGGTTAGTGGCCTTATTGCCAGTGGCAGACCTACATTTTCCCCTACCAATAATCCACTTTCCAACAATTTCAAAAAATAACAGACAGGACCAGCGCCGGAGGAAACCGGCCCTGGCATCAGTCTCTGCTTTCCTTTTATATGCCAACCATTGCTCTTCCCACATTCCAGTTCCATATTCCAAATACCTCTCATCAGCCCACACTCCATTTTCTTACAGAGAATGACAAAAGCGTAAGACCCAACACCTTTCCATTGTCAAACCAAGTGATCCTGTCACATCAAAGAGTAAACAATTTCATTCTTCAGTCATGAGCTCTTGAAAAGGTCTCTCCGCCCTCTTGATTTCCGGATTTTGATGCAAACACTATAGCACGGAGGCAGGTTAGAGAAAGCCATTGCATTTAATTGTCTTTTGAGCCCAGAGGTCAGAGGAGCGGAGCCACTGGGAAGTACACTGGACTTCAAATAGGTAAAGAATCAGGAAAGGTATTGTGTAAGTACAGCAGAAAACATTTGTCTTATTAGGTGCAAGGCATGGTTTGCTAAAGTCCCAAATGTGGGTGTTTTTATGATTCGTTTTTTTTTGTTTTATATTTCATTATATCAATAGCAATTCCAATTAAAATAAAAACTGAGAAAGGTCATCTGACTTTGAAATGGGCAGAGTGCACTGCTGTATGCAGAACACATTCAGTTGGTGAAATTACACCATTTAACATTCGAAATGAAAGAAGCAGAAATAATTTTTCCCCAGAATCTATATTCCTCCTTAAGTATAGTGCAGCTTCCAAAGGAGCACAAGACATTGTTGCCACTGAAACAAATGGTCTTTATAGTTATAGATTAATGAAAGGTGAAAATATTCTTTATTCAGCATCAGGGTGAACTATTGCATTTTGTCCTAAAAATATTATAGCAGATTAAGGAATGAAAGGAATAGTGCTTGGGATTTGTATACTTTCCTCCAGTACTAAAAAATGCTTTTGTGAAAACGCGTTTGCTATCAAACTACCATTCCTATCTGACATGATGAAAGGTTTCGGGTAACACCTATTTTATCAATATTACTCGCTAACCGACAAAGGATGAGCAGTTCTCCAGCCCAACCTTCCCAATACATATTCAGTCGAATGTATCATAATGAAAAGTTAATGAGAGTTAGGATCTTTGCTGCCCACCTGTACCTGGTCATTTTGTGATATAGTCAGGTATAAGGCCACTGGCGGAGGCATTGCTTTTTATCCCAAAGAACCAAGACTGACAGCCAGCCTACCTTGCAGCTTCCCATCTGCCGTGCCTACCTTATGCACATGGTTTGAGGTTCCAGTGAAATCTAGCTCACTCTGTCTCTCTGGTGTATAAGGTAAGAGCTGCAGCACATCAGTGATGCCAGGGTGGCAGCATGCTCTGAAGCCAACTTAACACATCCTAATGGTTGTACACAGGTGCTCCACTGTGTATGAGTAATCGGGGAGACATTGCTTAGGAATTGAAGGATGTGTCTGGACACTTTAAGTCATGCTTAAGTATATAAAGATAGTATCTGCATACATGAGGTTGTGACAAGGCATTTGAGGCAGACACTAGCATTTCAGATTATTTATCACCATTTAAGGATTTGTGTGGTGGAGGATGCTTTGTCGTGGCTCATTCTATGCTACATCCTGGTGGCCTGCCTGCCCCTTGAAGGATGTAACCGCAACTTATCATGACAAAATAAAGTGAATATATAGATAACTTTGGTTTTCTTATGATCAAAGTTCAAGTGATATCATGTCAGATGATGTTAATGGAGTTGACAGTTTTGTTTTCCATAACTTGGCATTTTCTTAGGACCTGCATCTTCTTGATGAAGATACTTGAGGTGAGATTGATGTAGGGTACGCTTAATGTGTCTGATGGCAGAGCTGCAGAAGTGTCTTAAAATACCTTAATGGCACTGAGCATTGATGTAATAATGGAAGGTTCAGAATTATTTCAAGGCTTATTAATTGGCTGAAGAAGATAAGGTTAGAGCAGGTGGGTCGAAGTGAGCACAATGCTCTGAGGAATCCAGTTGTTAAAATCTATGGGACTGTCTTCAAAAACTAATTTACAAGTATGTGTAGCAATACTCAGAAAATAATACTACCCCACATGTTCATAAAGGCAATTCACATAGGTACCACGACAAATATAAACCTACACCATTCCCATGTCTTATGTATGGAATTCCCCACAGAGCATATGTCGAGCTCCATACACGTTGTCCTTCATTTTATGTGTGAATGTGGAAGTGGCAAGGAGAGTGGCTGGAAAATAGGGACCATCTACTAAAAAGTGAGAGGAAAGGGGCAATTAAGGAAGGACACAGGGAGAGAAGTGTTAATAAAAAAACATACTTATAAAAGGGTATGTTATTTGCAAATCCCAAAGGTTCACATTTACTCCAATAGTAATAAAACCCAAACAGACTCAATTTACTCCAGTAAAACCTCGTACACACTTCAAGGGAATCACATAGAAATCAGCAGAGTCAGTGAGTATCACTACTGGCACAAAGTCTAACACTATACAAGGTATACAAATCAATGAAAGGCATAAACATTTTCAATTAACTTTCGAGATTGCAGAGACCCATATGCATCTCTTTGTAAAAACATTACAAATATTCAATATTAATACTTAAATAAAATTAATGTAAAAATGGCTAGATAACCTTAGACATTTCAGACACCTTTACAAATCACATTGTAAAAACGTAAACGCAACAAAAGAACACACTAAGAAAATTACAAGTATGTAATTCATTAATGAATGATAAAATATATATGACTCATCTCACAGCTAACACATTGCATGTGCCAAAGAACCCAACAATGTCTTTCAGCCAATGGAAGGAGGGCACAGTCCAAGGTATGGGCTCTATTTATGTGCTTCTAGATGATAATTGTCAGGTGTGTATTATTTTTCCGAGGTGATGCCTCTTTCGTTATTCTTTTCAATTCATAGCTCTGTGTAGCATACGAAGAGATCTTCACCTTCACTACGCAGGACTACTTTTGATGGATATAAGGCTAAAACACAACAGCAAAATTATTAGCAGTAATGTTATAGCCATATTTAAAGTATTATATGCAACCGACCCCTCAATTAAAGGAGTGGAGCCATGTACTTCTGCTACTAGGCATACAGTTCTGTTCCCAGCTGCTGAACTTCATCTATTCACTGATATACAGCCAGGTGAAGGTGTAAATCTACATGTGTGGTGATCTCAGCCCGTAGATTTACCTTCCTGAATTTGGCCCTTTCTTAAGTACAGTGAGACTGGTTTATTCCCGTTTTTAATCTGAAACAAGCATATGAGGGATTGACCCTTGGGTGAGTTAGTCTCATGTGTAGCTGACTTTTTTCACTCACTAGAAAGATACTTTAATACTGCCTGACCTGTGACAAAGAGCTGTCTATTCCCTGGCTGTCCTCCATAAAAAAATCACTGGAAGGGATTGGTGTAAGGCTCACTCTTTCTGAGTCAGCTATAGGTGCACTACCCAGCAGAAAGCAAGCACAGGCCCTATTGTTAGAAAAATTGTAAGGTACCAGGTTGCATTAGGAATCACAGAAAACCCGCATTGGTGATTACTTACTTGCTAATTTTGGTGCTGTGCCAACTGATTACCTAGTGAATACAAACGGAAGCTGGGTGCGCTCGCTTCTATTTCGATTTAGAGCAGGGACCCTGAAATATCTCTCTGCTTCCCGAGAGGTTTCCTGCACAATTCAAGCCACCGAGTTTGCCCGTGCAACAGTGTATCTAAGCAAACTATGATTCATTTTACTTTTTGGGTACTACCAATTATTTACAAGATGTATTTAGTACCTTTTTTAAGGTTCAGAAATTATCGTAAATGCCAACAAGCTTTTAGGTATCTGCCAGATCTAATTGACAATGAAACACGTTGTTGCGGTTGTTTCTTAAGGCATCATGTACTTTTTTAGACACTATGTATGCCATGTTTTTATTGAAGTTCTATCTGATACATGTTGGTTGCCGTTGATGTTCATTTTTATTCTTTTTTGTATGTATTTTAAATTGCTTTTATGGCGAGTCTCTCTGCAGAATAAAGATGCTTTGATTGATTTTATTGATAGTCATATTTAAATGTTTATATGCAAATGACCGATCAATTAAAGGAGTGGAGACATATACTTCTGCTACTAGGCATACATTTCTATACCCGGCTGCTGAACTTCATCTAGGAACTGATTTACAGCCAGGCGAAGGGGTAATTCTACATGTGTGGTGATTTACCTTCCTGAATTAGGCCCTTGTTTTAAGGACAGTGAGACTGGTTTATTCATGTTTTTAATCTTAAACAAGCATCTGAGTGATTGAGCCATGTGTGAGTTAGTCTCATGTGTAGCTGATTTTTGTTGGTGCACACAGGGTACCCTGCATTTAATATTACAGACATTCCAAATATATGATAAAGGTATGTGGACATAGAATTTAACATTGTGTGATTCCACAGTTTATTGTGGCAGATAGAGTGGAGTGGTCGTACCATTTAATCGATGACTGGGAATCATGACTACAGCCTGTAGCTACTAGAAGAAGATGGTCAGTCCAAAATAGTGATAGAGCAGAGATGTCCCTTAACAAAATTTGAGACAAAACAGAGACGATTAAATAAATGATGACAAACGTGTGACAGGCTTCACATTTTTGGGAAACGACAAAATGCAACCTTGATTCAGGTACTGCATAGAAGAAGCATGCAGATGCTAGAATAGCTTATATTATAGTTCATGTTTACTTTAATAGATGTGAATTATTTACAATTTTAATGATATTGATATTAAGATTTGAAAATGTAATATTAATAATAAGAAAGAAAATCTATATGCGATAAATTGAAATTTCATGTGTTAGAGATAAATCATTATTTCATGTTGTAACGTGTACACTGAAAATGACAAAAGAAGGTGCTACATGGGTTTTAGTTGAAGTTGTTTTCGTAAAACTTTCCTCTAAAGTACCTTTTAAAATGTGTGCGCCATAATAACAGATATGTAAAGAAGATTTGAATGTACTTCTCCTATATATGTGAAACGTTGACACTTGCAAACATTTTATGAGTACCTTATATTTACATGAATCAATTATGACTTGATTGAAGTGTTTATTAACGCATTTTTTGTGAAATTAATATTAGCTGTTATTAATGTGAGATTCATAATTCAGCATAATTCATTGTGAATGAGCTGTATTTCATGTAAGCCTCAAATCCTGCTTTCTTTTCCAAACGTGAACTCATGAACTGAATAGTCTGAAGTCTGTGGGAACATTTAGCAAAGTTGTCACTTGTATTCTAACTCTCAGTTATTTCCTTTGGCATCCTAAGTACGGCTTAACTGTGGTAGCAACATAATCTGTTACATGCTAGACGAGATGCTTACGAAAAGACTATCGACAAATTCATAAGCAGCTTTTTCACTTATTCTCTTAAATATGTCGTTGTCCATACAACTAAGCTTACAATAGTTTAAGGAAACTACATAATCTGAATTACTTAATTCTTCCGGATGTGGATTCTTTTTACCTACTACATCAACTTCATCCCATCGAAGACGACCAATAGGACAGAGTGGTCTGACATTTCTGAAGATGCCAAGGGGTGTCACCCCGGGAAACCTTTAGAATATAATTGTTCAGATCTTGGAACTGGAGGTGGTGTGGTCAGCTTTGCAGCATTGAGAATGTCGGCTTAGACATCTGCGGACATACATGAACTGTGACGTAACACTGCAATCTGCTGCCGACCGGTTTGCTAGCACAGTGGAACCTTTTCGGCTGAAGGGTTTGTGTCATACTGCTGTGACTTTGGTGTTGCAGCAATGGACTAAGACAGATTACTGTCTTTAACCAACTGGAACTGGTCACTTGGAAATCACTGAACTTTCCTTAGGGTTTGTATGAGGCTCAACTGATTTCCCATTGATCCACATGCTATAGATGTCCAAAATCTCCCTTACTGAGGAAGATTTTTCCCTGTCATCCTTGGATCTCAGGGAAATTAATATTACTTATTAAACCCAGTATTAGTTTAATTTCAGGGCTGTATGCTATTTATTTTAATGTTCTTTTCTTCTGAATGAATAACTAAACTTTGAGACTTAAACTAAAATTCTGCTGATTCTGACTCATTAATTCCGTGTGGGTAAATGATTTGAATGATATCCTTTTAGTTGGTACATCGAGTTTCTAAATGTTATGAAGTAACATTTGAATGTAGCAATTATCTTTTTGATGGACCTCATTGGAAAATTGCTCATCCTCTGAATATCCAGTCCCTTTCAGCACAAACCAGATCCATCGTACAACCATTCGAGGGTGATAGGTAGCCAAAGGTTAGCTGAAATAATTTGAATACAAATAAGTTTGGGGCCCAGTACAAATGCTACAACAGTTTTTCTGGTAGCAGAGGATGGTTTGCTGTCTGACAAAACTGGGATATAAGGGAGAGGTCACTATAGATTTCCTTTAAAACCTCAAGTTCAGTAAAATTTGACCAAGTGCCAGTTCTGAAGAAAAAGGACGAAACAGTGAAACAAGTAGTATGAGTATTAATAGGGTTTTGCACAATGCTGTTACTTAATATATAATTAGCGAGAATTTGGTAGAGCAACGTTTTAGTACTCAATGTTTGAATACGTTTTCTCTATTGTTGTTGTTGTATTAAAGCTGTTATCAGGTCCGAAGTGGCCTAAGATCACGTAATGTACACCTAAGGGTGTTCTTAGTGTGGCATACGCTGAGAAAGTTTGTCTGATATGTTGCAAAGGTGCTGTGTGTGAGACGTCGCACTACCACCAGAGAAGGGAACTTTGTGAGAGTGTGAAATTTTAATTGTTAGGATGTTTCCCAAATTGCATGGATAATAATCATAAGCATTTTAAGGTGAAGTTGCGCTGGTCGAGATTTCGCTTGGAGTGTTTGGTTAAGCGTTTCATCTGACTAAGTGCAGATCTATAATTTCTTTTTAGTGGAGCAGACAAGAGTTTATTTTGAAAAACCGTTTGATTATACTGCTTTGATAAGCTGTGTTGAGATCAGTGTTGAAAGCAAGTTGGATTGAAAAGGAGGGGTAGCTGCTGCAAGGAGTCATCTGACATCATAGAGTGTTGCACTGCGATTGGCCAATTTGTGTGAAACCGCACTGGGATTGGTTGATAGTGTCTTAAAGAGCCACACAGAGATTGGTAGCTTAAACGATAGCAAGAAAGTGCTTACTGGAGAATTGGATGAAATAATTTGTAAAGGATATATGAAAGATTTATTAAGAACAATGGAAATTTTAAGGAGTATAAAAACATTAATACAGGGAGATGTGCCTATACCTACTAGAGAAGGGGTACCAATACCACCTGAAGGCACACCTGTCTTGTACATGACCCAAGAGAAAGGCTATCACACATGTACATGGTTAGAGAATTGGATGAACTATACAGAGCATGATGGACCTTGAGCTTTTCCACAATATGGAACATTCAATATATGAATTCTTGAAAATCTGAGGAGACAGTTGAACGATATTAAACCACCTTAAAGACCAATGCAGTTTGAAGCCCTCAGAGAATGGGAACATGTTGCCCATCAGAAAGAAAAAAAAATATTAGGGAAGATATAAGAACACATTAAAAAGGTATGTCGAGGCTAGATGGGATTCTCAATGAAAGATTTGGAGAACGGACGTTGCAGAGGGAGCACAAATGTATCCTGTATTAGTTGCAGAAAAGGGTGAAGGAGAAAAATGTAAAGAAAAGAAGAAACATCTTGAGAGTTCTCAGACATTGACATTAACTGATGAAAGTAAGGATGAAATAGATGATGAATTCTTAAATGAATTATTGTTAAATTGACCTCCAACATATAACGGAGATCAATCTCAAACAGGTCCAAATCCTTTTGTAAGAACTTTACCAGATGCACCTTCACTGCCCAATATCTCAAATCCTCATAATCCTTTCCTGATAGAAGAACAAACACCTAGAGGAGCAGGATTTAATAACCCCATGATACCAAATGCTCCGGATGCTCTTTCAGTCCCAGTAACAATAGGACATGTGGTTCCTTTGTATCAATTAGGTAGTGGAGGACAGCAGGTACATTAATTGACTGTTCCCATCGGATTGAGATTATTCCACAAGGATCAAGTAGGGAACAAATAAATCCCAATTCGATAAATCCGAATTGCAATAATTCTCATCAGTGAAATGAATCAGGAATTAGTATAGAACTAGTTCAAACCAACTTATCATGAAATTAAGTCAGACCAACCCCATTATCAGGTACCATCCAAAGAAATATAGAGACTCATAATAGAGAAACCCAGGCTGTGGTAGGAAAGAAATTACAAATGGGTACACGAGATTCTGAAACACATGTTACACCACGAATGGAGGAAGCTAGCGGAGGGTCGCAAGAGGACATATTAGATAGACCGACAGGTCCTACCCCGCTGGAACTTGATGATTGGATTAATGATATAGCACCATCCACATTTGACAAAAGTATGAAAGTTCAGGGAACATCTGTAGAGAAAAATCCAAATGAAAAATCACTTGATATAGCAAAGCTTAAAGCGGAATTAGAAGAAAGGATTTTGGGTACTATCAGTCCTGGTAGAATCATTCATTATCAGGATGATGAATTGTTTTATTTGTATGTAAGGACACTACCAGAAGAGCTAGAAATATTCATGACAAATTAGCTGAAGTTGGTCAGAAATATGGGGTGGACATATAAAAATTAAAAACATTTAAAAGGCTTATCGATTATACTTCAGTGACAACTCTTAGGAAATGGGGTGAGTTGGAGAGATGGGGAGGCAGATGGGCTAAAAACAAGGAAACAAAGAAAAAGGCTATGCCCATGTATCCAATGTTTGTAGGGGAAACAGACGATGTCAGGAATAAAAATGCTCCCAATGAGGGAGGTGCCTGGAGGAGGTTATGTTCTTGTTCCATGGACTAGACCAGATATACTGTCCTTTACAAATGATTTCCCAAAATTAAGGGAGAAACCTGTTGAGTGGCATAGACAAGTTAAAAGGTTTGTGAAAGTTTCTAAAAGATTCTTGATATTGTGGTCCCTGGTGATTTATGGACTGAATGTAAAATTGCTATAGATTGACCTGAAACGGAATCTGCTAGTTATCCAAGAACTGGTGCACCATGACCAGAGGGAACGAAAAAATATAATCAAGTCATTACCTATTTGAAAGGAAAGATTTCTCCAAAAGAAATTAATTAGGTAAATATTGACAGAACAACACAGGAGTTAAAGGAAACATGCACACATATTATGAATGACTTTTACTGCATTTAAGCAGTACAGTGGAATGGAAAATGTGTCTGGGAAAGATATGGGACATTTTGTATATCGATTTGTGTATGGATTGAGACCTGAAATAAGTGCTATGATACAACAGCATTTGATTTGTTGGCAGAGCAAACCAATAGATGAGATTCTTCGGTATGCTAAATATTGTGGAGACAAAGTGGATTCTAAACATAAGAAATTATAGGAAAAGTTGATGTCGGCTCAAATGAGGGCTGCAAAGAAAGTTTACATGAGAGTTGGTGCAGATTATGGAATTGTCGTACAGGGAAATGGTCAAGCGAATACAGGCATGCAGCGAGTAGCAGATAGACAACAACAGAATGCACCAACTCAGGGTAAAGGTAGCGGGATTTCAATAGAGATGTTGAAAAAGACCAAGTTCTTGCATTGGAAGCGCAAGTGTAGGTTTAACCCATTAAATCAAGTGAATAGACGACTATCCCAGGGTAGAAATGCACAGCCCCAATCAGGAGATATGATGCAGAATCAGCAGACTCAAAGATAGAAGAATTTAAATGTAAACATTCCACAAGCTCTATTGCCACACATGAATGGTCAGGTTCAAAAATATAATGTGAACATAGGATTCCATACTAATGACCCAACTGCTTTGAACCCAAATGTTACTCAGCAATATTTGATACAGGTTGATGACAATGATTCAGATTTTTTATAATGACAGAGACTGAGAGGGGAGGAGGAATGCATGCTTGGCACGTCCTTCAAGGTAGACCAGAGTGGTCCCTATGTGGATGGAAAGGTAAACGGAACCCCTATTTCATTCTTAGTCGACACTGGTGCTACCCATTCTTCTGTAAGTACAGCGGAAGTTGCCAACCTACCCCTCTCGGGAGAAAGAATCCAAGTTGTAGGAGTTTCAAGTCAATTAATGTCAAATCCTGTAACTCAACCAGTAAAGGTACAAATTTGGTCATTTGAGGACCTGCACAACTTTATGATATGTGATTCTAGTCTAGTAAAGCTATTGGGTAGAAACATGTTGTGCAAACTGAATTGTTCCATTTATTGCACCCCAAAAGGAATTGGATTCCACACCAATGATGAAGACATTGTATTCAAAATGTCAAAATAAAAATCTGAAGCAAAACAAGTGATGATTTCCCTTTGGAATTAAGAGACACTGTGTTACCTGAGGTTTGGGAATACACAGAAAAAATATTGGATTGATCACAGGGGTGTCTCCAATATGAATTACTTTAAAGCCAAATGCAGAATTTCCTCGAATCCCACTGTATAACCTGAGCCCAGAGACAATTGCAGGTATAACACCTTTAATTGAGTCATTGATTGAACAAGGAATTCTGAGAGAGATTATGGGAAGCCCATGTACTTCACCTATTATGGGAACTCAGAAACCAAATGGCAAATATCGAATTGTGCAGGATTTGCACAAGGTCAACCAGATTTTGATTCCATGCTGTCCGATTGTGCCAAATCCAGCTGTGATACTATATCAGATTCCATTTGAAGCCGAATGGTTTTCTGTCATTGACTTGTGTCAAGTTTTTTTTCCATTCCCTTGCACCCGGATTGCCAATTTGTATTCGCTTTCCGGTTCGGAAACCGTTGGCATGGTGCCAAGTTCCACAAGGGTATGCGGAAAGTCCTTCCATCTTCAGTCAGATATTGAAGAACAACCTAGAGTCATTGGTAATGCCAAATCACTCTGTGTTGGTTCAGTATATTGACAACTTGTTAGTGACGTCAGGTACTCAGGAAGCTTGCATATGCAACACCATTGCATTACTAAATCATTTGGCAGTAAGTGAGCATAAAGTGTCACCAGCAAAGCTACAATTCTGCAGGAGAGAAGTCCTTTATTTGGGTCATCATAATGAAAAAGGAGCCAGAAAAGTGTCACAGGATCGGATTACTGTGATTCTGCAGATCAATCCTCCTAACACACAAAAGGAAGTTCGTATGTTCTTCGGAATGGTTTGCTATTGTCATCAATGGATTCCAAATGTTTCATTGACAGCCAAACCACTTCAAAGACTTAAACACAAAGATGTGTCAGATCCAGTTCCATGGAACGATGAATGCAAGCGCTCTTTTAATGAACTGCAAGAGAGTTTGTGTTGAGCTCCATGATTTGGAATGCCCGACTTTAACAAGAGTTTCAAAGGCTGTGCATTGTCAGTTTTAACGCAGATGCTTGGAACTGCGTGCAGGCCTGTTGCATATTTTTCAGCTTTATTAGAGCCTGTCTAAAAGTCGTTGCTGCCACATGTGTGAGTTTGGAGCAGAGTGAGAGAATAGTGATGGGTCATCCATTGTGAGTACATGTGCCACATTCTGTTGAGATCTTGTTTATTCGTACTCGAATGCAACATCTCACTAGTAGCCGTTTAACAAAATATGAGCAAGTGATTTTGGGTGCTGAGAATGTGTCACTGGTGTGGTGCACAAGTTTGAATCTGGCTGCATTGATGCCCCTGCCAGGAAATGAAGTTGTGATTGATGAATCAGATCATGATTGCCTGGATGTGACTGAGCTGTGTACAAAGCCTCGACCAGACATTCTGGATGTTCCATTACCTGAGTCAGATCATGTGTTGTTCGTGGATGGATCATGTTTGCGAGATGCAGAAGGAAAGTTGAGAAGTCCGTATGTCATCTGTACTGTTGTGGGAGTGGTGGAAGCTTCCTGGTTGCAAGGAGTGTATTCTGCCCAGGGTGCTGAGTTGGTTGCCTTGACGTGGGCTTGCAGCATTACTGAACAATTGAGAGTTACCATTTTTACTGACAGCCAATATGGCTTCGGGGTCGTCCATAATTTTGGACAGTTGTGGTCTCAGCGTGGATTCATGACCTCTTTGAGTTCACCTATCCGAAAGGGAGAGAGCGTGAAAAATCTGCTACTGTCATTACAACTGCCCACCCAAATAGCAGTGGTCAAGTGCCCAGCTCATCAACAAGGAAATGATTATATAACGGTCAGTAACCGCTATGCGGATAAGATCACATGCTATAGCGCTCTAAATTCAATTATTTATAGTGGAGACCCCTTAAAAGATAAAACTGATGTCACGGAGTGTAGGCTGATGTTGTCCACTGTGGAAACATGGGAAGAAATAAAAGTTTTGCAAGATGAAGTGGCAGAAACTGAAAGACAAGGGTGGATTAAAGCAGGGTGCACACAAAGACGGGCAGCAGAGGTGTGGGTGTACAAGGATGGAAGCCCAGTCCTACCTGATAGTTTGTTGTCACCCATGACAAGAAAGTATCAAGGCTCTGCACATGTTGGGAGGGATGCTATGATGCAACTCTTTCGGCAAACATGGTTTAATCCCGGATTTAGAACAATTGCAGAAGTGCTGTGTCAAAGATGTGTAGTGTGCTAACAGCAAAATGTGGGAAAGAAAACCCTGGTCATAGTAAGTCATGTGGGAAGATCTGGAGGACCGTTTAATAGGATGCAACTTAACTTCATTGAAATGCCCCCTTGCAATGGTTTGAAATATGTTTTGATGATTGTGTGTTTGTTTTCCCATTGGGTGGAAGCATACCCAACTAGGCATAATGACAGCCTAACTTTAGCAAAACTACTCCTTAGAGAATTCATTCCGTGTTTTGGATTTCCGACTTCTTTGGAATCTCATAGAGGGACTCATTTTAGCAATGAGGTTTTAAGGAAGCTTTGCGCAGCATTAAAAAATTGAGCAAAAGTTACATTGTGCATATTAACCAGAAGCGTCTGGAGTGGTTGAGCAGGTTAATGGAATGCTGAAATCCACATTGGCGAAAGTGTGTGCGTCCACATCTCTGAAATGGCCTGATGCTTTGCCTTTGGTGTTAATGAGTTTGAGAAGTACCCCATACAGAAGAACTGGATTGTCCCCACATGAAATCATTATGGGTAGGGTTATGAGACAGCCTGCAGTCTCAGCAAATCAGTTAGTGAATATTACTGATGATTTGGTACTTGATTACTGTAAAGGATTGGCTGATGTGGTACGTTCTGTGTCTCAGCAGGTTGGGGAAGCTGCCACTTCACCTCAACAGGAGCAGTGCCACGACCATAGTCCCGATTACTGGGTCCTGGTGAAGAAACACGTATGCAAATCATGTTTGGAGCCTCGGTGTGGGCCTTACCAGGTGATCCTTGTTACCACAACTGGTGTCAAATGTGGTGGTCTGCCTAATTGGGTACATGTTGCCTACACTCGCCGAGTCACATGCCCCCTTGAAGGTGCAATACCTGTAGTGGATGTACCGGTGGTCACAGTGAGACGTTCGACTCAGGTCAGTCAAATAGTAGAGGGGGCACCAGCTACTGGGTCTCGAAGCACTAGTTCAAGTAAGGATCCAAGAGAGTCAGTTCCTGTTGGTATCGAGGGTCATTGGGAAAGAGACCTGACTAGGCGAGATACTGACCCAGCTGATGTGTACAGTGCAACTGAACCACAAGTGGTAAGCTGAGGCTGTTAGCCCAAAGGAACCGACAGATTGAGGCAAATCCTGACAGAAGGCAGAGTACCCCCAACTGTTCTTGAAGTCTGGAGCCAATCATGATGATGAGAGACTGATGAGAGACTGATGACTGATGATGATGAGAGACCAACAGTAAGAATGTCGAAAAGAGCCAAAGTACCAAATCGGAAATACACTGCACCTGAGTGGACAATATCAAAGCACCTAAGAGCTCAATAATAATATTTGCTGCAAATATAACACTATATTAAGCATCCCCTGCAAAATGTTAACAGGAGTCATGAAATTCAGTTCTGGAGGAATGGGGAATTCAAACCTGGTATCGATAAAACTCAAAAGCATATGTGCATGCTTGCTAGCTGTTTTTTCTATAGTTAATGCTGTGTTCCTTATTGTCTTAAATCTTCCTCATCATGTCTATATAACATTTTTTATCAAGCCCACTTCTGTTTCTAAACCATTAGAAGAGAAAAATGATGAAATCGAATCTAACATAGTAACTGAAAAAAGTTCTACATCAAGATAAATTTATTAGTGATTTCTCCCTGAACGTCTTTACAAAATTATTGTATGAATACTTTGACACCATGAATGCTCGAGATTGCTAAGTATGTATGCAACTACCTACTTCTGTCTCAGAGAGGGTGACGTACCATCACCTACCTGTTACTTATGGAATTTCATGTAGTGTGATAACAAGTTTGTTTTATTGCAAGGGACAGTTTCAATATTACTATTCAAAATATGATTTAGTTTTTTTCTGAAGTACCAATTAAGAAAAATATGAATATTGTGCCAGACACACAAACAGCAGAAGTAATGAGTCAGTTCTTCCAACCTACACAAACTATAGATACAGTTTATGCACACAGACATGACTTAACATGCTTCTTGCATAATGTAGAAAAGGACTTTGAAAATTCAGTTGAAGATAGACGTGAGGAAATTAAAATAAAAGGCTGAAGGACATTCAAAGGTTCCACCTTGGTCACACAGAAAACTGAACTTAAAAGGGTGATGCACAACCTGCAATAGCTCTAGATTGGCAACATAAGGGAAAGTTATGCATATTACGACGGAGAACTGAATTTAACTATACATTTGTTGGTTCCAGCGAATGTGATCACCCCTTCCAAATTGTGGGAGTATGGGGTTTGTATCTTGGGGGAGTAGATCATGTATTTCCTGGAATAAATTGCATCTGTGGGAAAGATGCCTATTATAGGCTGCCAAAACATTGGTATCGATGCTGCTATAAGGGAATAATATTTCCAAATCATTATGATGTGGGACAAACAGGTGGAATCAACAAATTTAAAAATACACGTTTGAGAAGGGGAGTAAGTGCTGCCAAAGTAATTGGGGATATATTTGGTGCAACAATACCATCAGTTGGGGTAATTCTAAATGTTCACAAAATTCGAAAACTTTACACTGTATTTGATTGTTTAGCAATGATACAGCTGGAGGATTTCTTGCCATAGATTCTGAAATGGTTGCTTTCAAATCTATGGTGTTACAAAATCATCTTGCATGAAACGTCCTTCTTGTAAAAGAGGGCAGGGTCTGCCGCATGCTGAAAGTTCAACAGTGTTGTACTTATATCCCTGACAAAAGTAAAGATTTGCAGGGATATATTAGCAACATTACCCATTTAGAAAAGGATTTGGGTGAACTTAAGGCTGAAGGAGCTTGGGAATCAATTTTGAAAGGGTTTACTTCTGTGGGAAGATGGTTTGCAACCTTCGGAGGTAATTTAGTGGGAAAAATAGTAATGCCCATACTAACTGTTGCCATCTGCTTACTAATAATAAAGTTTATCAAATTTTATAAGCACATGAAAGCAAAGAAAGAAACTAGAGAATTGAAAAGAAAGAAATCAGAAATTGAACTAGAAGAGAGACAATGTGGTTACTACGACAAATAAAAAGCCTTAGAGCAAACTAGGCTAAAACATTTGAAAACATCAGCAGTATAATTGTGACATCAGATAAGATACGAGATAAGAGCATGATGGCTTAATTCACCATCATAGGGGGAATTGATAAAGCAGAGATTTCCCTTAACAAAATTTGAGACAAAACAGAAACGATTATGACATCACTTAGCATAAATGACTACAAATGTGTGAAAGGCTTCACGTTTTTGTAAAATGACAAAATGCAACCTTGATTCAGATACTGCATCGTAAAAGCATGCAGATGCTAGAATAGCTTGTTTACTTTAATAGATATGAATTGTTAACAATTTTAATGATATTGATCTTATGATTTTAATGTGATATTAATAATAACAAAGAAATTCTATATGCAATAAAATTAAAATTTCATGTGTTAGAGATAAATAATTATTTCATGTTGTAACGTGTACACTGAAAATGACAAAAGAAAAGTTGGTATTACACTGGTTTTAGTTGAAGTTATTTTTCTGAAACTTTCCTCTAACGTACCTTTTAAAATGTGTGTGTCTTAATAACATATATTGAAAGAAGATTTATATGTATTTTTCCTATATATGTGAAATGGTGACACTTGCAAAGATTTTATGAGTATCTTATACTTACATGAATGAATTATGACTTGATTGAAGTATTTATTAACGCATTTCTTAACTCATTTATTTGTGAAATTAATATTAGTTGTTATTAACGCGATATTCATAATTCAGCATAATTCATCGTGAATTAGCTGTATTTCATGTAGGCCTCAAATCTTGCTTTCTTTTCCAAGCGTGAACTCATGAACTGAATAATCTGAAGTCTTTGAGAACATTTAGCAAAGTTGCCACTTGTATACTTACTCTCAATAGTTTCCTTTGACAGCATCAGTACAGCTTAACTGCAGTAGCAACATAATCTGTTACATGCTAGAACAGATGCTTGTGAAAGGACTATCAACAAATTCATAAGCAGTTTTTTCACTTATTCTCTGAAATATCTTATTGTTCATACAACTAAGCTTACAATGGTTTAAGGAAACTACGTAACCTGAATTACTTAATTTTTCTGGATTTCTATTCTTTTTACCTACTACATCATCCTCATCCCATCAAAGATGAACAATATGACAGAGTGGTCTGACATTTCTGAAGATGCCAAGGGTTGTCACCCCGGGAAATTTTTGGAGTATAACTGTTCCAATCTTGGAACTGAAAGTGGTGTGGTGAGCTTTGCAGCAGTGCGAATGTCAGCTTAGACATCTGGGGACATACGCGAACTGTGACGTAATACTGAGATCTGCTGCGGACCGGTTTGCTAGCGCAGTGGAACCTTTTCGGCTGAAGGGTTTGCGTCATACGACTGTAACTTTGGTGTTGCAGCAATGAACTAAGACAGATTACTGTAATTAATTAACTGGAACTGGTCACTTGGAAATCACTGAACTTTCTAAGGGTTTGTATGAGGCTCAACTGATTTCCTTTTGATCCACATGCTATAGTTATCCAAAATCTCCCTCAGCTGAGGAAGATTTTTCGCTGTTATCCTTGGATCTCCGGGAATTTAATATTACTTATTAAACCCAGTATTAGTTTAATTTTAGGGCTGCATGCTGTTTATTTTAATGTTCTTTACTTCTGAATGAATAACTAAACTTTGAGACTTAAACTAAAATTCGGCTGATTCTGAGTCATTATTTTGTTGTGGGTAAATCATTTGAATGATATCCTTTTAGTTGGTACATCGAGTTTCTAAATGTTATGAAGAAACATTTGAATGCAACAATTATCTTATTCCTGGTCTCCATTGGATAATTGCTCATCCTCCGAATATCCAGTCCCTTTCTGCACAGAACAAGATACATCGGAGGACCAAACGAGTGTGACAGGTAGCCAGAGCTTAGATGAAATAATTTGAATGCAAATAAGTTTGGGGCCCAGTATAAACACTACAACAGTAGCAAACACTGCTGAGAAGTTGAGAGACATCAGGGCAGCAGATAAATGTGTGTTAATAAGACATGTGTGATCCAAAGTGACAAAACCCTGAGCATCTGTGAGATGGTAAAAAACTTAATTGATTAGGGCTGTAGGACGAGTTTGCACCATGAGAAATGTGCAGTTGTGTGATTACAACCAATTCAAAATCTGTGAAAGAAAGGTTTACTACCAAGAGTTGAAAATGGTCTGCTTCCTTGGCATAATGAGACAGCCTTTAAAAAATGGAATGGTGTAATCTTCTTTCAGAAGGTCATGGACTGAACCATAAGAAATAATTTTGCTAAGCTAATATTATACCATTTATCTTTAAACATTTCGTCAGAATAGCAGCCAACCATTGAACCATGGCTTTAGTTTACAAATACCTTTTGGAAGATATGATGAGAAGGTGGCAGTGATGACTTGGGCAATGAGCAAAGGCAAAGGATCGAAAGACCCTGGAAGGCTTTAATTATTGATTGTATAAAGGAAGTGAGTGTATGTGTTTTTGCACAGTTCCACTGATCATGGGAAAATGAGGAATGACAAAAATGTCATAGAAATTAGTCTTTGGGTCTTTACAGTGTGGTGATGATTTTGTTTTAAGTATATACTTTTTTGCAGCATTGATGCATGTGTTAATAAGAGTACGGGCCGTTTTACTGAAAGGCAGATTTGAATTTCCCCATATTCTTACTTTGCATAAGAGATTTTATTCAATGTTATTTGTACCAGCTTATACAACCTTAGATGACATCATCCTTAACAGAGCAATGGCATCCAAGGTATTTTTCATCACTGTGATGCACTTGCCTGTCTGCCCCTTTGTGGTATGCCAACTGATCTTTCACATGCTGTAGGCTTCCATGGAGTCGGACTCCTGCCATTTACCCTTTTCATCCCTGAATTCTCTTCTGCTATGGGCCCCTTACTCTTGAGCTTTCCGTTGCTACTTGTTTGACTGCTCCATCACAATTTATGATCCCCACACCTCCTATACGCACAGGGAGGGTTTCAATGACTGGCTCAGAATATTCCTGAGGCAGCTGTCCCCTCCATAAGCTATCTTATGGCAAATAAATCGAGCTTAGAAAGGTGCTGGGTGGCTTACCTTTGGCCCAGAGGAATTAAGAAATTATTTCCTAAATATAAGAAGGTGAAGTTTTAAACTTCTTTTGACTTCAGAAGCAAAAGGAATAACCTTTTATTAGAATTAATCATGTCATGGGAGACAGTATTTGAAGTGAGGATCAAGACCCTCATTACGATGTCGGTCGGAGCTGCCTACGACCAACACCATTGCGTATTGGGAACTGACCGACCTCGGGTCGGCGGTTCTGACCGCATTATTTGGATGTGACCGCACATGGTGCAGTCACAAACTTCAATTTTTCAAAGGTAGCTTGTGCGGCCGGCTATAACCACCTGCAGCACAAGCGCCCATTGAATAATGAAAGTTTTTGAACATCCCTGTACCATGTGGCAGGTAACTCACGATGCCTGCCACACGGTGCAGGGATTTTGAGGGGTGCGCCCCGCAGGGCCAAATGCGGAGCGCCAGGAGGAAAGGGGACCCTGCTAGGGGCCCCCAAAGTCAGTTTCCAACAGCCAATCCATGTTGCAAAGGCTGACATGGATTGGCTGTTGAAAACTGACATCATAAACCCGACGGAGGAAACGCCATCCTTAAGGGATTATGAGGACTTTACGGCTGGCTGACAGGCTCCTTGAGCCCGTTGGAACTGCATCGGATTCCCTGGCTGATTTAAACTCCGACCACCGTCATCATAATATGGCGGTCGGACTTTAAACCTACAATGTTGGTTGGAAAGCCCCCGACCAGTGGTCGAGGTTTTCCGACCGACATTGTAATTAGGCCCTAAGTGTTAAAACCAAACAAAGTGAGTCAGTTAAAGTTTATTTGGTGAATTAGAGACAATGGCTACTTAAATGTTTTTCAAGAAGAATATCACTCTTTTGAATTGGTTTTTGACAGATAGGTTCAAGCTACTTGTTTGCAGGATCTTTTCATGCTCAATATATTATATAGATGAGAAATGCAGAAGTTAATTGAGAAACTTATGTTTTTTTGCCTGGTGGAAAATAGAAGAGGTTCATTAGAGGAGGTGGAGATTTAGGGATGTGAAAATAATTTGCTAGTGATCCAAATGTGGGAAAGTGTACATTGAAGCAATGAAGAAGCCCCCATGGCATATAGTAGTGAGGCCAATGACAGTTTTACCACAATGTTTTGCATAATGTATTGATTGCTATCAAGAGTAATAAGTGCAATCTGTGATTATGAACAGTCTTTTAATGAGCATTCAGAGAGAGTGAGAATGTGTATTGCCTCAAGTACGATGTCAGCAGGCCTCGAAAAATCATATTTTACTAGACCTGCAGGTCTAGCAACTTGAACAATCTACTCGGCCTAACTGTAATGTAATTGACTCTTAAACTGGTCTCAAATTGTGTGATCCTAGACAAATATTTCATTTTATAGAGCAGCCTATTCTTCATTATCACATATGAGAACTCCTTCAAATATGCTAGGTCGGCATTTCTGCTGTACAAAAAACTTTCTTTTTGATTTAATAGATTAAACGTTTTCTCCATGTGCAATAAGGATCAAGCCTACATATAGGGTACATGTGACCCCTGACTTGCCTTTTTGTTCCCTAAGAGGCAGGAAAACTTCGCAGTTCATGTTTGAAAACTCACTTATAGTAAATATATCCAAAGATGTTTGGAGATTGGGTTTCAGCAAAAACAATTATCATTTGCACATCACAAAGTTAAGAGTTCTGATTTGTTTTCATCCTATAAAAATGTTCTTTTAACCACAGAAGGATTACAAAAATGTGCCTTCATAACTACTGAAATATATTTTGAAATGTTTGCACAGTTTAGCTATTTTAATGTTGTCCTACAAAACAAATCTGCATCTCACAGTCTTTCATTTCACACACTTTTGCCCAGCACAATTGTCACACTGTTCACTTTACAACATCAATCAATCAATCAATCAATCATGTCACTTATAAAGCGCACTACATACCCGCGAGGGTCTCAAGGCGCTGGGGGAAGAGGGGGGTGGTGCTGCTACTGATCGAAGAGCCAGGTCTTGAGGAGTCTTCTGAAGGCCAGTAGGTCTTGGGTCTGTCGGAGGTTGGTGGGGAGGGTGTTCCAGGTCTTGGCGGCGAGGTGGGAGAAGGATCTGCCGCCGGCGGTCGTTTTCCGGATGCGGGGGACTGTGGCGAGGGCGAGGCTGGTCGAGCGGAGCTGGCGGGTGGGGGTGTAGAAGCTGAGTCGTCTGTTGAGGTAGGCTGGTCCGGACATCCTCTAACTTCATGGTCAGAGAAAGAAAGGTAAATGTAAGGAGACAAACTGACTTTTGACCTCTGTTGGTGAATGCAGAGCAAATGTGACAAGATAAAAACAAGATTTGAATGCTCCTTTACTACTCATTCACTTTGGGAGTGATTAGAGCACATGTTATTTGTCAGCTCACAAGAATGGGTGAGTATGAAATCTGACTCGACATAGCAATTGGGAAGTATATTTCTCGAGCCTGGTCATGAATTAACCTGTCCATAGTTTTCAACTGATGTCATGGTGGTTCAGGGGAGAATCATATAATTATTGGAAGAGCAGGGTAGATCTTGGTGGAGGGCATCAATGCAGGATTAGACTCTTGATTGGAAGTGGTCTTTGCTGTAATTATGTGAAATAAATGCTAATTAACTGGGCTGTAGAAATCCTAGTGTATTCATATATCCAACCATGTAGCGAGTGGACACAAAGGGTGATGGGGAGAATGCATGCAATAAGTCTAACCACTGACAATTGCGTGAGTAGCATGACAACTCCCTCTTTTGCCCACTGTGCCACCTCAGTTTGGACTCAGCCTTATGAAAATCAGTCTTTACCCTGCTCCAATAGGAACCGTCCAGCCTGAACTGCCAAGCCAGGTCTTCCCTGAACTACAACAGAAGCGGTTTAAGTCCAGTTTCACCTTGAATGGGGCTCATCGGTCGGGTGTAGCTTGGTTCCAGTCGCACACAGAGCACAAGACCTATGTCTGTGCATACCCATAGCACTTCGGGATGCTAGATTATTTATCATTGTGTAGGTGGTTGGGACTGTTTGTTATCTTCATATGTAGTCCTTGGCTAATCAGCACCATGTTTACAAATGACATCTTTACCTAAGGCTTTATGATTCTCTTTCACCAGATACTGGTGGTTACTGACTCTGAAAGTGCTCTGGGCTCTGCTAACCAGGCCCAGGGCCAGTGCTCTGTCCTTAAAAGGTATATGGTAAGTGGTGTAATTATAATTGGCTAAGATAACCTACCTGTAAGTCTATAGTACATGGCAGGGCATGTAAGTTTAGAGACCCCAGTGGACTTAATGCACTTAAGTGTGCACTGCTGTGGTGTCTGGTGTCATTCTAAAGTTAGCCTGCCTTGCAATCTGGTATTAAATAAAACTGTGTCCAAATTCGACTTTGGAATTAGAAGTACTTCCAAAGTCCAAAACTACCTTTTAATTATATGAAAGTCACCCCTAAGGTCTGCCCTAGGTGCCCCAAGGGTAGAGTACCTTGTTATAAAAAGCAGGGATATTGTAGAATATATTTTATATGCCCTGGTGGGGGAAGAACAGCCAAAGTCATTTTTCCGCATTGTAGTGCTGCTAGCTCCATAAGCTAAAATGGGAAGGCTTTATTAAACTTTAATAAAGTCTAAAGTTTGATTGGATGTAGCTAGCAATGTAATTCAAAGTATCAACAACTTGCCAAGGTAATATTTATTATAACTATTGCAGGAAAGCAGTTTTAGAACTTACTATCCTTAAGTTACCTAAAACAGCCGTGTAGCAGCCTCTTCTGATTGGCCAGCCTCTGACAGCCTGAGCCAAGCTGCTCCCTGAGTAGGTGTAAAGAGGCCTGGGGCTGAAACAATGCAGGCATTTGGTCGGAGGAAATTTGCTTCTTGGAAAAGCCAGGGACATGAAGGGGTCTGGGGAGATAAATTGGACTTCAAAGTTTGAATCAAAGATATCACAGGATCCAGGCCAGACCAGAGTTCCTTGATCCCCAGCCAGATGGGAGGCCATCTAATTAGATTAGGCGAGGGGCTGGAAGGGGAGTTTAGGGAAAAGTTAGCCACACCTGTGGGTTGAGTTAGCCAGACCTGCACTGCAAAGAGAGAACTTCTCCATTTTGATTTTTGGAGAAATGTTCATTCTTGGACAAACATATGCCATGCTTCCCAGGAAGCTGTTATTGCAGAGTGTGGCAACTTGAATTGCATTGGCTGGGGTGCCCCCTCCTCCTATCAACACAGAATGATGAATAAATATGAGAGCTCTGCAGGAGCCCTTCAGATCCATGCCTGAAACCTCTGGAGAATAAGGACTGCCCTGCTGGCCCCTTGAACCGCACCACAGAGGACTGCACCTGCTACACTCAAAAGGCTCCTCACAAGAAGGACTGTGCCTGCCTTAAAAGATAAGGCGTGGACTCCCTGAGCAGCAACAGTTAGGAAAGTGCTGGAAGGAGTCACCTGCAGCATCCACTGAAAGGACAACTCCAGCTGACCAGCATCAACTGGCTTTTCCTGGTCTGACCAGGTGCATAGTGGGAGTTGGAGTCCCAGACCGCAAGAGGCAAACCACAGCTTCTGAACCTGTGGCCGGTTCTGTTGGACCCTTTCTGACTCTCAAGGAATCATTCAGAAGAAGATATGAAAGTTTGGGAACTTTTTGGCAAGTTTTGTGAAAAAAGCTCTAGAAGAAAACCGGCATCAATGAAGAGATTCAAGCCGGCGAAGTCGAACCGCGGCCTGATCGCACTGGTTTGTCCCACTGACAGTTCCGGAGCGCCTCGCCATCGACAAAGAAGACAAAGCCTACAGGGCTCATTGAGGCATCGTGCTGCAGCAGGCTTCTGTCGTCAATGCGAAATCCGGATCCGAAGCCCCAATCGCTCCAAGTCAGGAGAAAAATCTCAAATAAAGTGGCTAAGTCAGAAGGTAAAAACTGCTCATTGTATTCAACCCACCCTCCATCGCGGTCAGCCTGAAACTTGACTTTGTACCGGTCCAGCGCAACCAGGTAGCCATGGTTGGTACTTTACAGTTTTTGGTGGTAGAAAGCAAATTTTTTTATTTAAACTTTAAACATTCATATCTGCGGTTCCCTACATTAGATATTTGCTGTTTTATTTTCTTTTTAAAAATAAAAGCATAAACTTGTGTTGGATTTTTGTGATGTGTCTTTTACTTATTTACTGTTTTGATGATATTACATGCGTTGTGCAACTGTCTCCTTAAGCCTGACTGCTCATCTGCCAAGACACCAAGGGTTGAGCAAGGATTCGTTTTTTGAGACTTGACTCGACCTTATTAATTATTGTGGTATTATTACTAGCTGTTGGTGCCTACCTGCACCTACTAATAACCCACCTTCCTACACAATCCTATTTGAAGATGTCAGATTTTTAAAACTGGCTGTGATGCTGAAAGTGAAAATGGCAGCCTTGTGATTGGTTAAGCAAGAGAGACCTGTAAGCATCATCCTACAAGAATTTAGTTCTGCCCGTGAACATCAGTTCAATTGGGCATACTGTGTAAGGAAAATACCCGCCTGACTAAATCCCCTGAAGCCGGGCATTACTGGTAGCAGCTGCTGCCAATGAGATTTAATATTGCGGCACTGACGAGTTGTAACATATTTTAATATTCTTCAGAAGCTTTCTCTAATTAACCCATCGCAGTAATTTATTGTCGAGGCCCCTTCACATGTCCAGTGAAATGTAAACGCAATAAAGAAAATACATTTCAGTAGAAAGAATATTGGAGCCAATAAATCGATCGGATTTATGTACAGGTTTCCTACAAAATACCAATAGCAAATACTTATTCATTGAGGACAATACAGTTATCAATATCATAAGCACAAAACCTATCTGTAGTGTATAAAATCTTAGGGACCGTCAATAAATACAAAATAAACTGTACAATAAGAGTTATCAAACCTCTCTATAGCTGCAAAGCAATACATATATAGTCCTCAGCTTTAGTTTAACGAATCACTGCATTCTGTGAGTTTTAGTCAATGTGTGTTTCATTTGACTCAATTTGAGCAACACATATTTAGGAAAAAGAGTTGTAAATGGAAACTAGGGGACTAGATAAATTCTGCTTAGTGCATATGGAACTGTCCGGAAATGCTAAATACGCAGGAAAGGGCAACGACTGAGTAGGCGTAGGCACTCGGCTTCCATTTCCTCGATAAATATTATGATAAAGAATATTAAATGGTCATTGGTTTAAATGAGGATCCCGGGGGACCAGAGCTATATAAATGATTCATTAAATCGTACAATTTCGCATTTTGTAAATAAGGATGACGTGGCTACCACACAGGGATGAGGTTCCCCAGTTGCCAGCAAAGAAGCACAATGGCTTTCAACTTACAACATCCTTCCCTGTTTTAGCCCTGACATCAGAAACGGGGAATGGCAACTCCCCACGAGACAATTTTTCCGCAGCGTTGAAGGGCCCATTTTTCACTTTTTTAATTCTTCTGTCGCTTTGTACATAAATAAGTTGACACACTAAAGTCTGAATTGTCAAGATTTAGAGCTTTGCAGATCCCTACTCAGCACCAATTAAGCATCTATACATGTGTTCATCTACGTGTGCCTGTGTATGCCTGTGTTTGTGTGTGTGAGAGTGTGCTTGCGCATATGCACCTGTTTTCAGGTGTATTGTCTTTCTGCCTTAGAGCATTGGTCTTGGTATGTCTGTTGGCATGAGTGCATGGAAAACTTAATGTCCGGTTGTCCATGTGTAGAGGTATAGGGGCATATGTACAAGGAAATGGTGCAGCGCGGCTCTGCGGCACATTTTGCAGCGCTGCACCATTTACAAAACGCAGGGATGCACCATATTTACAAAAATAGGGAACACCCCTGTGGTTTCCCTAGCGCTGGCACTAAAAATAGCTGTCTAGAGCCAACACAGACACTTTTGCGCCATAGTGCAAGGGTGCCTGCGTTGCAGGGATGATTGTTTATGTGCAGGAAGGTGTCCCTTCCTGCACATAAACAATCAATAATGGTGATTTGCTACTTCTATGCATGCTGCATTCTGTAGCATACACAGATGTAACGAATCGCCATTATTAAATGATTGTTTTTGTGCATGAAGGGACACCTTCATGCACAAAAGCAATCATTAATGGCGCTTTGCTCTTTCTATGTGTGCTGCAGAATGCACCACACATAGAAAAAGCAAAAACAAGGAGAAATAAAAGTATTTCTCCTTGTTGCGCCAATCTAATGCCTGCTTTTGCATGGCGTTCGTTTTTGGCGCTGCCTCAGATTTACAGATCCTTGTAAATCTGGGCATCGTCAAAAGTAATGGTTGTTTCAAGCAGATACCTGCTTGAAAGGGTACCATATTTACAAAGCAGCGTTAAGACACTTTGTAAATATGAAGCTGGGCACTGCACCTCTAGAATGTCAGTAAAAGTGACGTTCCGGTGGCGCAATCCCCTTGTAAATATGCCCCATAGTTCTGATCTTTGCCAATGACTGACTCTGGGTCTGTGTCCATTTGATTGTCTTCTATCTGTGGTCTATGAGTGTGGGAGTTGGTAGCTGTCCTGGTTTGTCCATAGATATCTGTATGTGTACCGGTATGCCCGTATATGTGCATGTATGTGTGATGTATGTCTGTGTTCACATGTGTCTATGTACATGCACTTCACAAATGACAAAGCAGTTGGATTTGACGATGTTTTCATTCGAGGTACAGCTACAAAGATATACATGGACAGAAGAGGCAGCTTTTTTAGTGATAAGATCTGATACCTCCAGTATTCTTATGTCTCATACACTAAACGCTGTCAGCATTTCTTTTAGTGATATTACAGACCTTCTATGCACAGTGAGCTTACTTCAGGTAGCTTTTCTCACTGCGAATTCAAATATGCCATTCATTTCCTTTTGTTGTGGGCTTTTCTGATAATTGTTTTTTTCCCTTAATGTGCCCAATTCATGTCAGTTAAAATGCATCTACTTCATATGGATTAGGTATCAATCAAGGAAAGAGCCCCTTGTATTGAAAGACCTGCTACAATGATGAATGACAGTCTAGAAAAAATAACACGTTGCCCTGCACACAAACCAAAAACTGTTTTCAAGTGCCTTCCTTGTTATTTGGCAGCACTTAATGGTAGTGCCCTGTGACTACTTACTTTACTTTACTGCTTACTTTACCTTTACTTATGGAAGCACTGGCCCTGGAGTGTTGGCATGATGATGAACGTGTGATGTTGGTCATACATCGTTGTCTTCATCATTCCTAGACGTTCCTCATCTGGCCATATACATGATGGTTTCCACTTTATAAGCTGCACATTTGGGCAGCATCCCTGTCCATTATTATTTTGCACACCATGCCACCTCAGTTTGGACCCAGCCATATGCAAATCAGTCTTGACCCAGTTCCTATGGGAACAATCTAGCCCGGACTGGCAAACCAGGTCTTCCTTGACCCAAGACACAAACAACCTAGGACTGGTTTCGCCCTAGTTAGGGATCATCAGTGAGTTGTAGCTTGGCTGCTGTGAAACAATGTGCATGGGCAGACCTGTCCCACTTAGGGCACCACATTAAAGTATTCAAAAGTGATTAATGTAATGCTTGAATTAATCTCAGCCACTGGTAATTACTCGGGCTGCATCCCACTCCATCAATGCCACCTATTTGGACCCAGCCTTATGCAAATCACTCTTGACCCTTCTTCAATGGGAACAGTCCAGCCCGAGCTGCCGGACCAGGTCCTCCCTGAACTGGAACACAAGCAACCAGAAACCAATTATACCTGGCGGATGAGCCCATAAGAGCAAAACCTGTTGTGAGTTGCTAGTGTTTCGGTTCAGGGTGGACATGGCCTGGCAGCTCAGGCGGGACTGTTACCACTGGAGCAAGGTAAAGGCAGATTTGCATATGGGTGGGTCCAAGCTGAGGTGGCATCGTGGTGATAAAACACCTTCTGAAAAATCACATATCTAACTCTATAATTTAGGAGGTGCAGCGCCTCCGGTCTAACAGTTGCACCCGGTGGAGGAAGGAGCCATTACACTCTGCAGACAACCATATCTCTCATGTGTGGACCCTCTATGTTTTTTTTTTTTTAATAACAAATTTTATTTGGTTATTTTGCAGTATATCGGGCGTTCGCCCTATCATAGCGTGCGTGAACAGAGGGATACGTTTCGCATCGATAACCATTTTCATGATGATAAACATTACCCGCCAAACATGCAGGCAAAACAAAACTTCAAACAATATGCAGACAGTGGTCCATCTCCGTGATATCGTACATAATGCAGCAGAGTCTAGATATACTTTACAACAAAACAATAAGACAATCCCATGATATAGCAGGGGGTGATATTTGGCAGGGAGCAGAGGATCCCATCTACAGGTCCTCCTCCGGTAGAGGGGGTAGGTCAATACCGCGATATGTCGCCCATCGTGACCAAATCTTGCGATGTTTCCTGGGGCAACCCCGGGCCTCAAAGACTGCAATCTCGGCACCCATACATGTGTCCATGGCGCTTTTCCATTTGCCTATAGTCGGGGGAGATGACGCCTTCCACCCCTGCGCGATGTCCCGCTTGGCAATAGTGAGGGCGAGGAACAGCAGATGTTGTTTATAGCGGTTCCCCCGATGTCGTCAGAGGAGTGCAATAGGAATAGCCGTGGATCAAGTGGGAGCACCCACCCCAGCACCTCACTGAGACATGACCTAACCCTATTCCAAAAGGGCTGTAGGGCCGTGCAGGCCCATACCGTATGTAGGAAGGACCCATCCTCTCTGTCACACCGCAAACACACCGGGGACTGGATGACCCCCATTCGCCACAGTCGTACTCCTAGTGTAATACACTCTATGTAAGTATTTAAACTGGATGAGCCTGTAGCGTGCGGAAACCGCCGCGCCCCTCGGGCTGGTTATTGCTTCCGTCCAGTCATCGTCCGTTAAGTCAGGAATGTCTGCCTGCCAGGCTAGTCGGGTTTTGTCGAGAGTGGTGGGAGTGTGGGTCGTCAGTGTTTGGTATATTTGTCTGATTTTGTGTAGTCCAAGGTCCCCCATAAGCAGGCGGCCTTCCAATGGCTGGAATTCGGTGAGTACCTCTATATTACGGATCTGGGGGGAGAGCGCATGTCGGAGCTGTAGAAATTAAAAAAATTGTGACTTATGAAGGTCAAAGTCTGTCTGTAATTGTTGAAATGATTTTAGGACAGTGCCCCTCATTACGTCCCCTAGGGTCGAAATTCCACCAGGTCCCACCCCGAAACCCACTCAATGCGGTAGCAGTTCTGAGGTATGTACCGTGCCACAGGGGGGTTTGATGGGTAAGTTTCCCTTTCCATCCCATTTGTCTGGTCTTAGCCCTCCATAACTGTATGGCTACCTTACCAGCCGGCGGTAAATGGTCGAGCCGGGTGGAGCTATAAAGCAAGTGGAGCAGTGGGGTTTGTTCCATTGCAGCGTGCTCAATAGCATATGCTGGATCGGTAGGAGAATTATACCACCATTCGTTAATTACAAGAATGTGAGACGCGACTTAGTATGAGTAGATATCCGCTGCCGCTATCCCCCCACAATATGTAGATTGTGTGCATGTACGGAGTGCTACGCGAACGGCCCCCCCACCCCGAGGAAATTGTTTTGTATTGCATTCATCTGTGCAAACCAAGCGCGTGGGATAGGATAAGGATAATTTTGGAGGCGGTATAGGATCCGAGGCAAAGAAACCATCTTAAAGATGGCTGAGCGCCCATAGAGGGATAGAGGGAGAGCGGACCATATCGTTGTTTCATTCTTGAGACTGATCAACAATGGGGTGATATTATGTGCCCATGAAATCTTGGGATTGGGGAGATGTAAATCCCCAAATACTTGAACCCATCTGTGGCTCGGGAGAGCTGCGCGGCCCATGTATCACGGCCTTGGAGTCCGCACACTGGAAAGAGGATGGATTTAGCAGGATTGGCGTGGAGGCCCGTGGTGCCCCCAAAAACCCTAAGAATTTGCAGTATACGGGGTCCTGAGTACCATGGGTCCGTCATGAAAAAGAGAACATCGTCAGCATACAATGCTATACGATCTGACCGTGTCCGGGACCAGTCGAACCCCCTGAGCACCGGGTCACTTCTGACCCAGGCCACCAGCGGCTCGACTGCTAAGGCAAACAGCAATGGGGACAGTGGGCAGCCCTGACGGGTACCCCTCTGAACCGGAAAGGGGCGAGAACGGTGTCCCGCAATCCAAACAGATGCTGTCAAATCTGTATATAACAGGCGTATATATGTCAGGAAGTGGGGTCCAAAGTTTATTGCCTCCAGCAGTTGAAAAAGATAGACCCAGCTCAGCGAATCAAATGCTTTGTCTATATCAGCTAATAATAGAGCAGCAGGTCGGCCAAGGGTAGGGGCAGCAGCGATGGCATTATGGACTCGTCTGATATTGTGTCTAGTGGCTCTCTGTGGCATAAAGCCCGACTGATCAGGGTGGACCAGGTCCGTGATACACCCCCTGAGGCGGTCGGCCAGGACCTTCCCTAGTAATTTGGGTTCAAAATTGATAAGGGAGATGGGGCGGTAAGAAGATGGGTCTTCCGGAGGTCGGCCAGGCTTGAGGAACAGCACAATCTCCGCGTGTCGCCAGTCCCGCGGTAGAATTGCCGCGTCTGTAGCGTCTGTGATGGTCGCCAATAAATGAGGCCCTAGAAGCGACATATGGGATCGGAGGAATTCCATGGGGAACCCATTGGGACCTGGGGCACGACCCGGCTGCAACGCACTGAGGGCGCCGGTCAGTTCCTCAAGTGTAATTGGGGTCTCCAGCCGCTCCCGGACGGAGTCGGGGAGCCGGCGAGGCGGAATGTCCACTAGGAACTCCGCAATGAGTTCGGCAGAGATCTGCTCCTGCTGGGCGTATACGGATGTGAAATGCCTTGCAAATTCCCCTGCCACCTCCCCGGGTGCCGTGTATAGGGACCCGTCCAATCCCCGAATGGTAGGTGTAATAGCCGGGGCGCCATCTGCTTGACACAGTCTATGGAGCATTTTACTTGATTTATCGCCCCACAGATATATCCGATGCTGTGACGCCTCCCAAATCTCCTTGGCTTCATTCAATAAGTATTGACGCAGTTCTTGTTGTGCAAGGATCAGGTTTCGGCGGATGATGGGACTGGGATTGGAACTAAGCTGAGAGGCCAGGGTCGCCTGGCGTGCCTCTAGGGTATCAAGCTGCTCGCGGTGGGTACGTTTCTCTTCTGTGCGATAGCTAATTTCGTGACCTCGGACGGTCGGTTTTAGGGCTTCCCAGAGAGTAGTACTCGAAGGGGCCGAGGGACCGTTGTCTGCCAAATAAGTAGTGATCGCAGTATTAAGCATACCTTGATAGGCTGGATTTCAGAGGTGCCAAGGGGACATTCTCCAGCGAAATGGAGGTCTACGTGAGCATGTATGAAATCGCATTGCTACCGGGGAATGATCTGATAGTCCGCGGGGCTGATGTCGTATCTGTGAAAATCTATGGAGAAACACCCGGGGGACAAAAAAGTAGTCTAATCTAGATTGTGACCCATGGACTGTCGAAAGGTATGTATAGTCCCGCTCTGTAGGGTGGAATTCTCGCCATATGTCGGCCCAGTCCAGCGTTGATGCCAGTGTGTATAGTTTAGTCGGGCCCGGTGGTTGAGGGGAATTTAAGTTGCGCTGTCGGTCTAACGGCCCCATGGTGTCGTTCCAGTCACCCCCCATCAGGGTCAAACCCGTTGGAATGGCTCCCCATGCCCCCAAAAGATTCTCAACAAAAGTAGCTCCTAGTGGCGGAGGGGCATAGATACTACCAATGGTGGTCTGTTCCCCATAAATCGTACCCGTGACAAAGAGGAATCTGCCCCCGGGATCTGCTCTATGTGATATATACTGAAATTGAACCCTGCGGTGGATAAGGACAGCCACTCCCCTGGACCCTCTCGTGAACCCTGCGTGGTAAATGTGATAAAAGCCGAAGCGGGCGAGGCATGGGACTTTAGTCCCCAATAAGTGGGTCTCTTGTAAGAGCAGGATATCTGCCCCATACCTCTTCGCCTGTCGTAGGACTGCGCTTCGTTTCACTTTATTCAGTAATCCCCGGACATTCCATGAGACTACCATTAGGTCTCCGAGGGGATCTACTTCATCGGGCGCCATCTAGTCCCTGGGAGGGGTTGGATAAAGCAAGGAGATCTGCATAGAAGAAAATGTGGAAAATAGCCCATCGTCTGCATGTACCAAAAACGTAAGAAAGAAAAAAAAAACCATTAAAACTGCAATCCCAAAGGGAAAACCCCCCCACCCGATACTACCAGGAACAAGGAGCATCTGTCGCGGTACGGATAGTGGCGGACCCCCAACGGGGGGCCCCCGAGTATCGCACCAATGGTTCCCACCCCACCCTATAACTCTAAGAAACCTGGGGGTGCAATAGGTCTTTGGCTTAGCGGCCCATAGTCAAGCTCCCCCGCCCGCCCAGAGAACTACATTACTAATGTGGATCCAAACATTGTCAGTGTCTTACAGATTGCCATGTGGGCTGTGGGATGATCTGGATCCGTCAAGGTGGCCGCCCAGGGCTCGCCGACGCTCTGTCCGATCCCGGCCCCTGCCGCTTCTGAGATTTGGTGTGTCGTGGCCGCTGACTCCGTGAGCCACGGGAGGAGTCTGAGTCTATTGCCGATGGAGAACGCGCTCGAAGCTGTGGGCGCTCATCTGTCCAAGCGAAGACCGCCTCAGGGGTGTCGAAGAAATGCGACTTTGAGTTGTATATGACGCGCATCCGGGCTGGATACAGCAGCATGTATTGTATGTTCAGTTCTCTAAGTCTCCGCTTCGCAGCCATGAAGGATTGGCGTTGCTGTTGAACCAGGCGTGTATAGTCCGGGAATATCATGATAGAGCGGGAGTCGTGTACAAAACTGTCTTTCTGTGACCTGGCGAATCGCAGTATGGCATCACGGTCCGCATAGTTCATGATCCTGGCGATGATGGGCCTTGTGGCCGCGCCCTGGGGGGGCCTCTGCGCCAGGGCCCTGTGCGCCCGTTCCACCACAAAGGCCGAGGATAGCAGATCATTAGGCATCACATCTATGAGCCACTTAGTGATAAAATTCGTCGTTGAGACCCCTTCGCAGCCCTCGGGCAGGCCCACGAAGCGTAGGTTGTTCCTTCGAGCTCGGCCTTCCGCATCTTCCGCTCTAGAGGCCAGGTCCTGCGTGATGACCATGAGTTTGTTCACTTTCTTTTGGAGGGAGGTCACGGAATCTTCCACCGTCGAGACCCTCGTTTCGGCCTCGGTGATCCGGTCCACCGCTCGTCTGAGATCTTGGCACAAAAAGGAGACTTCGGACCCCACCGCGCCGATCTTCGCATCTAGCGTATCACGGGCACTGTTAATCGCCACCAGGAGGGCCGCATTGTCCGGGGTCGAGCCACCGCCATCCCCACTCGCAGTGCCTCCCGCAGCCGTAGTGAACTGGTCAATGGTGCCTTGCTTGGGGCCAGCCCCGCCCGGGCCGCCTTTGCCCATCAGGAGGGAAGACCACGGGCCGTGCAGCCGGCGAAGGGACGAGGAGCCCACACCAACCGGGCCGACAACCGCCTCGCCAGGCGGGACCAGGATGACAGGGGCCGTAGAGGCACTGCGGCCGGCAAGGCACTAGGCACAAACTGAGGGTCAGGCCGAGCGTTCAGCGTCCGTTGATATGTGAGCCCCACGTGGGGGGAGCAGCAAGGCCACGAACCCCGGCCAGATGCGGGTCCTCCGCTGCACAGATCCCCGCCCACTCGTGGCAGCACCCAGCGACCACCGGGCAGCCAGGACCCGGCCGTGCAGTCAGTCGTGCGGTCTCCGGGGTCCGAAGGATGACCGTCCGGGGCCCACCTCCGCGATATAGGCTCCCTGGCAATGAAAGGCTGTTCCCAGGGTGCTCATAGGCGCTAGTGCTCCCAAGGACTGATTCGCGGCCCGGCAAAACTCTCACAGGGACAGCAGGGGGGAGGAGGTAGCCGCCGGATCGCTCACCGTCTGTGGTCCGTGGTAGCTACCCGGCCTCGGGTCTCCAGGGCCTCACACGGCCAGCTTCTCCGGGGTCCGATCTCGCCGGCAGCGGGCGGGGCCTCACTCCCGCCGCGGATCACTGGGCAAGGGCCCGAGCAGCGCCACAGGACAGGCACCGCCGCACCTCCAGCCCCGCGCCAGGAAAATGGCGGCCGCTGGATAGAGGGGGCGGGGTAGCGGTCTCCACTCGCCGACTCAGGTCGCACCGGCATGCAGCTCACAGGGGGGGGGCACAGGGCACCTTCACCCCGGACGCCGCTCGCCGCACAGCAAGCGGGGGCCGCGCTGCAGCTCCGGTTCCCAGTCTCCAAGATGGCCACAATGGTCGGATCGGCAAGCGGCGCCGGGACCGGCGCTGGAATCCCCGCTGCCCCCGGGCCAATCGTCCCGATGTAGGGATCTCCGGTCCCCTAAGTGAGAGGGGCAATTGGCACTGCGATCAGAGGCTTCTCCGGGCAGGATAGTGCAGGATGTTTAGCAGGATTACGGCGTGGGTGGACGGAGCTCAGCTAAGCTGCATCCGCCATGATGGCCAGTTAAACCACGCCCGACCCTCTATGTTTTTGGCCAATTTGACCACACATATATTGTTATATCAGGAGCAACATTCATAGTATTCTGTCCTATACTCAAGACAGGAAAGCAAGTTCAGTAAGAGCTTTCACTCGTTCTCATAACTTCTCAATGTTTGGCTGTAATTCACTTATCATGGTTTCAATATGCTTAACTCTGTTGGATACTTTCTGTTAGCTGTCCTGTCGCAAGCTCGGGTCCACCTAAACTGAGTCAATTTTATTTTCTAGTGTTTGATTGATAGCTGTAATTCCCTGAAGTATTTTGCTAATATGTCCTGCAGCTTCGTTGCTCCATGACCTGCTCCTCTGTCAATTGTTTAGTTGCTATAAATGTTGGTTCCTTTATGAGTTTCAGTTGAGGTTCCAGAACTGGACCTTGCCTTTCGGTAGCACCGGGGTTAACCATATATGTGGACAATTGTCCATGTGTTAAGGAAGCTTAATATGCAGTGATGGTTTATACTTCCACAATTCCATCAGTTCAAAGAGGCTGGCTCTAGCTGACTGCAGAAGCTCTACGGTCAAGTCAGGTGCCAAGATATGATGTGGCGTCTTTGGGTGCATAGGGGCCAAACAATTGTTTCAACCCCTATGGCCTCATCAAGGGCAAAGGGCCCCCGTACACACTGGAACTATAGTTTCATCCTTTTTTGTCTCTGCAATTCAGAAGCACTTTGAAAACCTTACGTCAACTTTACAAAGTGCGTAGTGTGGACTTATTCAAAGAATCTGCATCTTAGACCCTGGTGAGCCACCATTTATTGTTGTCTTTTTATGCATATTTCTTGGGTCTGTGGTCCGAGTGGTACAAGTAATATTCACTCTCTCTGGACTTTTGTTGAGCTAGGGGTGCAAGTCTCGCCCTGCTGGCGGCGGCCCTCTTCCCATAGGATTGGGGGTGCTCCACAAACAAACAAGGCTGCCAAAGCCGCGGTCTCCTGGATCACTGTGCAGCTCACCAACGTTTTGCTGTGGCTCATTGTGCATTATGTTCAGACCAGTGCTAGTGCTTGTCTGAACCTCTGTGACTCTTCATTAGATGCCACTTCTCTCGTGTGCTGCTGTCCTCACCTGGAGGTGTCTGCTCGCTCACCAGGCGGTGCTGAGCTCCCAGCCCTGGATCCCCCAGGTGATGCCCGACTGCAACTTTCGCCACAGCAAGCCCCAGGGGTCAGAGCCGCGCTGGTCTTTCATGCTGACCCATTGCAAAATGGGGGCCAAGAAAAGACTGCTATGTTCACAAGTAGGGGGGCTCAAATATAGAAAGTAAAACTTGTTCATGACCATACACAAGAAAGACAGTCTCTTGCTTTAAAAGTAGTTGCAAACACAATGATGCAAGGTAGTTTTCATTGTGAAAAGCATGATAAAATATTAGCATAGAACATAAGCACAGGAAAAACTCCAGCCCCGTCAATATTTTGGGGTAAAGTCTATGCATATTTTGGAGGAACAGATAATATTCATAACTGCTAAGGGCAGACCAAGTATACTTGAAACCAATTATCTTGAAAGGGCATATGATCATGTTTTCTGCATTGAAGTTATGTGAGGATTATTTTGTAGTAGGTAAACTACTTTGAAACGATCCATTTGATGAGGAAAGATTTTGTCGCTGCAGTATGTATTGCCATCCAACTGAATTACCGCTCCACTAAAAGAGAAGATACAACTTTAGGGTCTTCTTATGTACCCCACATGGGCGTTCTCAGTAGTTCACCCAACAGACGTTAGTATAGAAGCATTTATTGCTCAGTTCTGTTATGCAGGTGTGGCTTTCTGAAGGGGCTATTCGGCGAATGATGGCCAACTATTCTTTCAAATCCCAGCAGACATCATTTCACGGAGAAATATTGTATTGTACGGCTTACTATTGGTGTTTGCTAGTAATGCAGGACTTGCTATAGTAAAATGTTCTTTTCTCTTCACTGGATCCACACTTTATGAGAATAACAATGAAACCATTTAAAGATTATCTCGAATTACGGATGCAACTGATTGGAAATGACATCCGTTTTACACGTGGATAAAGTATTACATCTAACTATGTTAAATTGCAAATAACATATATAAATACAAGCAGAACGACCAACATAAACCCATACAGAATATCCTAAAGACACAATGTGTCACACATTTATGAAATATTGCAAGTTCCTTTAATAAATACTTTAAAGACACTAAAGGAAATGATTTCTATTTGTATGCTGTAAACAATATCTCAATGTAGGATGCCTATTGACTATATAGTACCAAATTGCAAAAGGTTTAGTGCATTCTTAAGAATTCCCCTGAAGCGGACATGCTTCTTTTAGTGCAGAGGTTGCACATCTACGGTAAATTTAATTGATTGCTAGTTGCATTTGAGACACACTTCTCCAGTTTCAATACTGTGATCAAACAGCCCTCTCGTTACACTGCTGAAGTTTAAGAGCTTTCCCATTTCAAGAGACTGGCTGGATATCTAGCCATCAGAGAGATCCGTCCTAATGCTGTGTCCTTTCTTCTTCCATTTAATCAGACAGTGTGGCTCCGGAATAAGAGGGCAATGGTCTTTCAGGAACAAATCAATAATAAATAGTTTGGTTTATTAATACGCACAGCAAAGAGAGCAAACAGATGGTGTGGGATTTCCAATACTCAGCTACGTATTTGAACATCTTATCAACTAAAATCAGACTTCTGTGGCTTTTTAAGATGGATTTTAGCCTCGAAACTAATACACGCTGAGGCAAATTCGTCCCATTTCAGAGACGATTTTTGAAAGCATCTTTCGCTTTAGTCTTAACCATCTTTCACTTAACTTAAAATCTGCCTGTAAATGTTAACGATAAGTAAACAATAAGGGGCATATTCACAAGGAGTTATCGCCGCGTTAGCAGCACTTTTCTGTCTCTAATGCGGCGATCATTTTATCGCTCTATTACCAAGCTGTCGCTATCAGCCTTTAGCGACAGTTTTCAGGCGAAAACGTCCGTTGTAAAGATCGCTACTTCTGTTAGCGATAGTTATATGCAGGAGAGGCGTTCCCGTGCAAAAACAGCCGCAAACCCCACTACTCCATATTCACAAGGGGATCCTTGAAGTCCTGAAGACCAAAAAACTGTCTCTAACTGCAGTTAGAGCCAGTTACTTAAGACAAGAAAATAGCAGGTCTTAAAAATGGGGATAACACTTGGGGCCTCATCTCAGCAGGTTTTGGTGCAGGACAGCGCTGCAAGCAATGTTGCAGTGCTGCCCTGTGACAAAACTACAGTGCAGGAATGCGCACCATCAATAAGATAGTGCGCATTCCTGTGCCCCATTCATGAAAAGTGTTGCAGCGCTGCGACAAGACAGCGTTGCAACACTTCTCACTACGCCCTTCTTGCGACAGCATGGATGCGCTGTATTCACTGGACAGCGCTCCATGACGCAAGTAATGACAGATATGTCAGGAATCCTGGCGTATCTGTCTGCGCTAAAGTCACGCATTGCTGCAGTCGTGTCACAACCATGACGCAACTCCAGCAATGCATGGGGCCAGCCTATCCCTGTGACACTGCGTCACCCTCATGCCTGCCATCAGGCAGGCGGAAGGCACTGATGCAGTGCCGTTCATGAGGGGTGCCCGAATGTCGGCGCTGTTGGAGAACCTTCGGTGGTGGTTGCGCGCTGCGGTGTCATCGTTTGGAAGCATTGGTGGAGTGTTGGTACGGAGGGAGTTGACAAGACTTTCTTCGGTGGCCTTGATCCAGCTGCGAGGGGGTGCGATGATGGTGGTGGCGTCCGGTGGGCAAGGTGCAGGCGTGATGTTACCAATGATGGTCGGTCCTGGATAGTCCGGTGTTGTGGCTGTAGTTGAAGTTCCCGCTGGCGGAGGTGACGTGCTCAACCATGTGTCCTGCTATGTGGCTTGTTGAGGTGACTTGCTGCTTGCGTCTGATGTAGGGGACCTTCCCCAGGAGGGGGTAGCGTTCTGGTCACTGGGGTTGTCCAGGTGGAACTTGAGTTCACCGAGTAGGATGTCGTTGGTGGATGGGAGACCCTGGGGTGCAATGAGGTCTACAATGGTATTGGAGAATGAGGGGCCATTGCCCGGGGGTCCTGCACATGAGGGTGCCGCAGAGGATGTACTTGGGCTTGGTCCGGATCTGGGAGTTTAGGTGATCCATGGTCACCCTTGGGTCATTAGAGTGCGTGGGCAGTTGGAGTGTGCTTCTGTAGTTGATGGCAATGCCTCCTCCTTGACGGTCGGGGTGCTCCTTGCGGGTGATACTGCAGCCGCCAGTGATGGCGATGGCGATGTCCGCTCTGGAGCAGAGGTAGGTCCTGGCAGGCGAGCTGGTGTCCAGGGTTGATGGGGAGGAGGGTGCTGGCGTTGTAGCGGTGGAGTGTCCAAGAGGAAGGCTCCTTGGTGCTGAGCGCGGTCCAGGGGCAGACGGATGCAAACGGCGGAGCCTATGCGTTGCCTTTGGCACGGGAGACGACCATTACAACGCAGGCAGTACATTGTTAACAACGCAACTCCGACAACACAGGTCCTTTACATCGCATTTGATTACAACGCATTGTGAGGACAGTAATGGGGTAATTAAAAGGTCTTCGGGTGGGTATGGGTTTCAGATGTCTGATCAGGAAATTGGGGTGTGTTTTGGGGGTAAAATATGAATATTGGGGTGTGTTTTGGGGGCTCAAAAAGGAATTTTAGGGTTCACAGTTTGGTTTGGGGTACAAAGGTTAGTTTTTGGGTGTACTCACTGAAGTGGGAATAGTAATTTTTACGTCTCCTCTATGACACACCTTCCCTACTGTTGCAATATGCCTAGTATTAGTATCCATTGGTATGGAATGCCATGTAATGGCATGCGTCGCAACTACGTATGTACCTTTGGCACACGAGTGGTATGCCCGCTGTGCATGGGCGCACAGCGGACGCCATTGAGAAGTGCGGGGGGCTGGACAGCTGGGAGGTGGTGAACGCCGCAAAGAACACTGGATGGGGCATGGACGCGGGGGGGTGTGTGTGAGCGGGTGTTGTAAATATTTTAATAAGGGAAGTCTTACCTCGAAGTCGGGTCCTGTGTCTTCGTTGCTCCTGCTCTCCTGCGTCTGCTTCCAGGAACAGGAAGTAGGCAGCCAAACTCCCTCCCCTGAGCCAATCACAACGCTGCGATGTGGCGGTGGGATTGTCAATTGGCAACGGGACAAGGCATGCAGCCAGGGGCTGGAGGGGTGGGCATGTTCTCCATGCAGGCTGTAATGCGGCCTGCATTACGAACAGGGAAGTGCGCATGACTGCTTTGGGCAGCCTGAGTGGGCCGACCAAACAGTCATTGCGCACTTGAGTGGGCATGCCAATCCGCCCATTCCTTGCCCCATGCTTGGAGCAGTCCTACCCACCCTCCCACCCGCAAAGGAAACAGCATGGTTACATCAGTAAGTTATCATCATGTGATGATTGTTCCTCTTCTGCACTGCTTGAAAGCAGTGGGGCAACGCTCTTCCGCCATAGCGGATGAGCCGCCACTGGGGGTGCGTCATCTACGTGTGCTAGGCCTGGGCGACTCGACCCCCAGGCGTCCTGCGCTACGCATACCACCTTCTCCTTACCTGGACATTGACACCGTGGCGTAATCTGCTGCACTCTCTCCAAATCTGTGACTCAGCCAGCAGGAGCCTCAGCCAGGTGTGATTTCACAAGCCTGGATACAGCAGTTGCCGCCAAGTCCGCTGGTGAACCTCCCGATGCAGTTGAAGCAGCAGGGCCCCCTTAGGTGTGAAGTTGCAGCGCTCCCGCCACAGAAGTTCGGCGCAGCTCAGGGCCCTCACCCTCCACAGCGTCCGGCCAGTCCAACATCATCCGGCCTGTGATGCAGAGAGGCAGCACCCACCGTTGGTATTCCCCTCGGTGCACCCCGGTGTAGTGGTGGATCGTAGTATGCGATGCAGACCTCCCTAAGTTGGGGCGCAGGAGCGCCTCTGCTATTAACAGCTCCAAGGTACACAAGGTGGTCTTCTCACACAGGTCAGCAACGTGTCTCCATGCGACCTACCAGACTTCACCACCAGGTTCGGGCGATCATCATGCCTCAATGTCTACCACCATGGCTCATCGACTCTACAGCTCCTCCGCATCCCACTCCAGGCTCCAGACGCAGGTCCAGCATGGCATCCAGGCTCCAGACGCAGGTCCAGCGAGGCATGCAGGCTCCAGACGCAGGTCCAGCGAGGCATGCAGGCTCCAGACGCAGGTCCAGCGAGGCATCCAGGCTCCAGTCGCAGGTCCAGCGAGGCATCCAGGCTCCAGACCCAGGTCCAGCGAGGCATCCAGGCTCCAAACGCAGGTCCAGCGAGGCATCCTGGCTCTCATCCTGGTCATCCCGGATGTTGGGTGGCTTGCAGGGGTTGTTGATGTGTGCTGCACTTGGCCCTGGCTGCTCCATTCTGCATTTGTTTGGTTTTCATGCCTATTTTCTATTGGATGTTGACTGATAGGCTATTTTCTGCATTAGAGGCAAGAAAAACTCACGTTGGGCTGACTAACGTGAGTTTTTTTGCCGCTAATGGGCCTATCGGCAGTTTTCACCCACTAACGCCGGATTTCCTATCGCCATCGCACTGATATTAGCGGCAGTTTTCACCGCTGTTCCCTGATGCTATCAGCATGTAGTGACGGCTTGTTAATACGCTGCTAACATGGCGATAGTTTTCAGGGTTAGGCGGCGATAAAAAAACTGCCGCTAACTGGCGTTTGCGATAGGTATCGCCGGTCCTTGAGAATATCTCCCTAAGTCTGTTGGAGAACAAAATTTACAGGGTCATTGATTTGCAGGACGTAATTGGATGAAACAAGCGGTAGTTCTGGCTGCCCCTTTTGAAACAATGGGCCGATTTACAAGCCCCTTGTGACACATATGCGCCACCGTTGCGTCACTTCTGTGACGCAGCGGCATCGTAAACAATGCAACATATTTACAATGTGACGCATCTAGGGAGATGCGTCACATTGTAAAGCCCTGCGCTACATTATACCTGTGTCAGGAATAATGTATGCAGGGTGGGCGTTCCGTCGCAAGAAAGCCTCATAAAAGTGATGCAGTGAAATCTACAAGATTTCACTGAGTCACTTTTACGACGCTGCTGTGTCAAAACCTTACGCCTGCTTGAAGCAGGCGTAAGGAGTGACGCAGCATGATAGGTATGGGCTGTCCCTGAGCATTGCTGGAGTTGCATCGCGCTTGCGACACGACAACAGCAATGCGCTGCCCTTACGACAGAAGATGCGACACGCATCTGTCTATCCTTGCGCCACGGTGCGCCGCATTGTAAATGCGACGCATCCGTGGTGGCGCAAGGGTATTTTTGCTTGTCGCATCTTGACTGGCGCATTCCTGCTAATATGCAGAGATGCGCTATCCTTGTAAATCTGCCCCAAAATATTCAGCACAATAGTTTTGAGTATGTAAATCTGCGACACGATGGGCCTATTTGAAATGACCTCTCACAGTTCTTATTCGTGTTAGACTTACATTGTTTTGTCTCTACATTTTAAATTGGATTTATCTGCAATTTTTCTTTCTGTGTATTTACTCAACAGATATGACTGCATTCATGGCATTGTGTAGTGTCAAATGCCAGTTCTTATAAAGTAAAATTATACTTGAAATAATGACTTTTCGAGAAAATGAGAGAGTGCATGCTTCGTTCGTCGACTGTCTGATTGTTTTTTTGACATTTTCCACACGAGTTGTTGTTGCCTGGTTTTCAGAGGCTCCTTCCCTTACCCAGCAATTGCAAAGTAAGGTTGAGATGTGTCTGAGCTTGTTAGCCTGGCTGAGCACATACAATCTGCACAGACGAGTGGGTGAATAAGTGAAAACATGTCGTACAATTTGATACTAGGAAGAACAAAATGAGAGAGCTAGGACCGTGAGCGGGCCGTCCTTGTCCCTTGGTAAGTGTAGAAAAACAACTTGGACGGGCCACATTAAATGGCTATCCAACACTGTAGTGACTGGCACCACAAGGGTTTGTTAAAAGAACCCTCACACACCAACCTAGTTGGTGTCATGCGTCATCATCTGGTTCCCAGCTGAGTAGCCGAATGCTACTCAGCTGTGCTGCGACACCTGGTTACAGTGGAGCTGGTTTTTTAATTTTTGTGAATGTGATGAAGTGGTGTAGTTTAAAAATACCTCTGGGATGCTAACTGATAATTACTTTATTCCCAGTGGCCCAGGGTATATTTAAAAACAATGAGTGGATCATGTTTTAAGACTAGTGATTGTGTCTTAATTATCCCTGGTCTACTTGTTTCAGCCCTTTAGCAAAATTGAATAGAGCTTTCTTCAGGACCTCTCTAACAAAAAATAAAGATGAAGGTGAAAAAGGTGAGTGGTAAAAAGTTGAAACCACGTGTGTAAGCATTTTTAGCACACACGCTAAGGTGATTTGGGTCCACTGATGTGAGTGTACGTGTGAAAGAAAATGAGACAATACAATACAGTACAACACGTAACACAAAACCTGGCATGTACACCTAGTCGGTCACATGCATGTTTCTTTACTTATTAATTTTGAATGCATGTCATATGTATGAATGGTGTTACACGTATACCTGACACTGAGGGGCCGATTCCGATTCGGGCCGGAAAACATACCGACCGACTCGGTACGGGAATATAGTCCGACCGACACGTACCGGCGTTGCACGACTTGGGAAGTACGATGAAATGCATGTGATTCACGACCGACTCGTATGGAACTCAAGCCGAACGACCGAACCGGACGGAAACAAGCTATCCGGCCGGGAAACCACGCGAATAGAACCGACCGACACGCACCAGGAATCAACCCGAACGAAACGTACCCGTGAACTCTGACCCGCGCAGTACGATGCAATGCGTGGAAAAACAGACCGAGTCGCACGGAGCGCAAGCCGAACGACCGACACGCATACAAAAGCCAGCCGAAGGAACCAATACTCGGCGACCGACGTGTACGCCGCACAAGAAACCCAGCAGAAACACAGCGTGGACGACTCGGAGAAGCTCGCACGAGACAACTGCAGCGTCCTACTCGGTCCGAAGAACGTCTCCTACATGCACAAAAAATACTAAGGAAAAAAACAAAAAAGGGCCAAACAAGCAATGACAAAGTCAATAAATACAGGGAAAAAAAACATGGAACAAGGACACACCCCCAACTCCACCTATATAAAGGCCACAAATCCCTACCATGATCCTTTGCAAATTTAACTGACCTGCCAGCACCGAACACCATCACACAGCAACCACAGACACATGCACAGCTCATCCATCACACAAGCCACACACCATTAGCACCTCAACAAATAGCACCCTCCCATACACCCAGCAAAACCTACACTCACACACCCTCACCTGCACACACACACACACACATCAATCACCACCACCACCCATCACCATGCCCCTAAAGAAGAATCCTAAGTTCCTAGACAGTGAATTGGAAGTTCTGGTAGATGAGATCCTCAGGGTAGAGCCACAGTTGTTTGGCACATTGGTACAACAGACCCCCATGTCGCAGAAAACCAAGATGTGGCAGAGGATCGTCGACAGGGTCAATGCACAATCACCATGTTTACGCACAAAGGAAGACATCCAGAACAGGTGGTATGATGTGCGCAGGAGGGTCAGGGACCTACTAAAGAAGGATTACATCGTGAGTCAGCACACCGGCAGTGGCCCTCCTGCCAAACCACTATACCTCAGGCCCTGGGAGGAGAAGGTGCGGGCCATCCTACCACCAGTGAGCGTATATGGACTATCAAACATCCCAGAGCCTGGTGAGTACACAACAAATATACACAATATTGTGTGACAATACACACACATCACTGTCAAGGGGATAGTCAAACCATGCACCCTTAGCAAATACACAGCAATCAAAAGATAATCACCCCAAGATCTGTCTGTCAGTCAGATAAACACAATACATGCCATCTCATAGTGACATGTAACTGTGTCAAGATATGTAGAAACATAACTACAAATACAGCAAGGCAGTGGCACAAATGCAACCAACAAACACAGTTAGACATTTTGCCACCACTAGAACACCACCTCACAGGGAAGCTCACTCAAAGGAAGGAATTCTGTGTATGCTGGTGAAGTCAGTGTAGCCGATAGCATGATGTGAGTTGTAGTCACAGATATTGGTCACCCTCACAATTGGCCCATCAACACCACTCTCAACCATGCTCACATCACAGGGAGTTGAGAAGAAATGACAAGATGGCTGACACTGGGTACTGCTGTGGGGAGCACAAGCCCCTGCTGGGAACTGTGCACCAACCAACAGCAGGACACCACTGTCAGCCATCTTGCCATTGCTGTCACACTCACACACAGTAAACTCCACTCAAAAGGAAGGAAGTATGGGCATGCTGGGAAGGGGGGTGTAGGCCATAGCATGATGGGAGTTGTAATCACAGATATTGGTCACCCTCACAATTGGCCCATCAACACCACTCTGAACCATGCTCACATCACAGGGAGTGGAAAACAACTGACAAGATGGCTGACACTGGGTACTGCTGTGGGGAGCACAAGCCCCTGCTGGGAACTGTGCACCAACCAACGGCAGGACACCACTGACTGACATCCTGAAAGCCAACTTGCACTCCCTGCAATGGAAGCACGTTCCATGGTGGGCTATCTGGCTGGGTGGGAAGGAGGACTGACAGCTCTGACCATAGTCACCAGCAGCTTTTCTCACACACCCCCTTAACACAAACTCCACACAACTCACCTGGGAGAATGCATTGCCTCACACTCTAATTAAATATCCCACAAAGAACAACCACACTGGGTAATGCTGTGTGAAGCATAGGGACACTCTTGGGACTTGTAGCCAAACAAATGCCAGGACAACACTGTCAGCCATCCTGTCAGCACAGGCACACTACCCCACAGGGAAGCAGAGTCAAAAGGAAGGAAGTATGGGCATGCTGGGAAGGGGGGTGTAGGCAATAGCATGATGGGAGTGGTAGTCACAGCTCAACATCCCCCACCCACATGGCCCAGCAAGCTCACACTGAAGCATGCACACCTCACAGCCAGTGAAAAGCCACTTCAAAGATGTCTGACACTGGCCTCAGCTGTGGGAGCACAAGGCCCTGCTGGGACCTGTGCACCAACAAACAGCAGGACACCACTGTCAGCCATCTTGCCATTGCTGTCACAATCACACACTGTGAACTCCACTCAAAAGGAAGGAAGTATGGGCATGCTGGGAAGGGGGTTGTAGGCCATAGCATGATGGGAGTTGTAGTCACAGATATTGGTCACCCTCACAATTGGACCATCAACACCACTCTGAACCATGCTCACATCACAGGGAGTGGAAAAGAAATGACAAGATGGCTGACACTGGGTACTGCTGTGGGGAGCACAAGGCCCTGCTGGGAACTGTGCACCAACAAACAACAGGACCACACTGTCAGCCATCTTGCCATTGCTGTCACACTCACACACAGTGAAGTCCACTCAAAAGGAAGGAAGTATGGGCATGCTGGGAAGGGGGTGTAGGCAATAGCATGATGGGAGTGGTAGTCACAGCTCAACATCCCCCACCCACATGGCCCAGCAAGCTCACACTGAAGCATGCACACCTCACAGCCAGTGAAAAGCCACTTCAAAGATGTCTGACACTGGCCTCAGCTGTGGGGAGCACAAGGCCCTGCTG